>JAMJFZ010001121.1:6952500-7542500 GCA_026225945.1 Cricetomys ansorgei | reverse complement strand
TTCCCATGTAAAAAGCCAGACACAGTGGTGTGTGTGTGTGTATGTGTTACCCCAGAACTAGGGAGTGGAGACAGGTGGATTCCTGAAACTCATTGGCAAGTCAATCTGGCTGAATGGAAGAGCTCCAGGTTGATCCTGTCTCAAAAATTAAAATGTGTGTAATTGAACAAGAACCAACGTCAACCTATGACTCCCACATGCACACACATATATGTGCTATGTACACATGTACATGCATCATCCACATGAGTATATATGCACATTGGATGCACACAGAACCCTACAAGTGACAGACACTGCCTCCGGAATGTATCCAGAAACCAAACCCCGTAAGTTACTATGTCAGTATTAGTTGTGCACAGAAGACTCGCTCACACATTACATTGTGATTTCAAAGGCCATTTTCACCCTTCAGGTAACTTAATGTTTTTGTTATTCTTTTTTTGTGCATGAGAAAAGTTTCCACTCGTACTTTCATAAGAAACAAATGACTTAAAAGCATTATCCAAACTAAATTCTCTTTGGAGTCAAACTTTACATTAGCTATCAGGGGTGATCACAGAGCTGTAATTCTTTTCTCTGTCTAATAGGGGAATTGTACTAAGTTAAAACTGGGCACCAGAAAAAATGTGTTTCTCTCAATCACTAGGACTAATTGATTTCAGAAATAATGCTCCTTGTCTAAGATTTCTGGTACTGTGTAAATGGTAACCGCCACTGTTGAAAATGCAATAAGCTAGAAAAGAGCTATACTGTTTTGCCTTGATGTGCCTGCTATTACATCTTTCAAATTATTTTTATGTATGCAACATTGTATATACAGAGTAATTCTTTTGTTCATTAACTCCCTCTCCCCGGCAAGTTTATGTTCAACCTAACACTCACTAATTTTCACTATTCAAGAAAGGGATATTTATCCATCCATGTTCTAAGGACGATTCATTCATCAAAAACTTTTTTACTAATTACAGTGAGTGGGTTTAACAAAACTCAAATATGGGCCAGCAATATGGCTCAAAAGTTCATTGAGGGCAAGCCAGACAGCCTGAGTTCAGCCCCCAGACCACATGATGCAAAAAGAGAATTGATTCCAGAAAGTTGCCCTCTGAACCGCACAGGTGTGTCACGGCATGCGTGCCTCCCTGTAATCACACACATATAACGATCAAGTAGATTGAACTGACAATGTGCAGACTTTTATCCCACTCTGCCTTCCCTTATCCTCTTGAGGCTGGGAGGCCACATGGCAGCTGGCTTTACTAAGAAGGATTCCAGTGTGTCACTGTGGTCAAAGAGAACTGAACATTTTCAGGGATAGGAAGACAAGCCATCCCTGTCCCCTGCCCGGTGACTTCCGTGGTTCTCTGTAAGGCATTCTTTACTGATGGGGCCGGGTTACTAAGCCACAGCAATAGTGACAAGACTTCAGAGTCCTCCTAGGAAAACACTATCCGGGCACTATCCAGCTTTGCTGTGAGAAATGTTTCTAGGCTGAGGATGTAGCTCAGGGGAACAGAGTGTCCTGGAGCAGGAGGCCTGGTTTGGTTCTTAGCTATACCCCCAAAAAAGGAGGGAAAAAGAAATAAAAACATTGTTTCATTTGTTATACTTCCTTTAATAATTAACATTTTGACCAAAGAATCCCTGCTGATATTCTTTTTTCAACTTATTTTTATTTGATGCATAAAACAAATTATACTTATTCATGGAATATTGTGATATTTTAATGTATGCATACAATGTATAATGTCTGAATCTGATTAGCCATATGTAACTCCTCAAACAGTTAGCATTTACTTAGAGTAATGACATTCAAAAATTGTCTTTTAGTTTTTACTTAATAGTTTACATTTATTTATTTAGTGTGTGTGTGTCTGTGTGTGTGTGTGAGACTGTGTGTGTTTGCATGTTGTGGTGCATGTGTGGTGTGTGTGTGTGTGTGTGACTGTGTGTGTTTGCATGTTGTGGTACATGTTGTGGTGCACGTGTGTGTGTGTATGTGTGTGTATATGTGTGCATGCTGTGATGCGTGCGAGCATGTGTGTGTGTGTGTGTGTGACTGTGTGTGTTTGCATGTTGTGGTGCGTGTGTGTGTGTATGTGTGCATGCTGTGATGCGCGCAAGTGTGTGTGTGTGTGTGTGTGTGTGTGTGTGCATGCGCATGTTGTGGTGCATGTGTGGCAGTCAGAGGACAACTTACGGGAGTCAGTTCTCTACTTCCATCCTGTGGGCTCTAGGAATTGACCCCAGGTCCTCAGGCTTGGTGACGAGCACCTTTACCATTTCCTTAACCATCTCATTGCTCCTTCCCCAGTTTTCTGAAATATACAGCACACGGTCGCCACAACCACCCTCTGGACAACAGCACAGCACACACTTTCACTTTTAACTCTAACTTCACACCCATTTCTCAGTGTCTTCTCTGGAGCCCCTCCCCAGCTTCTGGCAACCTCTCTCTAACACTCGGCTTCTTAGATTTTTTTCCTGAGATCAATCTTTTAAGAGTCTCCATGTGAGTGAGAGCGTGCGTGACTCATCTTTCCGTATCTGACTTCCTCCGCCTCACGGTGTTCTACGGTGCAAGCCATGCTGCTGCAAGTGGCAGGGTAGAGGGCTCTCAACTGCGTGTGGACCATATTTTCTGTGTCAGTCCTCAGGTGATGGGTTATTTCCGTCACTTGGTTGTTGTGGGCACTGCTGCTGTGAACACAAGTGTTCAGATGTCTCTTCGATATGTCATGGCATGCTGAAACTCAAGGTGGCTTAGAGAGAACATTGTTTTTGATTATTTACTGCAAAGAGTCCTATCAGGTGCTCTTCTTTCTTCTCTCAACACTGTTCCATTTTAAAAAGGCATCATGCCATGTTGGTGCCTCTGTAAGCAGAAGCGTTCACTTTTAAATCTTGTGTCTACCTCCCTCCTCTCTCTTGGCACTCTGTGCTCTGAATAGATTTGTACTGTGGGCCCTTGGCTGCACAAAAGATGTATGGCAAACACTATTTCTGAGTCTGTGTACAATGCAAGCTTTTGCAAATAGATCATCTATATTTTCACATTAAATAACACCCGCCGTCCTGGGTTTTCAGTTGAATTAATCAGGACCATTTCCAGTGCATTAGCTCTGATATCTGTCTCCATAACAGACTGTGAGCACAGGATGGGAATCCAGGAATGCCTTTATCAAGTGAAGAATTGCTGACTGTCGATAACTCTAGCCCCGTCTGTCATTCTCATCATCTTATAATAGGTTCTCGTGCAAAAGGTTTAAGTGAGTGTGTGATATTCTTTTCTTTCAATCTCACTTTTGCATAAATACTACTTTGAACATGAGTGACAAGTCTTGAGCTCAGACCGCCCCTCTCGAATGTCATCAGAGTGCAATTGAATGGCAGGAGAATAAACAGCAGAGTCCTCTAAGCCGGCCCGAGCAGTGGATAATCACAGCCCTAGGAATGGCGGGTTCTCTCTGGAGAGCGGAATTATTTCTGAGTCATTTCTAACAGTCCAAAGTGGCTTTTCCTGTTAGAAATCTGGTGTTTTGAGGATAGATGCTGCCTCTGTAAGGAGGCACACAGAGAGAATGGACCACACACATTTCTGGAGCTGAAAGGAATAATTGTATTTGACAATCTCATTTTATACACAGAAACAGAAACCCATAAGATGTGCTCGGGGTCAGGCCTGGTGATCTCATTTCGGGGACAGGGAAAGGTAAACCCAGTGTGTAGCAGGGTCACACTGCTAGTCGGAGGCAGCAGTCCTAGAATCCCAGAGGTAGTAATCTCCCTCTGGCTTCCTGGCTTTGGTCTTGTGTTGTGATGTTTGTGTTTTAGCCTATACAGTCTCTGAAATCCGAATTTGGTCTTGCCTAACTGCTTACAGATCTTGTTATTATTATTTTTAAGTCAATGGTTATGAAATGCCTGGTACATTCTAGATTACGACCCTGGGGTGGTTAGTTTACTTGATACAACCTAGACCCCCACCCCCTCCGGGAAGACAGTCTCCGTGAGTGATTGTCTAGATCAGGTTGGCCATGTCTGTGGGGCATTGTCTTGGTTGTTAGTGATGTGGGAACACCCAGTCCAAGAGTGGGCAACAATATTCCTTGGTTTGGGGCCCTAATCAGTGTAAGAATTGAGAAAGCTAGCACGTGCTCACTACTTCTTCTCAATGGTGGAAGCAACATGGCCAGATGTAAGCTCCTGTGCTTGTGGATTCCCTGCTGTGATGGACCATAACCTCAAACTGTGAGTTCAAATAAACCTTCGCTCCCCTAAATTGCTTTTTATCGGGGTGTTTAATCTGAGCAAAAGAGGCAAAACAAGGACAGACATCAATGGCATTGCTCTAGGTGATCAGGATGACCCTAATTTTAATGCAACTTGTCTTTGCAAAGCACTTGCTCAGTGTGGCATTCTGTCCTCTTCCTGACAGCTTTGGGCTACCTGTAGATTCGGGTTTCCACCAACAGACCTCAGGAACCAAGTGGGATACTTTATTTAGTTTAAGGATGCCTTGCAACTCAATAATCTGTTTCTCCTTGCAGAATTTTAGATTGTCAACAAGAAATCTCTAGCCTACTTTATGTTGTGCGCAGCAGGAGAGAGAACCAGATTGGCATAAGAAGGAAGAGAGATGTCCAAGCACTGTGTGGAAATGTGGGGCTGGGGGTTAGATAGATGGGAGAACCTGCCTGAGCTTGCTTCCAGGGCAGATGAGCAAAGCAAGGATGGGAGAGTTATCGAACACAATTGTGGATCAGGGAAACAGAAGATATCACTGAAGATATCACCTTGATAATGAGGCGGCTATGGTTCAACTGATCTGTTGAATCTGAGCAGGCCAAAGTTAGACAGGGTCATGGCAGAGAGAAGGCTAGGTGTGTGCTTGTGAGTGTGGTTATTTCCAAGCACAGCTAGAATAAAACCTATGTAAGTCACTTCTCTCTTTTCCTAGGAAAAGGGAGCAACACGGCCATCTTGGTAGGATCCTAGGCAGTGGGGAGAATTGTATTATCTGGGAGACTGAAGCTTGCTAAAGGAAAAGGTATTTTAAAAATTACGTCCGAAGGGAGGAAAGTTCACTTCTTTTCCTTGCTAGTACAAGGTGCGGGTCACCCCCCAGAATGGTGTGGGAAAGAACTTGCTGGCTTGGCCTTCAAGCCTCTTTGTTCTGTGTATAGCACAGGCTTCAGCTTCTTATTTTGATGAAGGAGCTTCTTCCCTGCTATTGCTAGAAAAAGGAAGAAAACCGTGGAAGAGGTGGGTGAATACCACAGTGGGAAAGTAATGGGGAAAAAAAAAACAAGAAGTGAAGGGTAGAAAAGCAAAATGAAGACCGCTAGTCCCTAGAAGCCTGGCACATGTTGGAACTGAGCTGAATGGAATGTAATCCAGGAAATGCATTTTTAGGTTAAATTATTAACTGCTGCTTTCAGTGGGAAAGGGTTATGACATGTGGCTGCCTTCCTGTCCTACAGATGAGGAGGAAATGAAGGGCTCTGTAGTCTGTGAGGCCAAGCTTTCACCACGGGAGGGCTAAACTGGAACTACTACCGGGGTCCAACTTTCTGGCATTTTCTTAGTTCTAGATCTGCCAAGCTTGTCTGGTTTTTCTCACTCTCTGCAGCTGTGTTCATACACTCCAACTCCTTTAAAAGCAGAGTGGCTCCTGGGTTGAGAGAGGAAAAGGGCCTCCTTGGAAAGTCAAGGAGGGAAGGTGTGTGCTGTCTTTAGTTTTCGGGCAGCCTTGAGGGTCTTACGCATGTGTGTCAGTGGTCCACCCGGATCCAACACAAACGCAGTGGCCTTAATCCTACAAGCTGGGAAATGTTCTTTCTCTTACACAATTTCCGGTTGACTCTTCTGACTTGACCATTCCTAGGCTCTCTCCTCTGCCTCCCTCCAGTCACAAACACTCCTTGATGACTCCGCTGCTTGTGGCTTCTAGATTTACCACCTCAGTCAGAATTCAATGATCAGGAAATGCAAGTCTGATTAATCTTAGAGCCATTGAGCTTGCCGGGGGACGCTTACCTAAATCAAATATTTGCAAGGAGCCAAACCCTAAAACAAATTCTGGCAATTATTGTACTATAGTTTATTTAAAAATAAACAAGGGGACCGAAGAGAGATGGCTTAGTGGTTAAGAGCATGTACTGCTCTCGCCAAGGACCTGAGTTCTGTGCCAAGCACTGTTACAGGGTGACTCACATCTGCCTGTAACCCCAGCTCCAGAGACTCTGATGCCCTCTTCTGGCCTCCATCAGCACCTGCACTTACAAGCATATATACATACAGTCACACACACAGACACACACACACACACACACACATACACACACACACACACACTACATAATTAAAAATGAAATAAGTCTTTAAAAAAGGAACTATCTTGAGAGTTTTGCTTTAGCATTTCAAGTGAGTCAAAACGGATGATCCTGAGACATGCATCGCAAACCTGCTACCAGCTGTACCCTAAACAGTCCATTAGGGTGCATTTCCCCTACTTCTTGACTAGACACTGGCCCCATGTGAGCACTGAGCTGTGTGAGGTTAGACTGGAAGCTACCTTATTTTCTGTTGACAGTGGTTTCCCTTTGATTTTTGTCTGTTGTGGGTCAGATGAGAGGAAAAGCTTTTGATGTGCCTTGCCTGAAGAGACAATCACCTTGAAAGTCCAAATGTGGCTCTTGTGTGCCAATTAGGCCTCCAGGACGGTAAGGGAAAATCCTTTAGTTAATGGCTTCATGATGGTGCCCCCCCCAATCGATTTCTGGAAATTGGTGACAAATGGGATGATTGCTACTGGGAAGGGCTGACCACTTACCCACTTAGTCATGTGCACTTGTTCAAGACACCAGTGAAGCTTCGACTGGGGGAATAGCAAGCATGTTCCCTTTACAATGCCAGCAGATGATCCAGCCTTCTGCACTTACCTTCCTTTTAAAGGAAAGGCACTGCAAAAAGAATGTGAGTTCTTGCGGACTTAAATATCTTTACTCTCTTGCCTTGATGGTTAGTGTCAACTTGACAGAATCTAGGATCACTTGGGAGATGGGCCTCTTGGCATGCTTGTGTGTGTGTGGGGGTTATCTTGATTATGTTAATTGATGTGGAAGACCTATCTTGATTGTGGGTGAGAACCATGCATTCCCTGATAGGGGAATCCTGGACTGCATAGAGTGGAGAGAGTGAGCAAGCAGGCATTGCTACCGCTCTGCATCTTGACTCCAGAGGCAATGTCCAGCTCCCTCAAGCTCCAGTCTCTGTGACTACCCTGCTAGGATGTACTGTAATCCACACCATGAACCACAGTAAACCCTTTGTCTCTTAAGTTGCTTCTGTCAGAGTATTTTGTCATGGCAACAGGAAATGAAATGAAGACACTCACTCAATATTTTTTTGACAGTATACTCTACCAGCAGATGAAACTTCAAAGTTCTTGTAAAGGAAATAAAATGGCCTTTCAAATCCCGAATTCCTGACTATTTTGCTTGAATATTGTTGTAGAATTCACTGGCTATGAAGCCTTACCCAGTCATTTAAGTTCTCTGATACTCTAATCTGTGATGGGAACAGCAATACCTATTTCAGAGATGAAATGAGCAAAAGTTAATGCAATCCCTAAGATTATCAGAAGCATTATGGGATAGCTGCCTAACTGTCCTTGAATCTAAGAACACTCACTTTTTTTGCCATTGTGAGTTGCATGCACGAAGAGATGACATCATAATGTTCCATTGGCCAGTGAGGGTTTTTATTTATTTATTTATTGAGATCAGATTTTACTACATAGCACAGGCTGACCTCTAATTCATAACCCTCCTGCCTTAGCCTCCCAAGTACCAAACTCACAGGCACCATAAACTTACATAGCACCATAGTAGTCTTTTGTAAATGATGAATGGAATCCACTTAGGCTAGAACAGCGTATACACACGAAGATTGTATCAAAGCGAAAAAGTCTTGCTTCTTTTTTTACGGTTAATGTCTATAGTGGCATATTTTAGTTGTCTATATTAGGAATTTATTTCTGGCATGGAAGTCTATATTCATTCAGATATTTTCTTCCTCTGCGTTCTGACACTAGAAAGTGTGTCAAAGGCTTTGTGACTAGGACAGAATCTAAAACTCAATTCCAGACTGTCTGCATAGTTTATTCCTGTTAGGAACCGGAACAACTGGTCAGCACAAAAGCAAAATAAAAATAGTCAAAATGGTTATTTGGCCTGTTTTAAAAGTAACAGTGTTGTGTGACTAAAAACAAGAACAACAGAGGAGAGTCAGTTCCATCTGCATTTTGAAGATGAATCATTATCAGCCTAGGACTGTTTTCAATACTAAATTTCAAATGTCAGGGTCCCATGTGGAGGTGTCTAACTGGGATAAGACTGACCATGTTGGTTCAGAGCAAGGCCAATCATAGGACCCAGCACAAAGAGCAAGAGATGTCTCCCTTGCAGAGAGCACGCAGTCTCTTGGACGGCTTCGTCATGATTATCCACGAGGCACCACTGGGTCTAGGTTGTGCCACCGGGCATCTTCAACCCATATTTGGTTTCTCCACTAGAGAGAGAACCTCGGCAGCACCCATGACATCTCCCCTATGTGGGAAGATCAGCAACTAGTAGTACATAAGTCAATCTCCGGGGCTTGGAGAGCAGGCTTTGGTGCTCAGGAAGGTTACTCTTGGCAGAACTGGTTAAGACAAGTTTTGAACCTAATGAGTTTCTGAGATAGTTCTCACCCTATAGAGCCTTGCCTGACAAGCTAATTAAAAAAAAATTCTTCCTTCTCTCTCTATGACTTCTGTTTTCAATATATAACCTTTACTGAAATACATCTAAGTTTTACCTTTAAAGAAGGTAAAAGTCATTTAGACATAAAATGTTCGTGCCACAGGTCGGAAAGACTTTTATCACCATACATTTGTATATACCAAATGAAATGCATTATGCTGGTTAATTCAGGTAAAGCATCTTGTTTCCCAGTCAAAGATTCTAGAGTTGTCTTGTTTCTCACCACATGTCTTATTTAAATGTACTCAATTACCTAATGTTTGCTCTCTGATAACCTTGCAGTGAGCTTTGGGTGAGCTTTGCTGTATTCTCATGGATCCTGACCCCTTTCTCTTTGTATATGGTGCTTTGTTGTGGTGGCCTTAGTCCTAGGTATGTATCCCCTATACCAGAAAACACTCTAAAGTTTTCCTGGCTAGCTTCTTTATGTGATGGGTGGACTGGTACAGAACGTTGAAGAAGCTGTAGGTACTTCTGACAAGGTTCTGACACGAACCTCTGACCACTGTAGTCAGGTACATGCATCCATCCTTAGAGGGTGTGGGTACTGAGAGTGAAGGGTGAGAATATACTGTTTTCTCTGCCTGGCCAAAAGCAATTTGTTAAGGAGGGAAATGTGGAGGGAGAGTTATGGAGGGAGAGTAGGATTCTAGCTACAATCCTGCTTTAACTATGCAAACATGGGCAAATGGCTTCCCTTCCCTGGATCTTGGTTCTTACGCTTGTGAAGTGAGATCATTTGTAGTGGATAATTTGTAGTGGATGTGTGTTGGCTTAAAGGTGGAAGAAAATAGCAAGAAAAGAAAAGGGACAACAGGAAACAAATAATTTCAGAATCCTAAATGTGCACAGACTGACTTGACTGTGAAGAGAAATTTTAGACCATGAACTTGGATAAATTATTAGAATTGCATTGATGTGTGTGGGATTTAACTGTGTCACAAATGGCACTGGTCTCTGGGATCTGCGGTCCTGTGTCTGATGCGTTCCACCACAGGCTGCTTCATCTTTCTGAAGGCTCTTTCATCTAGAAAATGGGCTGTGATCATTGATATGCAAGCACAGACAGCATATTATTTACAGACTCAACAGAGATTAAGATGCCTTCTGCTCAGGCTGTGCCTCTGCAATTCCTGTCAGTCTGAAGTGAGGAAGTGAGGAATGCTTCTGAGGTGGGGGCAGAGAAGCATGCTAGCATGTTGGTGTGCCATTTGTCAGCATTTCTGAAGAGAATGTTCTCATGTGGCCACAGTCAGGGACTTGATGTATACTGGGCTGTGGAGAAGGAACCATATCTTAATAGTAAGCAATAGGAAGTTTAGAGCCTCTTTGATACTTAAAAAACCACATTCTGTATCACTGGATTATGCTCAGGGGATGAGTGTGATTCCTGAAGGCATCACAGAGCAGGTGGAGTGCAGTTTGTACTGGAACTAACTTATGGCTGACCATGGATAACTGAGTATCAACTGGATTTAACTGTAAACAGGGAAAGGAGATGACAAATGATCTCTGAAGTTCTTTCTAGTTCTAAGGTCATATTCTTTGATTCTGGTGTCTGCCACAAACTAGACTTGGCTCCGGTTATGCTCCTAAAACACTTATTAAAAACCCTGTTTGCTGGATGGTGTTGGTGCTGCACGCCTTTAATCCCAGCGCTCAGGAGGCACAGGCAGGTGGATCTCTGTGAGTTTGAGGCCAGCCTGGTCTACAGAGTGAGTTCCAGGACAGCCAGAGTTACAACAGAGAAACCCTGTCTCAAACAAAACAAAACAAAACAAAAATCTGTTCAAAGTATAACTTTCAGTATAACTGCTACATGAGCAGCCTCCACCCCAGCTGCCGTCATGTCTCTCTAGACTCTTTCCAATAGGACCTCCTGCCATTCCCAAGGCTCATACCACATGTGTGTCACTGCTGTTTACAGGACACATGTGTGTCACTGCTGTTCACACACCACATGTGTGTCACTGCTGTTTACAGGACACACGTCACATGTGTGTCACTGCTGTTCACACACATGTGTGACATTGTTGTTTACACACCACATGTGTGTCACTGCTGTTCACACACATGTGTGTCACTGCTGTTCACACACCACATGTGTGTCACTGTTATTTACATGGCTAGCATTCGCTCCTGTGTTTCCATTTCCTCAGACTTCTTCCTCACTTGTCCACCTGAGAAAATAGTACAAATCACCAAAAGCAAAACAATTGCAATGTCTTCTGAGAAAGTGAATTATGCTCTGGTCTCTTCAGAAATTCCTTCACAGCCTGGACGTGTGACATGTTGTATGCACAACTGTGAGGCTCCTGCCCGTCCCTCTGTCGGATTGCTGCTGGTGTCTGGAGGGAAGAGGTCCACGGTTCGGGTTCCTAGCTAGCCCCATGCATCATAAAGAAAAGTCATAAACTGATATTTCTTTGACAGACTGTAGAGAAGACATTTTTCAGAAATATGACCTAGGGTTTTGGGTTCTAAATCCAAAGCTTTAATTTAGTCCTCACATCACGCTAACTTATTAGGGCCCTGACCCTACTGAAATTGGAGAAGGTTCTTGTAGAAGCTTCTTGAAGCTGATTTTATTGTTTTTTTTTTTTAATGAAATTTCTGTTACCCTTATTTTGTGTGTGCGAGTGCACATGTGAACTCACATATGTTTGAGTTCATACATGTCATGGCATGTGTGTAGACTCCAGAGGACAACTTCTAGAAGTCAGTCCTCTCCTTCGATAATCTGGGAGTGAACTCAGGTTGCCATGGGTGGCGCAGGTGTCTTTCACCTACTAAGCCATCTTGTCAGTCCTAAGGATGATTTTAAAAACACTGATTTCTGACCCAGTTTTTTTTTTTAAACTTCTTAATAAAACCATTGGGAGCCCAGTGAAGCTCCTGAGTTGTTTTAAATCTCATCCAAGCATGGATGGATCTCACCCCAGGGAGGAGACCAAGAGCGAATTCTCTCTGTATCGACTGGTGATTAGGGACCATGGGCACTGCATAGTTTCGGACAGGGGAGGAGAGTGCTGCTAGCATTTGGCATGCGCAGTGTGCATACTCTCTCTCCTGACGGCATGTGGTGGTTTAGATAAGAGTGAGCTATATATTTGGATGTTCCGTCACCAGGGAGTGGCACTACTTGAGAGGGATTAGGAAGTGTGCCCTCATTTGAGTAGAGGTGTCCTTGCTGGAGGAAGTATATTGCTGGGGATGGGCTTTGAGGTTTCAAAAGTCCATGCCAGTCCCAGTCTGTCTGTCTGTCTCTTTCTCTGCCTGTAGTAGCTCTCAACTACTTCTCCAGCACCATGTCTGACTGCATGTCGTCATGGTGTGATAATGGACTAGACCTCTGAAACTATGTACAAGCCCCCAATTAAACGCTTCCTCTCACAGGAATTGCCTTGGTCATGGTGTCGCTTCACAGCAATAGAACAGTGACTCTGATAGTGTTCATGAAAGTGAAAAAATGCTTGCTAGTGCGGCAGCACTGCCCAGGATAGGAACTATTGGTTTTAGAAGGAACCGGGAAGAATCCCACACAAGCACCATTTTCTGAACTAGCAAGTTTGGATCCAAGGTTTTCTCAACTCTAATGACGTTAATTTAATTGATAACCCTAGTTTGGGGTCCATTAGAAAAATAGAAAGCACACCTTTTCCTTTATACAGACTTTATAATCTACAAGAGGTTCCAACAGCTGTTCTCATTGGTCTTTTTCATAAGATGAGGGGCAGATTCTATGGTCGTGTGTGTGTGTGTGTGTATGTATGTGTGTGTGTGTGTGTATGTATGTGTGTGTGTGTATGTGTGTGTGTGTGCGTGTGTGTGTGTGTATGTGTGCGTGTGTGTGTGTGTATGTGTGTGTATATGTGTGTGTGTATGTGTGTGTGTGTATGTGTGTGTGTATGTGTGTGTGTATGTGTGTGTGTGTATGTGTGTGTGTGTGTATGTGTGTGCATGTGTGTGTGTGTGTATGTGTGTGTGTATGTGTGTGTGTATGTGTGTGTGTATGTGTGTGTGTGTATGTGTGTGTGTGTATGTGTGTGCGTGTGCATGTGCGTGTGTGTGTATGTGTGTGTGTGTATGTGTGTGTGTATGTGTGTGTGTGTGCGTGTGTGTGTGTATGTGTGCGTGTGTGTGTATGTGTGTGTGTGCGTGTGTGTGTGTGTGTATGTGTGCGTGTGTGTGTATGTGTGTGCATGTGTGTGTGTGTATGTGTGTGTGTATGTGTGTGTGTATGTGTGTGTGTGTATGTGTGTGTGTGTGTGTGTGCGTGTGTGTGTATGTGTGTGTGTGTGCGTGTGCGTGTGCGTGTGCGTGTGCGTGTGTGTGTGTGTGTGTGTGTGTAGGCCAGCAGTCAACCTAAGGTGATTTTCTCAGTCACTCTCCCCATTGTTTTCTGAGATGATCTCTCATTTTTATCTAACTTGCTGATTGGTTAAGCTGGCTAGCTAGTGAGCTCCAGGGATTGACCTGCCTGCTTCTGCCTCCCCAGCACTGGGATTACAAGTGCAGGTCACCACACCTAGCTTTTATGTAGGTTCAAGGGATTGAACTCAGGGCTTCATGCCTGCCTGGAAAATATCTTAGTGACTGAACTATTTCCCCAGAAGATAAAGAAACCTAACTTTTAAAGAAGTTGAGTGATATTGGCTCAAATTTTATAGCCAGTACAGTTTGAAGTGGAGAAGGAAATCACATCTTCTGACTCAGAGACCATTTCACATCCCAAAAGAAACTAGAAACCACACAGACATAAGTTGACTTATACATTCTCTAATCAACTTGTTGGTAAGACATAGGGCTACTTTACTAAGTTGGAAAACACACACACACATACACACACATACACACACACACACACGCATGCACCAGAGCATTCTCAGTTAGTTGACATGACACTTTAACGGCCAAATTTCCGTTAGCAGATACAGAACACATTAAACTCCACAGTCACAAAGTTGGGTTCATATCTCATTTATGACTAAATTGGTAACAGGTTTTACTCTTGACCCAATCTCACCTCCAGGAAATGACCCTCAAGGGTGTCTTGCTTTCTGCCTCAAAAACTGTTTAGATTGTTACTCTGGGTAAAAACTTCAGAAGCAGAGGCTAGAAGATTTCACTAAACAGTTTAGATGTCAGGGGTGACCGTTGAAGTTTTAGAAGGTGCTAGCTCCTGCACCACCAACCACCCATTACTTGTGGTGTGGCTGACCACATTTTCTGAGGGAACTCTCAAAGGTAGTCTTCACTGAAGGCATGAGACCATGGAGTACCAACATGCACTGCTAAGCCATTATAACAATTGGACCATGGCATCAATTGTAAAAGGCTATCACCCATCTCCCAGAAAGGCAGCGAAGATGTCCATACCACTATCAGACCACATACAGGAATTCCATACACTTTCTTGATTGCTTGTCTATCCAGAAAAAGAAGGTAAATAAATAGACACTCCGGAGAAGGGCTTGGGTGTGAAGAGGCTAATAAATAACACATATCAGTTGCTTGAGAGACTCGTGGTCTTCCTGGGGTAATGTAGCATGGGGATGAAAAGCACAAACTTGTTAGATATATGAAATCGGATAATTTACTTTTGGATTCAAGTTTTCTCATCTTTACAATGGGAATAATACTTTTTTAGGGTTATAGTAAGTGTAAACAAGCATTGCTACCTTCATCATCATCATCACCATCATCATCATCACCCTTTTTAGTAAAGAATTAATATGGACTATTAGTACTTCCAATAATAATTACATAAAGAACACAAACTTTGATTTTGTATGTATCGTAAGGCAGAGTTCAGATTATTGAAGTCCTTTGTTCTATCTAAAAATACTTCCAGAGCCAGTGAGATGGCTCAGTGAGTAAAGTCACCTGGATTGGATCGCAGGAACTCACATAGAGGGCTAACAGTGCTCAGACCTCTACGTGTACACCATGACAGGTGTGTATATACGGGGAGGGGAGAGAGAGAGAGAGAGAGAGAGAGAGAGAGAGAGAGAGAGAGAGAGAGAGAGAGATGAACACAATCCCTATATTTTCTACTTTGGTAAAAGTTTAGTAGAAGGAACTAAACTTGCTGCCTAAATAGTTGTCATGACTAATGGAATCTGCATGATGTTTAAAGATGTAGTGGGTGGAGAGAAGGGAGCCTGATTTTTACTTCTGCCTCTGCCATTAACTGTGCTTAGCTTAGATTTCTGTGGGTATAAAGTGAGAGAGCTAGATTGTGTGGTGGTTACAAAATACTAGTACAATGAGGCTCTGGTAGAGGTACCAACCTCTCACAAGCAATCAGTGAAGACAAAATAGGAAGACTACTCTGCAGAATGTTCAACACCTGGATCCTTTCTTTTTTTTTTCTTTCTTTCTTTCTTTTTTTTTACTTACTGCTAAAACAAAACAAAGGGGAAAAAAGCATTTAAAACAATGACAGGACTGAGGAAACCAACCTGCTCATTTGTAAGTTGCTTTACTGGGTAGGAACATTTTGCCCTGGGGAAATGAGAATCAATTAATTCTGAGCATTTGTTTATTGATGAGCTGGGATAGAATGATCTCTCCCTCTCTTTCTCTCTCTCTCTCTCTCTTCTCTGCAGTAAGCACTTAAAGGCAGATCTCCCTCTCTCTCCCTCTCTTCAGTAAACACTTAAAGGCAGACCAAGTATTCCCGGAAAACGATATTCTTCCATGATCCATCAGGCTGTTGGGCTCTCTGCTAATTAATGTGTGTCCCTTCACGTTACATTGTCCTTCTGAATTCAGAACAATAGCCATTCCTGTCACTATCATGAAAGCTGACCAAATGTTCTCTCAAGAAAACGACAAGCCAAAGTGGAAAAGTGACAGGTAAATTAGAAAAAGGCACACAACTCCATCTAAGCTTTGAGCTTACGAAGTTACCTTGTCACAGTAAAATATAAGACCCAGTAGCTGATGTGTCTCCTGTTCTTTGAGGGTGCCAGCAAGACATAATTCTTAGGAGTAGTCTGTATTGGCCATCATTACCTCCTGTGACTCCCCACTGAGGGGCTAGGAGTATCAGAGTAGAACATGATGTTCCATGTTTGTGTCCTGTTTTATTTGTTAAAAGCTAATATCATAAAGCATCCATTTTTGTTGTTTCTGTATGTATGAGTGTGCATGCATGTGCATGTGTGTATGAGGGTACAGGCATGGGTAGAGACCAGAGGTGGATGTGGAGTGTCTTTCTCTCTTGCTCTTCACCTTAGTGTTTGAGATAGGGTCTCTTACTGTGAATTTGGAATTCACTGATTGGCCAGATTAGCTGGTCAGCAGGTTCTGAGGATCTGTCTCTCTCCGACCCTCTTCCCTAGCTCTGGGATTGCACACACATGCCACCATGCTTGGCTTCTATATGGGTTCTGGGGATCCAAATCTGGGTCCTCACTGAGCATTCTTGTCAGCCTGGGTAATATTTCTTTCTTTTTTTTTTTTTTTTAAAAAAGGTTGATTTTATTTTGTGTGTATGAATGTTTTGCCTACATGTATGTCTGTGCCTGGTGCCTGCCCAGGTTAGAAAAGGGAGTTGGATTCCTTGGAACTGGAGTTAAGGGTGGTTGTGAATACCATGTTAGTGTTAAGAATTGAATCCAGGTCCTCTGCAAGAGCAAGTGCCCTTAACCACTGAGCAACCTAGCCTTGAATACACATATCTTAAGAAAGGATTGGCTAGTTGAGTATATGGCCAATAAGTATAGAAATAATAGCCTGAACTCAACAAATACTGAGTGTCCATGTGCCAGGCTATAAGAGTTTTAAGCATGCTTGCCACCATGCTTCTGTGCCAGGACAAGACCATTTTCAATTACATTATTGATTAAATGGATGACTGCATACTCTGAAGACCAGATCAGAGCTAAATTATCAGTTCTCTGCTCCTTCTATATAAAAAATCAGAGAATTTCATTAATATAGAGACATGGAATAGTGAGTCCTTTTCAGCTTGAGTAACAGCATTTCCCCTTTTCAAAACTCCAGGCCCATCCACAAAACCAATACTTTGTACCATGCAAATAATTGAGTCCCAACTGAAAATGCTTATTACTTAAGCTAAAATGATTTACCAGGTCAGAGTTATCAGCCTTTCATAATATGATTTTTCCTTTAGTAATATAATTTCATGTGTTAAAAAGTCCTGAGAATTGCATGCTTGGCCACCATTCAGGACTAAGAGTGTGTCTGAACTATTTCCCTGGCAGAGAATCTTGCAAGTCACCACCCATCTCTGTGTCAGACTGAAATCTCTACGAAAGGAAATGATTCGCCAGAGAGTCTGATGCCTCTTAGTTAATCTCATTTTGATTTCTTAGATGCTCTGCTGATAGATAGGAGGGTAATAGACAGAGAAGCATAATGGCTTCATTGAGTCTTCAAGATGAACAACAACTGTAACAAATACAATTAAGAATGATCTGATTTTCATAAAAAGGGTTTAAAGCTAGAAGGAATAGGGTGGCATGGGTAGATCTACGAGGAGCTGAGGGGAGCAGTGAGGAGTATCTGATCAAACAGGTGGTGTATATGATCAGATCCATTGAGTGCATGGATGAAATTCTCAAAGAATTAATATATATTTTTTTTTTAAAGAAAGCAGTCATCTACTGGAGGAATTTAATTTATAGGCTTATCTTCTACAGTAGCTGAACCCTGTGTTAGCCTGGTGTTCAAAGAGGAGAAGAGCTAAGTATAAAATGTGAAACAAACTGTGGCTGCATATACAAAGCACTCCTACTTGAGGCTGAATAGTCAAGCAAGGTAAAGGGGAAAGCACTAAGCACCAGCCTTGGGAGTCATGTTTTTTGTATTCTCAGGTTCTACTCATGACCCAGACAGATTTCACTAGAGATTCCATCTCACAAATGTTCCTATTTAAGGCCGGAATACTTAAAGCTGCCTCAGGAATTCAGCTGAAGTAATAGATTTCTTTTTAACCCTTCTAAAAAAATCAATACATGAAATAGAATTATTTTTGTTCACAGTCACTTATCAGATAGATTAAAGTTCATTTCATAAGTAATAAAACATTTCTTTTAAATTATCCATCTCACCCATCTGCACTGAGGAATACCCATAATGCATTTTTTGTTTCTGAATCTCTAACATCACAGCAGTTTTCTTTGAGATACTAAGACCCTTTAGTTAATGGCTTTTATTCTGACAGGGAAATATTCGGGTTCAAATAAACTAAACTACAAACAGCGCACAGTTTCTGTTAATGGAACCCAACCAATCCAAAATCTAAGAAGTCAAAAATTCAGCATTCTACTTTTCAATGAAAATAAAAGCAAAATAGAGTCTTATCAAAGATTAAAAGCACTCAGAAGCCTTTCACCTTGAACTACCATGTTTGGATATAGGCTGTACCATATCTGTGTATAATGATCAATGATTGCATTCAATCATACTCCTTAAAAGTGCTTCTCATCTAGCTGTCTTTTAATCTCACCACAGCTGTGTGAGGTAGCTATGGAAATCCCATCAATGTTTTACAGATGAAGGGAAAAAGCTCTAGGAGGGGTCTGTAACGTCACCAACTGGTATACTTAACACTGGTCTCATTATTTCCATGCTTATTGCAATATACTTGCTCAGATAAGATAGACACACTTTGCTACGTTGTTGTACCTGGAAAAGAGTAAAGTTACTTCTAAGTTGGAATTCAGGAAACCAAACCAAACCACCAATCCATTCATAGAGCTCATATGAAGCAGACTCCTGAGGCTACGAGCTCCTCAAACAGAAATGCAGCTCCTTGCTAGTTGAATAACTTGGCCCATCTTTGGGCTGCTAGAGACACAGTAGGTACACATATTCTATTCTCTTTTAACTTTCTTTTGGAAGAAGCTTCAGAGAGAGTTTTAAGTCCTTAATTCTTCTCAATGTCTAGTTCTTTGTTGCTGTGAGAATTTTTTTTTTTAGCACTTTCTAAAGTGGCATTATCCAGCTGAAATTTCTGCAATGATGGAAAAATTTTGCTCCTTCTAATAAGCTAATCAGTTGCTGCCTATGGTCGTTGAGCACTTGAACTATGAGATACTGACCTCTAAGTATTTTAGTTACAGTTTGAGGTTTTATATAGTTAGTGTCTACCATACTGGAAAGAGAGGTTCCACACAGTTTAAGATTATAGGTCACAGGGCCCAGAACACCTCATCAATAGTATCTTTAGGCTTATGGGGTTATTTAATATGAGTTTAATACGAGTCATATTTTAACTGGGCCTAGAGGGGGCTGAGGCAAAATGTTGCCAATAGCAATGAGAAAGTGTCTGGGATCTCTAAGGAAGGGCTAACAAATGGAAGATCCATTTGCATTTCAGTGCCATTTGGATTGAATTTGAATTTCTAGGCTAAGTTTTGGAGCAAGACAGAACTATCAATTCAATGTAAAAACGTCTACTCTGCCAATGCAACCACTAGGGCTACAGAAATCCAATGAATGAGATGAAATTTTACTACAGGTTGTTAAAAGAAGCAAGGAGAAGTAAATGCGACATTAGAGTTGGCTAGAATGACCAGTAATCTCAGGGCTGTCTAAGCTCTATATTTGGGAGAATGGGAGACACCAAGAAATGAGAGATGAAGGGACTTAGCCTCATGCCTAACCTGTGGAGAGCCGGCACTTACCGTGATCTTTATTTATGCTGAGATTATTTTAGAGCCCTCTTCCAAGTCCCTGTGAGGCCATGGGGAGCTGCTGAGGATAATCACTTTTGGGACAATGATGTTGATGGACTCAGTCAGAGAAAGTACAGATACAGTAAAGGCATGTTGAGGACAGCCACAGTACCACTCCTATTGCAAACTGCTTCATAGGAAACATGTCAATGAAGAAGACTGACTATGTGTCTCAGGTACAGAAGCAGACAGTACTGCAATAATAGAACCAGAAGAGGAAAAATCTGGGAGAAGTAGTAGCTAAGAGGACTGTCCGTAATGTCAGGCATTTGTGGTATATCATGATTCTGATATGCCTGTGGACAGTGATAAAAGAAGCACCGTGGGTGAATGTTTCAGGCCTCATGGGTTAGTGGGAAGGGTACTATCTCTGGGGCATGTTTGCAGGATTTAGATACTGACTGAAAAGATGACACCTCTGGGTTCCCACAGTCTCCTTTCTGCAAAACAATGGCACCGAACCTGTATTTACAACTATTTCTACCCTAAATTTACCACAACCTAAATACTAGGGCATATTCAGACTCTGGGTTCCCAGACACTCACTGTTCCACTCTTCCAGTTTTTGTCTTTCCAGGAAAGCCTGCTGGCTTAGCCTCCAACCTGTTTCTGTAAACTTGGAGCTCAAGTCGTGTGAACAGTTGGGAGGGTGGGAGTGAGTGACAGTGGGTGGGTGAGCAGATTAAAGCAGAAAGAATCAGAAGAGAGTAGTGCGTGAAAAGGAAAGGAGCCTTTGCCATGTCCTATATCCCCACTCCTCATCACAGCTGCTGAAAGCCAAACACATGAACAAGAACATGAGAGTGACTTGGACATGGAGACAAGCAAACCAGAATGTGGTTTTCTCATGCGTGTTATAGGGCTGGTTAAGCATTGATATGAAGTTTTAAATAAAATGACATTGTCTAGCAGACTATAGGCGTCCAGTAAATCAATATTCTCTTAACGTACCCCTCCCCACAAATTGCCTTATTCCTTTCTTCATCTGACTCATAGGACACCAGTTAAAGGAACAAACTTTCACGATGTTAAGTTTTGTGTTTGTAGGATCTAAACTCATGGTGGTGAGAGAAGGGTGCAGAGAAGAGAAAAGCCATAACCCAAAACAAGCATAAATCTCCCCTTTAATGAATTCACTTGTTTTGCTACAGCCTTACAATTCTCTGGCTCCTGAAAGCCACAGAAATGTTTAGCAGGACAGCATCCCTGGCTGTTTTTTCAACACTTTATGGACTGGAAGACTTCCGTTAGACACAACCAGGCATCATTCAGAGTTACCAGGGGGTGACAGGGTGCCTTTTTCTTCCACCCAAAAATGCTGGGAACTTCTCAGGCAAGCCCGGGAAAGCAAATGATCCTCGCTTGTTTTCTAGGTAAACACCAGACGACGCCCTTTGTATCTTAGTTGCAGGGAGATCTGGCCAGCATGGATCCCACCAGTTTCCCAGGTATTTACCCCTCAGTAGACAACTTTCAGCACCGCGGACAGCGCCCCGTCCCTTGCCAGCTCTTCCACACAGCTCCCCATCCACAGGAGCTCCCCAGCGGTCTCCGGGAGAGGAAACAGGTTACACCCCAGGTTACACTGGCTACTCGGGCCAGTTATTGCCTCTGCCACTCATGCGAACATCCTTCCAGCCCTTCGACTCAAGATCTCGATGAACCGAGTTAAGCACACGTAGCCGGATCAGTACCAAGAACAGGCGGAGTCCTGCAGCTCCTACCTTCTCTTATCTTTCTTTCCAGCCCTTCTAAGGGCTGCTACCTTACAGTTCGATCATAATATAAAATGTACATTTGAGGGAGGAAGAAAGGTGACTCAGGAGAGAGAGGAGGTTCAGGTCCACGACACTCTACTCTGGCCCTCGGAATTCGTGGGAAACTGGATGTGTTTGGGGTTGGGGAAGAGGCTGGGCTAAAGAGGCGAAACAGTGCGGGCGAGAGACCGCTCGAAAGCCTCCTGCTCCCGGCAGGAACGTACCCGGATACCTCTCCCGTCACATCCTCCTCGCCACCTCATGGTGTCCCGGTTGGCCGGGGACAGATGCCCCTCGTGGCGCACCAGCCTAGTCGGGGCGCCGGGCTCGCTGGAGTCCCTTTGAAGAGTTTTGCTCAGGTAAAAGGACAGATTGTTGTCCCCGCCTTCCTCTGGGGCTGCGGCTCGGAAAACATCTCTTTTTCCCCCTCAAGGGCTCAGTCCCAGGCCGAGAGCCTAGCTGCCCCCGGCAGGTGCGTGCACAGGCTTGGAGGACAGGATGGGCCCGCATCTGCGGCGACCCGGGCGGCCCGGACTGCTCGCGGCATCTCCGCCTCCCGCTCCCGCCGCGGCTGAGCTGCGCCAGCCCGCGCCCCGCCTGCCGGCTCCCGCGCGTCCCCACATCGCAGAGGCTACTGGGGCCCCATTCCCAGCCGGAGCCCGAGCGACCCTGACCTCGCTCCTTCTTTCTTCCAGGGACCCTTTTCTCGTAGG
The DNA here is from genome assembly GCA_026225945.1 of Cricetomys ansorgei. Lineage (NCBI taxonomy): Eukaryota > Metazoa > Chordata > Mammalia > Rodentia > Nesomyidae > Cricetomys > Cricetomys ansorgei. The sequence continues at coordinate 7,520,511 of JAMJFZ010001121.1, read as the reverse complement.
TCACCCTCAACCTCTCAACCTCCGCGCCATGTTCCCGCTTTCTCCCTTCGGGTGCCTGGGGCTCCCTGGTTCATCTTTGTGGTAGGGGTCCAGCTGGGGAGCCAGGGGCCGCGCAGGGGGCACAGCCTGTAGTGAACGGGAGGTTCTACTCACCCAAGGGGCTGGAGGTGATGGTCTGGATGCTGACTGCCGGCGATCTGCGCTTACAGCTGAGATGGGGGCGATGGTGGTGGTAAGGGAAGGCAGGAGGCAGCGACTGCTGCTGAATCGCTTCTCAATTATTCAGATCCGAACCCCTCCGCACCCCTCCCGAGTCTGCCAGTCTGCTCTCCAGCTTGCCTATCTCCGCCTCCTTGGAGTCACGTGGCTAGTCCAGCCCCTTCCATTACTGAGTCCTAGCATAGCTCCAATCCCCCCCTCCCCCCGCCACTCCCCTCCCTACCGGCGTCTGTCATTCACTTCACCTCATTGGCCTTCCTGAGCTTCCAGGTGCTGCCTCCAGCCTCCAGTATCTTCCGATTCGTGGAGTAGAGGAGCTGGGGCAGTTTTATGCCCTAGGAAAGCAGGGTGTGGTAGGACTCTGTGGTGTCGCTGTGCTGGTTAGGAAGGCTTCTGCCAGCAGCTCCACCATGCTGGTCTTAGCTACCCAGCCAGGCCTGCTTCCTGCTCCCGGGAAGTCTCCCTCACCCCCTTGAAGAGCTCTTGGTACTCTTAACCTTCTTTCTCAACGCTACTGGAAACAAGGGATGGGAAGGTTGAATTTCTCCGTCAGCTCTCAAAGAAGACAAGACTCAAAGCTCAAATAGACCAAGCTTATTTTAGAGTCCAGAGAATCTCATGGATTTGAGGTTTTTGAAGGCCTACAAGGAATTTTAATCTACAATCTTATAGTATTTAACTTCTAGCCTTTATTCCCTTGTCTGTGAAATAAACATTTCCCAGGACTGTGGAGAGAATTGGCATTATGTTCTCAAAGTTGCCTAGCTCAGGGTTGAACACAGCAGAGGTCAATAAATGAGAGTCCTTCTCTTGCCTCCATTAAAATAAGTTTTAGAAAACAGGAGGCATGTGATGTGTGTGTCAGTAGGATGGAAATGTCTCTGCGAACACGGAAGGAGTCTTCCATGAAGTCAGGCAGGAGAGTCAGGCTAAGTGGACAGAGGAGAAACGCAAAGCTTTTACACTGGTCTCCTAAGTGAGCATCCTGGAAGCACTATCTCAAAAAGATGCTGACTAGCTGGGTTTGGTGACATGCACGTTTAATCCCATCACTTGGGAGGCTGAGGCAGAAGTATTTCTGTGAATTCAAGGCCGGCTTTATCTTCATAGCAAGTTCCAGGCCAGCTAGGGCTATATAAGACCTAAATAAATAAATAAATAAATAAATAAATAAGATAAGAAATAAGAAAGAGACTAGGTGGTGTCAATTCTAGCATATCTGACTTCATTGGTGAATCAATTATTTAACATCCATTGAGTAGATTGTTTTGGATGCAAAATGTCTTCATAAATTTTTAGATCCTCCTCCAAGCCCTTAAAGCACATGACAGCTGATGACATGTAAACCCCTTCTATTAGGAATAAAGGTTACTAAGCTCGTGTTCAGGGAGAATACTGGCTGACTGCTATTTTTTTTCATGAAGGGCAAGTTCATATCTAACTCTAGGTTGTGGATCAGCTCTGGACCTCAGGGGTCTGGGTTTTCCTTTGGTATATCGGATCATGGCCAGGACACTTTTGGAACATCCACCTGCCTCAAGCTCATTACGGCCTTGAGTCTGCTTCCAGAACCTCTTGACATATTTTGATTTAAGCTTTTGAGTAGGCGTCCATAGTATATCAGACTTCTTGGGACCTCCCCTTCCCCAAAATTGTGAGATCTTGAAGCAAAAGGATAAAGTTGAAGAGTCAGAAGTTTGAAATGTTGATTCAGGCTCTGCCTGCGACTTGTCATATAATCCCTTGACTGACCACTTTCAGAATTTTATTTTGAAAATGGGAAAAGAATGTCTCCTTTATGAGAGCTGGTCCAGAAGGGTTAATAAGTGTGAAGGCATGTCTTAAAAAGTAAACAAATACGTACTAACACTACGGACTGAGGGGAATGCTGAGGCTGCTTTAACCCGGGTGTGTTATGGAGTTTAGGAGAGGAGAAGGTGGGATTTGTCAGGGAACAGACAGCGACTGTGAAGTCGCCATGTCTCTGTGAGTTGTAACTGTGCCTGAAACTCAAGGGCTGTTTGGGTCTAAGAGCTTTAGGGTCACTCTCCTCTGAGAAGGATTTTTTTTTAAATTAATATCTCTCCATCTACAACCATGAATCTTATCTTTTGAACACCAGCTAAAATGTCAGTAGTTATGAGTGTTTAGTATTTGATGCACTTTTGTGCTTATATTGTAGCACAGCAGAGTTTAGGTTGGTAATTCGAAAGGGCCGGTCAGTTCCAAATCCCAAAACGCTCTTATTCCAAGAGCAGTTTCTGGGTCTCACTGCTAACAAACCCAGTACTTTCCTGACCTAAACCCTTAAAAGCTAAGAGTAGATTCACAACGTATGGGTTGCTACCCCTTTGGGGGCTCAAATGACCCTTTTACAATGGTCACCTAGGACCTTCTGCATATCAGATATTTACATTACAATTAATAACAGTATGAAGTGGCAATGAAAATAATTTTATGGCTGGGGGTCACCACAGCATGAGGAACTATATTAAAGGGTTGCAGTGTTAGGAAGGTTGAGAACTGCTTTGCTTAAGGCTTCAGTAAATGCCAACCCAAGTCCTGGTATGCTTCTATTTAATAGCCTTTAGAGATCTATCTAGAATATATATATATATATACCTCCTTATTTCTAGGGAAACCATAGAACCAGAAGGAGTTATCAGTGTTCCCGCACACACTACTTTCAAATTTGTCTAGGCAAAAGGCTGCCTCTGTTTCCCTAGCCATCTCTGCAGAGCTGTATCAGGAAACACATAGAAGATAAGCATGAAATCACTTAATTTGGTCTTAAAACCTAATGCCTTAATGAGGTATTACTTGGATAAATATGCAGTGTAGGAAACTTGGGATGTCTTCACAGTAGTCACTGTAAGACTCTGACTAGAGCCAAATCAGGTTTGAATGTCAGCTTTACCTGGGAAAGGGCAGAAGAGGAAACCTGAGGGCCAGATCTTGCACAGATTGCAACACGAGGTCACATCTTAACAGGATTTCTTGATAAGGTCCCTCTGGTCTCCTCCTTTTTCACTTGAGAGCTGCTGGTGATTACTGACCTTATCAGAATCCCTAACATCATTTGAACAGAAACATTGCCAAGTGTTTAGAGCAATGCACAGCAGTAAGGCTCGGCATACACCATACTATCAAAATTAAGCAACAATACTTCAGAATAACTTCTAATTAAATCTGGACAGGCTACATCTTAGTTTTCTTATTCCAGAAAGTGGAATATATAAGTATTGATTAATTTATTGAATATATATTTGAGCTCTTCAGGATTCAGCCATTGACAATGTAAAAAGGATTCTGCTCTCCAGGCAGCTTCGGAGGTAAGCACCACGTTGAGAATGAAGCAGCAATAGCCTCAGTAGTACTGGGGTACCACTTTAGCTTAATGATCAAGAGCTGATGTACACAAATGTGAGCACAGCACATCTCACCCAGGGCCTTTTGCTAGCACTGTTTGTCAGCAGGGTCATCAATGACATTCCTTTGATTGAAATACTTGAATGGATGATAGTTCAGCTAGGAAGGGATTGGCCAGAGGCTTTCAAACAATGATTTGATTTTGTCTCCTGGTCCATGAAGGTGAATGATGTAAGCTTTTTGTTTTTCTAGAAGAATTCCAAGCTCATTGGATCACTTGCCTCCGATTCAAGACTGATTCAAGATTCAGATTCAAAGACTGAAAACTCCAAGATCCCGCAGTGCCCTGGCTAGGCAGAGGCTGATGTAGAACCCTTCTGCTGGAAGCAGTGCTTCTGGGCTGAGGAGGAAAAAAGGAAAACACACTTGAAATCCAGCATATTCCAGTTCACCTTAAAGGTATGCTGTGCAAAAATGAAGACTTGTGTTCAGATTGCCAGCACCCATGCAAGCAGGGGGTGTCCCTATGTGCCTGCAATGCCTGTGCTGGAAAGGGGTGGGATAGACAGACCTTGAAGCTGATTGGCTAGCTGGCCTAGCCAAACCAAAGAGCTTCTGATTCAGTGAGAGATCCTGTTTCAAAAAAACGAAAACAAACAACCCAAAAAACAAAAGTCCAAAGCCATCTAGGAAAGACACCTGATGTTGATTTCTGGTTTCCACACATCTACCCCATGCACAACACAACTCTCTCCATACACACAATTTTAAACAAAGGAAATCAATAACCCCGTTATCAATTAGGCTGGACATTTACTAATCTTCAAGTTTTCTACTGGATATCTAAATTCCAAGAGGAAGTTCTGAGCATGCACATTTCATCCCCAAATATATAACCCAATATAGAGCATGCTCCTCACCCTCAGCCCATGCAGAGTGCAGAAAGTTGCTCAATGAATGATGCTGTGTAAAGGGTCAGAGGTCAGGAACGTCAAACTAACCTGGGAGGAAACAGGTTAAAGATCAAAACAGCTACATCTCACTGTGTATTTTCTTTAAGTACAATTCTTCTTGTAGATCAACCTGTTTGAAAATGTTCTTTCACTACATTATCTAGAAAGCTGGTATCTGTTGCCATGAAAGAAAGACAAACATTGAAATTAAAATAAAGCCACACTGTAATAATCAGTCTAGCCACCTTTGCCTCTCCAGGAACCCAAGGCCCGCTAAGCTAAAGTCACTTTCCTGCTAAAATGGGTACTAGCAGTTATTAGTGAGATGGCAAAGACATACCGGCCTCAAATTGAGATTTTTCTCTCCATGAAATAATCAGAAAGATTGACAAATAAGTACAAAGAGAACAACTTTGAGCTCTGAAATCATAGATAATTTAATGTCAAGTCCGCTACCAGGTGAATCATTGTTTCCCAGCTTTGCGGTGTTCAAGAACTATCTGGATATCTTGTTTAAAATGTAGAACTAGGTCCAATACGTCTGGGTGGGACTGAGGGATTTATATTTTTTTCTCATTCTCTGTTACTATTTGTGCATGTGTTCATGTATGTGCATGTACATGTTCATGTGAGCAAGTGCGTGTGTGTGCTCACATATGTATATGTGTGAGTCCATGTTGCAAGTAGGTAGAAAACAACCTTGGGTGTCATACAAAGAACACTGTCCGTTTCTCTTGAGACAAGGTCTCTCATTGGCCTGGATTGACTGGCCAGTGAATCCTGGGCATCCTCACCTCTGCAGGGCTGGGATTACATTACATTCCTGCTTTTTATGTGGGTTCTGGGAGCTGAACTTTAGTCCTCGTGTGTGTAAGGCTCAATAAGGCAAGGTTCAGGTTTCACATTTCATATTCCAGTGCTTTCCCTCCGAAAGATCTGTTGAATCACAACTTGACGTTTGTTTATTTTGGGGGTTCCTCCAAAAAACAAACAAACAAAATAAAGCTTATCCAAACTACTAAAAAAAAACTTTACAGGAGCCACACTGTGAAAGCCAAGGTGTGGAATATTGCGCTCTGTAGAAATTTTTTGATACTGAACACAGTCAAAATCCCAGGAGCTTACAAAGACAGTCGCTTCGTTGTTCCTGTTATACATGTGCCATGGGTCACATGGGCTCTGATCCTCATGGTCACTATTATTTTATGATGCCCTGCCTTCACACGACTCTTCATGTTTCGCCTTGGTGAGCAGGACGGCGGACTCTGCAGCAGGAGAGTCTGCCACTCACACGGGTTTCCTATAGATAACCAACTTCCGTTATTTTACCTGAATCTTATCTGCCTTCTCATAATCTCCTCTAGCCAATAAAGCACCATTTGTCCACATCCTCCCAGGTCCCTTTCACCACACACAGGAGAAAGGCAGTTTGATATCAGAGAGAGTATAAAGTAAAAGAAAAGTCTGGGGAGAGCAGGAATGTCACAGGAGATAAGCAAGCCAGGAAAAGTGGTTGGGGTGAGTGAGAAAGAGAAAGAAGGAGACAAAGAGACAAAGAGAGAGAGAGGAAAGGAGGGCAGGGGAAAGGAGATTGTCATTTTTCCAGTGCTTACTAAACCCTAGGCCTTGTATGAGAACATTTGCATGGGTTTGTCCTCATAATATTCTTGTCAGGTTGTCATGATTGTGTTTTATACAGGCATGTAAGACAGAGGCTCAGAAGGCTTATAAAACTTGTCAAGGTCAACAGAGAGTGTGAACCAGGATTGATGCCAGACTGTAAGTCTAGTCTTTCCCAGGAAGCCTAAGAAAGCACCCTTAAAGAGTAAGGCCACATTAGTCCTGAATGGATCAATTGTCACACTTCCACTGAAATTCTTGAGACCTGTACATACAAACATGCTTGACAGAGTAAGGCATCCAGAGTCCATAGTGACCCCTACTTGGAATGATTACAGTCTCCATGCAAAGCCTAGATTCCCCGGAAGACACACAGAGGTATTCCCAAGGCCACCATCCCTCAGGAGAACCCGCCCCTCTATCTCTCTCCTCTCACCCTCTTTCCCATAGGCATTATTCAGGGATTTCCAAGTTGAAACACTCCTTCTCAGAGGGAGGAGAAACATTCACAAGTAAATAAAACTTACAAATCTCAGAAGACTGACATTTGTAAGATTCACAAGATCCCTCATAAGTTTATCCAAGCAGTAACAATTATTTGTTAGGGGGCTCTAATGGCTCCTCCACAGACCATGAGGCAGGCTAGAGCACACCTGTCTCTGTCAGCAGCTGCATCCAGCGTGTCTATGAAGGCTAAGAGCTCATGTTAGATGAGAGAATCTCTAGGCCCACCAGCAATGTTACTAAAATCCAGATAGTATTAGTTTTCCAGCCATTAGTAAGAGCACATGGCCTCCCTCAACTCTAGGCAATAAGAAATGACCAGGGAGTGGACAGTAGTCCTTTTAGTCATCTTTGCATGAAAGAAAGGGCATACTGTCACAGAAGTAGCTGTGACCAAAACAAAACAAAACAAAATGTCAATAAGCACGGAAAAAAATGCCATTTGGATGCGATCAGCAGCCGGCTCTGGGCCCATCAGCCCTTGCTCCTGCCACTACGTAGATAATAGATTATAGAGGTAGTGGATCAATTATGTCCACAGCAGATTCCCTTCATGAGATAGGCAGGCAAATTGCTCCCCTCTGAGCAAACGTCTATCACACGAAACTGATTATTTTATTGTCAGCCTTTTAGAGACAGGTATTCACCTGCTGTGTAGAAGCTGTCTCCTGTTTAATTCAATGACTTTTGGAAAATGAGAATATTTTATTCCATTTACTCGTTCCTTAAAGCTCTTAAGAAGGCCAAAGACTGTGTAAAGCATCTCAGGACATTAGACGGAAGCGACGAGACAATTTAGAAATAGAGATGAAATTCCAGCCTTTATCTCCCAGCTGGGAGGGGCTCAAGACATCCCACGAGACATCTGTCTTCATAATCCCCGGGGAGGGAGAGCATGAAGCTTGCCTGCCCTGTGGCTCTTTGTCTGATAAATGTAGTATTGTTTAATTATTCTTGTGATAAAGTCTTATCATGTCAGGTATCACAAACACCCCTAAGATGACCGAAAGCAAGAACTAACATGCCGTGCTGGAGGGTTAAGTCATCCAGTATGTCACTAAGCTGGCCTAATACTCCATGCACGTAGCTGTGTGTTCAGTGTGATCCGGCACATCTTCCCCTTGTAGCTTGATAGGGCTTTCAGCAAACTTCCAGACTTGAAGGGTGATTTGGCCTCTTGGATCACACCCTATGACAGCTCATTGCTTTCTAGGTCTGACCCTGCTGATCCTACTTGGAATCAGTCACACAGAAGAGATCATTGACTATTTTCTTTTACGTTTCAATCTATATTTATATACCAGTGCTCAAAAGGAGCTTCGTTACCTCTGAAAGCAGTGATCACAGTGGCTTACTTCATCTATGAGGTCTGCTCTTGGCACTGTGTCTTCTGTGCATGTTCTCTGGGATACCAACTGTGATTTCTTTCCCAGCCCCCGACCCTAGCTGAATCAGCTGATGTTCTTTTCTTTATGATCTGCGTTGGAACCATTGTGCCAATTAGTACATTGTCAGAAGACCCACTTGAAGCTACAATGGGAAAGGAGGCAAATACCGAAGACCAGCTCCGGCAGGTCAGGGTTCCCGAGAGGACGGATGTGGAGCTGGCGAAAAATCACTCATGCACACACTTTTCTTGAATCAAGAGCTCAATCTCTCTTTTTTATTTGTTGATCCTGATGTTATGTTTTCACACACCTTATATACCCTTATAACAAAACTCTTTGTATTTGGTTACCATGAAAACACCCACCTGTGAGTGGACATCTTTTGTATGCTTCATTTCTATAGTAACATCCTACATTGTACACTGAAGGAGTTAATCTTTTACTAGGAATTGACAAAATTTATGAGGACCAAGTAGTTTTCTTGGCAGGCTACTGTTTACAGTAACAATCAATTATTTTATTATCGTAATAATTAATACAAGCCTAATGTAGTTTTATTAAGGTTGATTATAGAATTACAAACAAAAGAGTTTTTACTTTTTACATTGTCTTTGTGTTCTCGGGGTGCATCAGCAAATTTATAATAATAATTGTAGATCAAGGAAAATCAAATTTGACCAAACTTAACAGTGGGCACTGAAACTCACCTGTCATCATTAGTCACAGACCTGTGGGTCTTAGCAACTACACTCCTTTTCTATTTGCTTCCTGATCTAGCAAGTCCTCAGCAGTCAAGAATATGTTTTGCTTTACCCAGGTAATTATCCCCATAGCAGCTGGCAAGCCACACTGACCAGTCTTTTTGATCATGTATGTCTCCAGTTATTATTTCTGGAGTTCCAATTGAGTCATCAAATTACCTGAGTGACAATATTTCCTCAGAAAATTGCCACCGTTGTTATGAATAGTAGTAAGAGACTGAAGACCCCACAGAATTTTTGTAGCACAAGAGAGATAGAGTGACTTTAATAGCAGTTAGCGTGTCAGAGTCCAGCAGCAGCAGCTGCAGAAGGGGCTATTCAGGAGACAGACCCTGGAAACGGTGGGCTGTACTCCTCATCCCCAATGCTGGCTGCATCCTCTCACATGGCTCTCAGCAAACTTTACCTCATAGCATAATATCATGAAGACTAGAATTGTTTTGTCCAGAACTGATGCTGACAATGGCCGATTTAACAAGCAAGTCCATATCTCCATTCCGTGAATGTTGGGGGAATTAGTCCTTTGCCCTGGTAACTGGATAGTTAATTCGAGATAAAGAAATCCTGATTTGTATATATTGTGTCTATTTAGAGTGAACTTGAGGATTGACAGGAAAATAGCCTGTGGCGTGGGGGATGGAGCACTATGTGTTCTCTGACGCAATTAGGGCTGAGTTAGGACCTTTCCTCGAGCAGTAACTCATTAAACAAACTAGAGAAAATATAAATAAAAGAGCTGCTTTACATGCATTTTCAACCTGACAGAGAAATCTGTGGCTAAAAATATTTTTCAGGAAATATGCACAACAAAAAGTTTGCAGTTTTTATCATGTTCGGGCTCATATTGCAGAACGTTGACACTAGTGATTATTTTCTTACATTACTGTTGCAGTGTGTGCAGAGGAACACCTACCTTCTCCAGAACTTCACCCCAAATGCCAGACCTTCACTTCCTCACCTTGCCTTATGTATTTCACCTTTCTAGAAATACTACCAGTGGGACCACACGGCACTTGTTTATCATGACTGGCTTATTTAACTTAACCAGTAACAGCTTAGCCCAGGTGTGATGTGAGCAAAGGCTATATGAACAGTAACAGGTGTGCCGCAGCTTTCCAGTTCCACTGTGGTCTGTGACTGGGTGGGGTGTAAGGTGGTACGGGTGTGATATTTCTGCAGACTTCCCCGGGAGTAGATTTTTAAGCGGAATACATGCACATCCATGGACATCAGACATAGCTGGGTTTAGGACTCCAAAAACGTGGTGAAGTGTCTTTATCTCTCAGCTCTGATTGTTTGTTTTCTTAATTAGATTCACCTCAACCAAGCTGTTCTTGAAGATGGTAAATATTTATCAATTCATAACAGAGAGAGAGAGAGAGAGAGAGAGAGAGAGAGAGAGAGAGAGAGAGAGAGAGAGAGAGAGGGAGAGAGAGAGATGAGACATAGAGAGAGACAGACAGACGTAGGCTAGCAAATCCAAAAGGAGAAAAATTTTTCAGCAGGTACAGCATGAATGCCCAAGACGACACACACGGCATTGACTGGCCGTTTCTCAGTCCACCGTTAAATCCAGGGAGATGGGTTATGATGATAACCGCATGTCCAGGCTCACCACCGTTCTGAGGGGTGAGGTTAGTGCCATGTAGTTCACATGGACTCGGAGTGGGGTTTAGAATACTGTCACTAGAGAAAAGAGAAATAGATTCTAGGCAGGTGAGAAACATGAGAACTTAGAAAACGTTGCCAAACACAGGGTCCTTTTCCTTAAGATCATTACACAGGAGAACACAGTCCTAAGTGATTTGATCCTGGAGTCATCTCAGGTAATAACCTTGTGCTGAGATGCTTAACTGACTCTATTGAAGTCATCTGTAAATAAGGACACCAGTTGTATCATATCATTGACTCGCTCTAGAACTTCTAAGTTGACAGCAACATTCTGAGCAGGGCTTGGTGATGCACCTCCGTAATTTTGCACTCTGGAGGCAGAGGCAGGATCAAGTGTTTAAGGTCTTCCTTGACAACCCAGCAAATTTAAGACCATCTTGCTTGGGCTATATAAGACCCAGTTTCAAAAACAAACAAAACAACAAACAGGGGTTAGAGAGTTGGCTTGGCTTGGTAGTTAAGAGCACTTGCTGCTCTTGCAGAGGACCAGAGTTCAGTTCCCAGCACCCAAGACCAAGTTCATACTTGCCTATAACTCCAGCTTCAGGGGATCCAGTAGCACACCTGCATGTATGCATACATACATAAACACACACACACATACACACACACATACACACACACACATACACACACATACATATACACACACATACACACACATACACACACACATGCACACGTACACACACACACATACATACACACATACACACACACATACACACACACATACACACACACACATACACACACATACATATACACACACATACACACACATACACACACACATGCACACGTACACACACACACATACATACACACACATACACACACACATATACACACACATACATACACACATACATACACACACATATACACACATGCACACGTACACACACACACATACACACACACACATACACACACATACATATACACACACATACACACACATACACACACATACACACACATACACACACACATGCACACGTACACACACACACATACATACACACACATACACACACACATATACACACACATACATACACACATACACACACACATATACACACACATACATACACACACATACACACACACATTAAAAAGAAACAAGCAAAAGAGAAAACATTCTATTCTGCACCTGTTCAGTGCTTTGTACTGTAGCAAGCTTCTCTATACATAACATGTCATTTGCTCTTACATACCATTACTAGGGCAATTCACACAACGGCCTCAGCCACCAGGCATTGCTCTTCTTGTCACTAACTGTCAAATCAAAACATCATACTTGATTTCCAGCTCCGCTTGGCTCCACTTGTCAGTCACCTTGCTGAGCTGAAACTCACAGTGAAAACGCTAAGCGTGCTAATTGAGCGTGCCTCGGTGCCTTGCTTTGGCATCACAAGACATTAGTAGAGGAAAAGGAAGAGGTTGCTCAAAGGGGGACACTAGCAAGTTATCCCAAGTCGTCACCATGAAAAATGGCGGAAGCCAATAGTTAGACCACAGTTTGTATTCCAGAGCAGTGGCAGTGTGATAGCTTAGTCAGAGTTACCACTTAGCACTGAGTAATCAAGTTTTATCCCCCATTGTATAGATATATGCTTGCTGATAACAGGGAAGTTGCATTTGCTTTCAAGTAAAGGAAAATTCATCAAACCTATCTAAAAACAGAAGGTATTGATTGGCTTTTATAACATGTCTGCTTTAGGCTCTGTTAAAAAACAGGAACAATCAGATTTGGGAAGAATGGTTCAATGGATAAAACATTTGCTGTGGAAGTGTGGAGACCTAAGTTAGAATACGCAGAATCCGAGGATAAGGTGGGTGTGGCGTGTACACATCTGAATCCCATGGTTCCTCTGGGGAGATGGGAGGTGGAGACAGGAGAGCTCCTGAGAGCTAATGGGTTGGTTCTCCTGTTGTACACAGCAGAGAACAACAAAGAGAATTTGCCTTAAACAAGGTAGAAGGTGAGGACAGACAGCTGAGGTTGTCTCTTGGCCACCAGATGTGTGCCACAGATAGGCAGATGTGCAGCTGTGTATGTATATCCGCTTGTACATCCATACATGGATTTGATTTAGTAGCTTGATAAACCATCAAAAAGTGACTTTTCAGGGTTTTAGAACGGCTGCAATAGATCCAGGCCTCCCAGCAATATCTTCTACCACCTGAAAGAGAGAGTGTACTTTCCTTTTCCATGAGCCCAGAAACATTTTCTACTCTCTCATTAGCCTAGATTTGGTCAGATCCATTTTCCTGATCAAAAGCTCTCACCAGATGTTTGGCTTATGTTAATTCATAACCTCCCCTTGAGACTGTATTTGAAGTTAGTTTCCCTCCAGGTAGATTAATGTGGGCTGAGTAACAGGGTGGCTACCAAGGAGTGGGAGTTGGCTATGAGGAAGGCAGTCTGGAGTAAAGCCACTGAGTAGGCTTATGTATTCTCTCTCTTTGACTCTGTCTCTGTCTGTCTCTCCTACCTCAGGACATACTGACCATCCCCATTCTACAGAGAATTTCAGGTAGATGTTGCTGTCTTTAGGAGGAGGTTGGGAACAACAGAAAGAAAGCTGAATTTACGATGTATTTTATTTTATTTTTATTGTGATGTGTGTGCGGGGTGTGCACACGGGGGCATATGTGTCAAGGTCAGAGGACAACTTTGTGGAGTCAGGACTCTCCTTCTACCTTTATATGGGTTCTGGGCATTGAACTCAGGTTGTCAAGCTCTGTGGCAAATGCTTTTACCCACTGAGCCATCTTACTGCCGCTGGCATTTGAATCATGGCTCTGTTTCATCCCATTCCTATGACCATGGCTTATTTACCTATTCACATGTGAAATTCAGTCTCTGTCACTGGATAAAAGGGAAGTAGCCTCCTCTCTATCTGACTTAGAAAGTTATTGTGATTAAATAAAAGATCACAAATAAATGACACCTTTGAGTTGATAATGCAAATTTAAGTGATCATTATGTTTTCACCATTTGCATCCTTAATAAAGAATAGAAATTTCAGAACAGTTATCTAGAACAGCAGCTTTGCTTTGGAAAGAATTCTAGTCTCAAAATCCAATTGCAGCGAAGAAGCAGCACAGGGGTTTTCGATACATGGTGCTGAGTGCAGAGAACAATGGCTTTGGAATAGCTGGAGAATGTCCAGATGGATGCCTCTGTCATCGAGGGAGTTATTTTTAGAAAAAAAAAATCAATATCCCTGGACACCGTTATATGAGGAGAGACTATGTTCTGCAGCATGAAGCGCTGCATTGGTTATCCTCCTTATAAGTCCATAAGCAAGAAGCGGGGGTGTGGGAACACAGGTTTGACGTGTAACCTTGAGGCAATCATTAACCTCTGACCTTCAGGGTTCTCAAAAGAGAATCGAGATGCTCACGCTGAGCTCACCACACTGGGAGATGGTTACATAAGTTCGGCTTCATACACGCCAAGAGTCTAGTCATGCCAGACACACCGTGTCTGCTTCCGGCTGCCTGCAGTAACTACTCAGTCTATAATTCAAGCCAATAGCATTGGGAGAGGATTATTGCTCAAACTCTCTGTCTATGCCTCAGAAATCTATAAAGTTTTGGGGTATGTGTGCACATGCACATGTGTGCATATTTGTGTGTGTACACACTCAAGAGTGTGTATATGTGAGTTTGTGTGTATGTGTGAGTTTATGCATGTATGTGGGTATATGTGAGTATGTGTGCATGAGTGTGTGTATATATGTGAGTGTAAGAGTGTGTGTGTGAATACGTAAGTGTGTGGTGAGTATGTAAGTGTGTGAGTGTGTGTATGTGTGTGTGAGTGTGTGTATGTGTGAGTGTGAGAGTATACAAGTATGTGAATTGTATATGTGTGTGTAAGTATGTAAGTGTGTATGAGAGTGTGAGTGTGAGTGTGAAGGAGTGTCTGTGTGTGTTCTAGAAGTCAACCTTGAGTGTCTCTCCTTAGGTGTCACACACCTTGTGTTTTTGAAACAGAGTTTCTCAGTGGTCTGGAATTCACCTGTTCACTAGGCTGGCTGGCCAAGAAGACCCAGGGACCCCTCTGTCCAGCTTCCTCAGCACTGGAATTATAAACATGAGGCAACAGGCCTGGAATTTTTTTTGTGTATATAGGTTCTGGGGACTGAACTCAAGTCCCCATGATTGCAAGGCAAACACTTTTCCAATTGAGCTATCGTCCTGGCTTGTGTAATCATTTTGAATATTATTTATTATAACCTATAATCCCAGGGAAGATGATGTACAGATATGCAGTAATTTCCCAATCTCTTAAAGTACCTTTGCATATTTGCTTCTATGTTTTCAAATTGATTTCTCTATTACTATGATGATTTAGATATAAAGTACAATCAGGTGGTCATTCATTTAATTATCAGCCTATCGTTATAGAAAAAAATTATAGGGTTTTAAAAAATGTAACTTGTCTTCATTTTGATGAATAGAATTAATAATTCTTAAGAATGTGGAGAATCAGTTTTGGTCTTTAAATTCTGAGTGTTTTACTAGATGGAAGAGTAATGAACTAACAGCTCAGTGTTGGCGTCTGCAGCAGTGACCCTGACTGTCTGTAGCCGATGCCTGTGAGTCAGCAGACATACACTGAGCGACATGCACATCTGCTTTATGGTAAGTGATCTTGTTCAATGTGAGTTCTTTTGGATCTGTATATGTGTGTGTTGGTTATTTTATGTCAATTTGACATAAGCTGGTTGGGAAGACAAGAGTCTGAATTGAGAAAATGTCTCCATCTGATTACCTACAGGCAAGTCTGTAGGGCATTTTCTTGATTGATGATTGATGTGAGATGGCCCAGCCCATTGTTGGTGGTGCCATTTGTGTGCTCTTGGTCCTGCATTGTATAAGCAGGCATACAGCACGTCATGGGGAACAAGCCAGTAAGCAGCATTCTCCAATTTCTTTGTGGCTTTTCAGTTCCTTCCTCCAGGTTCCAGCTCTGAGTGGGTTCCTGCCCTGACTTCCCTCAGTGAAATAGACACTCTCCTCCCCAAGATGCTTCTGTCGTGCTTTTGTCACGCTGGCTGGTGTTTATCACGGCAATAGAAACCTAGCTAAGAAGTGTGTGTGTGTGTGTGTGTGTGTGTGTGTGTGTGTGTGTGTGTGCGCGCACGCGTGCACGCGCGTGGGTGTGCTGCCATGCATGTGTAGAGGCTGGAAGGCAGTTTTGAGATTGTTTTTCTCCTTTTACCATGGGTTCTGTACTCTGCTCTCTAGTTTTACATGGCAAGGACTTTCATCTCTCTGGCCCCATCATCAGGCATTCCTATAGGAACTTGAGAACTTTGTTTCTGTATATGGAAATTATATAAAAATTTCAATCCAATTAAGGGCTCCAAGTAGACTTTGTACCTCATAGAAGCCATAATTATTATGCAAATGAGTGGAACTCTAATGTTGTCTACAAACATTTATAAACAATGGCAATTATATCCCATTGTGGTATCACTAGTCCAGAGACATTACATTATGCTATATGGGCAGTTATGACCGTTGATAACTGGAATGTTAGCAGGTATGCTTTAAGTAAATTTGTTGACACTCTCCTATAAATAACTATTAATCGAATACTGTCTTCACTCTTGGTATAAATGAATGATGTTAACTATGGGCACCATTGCCTATTTACATGTGTGTGTAGTGATGCTTATGGACTGACTTAAAACTCTAAGTAATCCTTCAGTCAATATCAGTACATTTGCTGACATGTGCTTACATCTTCTAATGGACTGTTTTGTTTTTTTTTTAGTTTAACCATTAATTATAAAACATACTTAGCATATCCAAAAAAAGCTTTAAAATATTCTGTCAATAATGACAAAGATGAGCAAACGTTGCTGGATATGTAAATATCCATCAGCAAAGAAGGCAGGTGTATGGTTCTGAAAAGTCAGTATTTGGTAGATGTTCATCTGCTGTGGACTTTGGTCAACACGTGCTCAGTCAGGCTACAGTATGATGGGAACTGCCCGAGGGGGAAGTGAAGCAGCATCTATTTTAACTGATTAGATTGCTGCCATAAATATGCACCAGAAAGCCATAGTTTAAGCAGACAGCTGACATGTTGCAGGAGGCAGAGGTCAGACACACTGAGGAGTACATTGAGACTTAAACAATAGCCAAGGTCAAGAAATGTCTGATCAATGTCAAGCAGTAAATCTGACACAGCTATGAGGTAAGAAAGACAACCTGAGACCCTTCATGACACCATTCCTCAATGAAAAGAAATAAAATGTTCTATGAAAACAGAAGGAAAGATAGGTTTAGTTGTAGTCAGTACGGTAAAGTTCTGTATCTGGAAACAGCTTTGGTGTCACTGGATTTGAGAGAGCATTTACACTGCCTCCTGTGTGCTACCTTCAAAGTGCTCTCAGGCTCTGGGATGTTAATAGGAGGGCCCCTGTTACGGCAAGGAGTCTTCTTAGGATGGAAGAGGCAAAATCAAGCTATGTTTGACAAACAGAAAACTTAAAAAGCCACCAAACCCAAGTCCTCTTAAAGCATAAGAGGCTTGTTTACCAGGAATTCAGAGGCGAGGCAGTGAATTCGTTCATCCGGCTTTGTCTTCCTAACACACACCGAGCTCTCTCTTCTCTGCATGGTGGTTTCTTTCTGGTGTCTGAGGGGCTGCTCCAGAATGAAAACTTGTACGTATTAATAAGATAACTTTATTCAGGTATTTACAACCTCCCCGCCCCCCACCAGAGTCGTTGTTTTGACTGAAGCTGTCTATATATTAGCCCCACAGGCAGGCCATGAGTAATTGCTTCCTGGGACCTCTTCCCAGAAGATTCAGGAGTAACTTTTTTAGAAGCCCTGTGGGCTAATCTGGATTGTTCAAGCAGGGGAGAGGAGGAGGTCCTTTAACCTAACCAAGTCTGCCTGTGGGGCTAGATGTACAGGCGACTTCTGTCAAAACAAGGCCTCTATTTGTGGAGGGTGACTATTTGAAGCTATTTAAACTCTGCTAAGAGAGAAGAGAAGGCAGAAATGCTGCTTGTGTCATGTCGGGGACTTGTCCTTACCAACCCGTGAAGCTGCTATATTAGCAAGGTACCCTCACCTTTAATTCCCTCAAAAACAGAATTTCTTTGTGAGTAACAGACTTTGGTATCCATTTTTCTTTCCTTAATAGCAACACCTCTTAATTTTTTTCAAACTTTTGGTAGTAAAGCGCCAATTAAAACCATCATTTCTTAGTCTGTGTTGCCTTTAGGCTTTGGGTAGAAATTTCCTCAAAAGGTGAATTCACAGATTTGTGAGTTCTTTTCTTTTTCAAATTTATTTTCTACTTTGAATTTAAATGTACTCATTGGAGTTGTCAGCCATTTTAGAGGAGCTGTTCTCAAAAATGGAGGCCAAGTGTCAATGGTGGTAGACCAGAAAGACAGAAGGAACCCGTGATCTTTATTACTGATAGATTGTCAGCCCAGCCCTGGACTTCCTATATGGAGCCTTGTTTTACGTGAGAAAAATAGTGAAGTTTAACTCTTACCATAGACAAGTTTTACTAACAGTAGGACACAGTCATCTTTAGTCTTCAGAATATGATAATTCATTAGTAACATTGACATCTCCAAAGTAAGTCACGACCACTCAATGCATGGACTCAAAAGCTTCCATCTGTCCATGCAACAAGTTATTTTCTTCTGATGAAGGATGTTCAAATTGTCATCCAATAAAGTGTCATGTTTCTTGTTCACAGATGAACAGTTGAAAAGTAAGAGCATGCAGGACAGATTGTGAGATTGCTAAAGGAAAAAGAAAGTGGAATAATTTCATCTCCATATTGCTTCACTCTGCCACAGTATGTTATGAGTCATTTCATAGTTAAGCACAAAAATTACAAGGAAAAGTGCGTCATAATGAAGCGGAGCACTGGGTGCGATTGTAAAATTGAACAGTTCTCTTAATATATTCTCATATTAAATTGTGTGTGTGTGTGTGTGTGTGTGTGTGTGTGTGTGTGTGCATGAATGAAGGGGGTTAGGAGTGTGTGCATGTGTATGGTATATGCCTGTGTATGTTGGGGAAATACATATGTCCACATACACATGTGGAGACCAGGGAAGAATGTCATGTCCTGCTCTAGTGCTCTCCATTTTATTACCTTAAGACAGGGTCTCTTACTGGACTTGGAGCTAGGTTGGCAGCTAGCAAACTGGGTGAGCTCCCTGCTTCTGTCTTCTATAACACTGGGGTCTCAGGCACTTGTGGCCAATCTGGCTTTTTATGTGGGACTAGGGATTCAAACTCCAGTTTTTATACTTACCCAGTAAATGCTTTTAGTCACTGAACCATCTCCCCAGCACCCCTTCTGTTAATTTTAAACCATTATTAAGGTTTGTCTGGAGTCACAGATAGCAGTGACGACCATGCACTTGGATTAGAACTTGCCTGTGGTTATTTGTGAAAATATTTCCTGGAAAAATGAAAGGCTAGTTTTATGTAATTTCTCTTAAACAAATATAGCATGGCTCATGTTTTTCAGAATCCTATGGGCAAAACTAATGAAATTCACTTACATCTTGGTCTCTATCTTTAACCTTGACTCTTTTTACTCTGATTTCAACACCTGCTTTTGGCTTGCTCACTTTTGGAGAATCTCTAGGTGCCTTTCACCAAAAACACTTAGATACTTTTCTTCTTCCATCTCTGATTTTTTTCCATTCAGTTTAAGAAGTAGATATTACCTTGAGTGATAGCACCTTGTGGACAGAGTGACTATCAGTTGTCAACCCCCAGTGAGAGACAGCTACTGTGGAACTACTCTCATTATTGAGACACCCAGCCTTAAGGGCGGACTAACTACCTGGTTCTCAGCTCTCAGGTGTGAATTTGGCTGCTGCTACTATTTTAAAACTGACTTAATAAATATATATGTGTGTACATTCACACATAGACACACACACACACACACACACACACGTATACATTTATTCTCTTGGTTCTGTTTCCCTAGGGAACTCTGACTAAAATAGGGAGCTCGGAAATAAACCCCAAACTGTAGTTCACTGTGGTAGGTACTGTAGGGAAACTCTAAGAATCAACAGTCACCTAACAGAACCTTTAGTGGTTTTGTTTTTTATCTCACAAATTGACCTGAAAATTTGTCAGGGGTTGGCCAATTAGGTAAAAATAGTGTATCAATAAATTATGGACAATGCTTATGAGCCCCTTACATTTTCTTTATATGGGGTATGTGTTTTAGAACAATTGTCCACCTACACATACATAAAGCGGTCTCTGTCCTTGGTGCTGAAATATGTTTGAAGGTGGGTTGCAGAGGAGTGGCCCTTGGAACCGGTACCAGTTTCTAACACTGAATAGGAGATGAAGACATTCATCTTGAAAGTGGGCTGGAAGGGGATGGAAAACTTGGATTTTGACTAATAGAGATTGAAGTGTTGGCGAGCAGTCAGCACAAAAAGACAGAGCACAGGTCCTTCATGGTCACTTTCCTTTTGACTGACAGGCTCTAGAGAAGGCTCAGCACATTGGTGTGGGAGCAGCAACAGGGATGCAGATGCTCTCTGCCCCCGTGTCCTGATGGAGCAAATACCATGAATATGCGTAGGCACTGGGGTGGGCGTCTGGAAACATGTGGCATAGCAGCTGCTCTGGTCCCACTTTCCCAGTAACTACTGTCAGAGTCATGGCCAAGATCATCTCCACAAACATTGCAATTCTGGGGACACACTTTAAAAATAATGTTTAAGCCTGGGCTGATTTCTATCCTCTAGCTGTATGACATCATGATTTTTGTCCTGTGTGGTTTCGATCTGTTTCATTTTCCCTAAGACAGAGTAATAGTGACACAGGATAATGAAAATTAGGCAAAATTGGAATTCTGTTCCAGAATCTGAAAAACCCAGTTTTTTTTTAATCTGTGTTTTGACTTGAGGAAATTAGTATATTCTCAGCATCAACTTACTAATCTGTAAAATGGAATAAGAAGTAAGAAGCTTACCTGAAGAATTATAGTAAATAAACATTTATGATTCCTCACCAATGGTAGTTTTAAAAATAATTTTAAATTGGGTTAGTATATAAAACACTGGTTTTATCATGGTATATTCACACACGTGTGTCATTGTGCCTCATTCTTTCTCTTGTGGGTAGGACAGTCTTGGAGGATGGAACCCACTGGGTCATGAATGAAAGGCAAGTGCTCAACTATTGAGCTGCAGACTTGGCCCTACACGTATTTCTGTCTCCCACATCCATCCCCCTGCTCCCAGGTAATTCCCTTTCTGTTGTCTTGTCATATGTGGTCCGCTACTCTCTCCCCTCACTAATGATAGCTCTTTAGCTTAAATATTGCCACTTCCGTACGTTTTCCCTCATAGGAGTGGGTGCATGGACGTAGACGCAGAAACCACTAAACCACGGGCAGGAGTCAATACAGTCTACTTAAAGGTAGGGTGACAGTTCCCTTATTTTTCTTGTCTTTTTTTGTAGAGAAATAGAAATGGCTGGCAGGTATGTGTTGGCCTCCAGAACAGTCAGTCTTCCAACCTTGGACTTTCATGGCGCCCCATCCAGGGTGGCTTAGAAATGGGTGTTCCGCTTCTAGAGTTCCTTTCCCTCTTGTATTCCAAGGTTTGTCAGGCTCACTCCTCCCCAAGCCTCGTTATCAACACTTATTCTTGGGACCTGCACCTTTGTTTGTGTTCTATGATTACTTTCTTCCTTCTTCCTCTAGTCAGGCTGGTTCTCCTTCACTCAGAGGCACCTGATTTCACTTGTGAAGATGTTTCCACTTCACTGTTGATGTTTACGTACACATACCCTATACTGTGATGGTCAGTTCTGATTGGCAATTGCTAGGGCCTAGAATCACAAGGGAAACACATGCCTTGCTGTGATATAAGGATGTTTTTAAAGAAAGTTTTAACTTAGCAGGGAAGACCCACCCTAAATGAAGGTGGGTGGCACCATTCCATAGACTTAGTGATCTGACCGAAAAAACAGGAGAGAGGGAGCTCAGCTAGGCATGCCTCTCTCTCTGCTTACTGACTGCATACACAATGTGACCCAACTATACTATACCTCTGTCCTACACTGTCCTTGATACGACAGTCTACTTTTAAACTGTAAGCCACAGTAAGCTCTTCTGACTTAAGCTGCTTTTGTTAGGTATTTGATCACAGTGAAAAGTAATTAAGAGATTGTGGTGGTTTGAATGAGAAAAGTCTCCCAGAAGCTCATGTATTTGAACACTTGGTCCTAGTTGGTGGAATTGTTTTGGGAAGTTATAGAACCTTGGTAAGTAGGAACCTTCCTAGAGGAGTATGTCATGGGGGTATTGGCTTTGAGAGATTATAGCCTCTCCTTGATTCCTGTTTTCCCTTGCATGATCTCTTTCCCTCCCTGTGGTAAAGCAGAGATACATAAAAGAATGCACAATATTATTGAGTGTGTGTTTTATATGCACAGAAATGGCATTTGATCAAAATTTCACTGTTTCTTATGTTGAAGCTCAGAATTACTTGAGCTTAATTTTCAGGGTAGCATGCATATCTAGACCCCTGTATGTGCTCTTCCTTGTGCATATACTTCATTTTGCATATGAAACACAACGGTAGTGAATCACTGTAGAAACATCTTAGTGTTCCAAGGCACACTCATCTGCTGTTCACTTACATGTTTCCTGTGTACTTCTGTGAGAGTTACTGGGGATTTGTATCCAGTGTGAACCTTAGAGTCCTTGGGGGCAAGTGTATACTGGGTGTGTGATTGCTTTTCCAAACAGCCACACTGGCTTCGTTTCCACCAGCAGTATGGGAGGGCTGCTGTTTCCACACATCTTAAGCAACTTACGCTATCTACTTCCTTATTTTTTTCCAAATGAATATGAATAAAGTGTAATATTTGATCATGTTTTAAAATTATATGATTTTTAGTTTTTGAGACTTTCAGATGTATACAATGAAATATGATCAATATCTACCCACATTTCCCTCTCCAACTCCCCCCATTTCTCCCCAACATGGCCTCTCCCAGCTTCATGTCTTCTTTCTTCATTCTCTTTCGTTTGATAACCCAACAAGTCCAGTTGGTGCCACCCATATGTGCATGGGTGTGGGGCCATGCACCGGAGCTGGCCTTGAACTCACAGACTGCCTCTGCCTCCTGAGTGCTGGGATTAAAGGTGTGCTCCTCTAACACCTGGCAAGGGTGGAATTTTTCATGTGATTATTAACTGCTTGTGTTCCCTTCATGGGGGCTTTGTATTATTGTCTAACCATTCTCCTGTTTTTTTTTTTTTTCTGACATTTCTGGGTATTGTGAGATTCTTTTGTACATTCTAGATATTAATCTATCAGTCATGGACATTCTAAATATCTTCTTGCACACATTTGCAAAGCTGTTGGCTTTGTTTTTGGTATCTTAATAATGAAAAAACACATTTCTTGGTAGTATAGTTGAATTTAGAAAATTATTATCAATTTGGGGTTTTGTTGAGATAGAGCACAGATATAAAAAATTCACAAGTTGTAAGTATACAGCCTGACTTATCAGAAAGTGAATGAACACCTATGTCCCTCTCCAGCATAAAAAACAACACTATGAGTACAATTCTTTCTTGTCCTCACTTTTAAAAAAATTGATATTTTACTATAATTTTATTTGTTTATTTTGTGTGAGCGATAATGGGATGGGGTATGTATGCCAATGATGCACGTGTGGAGGCCAGGGGATAACTTTGGGGAGCTGTTTCTTTTTTCTTTTTTCTTTTTCTGGTATGGGGTTTCTGGAATTGAACTCAGGTCGTGAGGCTTGAGAACAGGTGCCTTTACCAGCTGGGCCACCTCACCAGCTCCCTCTTCTCTTCATTTTACTAGCACTCCTGTCTTTAATAAATACATCCTTTATATTTCTGTGTAACAAATGACCTCAAACTTTGAAGCTTAAAAGAAACATTTATTATCCAACAGTTTCAAGTGGAAGGATCCGGGAACAAGTTAGCCAGCATGGTCAGGGTTCAAGGTCTCTTATGAGATTAAAGTCAAGGTGTTAGCCAGGTCTATGGTCATCTGACTCGAAGTAGAGAATGTACCTCCATGAAGACTGACTCACGGGGCTGCTGGCTGCAATACACAGGACATCAGTGGTGGCTGCAGGAGACCTGGATCTTGCAACTATATGAGCTTCTCCTGCTGCTTGCAAGAGTCATGAACTTCCCCAGGGCAAAGAGACAAAGAGGTAGACAGAAGGCTTGGTGCTGTTGTGACTTTTTATGACCCAGGTCTCTTGATTTCTCCTTTCCCCTCCATCCCTTCCTTTGTCCCCTCCATCACTCTCTCCCTCCTTCCCTTCCTTTCTCTAAGTCAAGCCCACCTTCAAGAAGAGAACAATATCAAAGAACTTGTTAATATGCTTCCTAAACTATCACTACAACAGTATTTACGTTGATCATCTTTTAGTTTCACTTTTATAAATTCTACGTAAATAGAATTGTGCAATATATACGTTTGGTTTAAACAATGTATTTCCTGCTGGGTATGATGACACATGCCTTTAATATCAGCACTCAGGCCCATGTGGGAGAAATGTCCAGATTCTGGGTAGTGTCTGTTTTCTCTAATTTAGTTATTAACCTTATAAAGTAAGTGCAGAATAGATTGTGCTTACTTTGGGCATTGCATGAGAGTGATAAAGTTTCCTTCCTTCCTTCCTTCCTTCCTTCCTTCCTTCCTTCCTTCCTTCCTTCCTTCCTTCCTTTCTTGAGACAGGGGTTTCTATGTTGTAACTCTGGCTGCTCTTGAACTCACTCTGTAGACCAGGCTGGCCTCGAACTCACAGAGATCCACCTGCCTCTGCTTCCTGAGTGCTGGGATTAACGGTGTGGGCCACCACAGCTAGTTAAAGGTTTCTAACTGGTTTTGTGTGTGTGTGTGTGTGTGTGTGTGTGTGTGTGTGTGAGAGAGAGAGAGAGAGAGAGAGAGAGAGAGAGAGAATAGCATTCTAATTTTTAATGTTCATTTATTATTTACTTTATTCTATATTCATTTGCTGATTTCCTTTGTCGATGATGGAGGAGGGGCATGTGTGTGTAGGTTAGAGGACAATTTGCAGAAGTTGGTCCTCTCCTTCCCCTACTGTGGGTTCTGGGGATCAATCTCAGCTGTCAGGCTTGGTGGCAGGTGTTTTCACTAACTTGCCCAGCTCGCTGGTCCAGAGTGCATCATTCTTGTCTCAGGTTGTCCTGATAAGGAAAGGGCGCACTTCATGATAAGTTTTCTTGACACAAAGACCAAGGCAATGACAAGTGACCCCTGGACACTGTCATGTAACACTGCTTACATGACATCTGGCCTGATGGGAAAGAAGAGAGGAGATGAGCATCTGTGTATCCAGGCTTCCACAAAAGAAAGTGAAGTTCTCTTCTTTCCCTCAAAGCTAATAAAAAAACAACCACAGTGGGCAAAACACCTATACACATAAAATAATGTATTTAAAATCATAAAATCACAAATCACTAGACTTGATTGGACACACTGCTTCTGCATCTATTGAGATAGGCGTGTGGACTTCCACCTCTAGAGCTAAGATGTGGTATGTCACATGGGTAGCATTTTAAATGTTCACTGTAGAACTGGGCTAAACCCTACTTATGTATGATGCTGTTATACACAACATGCTGCTACTAAGGCCGGGCATGCTGCTCATGTATATGGACTTGGTGCGGGTGTTTCTGTGCTTGCCAAGATAACAGCAAGTGTCTGTAGGCACCGGCTTCAGAGTTCTCCCTGGTCCCTGGAGCATCCCCTGCCTATGTGCATATCAAACTGAAAATTCCAGAGACTTAACACTGTTCTTTTCCAGGATCGGCCCTCCCTCAACTGATGCTGATTCAATTGAGAGGATATATAAGGTAATTTCCTGCTTCTCTGGAGACATAACACCAAGGCATGTGCCGTTTGCTGGCTCCTGGCCTAAGCCAATAGATTGAATTCAAGCTTTCCGTAGTGCTTGTTTGCAAATGCACTGCTTGCTTGACTTTGTTTCTTTACTTCTCTGCTCACTGGTACTTCCTCCTAAATAAATCATCACCCATGAACTCCAGGTTACATCGCTAGCCAAAGTGATCTCCTAAATACTAGAGCTGCATATCAGCTGCCGACCTCTTCCTGGTGTCTTGAATTGGTCTAAACTGACCTACCGACGCGTTCTTTCACCTGCTTCTCTCCAGGCTTCCTTCTCTCCTCCGATGAATGCTCCATTTTCCAGTAGCTTGGGCTAAACTTCTTCCAGTCACTTATGATTTTTGTCTTTCAGTCCACTAGGATGCCATGGTGGCTCTACATTTAAAGATTTGCAAATGGCTGCCTGGGACGACGGTTCAGTTGGTAAAGTATGTGTTGCATAAGTGTGTATTCCATTCCTGACACTCTCATTTAAAAAACCAGCCATTGCAGCCCGGCCTATATCCCAATGCTGGAGAAACTGGGACAAGCATCCCTTTGGTCTGTTGGCTGGCCATTCCAGGCAAATAGATGGGTTCCTGGTTCTGTGGATACACTGTATCAAAAATAAAATGGTCAATGATTGAGGAGGACACATAATGTTGTCCTGTGACCTGCACACACAGGTACATGCACTGCATGCAACTCCCCCCTCAACATGTACACACACACACACACACACACTCCAATGCAAATCTGATGGGCACAGTGGAACCTCCCTGTAGCCCAGTTTCTGAGAGGCTAAGATAGGAGGATTGCTTTAGGACAGGAGTTGAAGACCATTGTGGACAGCATAATGAGAATAATCTTTGATTTTTTTCTAAAATAGAGAGTTTCTTTAAAAAAATCTGGTGATTTCCACGATTTCCAACATAGTCTCCGTTACCTCTTAGTGGAATTACTGCCATAGCACGCTAGTGAAGTTTTCATGCTACTGCTACCTTAGCTCAGTCTTGTCCGCAAGCCCTTTAAATAATCCTCCTAAATGAAACGCAGATCACTCACTCCTCTGGTCAGAGCCCAGGGATGGTCCTCAGTCTCCCTCAGAATCCACATCAGAGTCCTTAAGAGGACACCTCCCGACTTCTCCAACCACATCTCCTGCGCAATGTCCTTTTCATGAAGTCTACCTCACAGTGCCTCAGAAAACAAACAACCCGGATCCGCTTCCCCTCAGAGCCTTTGCCCGGATCTCCTCCCTCCAGCGATGGCACAGCTTGCTTCCTCACTCCACTTAACACAGAGATCTCATTTTCCTTGTTTATTGTCTCTCTCTGCTACAGCACAAGCTGACACATTTTCTGTTTGGTACCCATGTGTCCTCACTGTGAAGCAAAATGCCTGACGCACCGTGCGGCTAGGTGTCTGCAGAGTGTGTGGATCAGTCAGTGAAGAAGTGGCCTCTCCCAGTTTGCAGAGACTCAGGGTTGTTCTCAGTCTCCCCAGATCAATCCACGCTACAGGGATGTACCTTGTCAGAGCTGCTCCTGAGAGGGAGACATGGCAGCTATGTTAGGAAATCAGAGCCGATTGGAACCACTGTGTCCTTTTTGGCATCTGTGAGTATGAAAACCTGCTCGGAGATCCATCTCCTTATGGGACTTTTTCGGCACAAGGGACATTGCACGGCAGAATTAAAGCTTGGTTAGGTTTTACCTATGCTTACCAGCCTGCTACTTAAAGGCAAAAAGAGTCTGCTTATAACTCCACCCCTGAAGTTAGAAAATTAGTCTCAATCAGGAAAATAGCAAAAGATAATGATTCAGAAATAGGCTTAACAGTGTACCGAGGAGATTCAAGTTAGTGGAGTACAACCATCTTATTCTTTCCAGTTACTGATTTGAGCTGTGCTTTGATAAGCCCTCATTTCCAGACTCTTAACGTGTTCAACCGGTTCTGTAACTTTCATGTCACTTTTGCTAATTAAGGCTGTGTTTAATTTCAAAGGATATTAAAAGCTCATCTCCTTGCCTCCCTGCAGCACAGGTCAGGGCTGTAGCCCTTGGATGCTGGAAGGGAGGAAGGGAGGCACATGCACTTTAAATGTTCCTTTTCTGCAACCTACTCTGTGGGTTGGCGGTGGTGGTGGGGAGAAGGAAAGATGGAAGCAGATGTTATCTTACAGAACTGGCTGTGTCTGTGTGGTGGGCCTGGCCACACACTGATTTTAATTCATATTAATGGCCTTAGTTGATTCAAAAGTTTTCCACATATAGCATTCAAAGTCTTGCTGAGGGTAGTGTCAGCTTGTGCCTAACTCCCACCCCTACCTAAATTCTGAGACCTCTCAGAAAGAGATAATTGGGCTTCTATTTTAGCCTGGCTGGTAGTCCCTGTTCCAGTCCCTTCTCACCTCATCTGGCTCATTGCTCCTGTAGAAACCTTACAAAGGAATTCCCTTGCTCTTTGCCATGATGCTGAGGTGTGCTTCACAGCCTCTGAGAGTCAGAGAGCCAAAGCTATCCAGTCTGTCATTTTCTTCCACGACACACTGTGTTTTAGCTCTTTCTCACTCTGTTAGCCTTTCTGTAGAAACATCTAGAAAGGAGCACATGCAGGTCTCCAGAGTATCTTTCTACCCCGTCAATGTACCTATGTTAATTTCTCCCAAGGATTTTGTTCCTTTGTGGAAGGCACTGCCAAAGCAGGCAGAGAGTGACGTTCAATAGGGGAGCATGCATAGGGTGAGTGACAGTGTCCACTTCTTGTAAGCACCTCTAATTCCTATAAGTGGCTCTTTTAGAGCCTTCTCCCTATCACTTGGCACTACGCGATGTACCGATTTCAGGGGGACATTGAGCAACAACCCTGTCCTTTCCAGTGAGAACCAGCCTCAAGGTAATTTGAGAGCAAAGAAAGAAAGGCAGACAGATCCAGGAGCGCATACAATGCAACTTGCTGGAGGGCTGACTCACAGAAGTGTGGCTCTGTGTAGCAACAAGACTAAGTGGATCCTGGCAATGTGTGTCAGAAAGAGGGCCATACATATTGGCTTAGACAAAAGTGACTTCAACCAAGTTTTAATGTATCTGGTTTACTTTAAGCTAATATCAGAGTTGGGCATACAACTCTAATGGGCTAGACTATTTATAGTTTTCTGGGAAACTATGGCAGGAAAACCTGACTAGGGTTACTCTGGGGCAGTCTTAGTGGTTATAACTCAGGGTGGCTGGGTTCATAGAGTAGATAATGACTAAACTTGTCCTCCGCCCCCATTAATAAAGAAACTTCTGGGAAAGCACTTCCCAACCAAGGACTGTAAGCCCTAGCTCCCTTTGCTTCATGCTGTGTCTGTGCTGCAGTAGACTGTGAGCAGAGGTGACTTGAGACACTTGAGGTCAAAGCAGATACTCTTCCTACCCTGAGCGTAGGTGACGGCTATCAGAGAAATGATGGCAAACCACAGGATGGAAAATAAAATGAAACAAAACAAAACAAGAGACGGGATCCCCGAGTCACTTAGAGGGAAAGCTCTTGGCTGAACAAAGGCGTGTGCTTTGAGCTGTTATATGAGAAATAAGCTGTTGTGTTTGGGCCACTGACCTTGGAGCTCGTTGGTTACAGAGGCTAATGTTACAGTACTGTTTGCAGGTGAGAATAGAGTACTTCTTTTCTGGCGAGGCAGAGTCTCTTAAGGAGAGCTCAGTTGCCTATATAGGATAATCATACTCTCCTTTCCAACCTTTAGGCTTTTTTTTAGGACAATTTTAAAATTAATTTATTTATTCTTTTCCCTCCTCCCTTCTCTGTGCGTAGTTCAGAGGACAACTTTCAGGAGTTGGTTCTCACCTTCTGCCTTGATGAGGCAGGATCTCTTGTTTCTTCTGGATAGCCTAGTCCAGGCTAGCTGGCCCAGAAACTTTAATTCTTGTGTCTCTACATTCATCCATGTCTGACCTTTTATGTGGGTTCCATAGACCAAGCTCCGGATGTCAGGCTCACACAGCAAGCTACTTACCTGCTGAGCCATGTCTCTGGCCCTCAGTTTCTAGTTTCATGTGAACTAGAGATAGAACCTAAGTTGGGAGTGGTAAGAGATGGTTTTTTGGCTCTTACTTTGTTCTGGGGTTAAGGTGTGGCCCAACTATCGGTGCAATAGAAAGAAAAAGATATCAAGTTTTCAATTCCAGGGCAATATCAATGTCCATTTAGCATTTTCTAATAGAAATATTTGAAACCATGTTCAAAGGACCCTCATTATCATCACAACAGGACCTTGGCTGATAACCGTGGCCTTGGATACTGTTTTCACTGTCAAGAGAACACAGAGACTTCCTGAGGGCATCTCTGGTGACCTCAGTGACTGAAGACAACGTCTTATGGTTGAAAGACTAGACTACTCATATCCCGTCAGCAGTATCTGGCTTTGGTTCCCATGACGGATCTCCGAAATGCCTTCTCTTGAACTGCTTGCAGCTGAACTGGAGTGTGATTGATGCCTGGGCCATTGGAAGTTGGTTCATTGGTGCCATGACATCATTGGGGACCAAAGGTGCAATGACTTGACCACAGGTGATGATCCAGCCCGGTGGACAAGGGGTATTAGAAAAGTCCAGTGGGAGGCAAAAGGTGAATGTCTTGGCGGTGGAAGAGCTTTGACCTTGTTTAATTTGCATTAAAGACTGAATGAAAAGGGATCATAGTCCAGGGAGGGATAGACTTTGATTTCTAGATGGCTAGGACCAGCATGGCAACAAAACTGGCTTTGGAGATCAAACATGCTGGTTGAAAATCAAAACTAGGATTACAGGAAGCACAGGAAGAGGTCAAACAACTGTTCTCAGAGTTGTGTTGGTTCTGAGTCACGAAGTATCTGTTCTGGGCTCATCAGTCCTCTCCAGGTAGGGAGAGCCTCGCTTAGGGCTGAAGCCTCAGGTAAAGGTTAGAAGGTCCAAAGCAGAAAGAAGCTTCAAGGGTCATCAGTGTTGGCAGGCAAGAAGTCGTATAACCAACGTTCTCTGAAATTCCCACTGTTAGAATTAAAACTTTTGGTTAAAATAATGTGGAAGGGCATTATTAAAACACGAGCATTTCCTAAGAGAAGTAATTAAAGTTTGTACGTCTGCATATTGGAGTATCGGCATACTTAACTCTAAAGAGATGAGAATTTCTTTGACTGATAAATCTAGACCATAAAGTGTGGGAGAGATCTGACCTGCCTCTTAAAATTTCAATTTTTAACCCACGTTTTATTTAATGGATCTATTGTCATCTCCAAGTCCACATCATAAATCTTCACTTCATAGTAATTTACCGAAGGGCACAGAGTAAGGATGTGACTATGGAAAGTTGTCCCTTCTCGAGGTGGATTAAATATCCCTGCTCTCCCCATGTCCTTAAGTTTGGCCATGTGATCTAGTGCTCAGTGCTGGGGAGCGATCAGCTCTGTTGGCATTCCCCCATAGGCCCCCACAGGAGATTTCCACAGCTTCTTTCTGTATCTCCCTCCAAGCTCTCTGTCTCAGCTGCACATAGACTTGGGAGGTAGAGCACACAAGCTGTGCAAGATTAACTGAAGAGAGGACTCCATCTGTGAAGCTACATGACATTGTCATCTGTGCTGGGATGACGCTTTCCTGTGGTGCAGTTGTTTTGGTGTTAACAATGCTCCTGAAAGTAACTCCTTACCCAGTGAACCCACTGGCTTACTGTGCTAGACTTTGGGGCAATCCCTACTTGAGTCTTTCATTGGTGCCCCACCTGGAGTCAGTAGATATTTGTGCATGTTTCTCAATGGAAGTTTCATGCAACAGTCTATAAAATATGAATGGAATGCTGTGGACAGAAACTTTAAAAGCCAACAGATCATTCCATATCTCTTCCACAGGATCAGCTGCTCGGACAGAGGTTGCTGTTCAGCACAGAACCGAGATGGAGGCCACATGGAACAGAGCTCCCACAGGCTTTGGTAAATAAATATCTGATAAATAGCCTGAGTGAGAAATAAGTCTTTTTGCAAACCACTGAGACTTAGGTTTTTTTTTTGTCACTGTAGAGTACCTTAGCCTAGGCTGATTACCACAGCACAGAGACAGGATTCTAACCCTGAAGCCATGCCTCCCTTTAACACACTACCTTCGAGTGAAAGCCTGGGAAAGTTGCGGGAGACCATGGCTAGCCTGAGGAGCCCCGCCCGGTAACGAACAGAATGTAAACTGCACAGCAGAGCTGACTTTCCTGACCAGTGCTGAGGCAGAGCAAGAAGCAGCAAGCGATGATGGAGACGAGTCACGGCATTTCCAGATCTTCTCTTTGGCTTGGCTTGGCAGCAGCCAGTACAAATAGAATTCAGCCAGACTGTGAGCATTGTGCCGGACTTCCTTTCCAGCTTCCTACCAACCATGGAGTATTTGGAGAATTCCTCCCTTTAGAAAGGAGAACTTCCCAGATTGTCTTATTTAAACACACAGACAACAACAAGAAGAGCAACCAAAATTGGTGTTTTGATGAAAACTAGGCCAGACCTTCAGGTCAAACATAACTTTGCTGTTTAGATTGATCAGTTGGGCTGGGAAAACAAGCAAGAAAGCAAGCAAGCTGTAAGGGAATCTCTGGTGGTTTTCCTTTGGGGATTTACTCCAGGATCCCATGCCACATGGGAACACCTGGCTTGAGCCAATGGCCTAGAGAGTTGTCCCTGAAGGGTCTCTCAGCTGGCTTCTTGTCTGAGGTCTAGTCAGTCAGATGGCAGCTGGGATGGGCAGTGCATTCTACTATAGAGACTAACACCATGGGCTGTAGCTTCTGTACTTAGGGCAGAGAAACAGTACGAGGCCTGTAAACAAGTGAGTTCATCATTAATTTGCTCTGAAGTGTTTTTGAGCTGCTGTTTCATCTGGCCCAAGTAACCGACCATTTGGGGGACATAATTGACTGGAACTTGAGTTCTTGCCTCTCTGTATTCTTGGAATCTAGAACACTCTCTTGTTCCATTTTACAGTATATCCTGTCTACGAAATGGACATTATACAAGAAGAAAGTCCCAGAATTGACACACATAGTAGTTCACACATAAAAAAGCAAATCGCTGCCGAGATACCCTTTGTAACATGGACCATGCATTGGCTCCTGATAAAATTTCTGATGATCTTCTTTGTGTGAAGGGTCCTCCTCTATTATTAGAGAGAACAAAGGATCTTCTTCCTTCTGGTGGGGTAACTGATGATGGTGGTAGATTTGGCCAACTGAGAGTCAGTACCTCAAGTTCCAGGCAGCTAAGAAAACGATCAGTTTCTGGAAGTAGGTAACTGCAGTTTCAAGTTGTTGTTGCTCTACATTTTATTTCTAGTTGGGGGAGGTTACTGCTTCAGAAATGCTTTTCCGTGCATTGTTGATCAAACCCTCCTGATTTCTGTAGCACTGGCTGAGTAGAGCACTGTAGGGACCCTTCACCTAGCAGGTGGATGGTTTACTACCATGTTTTGTAGACCTGGAGAGTTCTGGGCTAAGTTGCCTTGGTGTGATATTTTGTGGTGGATCAGATGCTATTTTACCTGTAAGAATGCGGTTAATGGGAAAAGAAAGAAGATGAAGAACTGGGAAAAAGCAAGTAAGGACAGAAAATAGGCCAGTGTGTTAAAATAGGTAAAGACTGAACACCATGGTATAATTGTGGTTCCCTTCATTAATCTGTTTTAAGTCCTCAAATGACCCAAGCTCCCCAAAGGGCTTTCAGCTCAGTATTTACCACTTGAACTGAGTAAAAGGGGTGATTCATAATGTCTACCCCTAGACGGGAATTTTTGCACTTTATAAAGTCTCACCTACTCTTGACATTAAACACTTGGTATCTAATAAAACATTCTCAGCCCCCCAACTTTCTCTTATCTAGACAGTTTTGAATAGCATAGGAAAACATGTTTCTCTGAGTTGCTTAAATGAGTGGGTTGATTTGGAATCACATATCCAATACTATAATTTGTTGAAAGAATTTTATCCCGGTGAGGGTGATAGTGCCTGTATCAGTTAGTAACTGTTGCTCTGATAAAATATCAAGACCCAAAGCAACTTATGGAAGAGTGATTTGGCTTACAGTTCTAGAGGGCTAAGAGTCCATCATAGTGGCGGGCATGGCAGCAAGTACCAAGAGCAGGGAACCGAGAGATCACGCCTCCAGCTGAAAATAGGAAGCAGAGAGGGAACTAGAAGGGAAGGAAGGCTATAAATTCTCAAAGCCCACCCCTAGTGATGCACTTCCTCTATCAAGGCCATACCTTCTAAAGGTTCCAATAACATACTCCAAAGAGGGACACAGTTGGGGTCCAGGTATTCAAATATCTGAGCCTATGGGAGACATTTCTCATTTAAACAACCTCAGGGAATAATGTGCAGTTTTGGTCTTATGCATTCCAGATTTTCACATAAACAAAAGATAGGTTTACTTATGTAATATGTATGCATGTTTCCCCTGCATGCATGTGTGTGCTTGGTGTGCCAGGAGGCCAGAGCAGGGCATCTTAGCACTGGGAACTGGAGTTACAGATAGTTGGGAGCTGCCATGTGGGTCCTGGGAACTGGAGCTGGCTCCTGAGTCCTCTGCAAGGGCAGCAAATGCTCTTGAAAGTTGAGCCATCTCTCCAGCCCCTGGAAAAGGTGAAAACCTTTTTTTTAAAAGAAGCAGATTTTCCCTGAGAAGACACCACTGCTCCAACAAGACTCAGTTGGTTGGTTCCATTATTATTATTCACATTGATATTCACTTTAACAGTTTTTTAAACCCCAAGAACACACGGTTAACTTCACTAAGTTGATACTCCTCAGTAATGATGCCATGTGTTGCCCTATAGCAGCAGTTCTCAACCTGTGGGTCGTGACCCCGCTAGAGATCAAAATGACCCCTTCACAGGGGTTGCCTAAGACCATCTGCATATCAGATATTTACATTGTGATTCTTAATAGTAGCAAAGTCACAGTGAAGTAGCAGCAATAATAACTGTCCGTTTGGGAGCCGCCACAACATGAGAAACTGTATCAAAGGTCTCAGGAGTAGGAAGGTTGAGAACCACTGGCCTATAGTTTGTGTGTTGAAACCTTAATCTCCAGCATTGAGGATGTGCTGAGTTTGGACACAGAGCTTTTAAAAGACAATCAAGTTAAGCTAGGGAGTTGTGGTGGGCTCTCATTTACTCTCATGATCTTTTAATTAAAGTGAAAATTTGAACACTAGAAGAGGCTTAGGGTATGAGTGTACAGAGTCAAGACCGTAGTTAGACACGGGGAGAAGGTGACTAACCGCAAGAAGTCCTTACAGTCCTTTCTGTAGCACATTGGTCTTGGTCATCTAGTCTTCAGAAGTGTGAAAAATTAGTTTAACCCACCCAGTCTGTGGTATTTTTGTTGTAACAGCCACTTCAAACTAATACAGATAATAGCATCTTATACTTGTTTAATGCACCACTTCCCTCTGTGCCTTATGAAATGTCCAGTGTGCATTTAGACAGCGTTTAACACTCATTATATTTGTTTTATTTGCACTTGTATTGTATTTTTAAATTGTTCATTAAGCACATTTGATGCAATTTACTTTGTTATACACTTACATTGGCTTCTCAAAACTTTCTTTCTATTTTTACTGATCATGACTTAACCATTTATTTGAATAGGTGATATATACCGGTGGTAGATATTTTCAACAGTACAAAAGATGATATAGTAAGACACGTGGCTCACTCACCCTTCAGTTCCCTGTTTCCTAAGTTTTCGACCCTAGAGGTAACTTTTATTATCAGTGTATTGTGTAACTTTCCAGGTATATCTTTGCTTGGAAACAAGTGCATATAGAATATATACATATGAGATAAACATGTCACATATATTTATGCAAATCTGTACTTTATGAAGTTTTTATATAGACATAAACATGAACATGATCATGTATGTATGTATCAACCTCTTTGATTTTTTTTTAAAAATTTTGTTTCTGAAAAATAGTGGATTGAAGACTAGAGAGATAGCTCTGTAGTTAGGAGTACTTGCTGCGCTTGCAAAGGATATAGGGTCAGTTCCCAGAACGTACAACAGAGAGATTGTCTGTAACTGCAGTTCCAGGGGATCCAACACCCTTTGACTTTCCTGGATACCTTACACAGGCGGAGCACAAAAACTCAAGCACACACAACAGGCATACACACAAATGTGGCTGCTGGTTGGTTGCTCACGATCATACAGACATATTAATTGCACTCAATGGATCATCGAAAGTGGAGGGGGAGAGGAGGAAGAGGAGGAAGAAGAAGGGAAAGGTGAAGGTGGGAGAGCACATTTTGGGATAGGTTGGAGAAATCAGAAGGCAGAGCTGGAAGCAGATATGGTCAAGATGCATGGTGTGTGTGTGTGTGTGTGCGCGCACATAAAATTGCTAAAGAATCAGTTTTAAAAACGTTAGAAATGGTGGTATAATATATACACATTTTACTTTTTAATGAGATTTACTGAATAAAATACCTTTGGAAATGTTCCATACAAAATACGCAAACCCGTCTTCACACTGTAATTCATCTTGGGGCACTTTAGACGCGGCCCCCGCCGTCCCTCACACTGGCTCACTCTCACCCATTCCAGACACTCGCACAGTGACCTGACAGGAAATATAAATTTTAAAGAGGCTCCTTCTGGCAGCTCTTTCCTGATTGAAATGTTTGAGAGACGGATTTAATCAGCTGATAAGTCGAGAGGCATTAAACAAAGGGCACAGTTTCTAGACAGTCCAAGCAAACAGGGACATTACAGTGAGCCTTTCCCAGACTAAACCCCAGGCGTCTGGTCCCTCTCCCAGTGCAGATACACACAGGCAGTCCCATTCATGGCCCATCTCCCCTCCGAGCTCAGTGGGTGCCAACAGTGTTCCACAACGGTTAAAATAACTTTAAATCAGATATAAATTTAAAATTCTAGAAAGTCAACCTGTGTTTTCCTTGTTTCCTGTTAGTAACGGCTCATTTGCATACACACGTTAATAGTCTTAATTACATATTTGAGCAATGTTGTATTCTGGCTTTGTCTAAAATGAATCAGAAACATTGCTGTTACTATGTTTACATAAGAATAGCTTCATATGTTACGTAGCTGTCTGTATAGCTGACACACTGTTTCAAGTGTGTGCACTAGTAAACTGTACTGTCTGAGCTATAGTTCAGAATAATGACACATATTTAATGACGTTCATAAATGTTACTGAGCCACATGGTAATTGGCTGTAAAATGGAGAACAGCTACCATAAATGATTATAGTTAGTATTCTCTGTGCTCAGCGGCCAATCTTCTAGAGGAGATTCGGCAGAACAGTCATTTCAGATGCCCACCTAAAAACAGAATGATCCTTTCTACTTCTTTTGTAGTGGGGAACTATTTACAAGAAACTGGAGGGAGCAAAAATAACGTGCCTGAATTAGATTAGGTTAAATCAGATTGGCTCCCTCGCATCTTAATAGAAATAACTCTCAGCCTTCTGTCACTGGTTAATTTAACCAACCAATTTTTATTAAGCATTTGTTATGTGCCATGCTAGATGAAAAATCTATAGGGCAGGATATGATCAGGATGCCTGTTCCATCAGAGTTTATAATCTAGATGAGATGAAGAACAGTAATCAAATAAGCAACACAAAATAATTGCAAGAATGAAGTGAACAGGGCCACTGTCACAGACAGAAAGCGTGGCTCATACTTCACACAGGTGACCAAGACAGCTCACACTGGCATTGTAATTTTAAGGTGGAAAGCAGGGAGAGTCACACAAAGAGCATGGGGAGGAAGCAATCAATAAGAGTCATCCACACAAGGATTGTGGGGACCAGGGAACAGCAGGAGTAAAGACTGTGAGACGTTACAAAAACTATCACGTTTGAGATGATTAAGACTCTGGATAGAAGTGGATAGAAGGGAGCCTGGCCCTCTTTGAAGGGGAGAAAGGATCCCATTGTACATAGCTAGAACACAGGAGCAGGAGGGTAGATTTCATTTGAAGGATGTAGAGTCAAGTAAAAGTCTTAAGCAGACAGTGAGCATAATTCTAGGTGTGTCTAGAAAGAGCTTCTGACAGATGTGTCTGGAATGTGCATTGTCAGTCTTTCTCTCTTCCCACTTTTTCTCTTCTTACTATGTGTACTGTTCTATTAAAAATGCTACTGTGTTTCATTTCTAAAGCGTGTTCTATATGTTTCATTTCAAAGCACGGTTGTGTGTGCCATTTTGGGTCCCATAGAAGAACTAACTACTACGTTTGTTTGTCATTTTTTCTGCACCGTACATCCTCCTGCGTAGAGTTTCCATGAATCCACCGTGCAGGGAATCTAAATCCTACCTCTCAGGCACCGATACCTGTGCTTGAACAACAACCAGCTGACATGTGTGGTAAATAATCTACAAAGCTTGCTCCCTCACAAGGACTGATTTGAATACCAAGAATCCAAAGATATGACAAGTTCAGTGGGAAAAACACCATCTCAGCTCCCATGCGATGTGCCTGCTGAGGCAAGTGTATTATCTCCCGAGTATGTCTTCTCCTGTCTGACATTTTGCACTTGATTCATGTGAAGTGTCTCTCTGGCTGCATTTTAAATCAGTGACACAAGGCGCACACTCTTCATCAAGATTCATAGGCTTAGGAACCAGAAGGAGCATGAGGATGAATCCAGAGCCTCTGTTTTACTTCCCAGACTGTGACTCGCAAGCCAAGGCTTTGCCAGAAGTACCCTGGGGCTGGAGAGACGTGCCAGCCTCTTGGGCCTCTGGGCTGACAACTGTCTTTTTGAAAATGTTGGAATTCAAGCCAGTGGAAAACTACCACCACTACTAAGGGGACCTGGGTAGGATTTTATTTTCTTCAACTTTTCATTTTATACAATTTTAATCCTTTCTAAGAAAGCATAATCATATAAAACACATTTTATGTGAGATACAGAAAAAAGTACTATGTGTGGGATCATGGCTAGAATGCTAACGCTTTTCCTCTTAGGGTTTTTTCCCTATGCATACTTAAAATAATTGATGTTTTGCAAGTACAAAATTTTCAGGGACTTTTTAACTAGTATATTAAGTACTTTTTTTTTCTTGAGACAGTCTCATGTAGCCCAGGCTATCCCTGTACTAGCTTTGTAACTAGAATTTGAATTTCTAACCCTCCTGCCTCTACCTTCCAAGTATAGTATTTCAGAATGTGTCACTGCTCCTGGCTTATGTGATACTGGAGTTTAAATCCAGGGCTTTGTGTTTGCTAGGCAGGTATTCTACCACAGGCTCAGCCCCCGACATAGCATTTCTGATGAATATGGAATACCCAGGCAAATAGATACACTGTAAGTCACCGAATCTTTCAGTGAGTATGTTTTGCTATTATATATAACATATAAATATACATAAGAGAATATAAAAACAGCGTGTGATAAACAGCTTTTCCAGTGAAAAATACATTTAATATTGAGCTGTATAGAATTAGATAGCCATGGTTATTATGGCTAAACAACACAGTAATAGAAATAATGATAGTCTCAGTCATTCTGGGTAAAGGAAAGCTGACACATAATCCCCTTCAGAAAATGAGGTTTGCTGGCATACAGAGCTCTGAAGCCACGTGTGGGGCCTCAACGTGGGATGAAGCGTATTAGGCTCAAAATGGTGCCATGTACGAGATCTAAACATAGAGACCTTGTGGGAAGGAGATGATTCCCTTTAAAACCTAGAGAGGACCTTCATTCAGAGTGAGACTAAAGGGAGTAGGGAGGGAGACACAGAGATCACCACCATGAGAGGGACAGCAGAGGGGAGGCCAAAGGAGCCTTTCCCGACAAAGTCTCCGTAGCAATTTCTCAAGCAACCTAGAGCAAAGGACATATTAGACTTCTAAGTTTGGGGGCTCTGGTGGGAAGTTTCACATCACATGATTTAGTTCAATGCAGGCTCCACAACAAGGAGTGTGGAAGAGCCAGGCCACATAAATTAAGACCTGTGAAACCACAGCACAAACTGCTTCTTAGCTTTCTGTCCCAGAGAGAATGGCCAGGGGGTGAGGGGTGGGGGTGGGGTGTGGCCTGTCCCTTCAGGTGAGGGCATCTAACCTTTTAAGAGCGATGACTGTCTTTCAGGGGCAGGCAGGTGGTCTAACAATTACTACTTGAGTTGTTGTAGGGTCAGTCCAACTCACTATTGCTTTACAGCACTGAATATCATCATTAAAATATGTCCTACTTTCACTACTGAAAATAACACTTGCCTGAATTCTTATCTTTCTTTTGCAGGCTGCATTCTCCCATGACCACCTTTAGCACCTAAGCATTTGGATTTTCTTCTTTGAGTTCTGTTCTCTGAACACGACATCCATTCATTTTGTTTGCAGGTATCTCTTGGAAATGGGGGTGGGGATCTCTCAAGGATGAGGTCTCTGTTTTGATCTTCTATATATTCCTGGGATCTTGTTTGGTGCCTGGCCTACAGGTGATGGGCACTAACTTTTTAACAAACAGATGAGTGAAAAAATAAAGTTGAATCTTCCCTTCATGTTTGCTCGTTAAGTGTGATTTTTTGAATACATTGTATGGTTTTGTGGGTTGTTTCTCCCCCTCTGTTCCTGAGGGCTCCTGCTTCCCTTTCTGGCACATGGCTAGGCTATTGGCCACTTAGCCTAGCCCCCAGCAAGGAAAGCACAGAACATGTGCCGGTCCCAGGTCTGGGGACTAAGAGTCAAAGGAACAACAGAACAAAAGAATCCTGGAAGAGTGTTGTCGGTGAAACATCTCTCGATGCAAGAGTCCTGGCATTTTATGGGGTTCAGGGAGGGGAGGGTCTTTTTGGTACTCAGGGGTAAAGGCCATTAGTT
Source organism: Cricetomys ansorgei (assembly GCA_026225945.1). Taxonomy (NCBI): domain Eukaryota; kingdom Metazoa; phylum Chordata; class Mammalia; order Rodentia; family Nesomyidae; genus Cricetomys; species Cricetomys ansorgei. Next base: position 7,480,192 of record JAMJFZ010001121.1, on the reverse strand, counting down.
AAGACAAGGATTTTGGGATAGGCATATCCCACGGGACAGAGACTCAGGGAAGCAATTCTGCAAATGGTAGCCTGCTTTTTGGAAGCAGGCAATATTTTGCTGTGGCTTGTGGTCTGTCAGCGCAGATGGGAGGGGCTTCCACCAGCCTTTTGGGATGAGCTAGGGAGCAAGTGCCTACCATACCTTAGGGTGGAACCAGCCTTTTCCACAGTGGATTCACGGAAACTCTACGCAAGAGGACGTATAGTGCAGAAAAAGTGACAAACAAACGCAGTAGTTCATTCTTCTATGGGATCCAAAATGGCACACACAACCGTGCTTTGAAATGACACGTATAGAACACGCTTTAGAAATGAAACACAGTAGCATTTTTAATAGAATAGCTAGCAGTACACATAGTAAGAAGAGAAAAAGTGGGAAGAGAGAAAGACTAACAATGCATATTGCCAGAGGAGAGTCACGCCAAAGGAGACTGCCACAGACAAAAACCTTTCCTGTAGCTTAAAAAGCCAGTGCAGTTTTGGTATGCAGATATCAGTCACATCTCAGGAGGAACAGTGTCCTCCTTGAGGACAAGCTTGCAAGTTTCAAGGTTATTTTATTTACTATTAAAGAGCATTTGGCACAATGACCCATTAATGGTTGGATGTTACTGCTGGCTGAATTATATCTCCATTTGCCTTGAACAGGGTTAGGAACCCATATTGGACGTGTCACTGTGTACCCACAATCTGGAGCAGCACTAAGGTGGTGACATCAACAGTTTTACAAGATGGATACATGAGTGCAGCTGCCCTGCCCTGGACAGGCAACTGGAGGTTTCTCATGTGTCTCATGATCCAGGCTCTACCATCTATCTGCCACTCCCTGCCTTGAGTCAGCTAACCTGATAAGCTGTCTCAGTGGGATCTCTTGACTCTTGGCTTCCTGGGTGACTTTAGTAGGTGAGGAGTCAGTTCCAGAAGGATCGTGTGTGTGTGTGTGTATGTGTGTGTGTGTGTGTGTGTGTGTGTAGCAGAGTAAGATTGGAATCTCATGGTCTCTTTCCTGTGGGATTACTTTTGGCTGGCTCTTTCTGAGGGATCACAGCTGAGATCAAGGTGACCCTTTCTGTAGGATCTTTTCTTTGCAAGGGCCAGTGGTGTCTGATGCTCATCCCTTTGGGCTAGGGACCCTGTGCTGTCCACAATCTGCCCAGATCAACACTGTCTGAATTATCCTAACTGGAATATGCCTTTGATTTCTTTCTGGAACATACTGGAGGATGTTGGCATAGCAGCTGCACCCTGAAGTTTAGCCTGCCATCTGCTTCTAATCTGGTGTACTGGGATGGGGATGCTTTTCCCTAAGGCTACCTGGAGGGTAGGAAATGTATTTTCTTGGTTGAATGTATATATATTGACATCAACTTATTGTTTTAAAAAATATGTTTATATATGTATATATACATATGTATGTACACACACACACACACATACACATACACACACATTTCCCTTTTCCTTCAACCCATGTCCTGAAGGACCAGTGTCTACACAGAGTTGCAGCCATAGAAGCAGTAACAAAGGGGCTCCCAGTGTTGTCTGAGGGTTTGCCTTGATCATCTGAAGTTTCACGGGTCAAATGGTCATGACTGTATGTGAACTTGCCGTCCTCCAACTCACTGGAGGTGTTTTATGATGTAGGACCAGTGGCACTTGGGAGAGTCTGTCTTTATTTCTGTGTTAGCTGAGATGACGGACATGACTCTAAAGGGCAAATGATGCGCTGGTACAGTGAAATCATCAGCCCTGTCTCATGCTCCCACCCTCGGGGAATAAGAGACCTAGTCCTGTGTGTTTGGTTTCCTCCCAGTCATTGCTGATGATTCTAACTGACGTCACAATTCCAGTCTTAGCAATTATCATGCTCTTAAGGAAGGCATGTGAATTCTAGGTTATATTATAAACACAGTGTGTCAGTCACTCTGTCCCATTTCTATGTCTATGGTGACTGAGGGTGTGCCAGTTCTCTTAAGTGAAAGAGACATTCATCTCCTCATCCACACAAAGGAATTGACTGTTACCTGGGTTACTAGACCAAGCAGAGGCCTCTTAAATTGAATTGGGTAGCTCAGTTCAATTCCTGCTTTCCATTTCTCTCTTCTCTGTGCATTTGGAAGCTCAGTTGACCCTCTGATCACCAGGTTCCTTGTACATGAATGTTAAACTCAAAGAGATTTGGAACCAGAATCCAGCAGATCCAGCCCCAAAAGAGATGACGATGGGATTTCTATCTGCAGGCTGCCCTTGCTGCTCAAATAGATGGGCTAGGTTTGAGCAGCAATAATTAATTTTTAAGGAATTTTCCATCTCCAGGCCTTTGCATCTCACTAATTATTTTCAAGGTAAATTAAATTTGCTCTGCAGTATCTTCCAGCCCCAACCTGTAATAAGCTATTTAAATGGGAGGCTGCAGATCTGTGATTGCTCCATCCAGCCACGGATTCCTAACCCTTCCACAATTCAGAGCGATTCTTTAGACTGAGATTGAGCTTTCTACCCGTGCTATCGTACTTCCTTTATAATAATTATTATTTTTTACCTGCAGTAAGCAGCAGCGTTACTTAGCTGTGCAAGGGAGAGCTTCATTCAGCTCCTTACAGAGAATTACAGAATATCATTTGCCAACATCCAAGCTGTGGATAGATGGCAATGTTAAAAAAAATGAGACTACAGGTCATTTGAGAAAAACATTTCTATGAAATCTGTCAGCCTGGGTAATGGATGGAATATTAAACCAGAAAGGAAGCCAAATCAAACAAAAGCTAGTTGTTCTTCCCTTTGAATGACCTGAGCCCTTAAGGGTGCCTTGGGAGGACTGTTGTCAAAATTGCCAATCAAGTCACTTGGTATCCCTGCCTCCCCCCCCCACCACTCTCCTGTGTTTCTGTTCTTTCCCAGCTCTCATTCATGTTCTGTGATAATAGAACAGTCAGTATTTAACTTCAAAAGCCTTCCCTATAATGCCAGACCCAGAGCTATGAGCCATTCACATATCAGTCTAGCATTGCAGCTTAAAGGAAGCCCACCCGTGATGGCCAGAGTCCTTAGACTGATGATTGACACATGCACATAGAGAGAAACACACACACACACACACACACACACACACACACACACACACAGCCCTAAGTTAGGGCATTTCTCCTTTGAAGGGTGACAAGTGCTTTAGAAATCTATGTCATAGGGGCTCACAGTCCAGCAGAAGAGACAAGGAGCATGATAAGGGGCAGTTTTCACCCTGTGCTTGACCAGAGCTTTTAGCCAGGCTCCTACAAGGCAAGAAGAGTTTCTTATGGAAGTGGAAGACTAGTGGTCCCCACCAGGGGTATTTTTGTCCTCAGGAGACAACTAGGGATGGGTAGAGGCCACGGTTATAATGAGAGTTGACTTCAAAGGATCCCATAGTAGGGAGCTGGTAATGGAGAAGGGGAACATTAGGGAAGCATTTAATTCCCTCGCTCCACAACCCCTGCCCGGCTGCCTATGTGTAAATATACCATCATCAGTGGTTCCCAACCTTCCCAATGCTGCAATCCTTTAACACCGTTCCTCATGTTGTGGTGACCCCACCAGAAAATTATTTTCATTGCTACTTCATAACTGTAATTCTGATACTGTTATCAATTATAATATAAATATCTGATGTACAGATGGTCTTAGGAGACCCCTGTGAAAGGGTCATTCGACCCCTAAAGGGGGTCCCAAACCACAGGCTGAGAAACACTGATTTAGAGCCTACATGAGCTCTCTCCTCAGCCTCCTGCTCCACTCCCATCCTCCCCAGAGTTTCTAACCTAGCATTTTTAACTCCCACAATTGGCATTCAAACTGGCCAACACTGCCACATGGAATAGAAGGACATTCTGTATATTTCAGGATATATAACAATTTCTCTGACCTCACCTGAGCCTGTTTCCTCATTTGTTGGATCAGTTTGTCATCTGGACAAGTTATCTCTAACAGTTTATTCTTGTTCTAGGTTCTTTCCTGGGCATCGGAGGTACTGCAGGACCCTTGGGGGCGGGGGTAGAGCTGGTGCAGAGCCAAGACACACAGGCTCTGGGAGTCAGGTAAGTGGCAAAAGGCAGACTTGTTTATTTCAGGAAGAGGAAGCCCTTTTATACCCTCTGCCCAGCCCAGCATCCCATTGGCTCTTCTAATTTCTGGGCATATCCAGGCAGGTCTCAGGCCTTGTTCTAGTGGCAAGTCTAGTTTCTCCGACAATGGGGGACACAAATAGCAAACACACAAACAAGCGCAGAGAAAAGGGCTCTGAACATCTACAAAGCAAGGTAAGGGACGGAGAGTGGCATTAGGTGGACACTCTGCAAAGGTGACATCTTAGCATTTCAAAGTATAGAGCCATGAGACAGTTTCCTCCCACTCAGGGCCTCTCACTGCCCGTGTTTACTAAATTGCCCAGCTTGTGCATACTCCGTTTTTTTCCATCTTCAGACTCCTGCTGAGGAGAGAGAAATCGCTTATTGTTTCCCCCCCCTTGACAATGTCTAGTCCCTTAAATTCTCCCTCCCAACAGAGATTCCCACAGCCTTTACTGAGATCTCATCCCCAGCCTCAAGCCTATAGTCCTCCAGTTCTGTTTGTAAGTAACAGGAAGTTGAGATTTTTCTTGAACATGATGGTTAATAGATTACTAGTGATAAAGAGGGCTCTGTGAACACACATATGCACACACACATACACACACACACACATGCACACATATACACATATATACATACATACATACACACATACACATACACACATACACATACACACATGCACAAACACATACATACATATACACATACACACACAAACACATATACACACATACACACATACAAACACATATACACACATGCACACATATACACATATATACATATATACATACATACATACATACACAAATACATACACACATACACATACACACATGCACAAACACATACATACATATACACATACACACACACAAGCACATATACACACATACACACACGTGCACACACACACATACAAACATACACACACATACACACACATACACACATATACACACATACACACACATGCACACACACACATACAAACACATACACACACATACACACATATACACACATACACACACATGCACACACACACATACAAACACATACACACACATACACACATATACACACATACACACACATGCACACACACACATACACATACACACATATACACACATACACACACATGCACACACACACATACAAACACATACACACACATACACACATATACACACATACACACACATACAAACATACACACACATACACACACATACACACATATACACACATACACACATGCACACACACATGCACACAGACACATATACACACATACACACACATGTACACATGCATACATACACACATATATACATACATACATGCACAAATACATGCATACATACACCTACACACATGTACAAACACATACACATGCACACATATACACATACACACAAACACATATACACACATACACACACATACATACATACACACACAAACGTACATGCATGTTGACTTTATCACATGTGAATGGCAAATACTAGGAGCATTTGTTATCAACCAGTTCCCCTTCTCATACCTCTGCCAGATGAGTTATCCTTAATTGATGATTATGACTCTCTTAGCAGCCAGTGGTAATTTGCCATGTAAGACAAAACCCTGGCTCAGAGGTCCCATGTATTCTCTTAAACAGAAGATTGTAATAGGTGCAGGCTGGAACAGCGAAACAAAACAAAACAGCCATTGGCAGCCAGAGGCCAGCCCTCAGTTTTAATGCTATTTAAAAGACACCATTTTATCTCCTGTCACCTGCAGTGTCAATGAAGTAAATTACTAAGGAACTGGGACATGATTCTGTGAAGTCACCACTAGTGTTGAGGGGTAAGGAATATTTGAGGTTCCTGAGACTGTCTTGGGAGTCTGAAGCCGCCACAGCTTCTACAGTCACCATACAGCTCGCTAGTGTTTAAATGGAATCATTCTTGTACCAGGCTGCATAGCCTTTTGATGTGTGGATGCAAAACTCCCTTCTAAAGCTCCCTACCTGAGAGCTAGTGGTCCCTTCCCAATTGCTCTGAGAGAATATGAATTCAAGGTCAGAAGCACTTTTATGAAGCCAAATTACCCCAGTCAACAGTGATAGAGACTGGCCAGCTTTGTCACCTAGCTTCCACTTCAGGCTCCTACTCTGAGGAACTGTCCAGAATGTGGTCAAGCATCTGTGTACAAATTGTGTTTGTTTATGGGAATGACAACATACCTTAACCAAATACAAATTATCAAGTATTTGGATGCAAAATAGGAATATTGTTTTACTACAGATTAAAGATTCTAAAATCCAATGAGAAGTACATTAATTAGAGTTGAGCCAATTCACAAAGAAGAAAGACTAAATGAATAGGCATGAGTCTATCTTTGGTGCTTTAACTAAGAATGGCCCCTGCAGGCTCATATATTTGAGTGCTTACCCACCAGGGAGTGGAATTGTTTGGGAAAGATTAAGAGGCGTGGCTTTTTTGGAGGAAGTGTGTCACTAGGAGTGAGTTTTGTGCTTTCAAAAACCCATGCCAGGCCCAGTGTCTCACTCTCTCTGTCTGCTGTCTGCAGAGTATGGTGTAAAGTTCTCAGTTACTTCTCCAGTGCCATTTTTGTCTGTTTCCAGGCATGATGATTGTGGACTAAGCCTCTAAAGCTGTAAGCAATCCCACAGTTGAATACTTTCTTTTGTGCCTTGGTCATGGTGTCCTTCACAGCAACAGGACAGTGACTGAGATGACAGTGTCCATTGTGAGAGCCTCAGGAGTGATTTCCTTTCTCTTACTGATAGACACCATACAGATGCCAAGCCTAGCAGATGTCTGCAGAGAGAAATAAGGGACACAGAGAAGTTATGTTGGTAAGCTGGTGTCTTATCTCTTGCCAAATTAGACCTAGAATTTCTCCTTATAATGGCTATGGTTTGGGTTTGACTTCAGAGAAGATGACTCGAGACAAACTGGCTACTGGCATAGAGAGGGTCTGTCACCTGACTTTCATTTGGTGAAAATAATTTCCTTCTGTTTTCACATGAAAACATTCAGAATAAGATATAGAAAAACCTTGGAGTCAGTTGTACTTGGGCAAAATGGAAATGGATGTCGCTTGGGACAAGGATGACTCAAGCCTGATTCACTGTGGGACTGAAGTGAAAAAAATTTAGATTTTCTAGGGGGTGGAGGTTGAGCCTAGGTCAAACGAGCAGTTTGTGGAGGCAGAGAAATTGATCTTTAAAGAATTTTCTCACAATCAGTCTTGTGTCCTAGAGCTAAGAGGGGGTTGAGGTATGCTTTTGAACCCCAGAATTCTAACCCTGAGAGCAGAAGGCATTCGGCTGTTCCCCTCTCTTACACTGACAAGTCCCAGCCAGCTCCTATGCTTCCTGCCTTCACAGCAGGGCACTGTCTCTCCAAAGGTGTGCAGCTTGGTTTATGTTTACCTGACCACTCTGGCCCTGGGCAAGGCCTTTCTTCTCCCTATATGACCTTATAACAACTCTTTCTCTGGTCCCTGTAAGACCTCTGTCTATGCAAAAGAGGCTCTCCCAGGATTTTAGCCCCAGCCAATGACAATATAACCACCTAAGTCTGGTTATGAGCCCCCTCCCATGCAAATGGGGCTGCCTCATCTGTACTGCCTAACCAATAAACCTTCCCTCTACTCTATAAATGTGACTGTCCTTGTTTTAATAAGCTGAGCTGTTCCACTGACAACCAGCTCTCAGGAAATCTGTTTCCCACGGCTCTCAGACTGAAGACCTGCCTGGACCCTCGGACCCAGCCTGACCTCTCTTCCCAGAGCTCAGTCGGAGCTCAGTTGGCAGCCAACAGTTTAGCTACTTCCTGGGGAGAAGAGCAGACAAAGGAATCCTCACAGTCTGGATTGTAAGGTTGGGCCAAGAACAAAGAACTCCGAAAGGGAACTCCAGATCCAGTATTGGACTGGGTCTTGATGTAAGACTCAAATTAGTAAGAATAATTTTAACTGTATCCAGAATGCATGGTGTTATGAGGGACAAAGTTATGATGGTTCACCAAACAGGGTTCAGAGGGTTGCTATGTCTGTGCCTCACACACGGGAAAATGGAAGACCCCAAAAGTGTGGTGTGGAGTCTCAGCTGTGTTGAGTCCCATGTGCCTCTGCTCACAGAGAACTGTGACTGCATTCCTCCTCATGAGGCAGTGAAGGTTTCCTGGGATCTGAATTCCTACACCTTTGCTTTCCTGTCCTTTAAGGAGTCAGAGTTGGCTGGAGAAAGTATTTACAAGTTTGTTCTGGCGGAGGGGACACCTTGGGAAAGGAACATCCAGTCTGCAGCTGATTCATCCTCAACCCCCGCCTGGTGCCGTGTTGGCAAGAGCCATGGTTGTCCTCATCAATCCCTCAGGGTGCGATCAGGCCTCTGGTTAAGAAGCAAGGTTCCCCAACACACAAAGGTACCATTCTTGGGAGGCTAAAGGATGACTGCGCAGCGCTTTTGTGTTGTTGTTGGAATTCCCCTGGCAAGCAGCCACCTTGAGAAGGTGCATTCTGTGGGGTTTGAGCCAATATGGGCGGATGTAGTCTGAAGTTGGGGCTCACTGGTTCAGCTGTACTGAGTGCCAGCAAGCCTTGGGGATTCTTTCTCTATCCTGAGACCTGCCTTCTTCTTACAAGTGCTTATGAAGCCATGGACGCTTGTCCTCTGTGGATGGACAGTAATGCTGTTCCAATCTCTTCTCTTCTGCAGTGCTGGATAACCTTGATGACATCATTACCCTCATGTGAGCCCGCCCCTAATATGAAGTCCGCAGAGTGGAATTTTCAGGTCAAACAGAACGGAGAGACAGAACAGATATTGGAGAAAGTATTTGACATTTCTGGACCTTGTTTTATTATCTGTAAAATAGAGGGTCTGCTTTGTGTGCCCTGCAGGCCTTTTCCACCTTGGCAGTCCCTGTGATCAGAACCTCCTGTTTACAGGGACTTTAGCAAAAATGATGACCTGGCCCTTGTGATTTATCCACATACACAGTGTCCCTGAGTCTAGGCCATGACAGGCAGCCGGGAGCCAAAATTGGTTCTGTGCACAGCCAACAGAACAGAACTCGAAGAGACAATTCCAAGGGCCAGGCATGATCTCATTTGTCCTCAAGTGGCATCTTTGTTGTTTTGACCTCTTTAAAAGTAGCTGCTTTGCAGACTCTGTGGCAAGGGAGCATGGAAGTGCTTTGCCTTTATTTACAGAATTGAGGAAAATGAAGGGATACTCATCTTTAAGATAGACACAGAGAAGAATTAGAATGCTGGATAGGAGGACATTAAAGAAAAGTTTAGCAGCTTGACAACAGACTAATGCATGTTTTGTTGGTCCATATCTAAAACCAAGGCTATCTGATGGTTTTTCCTTTGCTGAATGTGGAAGTTATGTGGCCGTTAGGGTAAGTCTGAGGACAATTGCCACTATAGGTCAAGACTTTGTCATATAAGGCCATATGCTCTCTGTTATCATTGATCAGATTTGAGAATCATAGACTGTCTGATCTGTAAGAGGCCCTTGGGATAGTTCAAATTTTACTTGTTCCAAGATGAGGAAATGAAAAACTGAAATAGAGAGCTTAGGAAAGATTCAGCAGAATTTTTACCTGGCATGTACAGAGCCTGGGTTTGATCCCTAGCAACACGTAAAACTGGGCATCATAGTGATGCCTATAATCTTAGCATTTGAGAGGAGGAAGCTGGAGGATTTGAGGCCAGCCTAGCTACAGGAGGCTATGTCTCTATTTTTTTTTTTTAGTTAATGATAAAAATGGAAGAATGAAGTAGACCCAGGAACTGGATGTGGCCTTGAAATGGTAGAGCAGTAGTCTGGGTGTTGGGGTAGGTGGAAGAAGGCATGCAAGTCTTCAGTTCCCAGTAGCATGCCCAGGGGTCCAGCAGTGCAGGGGAGATGAAGGTGTTGGCCAGGATCAATGAAAGGATGATGTCCAGGCAAAGGGTGTCGGGGGCCTCTGATGAAATGAGAACAATGGTGAGGCTCCCATCTTGGAAGACTGAGCGTCCCTGAGCGGGGTGCTGAGACGCAGACTTAGGCACAAGCAAGGATCGAGGCAGAAGTGTGGCCGGCAGAACTGAGTCAGAGCAGACGTGATTTGATTTCAAGCAGCAGACTCTTTATTGTCAGTTTTGGCTCTAGTAAGAGATGAGATGTGCAGATGAGAACCCTCCCCAGAGCAGGGAGATGGGAACTGGAACTTGGCCAGGTGGTTGAGGTATACCTCCTGCATCAATTCCCCTCAGGCCCTTCCCTCCTCCCTCTGCAGCCCCCATCAGCATCACCGCTCGGGGCCCTATGTTCCCTAGGACTCAGTCAATAGCCTTTCCCTGCCTTCTTCAGCCCAGTCTCCACTGGCAGCCATATAGACCATACCATATCCCATGTGCTTCCCACAGTGGGCTGGTCTCCCTACATCAGTTAGTGTGATCAAGACAGTCTCCTACAGACAAGCCCACAGACCAACCTGATCGAGATAACCCTCATTGACACTCTCTTTCCATGTGAGTCTAGATTGCATCACGTTAACAATAAAAATCAACCATCACCACCCTGCAAGTAGGCGGAGGACCTTTTAATGTGGTCTCTCTTGAGCTTCTGACCACACTCTGTCTTCATATAATCTTCATACGATTCAATGCGGTAGAAAGAAGAGATAGTAATCATTTTCGTAGGTAGCAGCACCGGATCCAGGACTAGTTTGGACAACTTGAGACAATCGGACAGTTCACACTCAGACCGTGGGACCAGTGCCTGGGGTTCGAGCCTTTTCAATTTCCGTCACCGAGTCTCGTTAAGATCGCATCTCCTAGAGTCTGTGAAAAATGTACACGTGTCAAATGCTGAGAGCAGTGCTGACCTACGAATGACCATTGCATTTTCAAATCATAGCCATCATTACTAAGGCCACACAACCACCTGGTGGCTCGGGAGGAATGATCGATCCTATCTGTAGGCTCCAGGCCAAGTGTTCTTTCCATTGCTAAACCTGCTCACTATTTGAGAAAAAAATCAGGAATGGCTCAAGCACTCCTCCATCCTAGTAAAGGCAGAGTTCTCAAGATACCTTCCAGTATCTAAACCCCACTAACCAGTAGAAATATCATAAAGCCATACATTAAAGAAAAAGAAACAGGTGCAATTAATTTTAATTATTTTATTTAGTACAATCTATCCAGAAAGCTAGCATTTTCACATATAATCAACAGTGGGAAAACCCCTGAGATTTTGTTATATGGAAGTCTTTACAATTTATGATACATACATGAAGCATAGGTCAACTTGAGACACATTCCAAGGGTCCAATCGCCACATAAGGCATGTGGCTGGCGTATTGGGCAGTGTAGATACTCTGAACACTCTAGATGACTTAAAAATCTAGGTGACTTAAAACATCTGCAGGAGGTGTAACTGGATGCTCACAGTACTTCACACTGTGCCAGAGGATTGGAAATTAAGAACAATTAGTGAAGTCATTTCTGAGTTCTGTTCAGGGCACTGAATCCTCTCCCCACTGGGGGCTGGGGAGATGACTTTGTGGGTAAAGCACTTGGGTCCAATCCCTAGAACATGCATAAAAATGGAAGGCGAGAACTGGCTCCGTATTGTTGCCTTCTGATCTCTACATTTCTGCCACGGTATGCGTGCATCCCCAACACACGTGCACACACACACGCGTGTACACACACACACACACACACACACACACGTATGAATATGTCCAAGTTCAATGATTAGCCTTTTCCTTTAGTTCTAGCTTTGGTAAATATGTGCATAGAATTTGTGGTGACCATACTCATCATCACCCCCTCTTATCCCTCCTCCACTCTTTCTAACTCTCCTCATCCTACCTCCATGTCTTTTGTGGGGGTGTTCAGGGCTTGGTAGGTAGCCACAGTAGTCATGTGTTTGTGATCTCAATGACCACACCATATCCAGATGATAGCATTGCATAATACTCTCCTACATCCACCCTCTGGCTTTTACAGTATTTCTAGTCCCTCTTCCAAGGTATAATAATATAGCTGCTTCCTTTACATCCAAGCACTCAACAGTCACTTGCTCTCAGCACTTCGACCAAGTGTGAGGAGGTAGTTTGGCTACCTGCCCATTAGTGAAACATTTGTAGTGCATTTCACCCTAGGGCCTGTGGCCCACCAGCCATAGGCTGGTTACAAGGCATGTATTTTCTCCTGGGGAACAGGCCTCAGCTCTGATTGGGAAGTGTTTGGTTAACCCCAAAACATTCTTGTCACCATTGCATCAGTGGGTGTATGCTGGGAGCAATTCCGGGGAACAGCAGCCAGCATCAGAGCTTCATGGGTACAGCTCACTGGTTTAGCAAAGACTACGATGATTCAACCTCAGTTTGAGAAAGTTCTGGGGGATTGTCTTCTGAATGCCATTTGCCTCTGCTGGGCCTTATTGTGCTTATTGCTATCATGGTCTCTCCATCTCTCTTGTGGTGTGAAAGTTCTGTGGGGTCTCTAACCCCTCACTGGGCAGTGTTACTGGCACACATAATAATGGTGATGATTTTTCCTTGAGCACTGCCACTTGGGCAAGGCGGTGTCACTCAGTTAAACTAGTGATTCAACTGAAACTCCAGAAAGAATAACTAGAAAACATGCATAGTTAGGGACAGTAGGTGCTTTTCGCATATAGTTACAGGGTTAAAATGGCTGTTTTGCCAGCTGCCTTGGAATCAGTAACTTAGGAAAGCATTAGTAACCTAAGAAATAACATAAAAGTTAGAAAACATATTTTTGATAGACTGTTTGATCAGGATTAGGAAAGCTAGAACAAAGAAAGGTTAATTGCTAGGGCCCATGAGTTTCAACTATGAAAAATAGACCCATTATCAAGAAATAACAGATGAGTTTTAGTGCTCATTGTTAGGTTTGAACTTCTTCTACCACAAATAAAAATCTTTCCTGGTTTCTATAATCAAAAGTTTACTGATGAGTTTAGGTTGTACCTTGAGGACATAGAGCTGTACAGCAGATTTTCCTTTTACTTAAGAAAAGCAAAAAGACCCCTGACTTAAAGTTTTCTATTATAATAAACTTGTTTCACTGTGTTTAATTAAATAAGAATTGTATTAGGTTAGGATACTAAGATATATACTCATTCCCTAGGAACTGCAAGACTGCTACCTACCAGCTACAACAGAAGCTGGCTGTGAAATTACTTGGCTTTCTGTTAATCTCTGTTAATCTATAATAGAAAAACTATTGTTTCTAGGATATAGATGTGTTGTGGGGAGGAAATATTTGGACTACTAGGTGTTTAGGTGTGGGTTTTAAGATAACTTGCTTTTTAAAAAGTATTGAACTTGTAATCACTGCAATATAAAACCTGTAATCATTATGTGAAGTTTAAGTTTATGATTAAGATGTGATTGTAATGTGATCTTTCCCCAAGAGGAACTTTGTAAAAAAAAAAATATATGTGTATATATACATGATTTATATGTGTGTGTATGTATATATATATATGTATATATATGATATATGGGAAAACAGACAGTAGTAGTAGTAAGAGAAGAAAAGAGAATGAAGGAGAAGGAGAGAAGAAAAGAGAGTGAAGAAGAAGGAGAGAAGGAGTAGAGAAGCAGCGAGAAAAACCTGAATAGAGAAATCCGGTCCCATCCATAAGAGGTGTGGTTTTACTCATATTATTTCACCGACTCTTCCCCTCCTTTCCCGGTCGCTGGACTCCGCTGGGGCTGGACCTTGGCAGGTACATATTGGTTGGTAGGAGAGTTTTCCCCCTCAGCATTCTGCCTAGCAATTTCCTGCACTGTGAGAATCAGCCAGCAGTGAGAACGCTTCAGCAATTCCAGCTTCATTTCTCAGTGTCTTGTATCCAAGGCATATGCTGTATTCAGAAAGAATGCTTCCTGAACACCTGCTTCTAGCCGGTAACCAAGAGCAATGGTAATACACTGTTTCAGGAGCCTCTGGGGGTGCTCTCTTGTTAACAGCTCAAGAGAAGGTGTCTCATCCAGCACTGGCATTTTTCCTTATACACCATTGGCTTCTGGGAGCAATATTATCAACTTATACAGGGCACCTTCACTCAAAGTCTTTCTTAAATTGTATTTTTTAGGTAATTTATACAGGAGTAGGTTTCCATAGTTGTTTTTTTTTCTATATATCTTTAGTTTTGGTTAACCTTCCCTCAACCTCTTCCTTTTCCCTATCCCTCTATGCTCATCTAGGTTTGAACTCTCCTTTCCTAGTAACCACTCCCCACAGATAAATCTGAACATTTCCAAGTGAGAAGCTGAACACGAGACAGAACACTGTACCTTTGTCCGAGTCAGAGCTACCTCGTTCAGTTATTTAGTCTTTTCCATCTCAATTTAAATCAAGTATAGCTTCCAGGAAATCATGGCATAGCGTCTCAGCGTGCAACAGTGTACTTGTCACGTCTATACACCCCCAGTGCCTGATTCACCTGCCCACAGGAAGCCACAAGTCCCCTCTGCCATCAGACTATCTTGCCATCTCTTTCTGTGGCAAATGGGAGAACCAGCAGCCCGGAGTCTGCTGGTGGTGGCCTCGGGTCACCTGCCACCGCCTCCTATACGCCACTCCTCTGCCATCCTGGGACTGGGGAGTGGATGGAAGCTGAGGACAGTTAGTGGCCTGATTGGGATCCGACAGCAGTTTGTCACTACTGATGGAATACAAGCTGGCAGGCCCAGGGCGGCCTCTTTACTAAGGTCCACTGTGTGCTCCCAGCATTCTTAGGAGATCAGCGTCCAGGATGTGGGTAAGGGATTCAGAACAGGCTTACTGTGACCAGGCACAAATACCTCACCACAGCCAGCTGAGGCTGTTAGTCTTATCATTTCCATTTAGCAATTGAGGAAACCGAGGCAAAGGGAGTGGAGTGACTCATGTGAGGTCGTGAGATGCGAAAGGCTGGGAGAAGTCAAACCTCAAAGAGTCACTGCTACTACCAGGCCCGCAATGGCTTTCAGCAGAGACAACCCCTCTTCCTTTGTTCCCTGCTCTGACCTCACCCAGGAGAGTGCCTGGCGCCCACTAGCGGCTAAATAATTACCTGCTTACCGGCTGACTCCCACTCTATAAGCTGTTGGTACTCAACCTTGTCTGTAGACCGCAGTGCAGACAACTTCGGCGGTCAGATGAGATGAAGTCGACGTCGTGTCTTGTCTTCTACGTGAGTACTAGGCAGAGAGGGGTCAGATGCTTGGGGGCAATTTGGGCTCACGTCAGGCCAGCTCTCAGCTGAGAGTCCACTGAGTTTGATTTTCCGTGCTGCCCGACACAGACTGGGTCAGATAATAACAGATAATGGGAGCAGCAAGGTGTCCATCCCATCATCTCTGACAAGATGGAACTTGTGGTGCAGGGTTTGAGAGAAGCAGATGCATAAAAACCGATGGCGCCAGGATCTCTGAAGAAGATGTGCTGTGTTCTAGCCAGGGACCAAGGACCTATCAAGGTCTATCATCCGCCTTCCTCCTCTCTCTCTCTCTCTCTCTCTCCACTATAACCCAGGGTCCCCGCTCTATTTTAGGCTGGTTTTAGTGAGAACCTCCTCTCTATTCCTCCAACGTCACACGTTCTATTACTAAGTCCGGGAGCTCCTTGCCCTTTTGTCCATCTGAATACTGAGAACAGAGACACGGAGGCATCCTTGAATGATGGAGAGTATCAAAAAGTATAGTCCCCAAAGGTGTTCGGAAGCATAAAGGTCTTACTGTTTAGGAACTCTAAGTCCTGTTGTCCTCATTCTCTCCTGTGCTGATTCAGGCCCCTGTCCCCCAAATGCAAAGCCTCTTGATGCACTGAGCCTGAATCTTATAGTCTGTATTCCGTTTCTGATGAGGAGAAGGAAACCAAGTAGAGGAGGCCTGGGCTGTCACCAGGACAAGCTGGAGATCCGCGTGTGCTGTGGTGGGACACAGACCTGCTGCCATGACAGACCAGGTCACGTGTAGGTTTCCTCCAATTCTAATATACTTTGATCCTCATTTGAGGATGATTCCATGATACTGCGTGGCAATGTTTGACAGATTCTTTTGTATGCATACATGTACATTCATGGATATGCATAAACACATATGTTCTCTGTCTTTCACACATGTTTTACATACACAGCCATACACACACACACACACACACACATACACGCCCCAGATCTGAGGTTCAAAAAATGGCGTGAGGTTGCGCCCCAAAGGGGATTTGATGTCATGTTTCAGCTATGAACAAACAAAGCCACCTGGACACTAACCTCTTCCAGAGGGTGTTATTATTTAACTCTCTCAAAAGCAAGCGGTCAAGGCTTTGAGTACAGAATGACATTTAGCCAATGGAGTAACATCATCCTTGAGGTATCTCCACCACAGCCACCCAGCTCCTACATTGTGGAACTAGCATCTCAACTTAGGAAGTTTGGTTTTCTGGGATCCTTCTCTTATCTATCCTGCTGTCATTTATAGTTTTATAGTCATCTCTTTTCAAGGGGTATTTTAGATAATTTATAATAAAATTGCAAATATGCATATTAAAGTAAAAGAGAACAGAAACATAGAAAAATAATGTCTGTTGTGCTTGTTAGAATGAGTGTGGGGCTGGGAGTCATTTGACTTGACTGCAATCCCCAACTGAGCTGTCTGAGAGGCCTGTGTGGCCTGTCATGTTGCAGATTTCATCCTCATTTCAAGGACAGGAGTATATATATATATATATATATATATATATATATATATATATATATATATATACATGTGTGTGTATATATATACACACACAGTCATCTGGAGAAAACCTGGCTTTCTTTCATCCAGTTTATTGTTTAATCGCTGGCACTGTGATGTAACACAAATGATATATTAGTCTTCTAGAGCTGTCGTAACAAGTGACCTTGAATTTCATGGTTTAAAATAACAGAACTTTATTTTGTCACTGTTCCAGAAGCCACAATCGTGATGTCGGGGCCTCTCATGAAGACTCTGTTCTAGGCTTCTCTCGGTTCCTGGGAACTGGAGATACCCTCTAGCTTCCTTCGGATCACTTATATATTACTCCAGTCTTGGCCTCTCTGTTTCTTTTATCAGAGATTTCTACTTTCTCTCATAAGGATACCAGGTCCTGGACTAGGGACAACACCAAGCCAAAACATAATCTCATCTCAAGATCTTTAATTATATTTACAAAGACTCTGTTTCCAAATGAGTTCTCATTCCCAGAGATTAGAAGCTGGACGTATCATTTGAGAGGTTTATTCTACGAGACCTTATAAGGCATTCAATAGCAGTTCTGCAAAAATAATTAGAAACTTTAGATAATTATTCATCACAGTGATAAAAGCATTTCTTGCAGTGTTATTAGCCAAGGGTAGCCTTTTGGTTGCAATTTAGCCCACTCAAGATAGAAAGCTGCATCTAATTGGACCACCAAGGGTTTCTTTGTCCTGTGGAAAGAGCCTCCAAATAGAATGCCATGTGACTTAAAGTCATTTTGGTGGTGAAAGCTTCACCTTCACCGTAGATGAACTCCGGTTACCACTTGGAATGTGAGTCTGAAGAAGAGCTTGGGCTGTTCTCATTTGCTTTCTGTTGTTTTGATAAATTCCGTGACCTAAAGCAACTTGGGGGGGAAAGAGTTTATTTTAGCTTACAGGTTATAGTTCATGATGAAGGGAGTCAAAGGCAGGAGCATGGAGGCAGGAACACAAGCAGAGGCCCTGAGGAACTCTGCTTACTGGCACACTTCAGGACTCACATTCAGCTGCTTTCCTTACACAACTCAGGACCACCTGCCAGGGGTGGCACTGGCCACAGTGCGTGAGGCCCACCTCCATCAATCAGAATCAATAAAATGCTCCCCTAACACATCCACAGCTAGTGGGTGGAGGCAAGTCCTCAATTGAGGTTCCCTCTTCCCAGGTGTCTCTAGCTTGGGTTGATAAACACTAGCCAGCACAAGTGCTAAGATCTATCGGTGGATATTGCACCCAAGGCAAAGAGCACTACTGACTTCTGTTGTGCTTACTCTTAGAAATATTATTTTACATTTTTATTTGCATGTGTATGTGTGTGTGTGTGCGCGCCCCATGCGTGCACACACGCCCATGTGCATGTGCATGCATATGTGTGTGCAGGTGTCCAAAGAGGTAAGATTGGACACCTTAGATTTGGACACAAAGAGGGGATTGGTTTCCTGATTGTGAGCTGCCCAATATGGGTGATGGAAACCAAACTCTGATTCTTCAGGAAGCAGTAAGTCAAACGGTCTTAACCACTCTCTCTACCCGCTGCTGTCTCTATTCTTAAGCTTGGTCTGTAATGGCAATCTTGGAGATGGGGTGGTTAGGACAACCAATTCCAGGTGTCTTCTGGCTTTCTGCTACTCTGGTGGTACAAGGAAGGGGAGGAGTCCAAGTGGGTGTGGCCTTGATATTCTATTTGGGCTTGTTTCACTGGCTCCTTTCTGAAAAGAAAACACATTTACCTTTTGAAGGTCAGTGTCACCATCCCTAAGATGGGTAAGGAGATTCAACTCATTGAGTTGTTATAAAGATTAGGTGAAACCTCATTTGTAGAATACTTAGCACAGCACCTGACAGATACAGAAAGAACTGTAGTAATGATGTCACGATGTGTCCTGGAAAGCATGGTATATGCTAGACAGGTGCACCACAATTGAACTACACCCCCAGCCTCTTCTAAAATACGATGTACCCAGACTTCCAGGGTCTAGCTCTAGTTTATCTTACAGGTGAAGTCGTTACCAGCCAAATCATCGTATGTTTGACCAAGTGCATTTTTTCTTAATATCAGCCACATATCATAAACTGGATGCGTAAGCAAAATAAACCATGTTTTTTTGGGGGGCTGCAAGCTCATAATCAAAGTGTTGTTACAATCGGGTTCTGGTAAAAATTCTTGCTGATTTTTAATGGGTTTTTCTGTCTTGAAGAGTGACTTTTCTTACAAGGACGTGTTGTGTGACTTTTCCTGGCGAGATATGAATGAATCTCTATTCACTCCAATTAGGGTGCTGATGATAGACCACAGAAATGCTTCACTAAGTACAGCTTACTGCTCCTGGGAGTTTGCTGTGGTTCCTTACAGGAGCACGGATGAATGAATCAAAGGCAGCTATGCCACGGAAAAGCCCACCTAAGTATCTTGTGAAAGCTGCACCCCTGAGCTCCTTGCACAAGCTTGCAGACAACTCCACTACAGAAACTTCTCTCTGCCTTGGTTTGAATGCTTTGTCGATGAACTCGGAGTCACTAATGATGTGTTGGTGGCACATTAGGAACAAGAAACTTTTTCCCTTGAAGTAATTTAATCAAGAGCAAGCCCAAACTTGAATTCTCTATTTCTCTCTCCGGGTGTCTTCCTCATCTCCTAATCTGTCGCATGAGTCCGAAACT
Source organism: Cricetomys ansorgei (assembly GCA_026225945.1). Taxonomy (NCBI): domain Eukaryota; kingdom Metazoa; phylum Chordata; class Mammalia; order Rodentia; family Nesomyidae; genus Cricetomys; species Cricetomys ansorgei. The sequence continues at coordinate 7,460,579 of JAMJFZ010001121.1, read as the reverse complement.
ATGTCTGTGTGAGTGCTGTCTTGTCTGTCCCATGGTCTGTGTTGGAGTGAGTCCCTAACAAAGGGTGTGGTCTGTATTTATTGAACAGCACAGAAAGCATCACATGGACAAGGAAAGGATACTGTACTGAAATCTTTAACAGCTTTACAAGGGATTAAGTCACCAACTCCAACTGACCCCAAGTGACCCAGATTCAAACAAACAAACCCTATCAAGAAATATCTGTGTGCTTTCCAGTGTTTATGATGGATATTTGTTTTATAAAGCTGCTTTTAAATCTGTTCGTTGCTTCCAAAAATGGCTATGATATCGTGTACACACATGCATATGCACTGTCTGGGTCATGGACATGGAGGAACACATAATTCAGAGTTACAATTATGCATTAACCTAGGTTGTAAAAGCTAATTACACGGGAACTCAAAGGCAAGTAAAGTTGACGGTTAGTTACGTTGTTCTCTTAAAGGTGGGTTAAACAATCGGGCCGAGTATGCATAAGGATAGCAGTCTTAAGTCTTAAGAGGCTTCAAGTAATATTATGAACTCTGGCTGGGAGGTCCAACAAAGGTTCCAGTCTCTTAGAATGTGAGAGATCTCTTCAACACTTACGGTCACGACACTTCTCCTCGGCAGTTGTTACTCCTTATGTCGCCTGGATCTCCTGGATCTTGTAACTTCAGGAGCTCCTTAGCCTTGTGGATTTTGTTTCCTTTCCTGAGTCTTAGGAGCTTCCCCAGTGTCTCCAGGAGGGAATATTTCCATCAGTGGGGAATGCTAAGACTATTGGATTAGGGTCTCACCTTTATAACCTCATTTGACCTCAGTTATGTCCTTTCTTATTCTGAGTACAGGAGTTAGTGCTTGTAACATGATTTTAGTGGGAGCGAGACACAAAAATTCAGCCTATCACAAGCCCTACTCACTTTTTCCTCTGTCTGCTCGCATTCCCTTCCCCTCTATGCAGGTACCATTTCCTTCCTAAGCTTGCATCCAGTTCTTTCCCATTCTCCTCTCAGCTTCAGGTGGGGAGTTCTCCAGGCTTGCTTTGAGCTTCTCTAACATTTACTCTCTGACTTCTCATTTCTCCCCTCATGTAGTACTGTCCCAGGCCACTGTCTTGGCCTGTGGCTCCTTATCTCAGCGGTGCAGTTACTTGTGGAGATTTTTGAAGATGCTGAGCCCAACCCTGCAGCAGAATCTTTGGAGACTGGACCCAGGAGTGTGTCTTTTTCAGATGGGGACATATTGATGTATGCAAATGGGGTGGAATCCACTGCCCTTGGCTGTACTCTGTGGCAATGTCATCTCAGTGCCTTTCTGTGTTAACTCTTTGTTGACATGTCCCAGGCTTCCTTGGTATGGAGTTCCAGATGCAAGCCTAATTCTGCCACTGAGTGCTGTCTCCATTTGTGGGCCCTGGAGGGAGCAAACTAACTTAGCAAATGGTTGCCAGTCAAAAAAAAAAAATAGGAAAGAATAAGTGTTCGTTGAGTGGAAGAGTGGAAACTATGTTATCTGTTTGCATACTTTATTTTGTCGTGGGAAAAGACACATACCACAGAAATGACCATGTGAAAGTTGAAACTTAGTGGTATTTAAACATTTACAGCTTTCACATTCACTGCTGTGTAGCCCCATAACATTTCTTCTTTCCAAGTAGCAAGTCTGGTACTGAGTTAACAGAACTCTCTATGTTACCCTATGTGCCCAGCCCTGTAAGCCACTAACCTGTTTTCTGTTTTGTGGTTCACAGATTTGCTTCTCCTGGTCACATTAGATAAATGGAATCTTTCAGTATGCGACGTTTCCTCAAGTAGCTTCTTTCACTTAGCACAATGTCTTCAGGACCCAGCATGTATCAGTACTCCCTTCCTTCTATGACTGAATAATATTCCCACTACATTTCAATTCACGTAGTGGTTGGTGGATATTTGGATTATTCCCACCTATGAGGTTTTGTAAATGGTACAACAGTGGCTATTTATGTGTATGTTTTTGAACATTTTTCTAACTATGTGGGCTGAAGGATCAAGCTTGCTTGGTTGTTAGGCTTTGCCAAGAAGTTGGTCAAGATCTATCTACTGTTTTTTTTTTTTTTTTTTTCCAAATCAATACTGGAAACAGGGCACTATTTCTGTGGGTCAGTAATGAAGTAACAACTCATGCAGCTACATCTGTCAGTCAGTGAGCTGTCAGGCAGTGGAACTGGCAGCTAGAGGGGCAAAGAAGAGATAGCTCTTCCTCCTCAGTGAGTCGCGGGCCTTTCTCTGTGTCTATGGCGTCTATCCTGGCCTTCCTTGGCTCACTGCTTGCAGAGAGGTCAGTGCCCCAAGTTTTTCTAGAAAGATGGGGAACTTGTGACTCCATCTTGGCGATCATATGATGTCCCATCTTCCATTCTCCATTAGCCAAGGCAGTGAAAGGGCCTGTTCGTGTTCAAGTCAGGGGAAGCTAGACTCCATCTTTTGATAGGGAAGTGGCAAGGCTCTGGAAGAGCATCTGAGGTTGGAAATCCTGTTACAGCCATTTTGGAGAGAAGCAATCTGCTGGAGTAAGTTTTTCTTTTAATTGTAATTTGCATATTTGTTCTCACTTCAAGATCTACAGTGCAGCAACATGTTAGGAGATTTCAAGTGGTGGTGGGGGGCAGAGCAGTTTTGAGTTCAAACTCTGGTTATGAAGTCATAGTCGGGATTTTTATTCACTCAGCCATTCTTCCAACCAATACTTACTGAGCATCTGACATAGTCTGATGCTGGTATCAGATATTATTAACAGTGTTTCAGGGACAGAACATAGGTCATGTGACTTCCAATCCCATGGAGAGCTTTCATTAACCATGTTTTTATGCATCAGGCTCCATTTTAAGTGATTTACATTTGCAATCTTCTTTAATCCCCATAGCCACGCTGTGAAGTAACCCTCTCATCCCATCCTATTCTGGCACAGACAGGTTGTTCGCTCGGGGTCACATAGGCTGCAGGAGGCAGAGCCTCAGGATGTGCCTTCTCTGACTCAGTCTGTCAGCTCTCTGTACAACGCAGCCCCTTGAAGGGAGCTTTTTGGTCTCTTGTTTCCCCTTACTTCCACAGATGTGGACCCCGAAGTACAGGTGGTGAGATGGCTTGTTAAAGGTCAAAAGGCTGTTAGCTATCAAGACTGGTACTAGAATCTTATCTTTCAGAACATCACGGATTCTACTGTGTTCTGAGATTCTCCTTATGTTCTCTCTGTACCTTCAGCGACAGTTCTTTAGGGCCGAATGCAGTGTTAGGACCTGGATGTTAAATGGCCCCGCAGCACATGCATTTGCACACTCGGTCCCCTGCTGGGTAGCACTGCTCTGGGAGGCTGCAGAACCTTCAGGACATGGAGACTGTTGGAGGAAGTGTGGTACTGGAGGATGGGTGCACGGGGTTACTGCCCACCAGTTCCTGACTCCTCCACCTCTCTGTCTCCAGATGATCGGCTACCTCATATGGCCACAGCTGTGAGCTGCTCCTGCTCCATGCCTTCCCTACCACAATGCACAAATTGACCACTAAGCCACAGCCCAATATAAATCCTTCCGTCCGAAGGTATTTCTTCTATATCTTTTCTCACAGCAACAAGGATGTCTACAGATGATGCTCACAGCTGTTGCCTGCGCCACACCCTGTGACCATTGTCACCGTTGTCAGATTGGTCTCTACTCAGCCATCAGTGAACCCAGTTCCCATATGACAGTGTCTCCAAGGGTGGCTAGAGAGCCTGCAGAAGACTCCTTGTTCCTTCTGAAGTAACTTTCTCTGTGCATGAGAGGCCACTGAGGGAGAGCTCCTTGGGGCTGGTGTTCTGTGAGGCCTGCTTCCCCACTAGAACTCTGCAGTCACCATGGTCCACGCACTGCAAGAACAAAAGGACCAGGTTGGTGCCAATGTTCCATCATGGGGACAGGAGAGTGGAGCTGTAGATTTTCTAGAACCATTCTAATTTCATGCAGTGTAATTATTTTAAATACATATGATTCATTAAATAATTAAATATGATTTCATTTGTATGCTCCTTGTAGGACTTTTTAATGTAAATAAACGCACAAATCTAAACAGTAATACAAAGAGCAAAAACCTTTCTTAAGATCGAGAATTTGGACTTGGGAGATTTATTCACCCTATCTGAGGATCAACTGGAAAAGCATTAAAGGGTAAGATGTTTGAGACCAGTGAGAGTTGGGAGGGGGTGGAATCATACAATTCTCTAACTAAAAGAGGATGACTACGTATGAGTATAAAGTTTTGCACTGTGCAGAGAACCTCTAGAAGTTTATTATTAAACGGATATTATTGATTTAAACCATATATATATATATATATATATATATATATATACACATACACACACATACATACACACTGATATGGAGTTTATATATATGGAGATATAAACATATATATATATGGATATATATACATACATATGTACACACATATATATGCATATATGCGTATAGTATATATACATGTATAGTATATATAATAACTATAATAACTATTTCAAACATGTACAGAGGTGTCTTAACGACCATTGGTTGCCTAGATTGAATGTCTAGTCTTATGTGTATCATAAGCCTGGGATAAAGAAGACAAGATGCAGAGCAATATAGAGAAAGTAGACCAGTTGATTGGTTGACCTGACAGTTATGCAAATCAATACAGTCTTTCTTAAAATGCCTTTTTAAAAAATTATTTATTTAATATATGAGTGTTCTATATGCACATGCATCTGCATGTCAGAAGAAGGCATCAGATCCCATTATAGATGGTTGTGAGCCACAGTGTAGTTGCTGGGAATTGAACTTAGGACCTTTGGAAGAGCAACCAGTGCTCTTAACTGTGGAGCCATCTCTCCAGCCCCTCTTTCAGTGGTTTGTAAACTTAACTACTGTTTAAGTGAGAAATGTCCCTCATAGGCTCATGTATTTGAAGACTTGGTTCCCAGTTGGTGATACTGTTTGGGGAAGTTTACAGAACATTCAGGAAGTAGAGTTGTGCCCTGAGGGAGGGCTTTGACAGTTTATAACTTCACTCTGCTCCCAGTTTGCTCTCTCTGCTTTATGTTTGAGGTTAAGGTGGGATCTCTCAGCTTTCTTCTCTGCTGCTGTGCCTGCTTGCTACTATGCCTCCCCCTCCCACCATTATAGGACCTCCCTCTGAAACTAGAAGCCAAAATGAACTCTCCCATAAGTCAGTTTTGGCCAGTGTTCAACATACCAACAGAAAAGTAACTAACACATCTGTGCATTCCAGTCTTTGGCAGAAAACACTTGGGTGCCATCCCCAGAGATTCTGATATAGCTTAAAGTTTCTATGCAATTCTGATTTTCAGCCACAATTAAGATTCACTGTGTGCCGGGTAGTGATGGTGCACACTTTTAATCCCAGCGCTCGGGAGGTAAAAGCAGGCAGATCTCTATGAGTTTGAGGCCAGGTTAGTTTCGAAAAACAAAACAAAACAAAAAACAAAAACAAAAACTGCTGTATTAGGGCTACAAGACAGTGAAGTTGGGAAACCATTTCTCTTACAAGCTTAGGGACCTATCTGCATTTTATCCCCTAGAAACCTTGTAAAAAGTTGGATGTAGTGGCATGTGCTTGTAATTCCAGAGCTAGAGAGGAAGAGACAGGCAGAGCCCTGGGACTTTTTGGTCAGTCAATTTAGCCTTCTTGGTAAGCTTTAGGCCAATGAGAGAACTCTCTCAAAAAGCAAGATGGATGGATGAGGAACAATAGCCAAGGTTGTCCTCTGACCTCTGTAAGCCCACACACATGTACTTGCACACACACACACACACACACACACACACACACACACACACACATATATATAGAGAGAGAGAGAAAGAAGAAGGAATCGTTATTTGTTGGATAGATGCCAGACAGATGGATAGACGCCAGACAGACGGGTGGGTGGATGGAGAGAGGCATGGATAAATGAGTGAGTGGAGGAGGAATTGGTCACGTAAGCTGGGGTTTAACACGCTTCTCATGATCTGCACACCTCTAGATAAATTCTATCACCGCCCCCAGCTCCTTGGGCTCCATTCTGCAGCCACACCGAACATTACTGGGTTCTTCTAAGAGAGGCTGACAGCTCTGGGCTGTTTAAGTCTCATCCTCCTCGATCAGACTGTGTTTATTTTGTCCACTCGTACAGTGAGCTCAAGCTCAGATTTTAGGGCTCTATTTCAGGACCATTCGAGAAGACTTTCTAGACTCTGGTTCAGAGCTTGCTGTCCATGCTTCTGAGGCCTCCTGTCTTTCCTCCTCACAAAAGCAATCACCGGTGAATGCAAAGGAAAACCCCAGTGGTTCATTTCTCCTGGACCCGCATAGTATGTCCTCAACCGTCACAAACCCTGTGACCAAAATCTCTGCAATGTCCTTTGATGGCCTAGCAAGGAATATGATATCTCCAGAAGATGGTCTCCTGTCATCGTTTAAGTCTGCCATGTGCCAGTCTGTAGGCTTCTCCCCGAGTGTCAGTTTCGGCAGAAACATCCGAGCAATATGAAAATAAACGGAGTCTGTCGACTGAGATCAGCTGTGGAGGATCTCAGCCAGAGCCGGAGGGGACAGCTAAAGAATTCTGAGTTCTGCACTTTAAAGACGAGAAGGTTCATAGTTAACTGACAGCGCCTCACCGCCCAGGGTCACATAGCGACACAGTGGCAGACTGGAAACTCAAAGCCCAGCTGCCCTTACGTTCGAATTTTCTTTGGAAAGTTTCAAAAACGCTACAGCTTGGGCCTTCTTAGTGTTTTCAAGGCTGAGGCAACCCTACGCCTCCGCTCGGCTTCTGACTGTAGATGGCGGTGGCCAGCTGCCTCATCGTCCTGCTGCCACGCCTCCCCCAGCATGCTGGACTGTGTCCCTTCTAAATCAAAGCACCTTCTCCCTTAAGTTGTTGTTTTTTTTTTCAAGATCCTTGGTCACAGCAATGATAAAAGTAACCAGCACGCCTTCCTTTGAAGTCGTCAGTGAAGATGAATGTAGAGAAGTCACAGAGCCACAAGTCACATCCTAGATAGCATGCCTTTTAGGGCATCCTTACCCCTAGGACTGTGGAAACCCTTTGAGAAAGTTTGTTCTGGAGAGTCGGTGTTGAAGATCTCTCCACTAGGGCATTTTCAAGGAATGGTGACAGGAAAATCCCTGGCTTGGGGCTTAGGGGGCAGGGCTGCAGATCCGGATGCTGATGCTCCCTGAGGATGGAGGAAAGGAAGCCGAGGCCTTTGCTTCTTTAAAAAGAGTTGTGTTTTTTAATCACCTACCATTATCCTTTCTTATTTTACTAATTGCACATTATACTATACCCACACGTACATTCGTCAGCAGACCCAAGCTCCCAAGGGGGACCTAGGGAGTCTCCCTTATTTTTATAATTTTCCCAATGGGGTGGGTGCTCCGGGATAATATATGACTTTGCTATGAGGAGTCCGTGACACGCATGTGGGGTTGGAATCACTTGGGCTGCCTGAACATAAGTCAAAGAAAGTCAGGGACTGCAGAGACAGGGAGGAATGTTTTACCTGGCCCTGCCAGTCAGGCAGGAGAACTCATGGAAAGTGTGGCCAAGTGGATGCTGCCAACTCATGGGCACTAAGGAAGCATGGTTTGAGCTTCACACTAAATCTGTTGACAAAACTTGGGAACAACTTCTAGAGCTGTTTTGTGAGTGTTTGCCACAAATCCTTCTACTTTTTAGAAAGCTTCTGGAAGACTCTTCCCTAGTGTCTGTAGCAGGTTGGTGCCAGCAGCAGCACGGCTCCCACACTGAGGTTCTTGAGACTCCGTTGTCCTGAGCTAACTGAGAGACGTCCTTCTAACACCCGTGGGTGAGTACCAAACACTGATGAAGAATTTCACTCGGGTAAAGAGATGGTAGCCATCATTCTTTGTAAAACATCGAATTATCACCAGAGAAGTAGAAAATGTCTTTGTTTCTCAACCTCTAGTTAGTCTAAGAACAAATGCCACCATAAATTGAGAAGTGTTCAGGACAATACAGTGTTTTCTCCCAGTGCCCTCGGCATTCTGGTACCATTCCATCCTATTATACTCCTTTGATTAATTTTCCTAGCTCCCCAGAAGGAGAGACCTTGTTCTTCTATGTGTTCTTCTGGGTTACTATTCAATGTCTTTCAAAGAAGAGGAAGTGAGTAATGGGGGCGAGGACAAGGGCCCAGCAGGCAGTTGGTGGTGCCAGGCTGGCAGGTCAGGGCTGCTAGGCTTTGCCTCTTTTGACCTGAGGACAAGGATGAGGATTCCGGGAAGCCCATCCCTCTCTGAGCTTAGGGCCCCTTATAGCCTTTCTGTAATAGAGGAGCTGCTTCCCCTAGATTCATATGCAATAGACCTCAGCAAATGAAAGGACTAATAATTACCTAGGATAAGTAGTATAATTTTGCAATTTAATTTTATAGTTTTGATCCAAGTTATCACCTGGGGTTGTGAGCTTTTAAATACTGAAATGGTTTAAGTCTTTAAGTTACAGCCCTCACAGTAAGCTATGTTTATATTGATTTTTATCTGTACCAAAATAGCAAGCAAGGGAAGAGAGACTGTTATGGACCTGTTGACAGCGCATCCAGTCCAAGTTCACTGTTGCTGTGTCTGCAGTGGCAACACAGATTTACTCAAAGCTGTCGGAACAACGGCCAAGGCAGTCTTCCTCCTGACTCAGGGCAGACCAGTTTAGGAAGGGTCACAGGAATTGGAACAGCCTCTTCCCAGTAGTCTGAGTAGGGACGCGGCTCTGTTAGGGCAGTGCCCCCGGCTGCACCCTGGAGTCCCGTAAGGGACATTAAACCTGGATGGCCCTATTACATCCTAGCCTAACACAACTAAAGCCATGAGGGTAGGTGGGATCTGATCAGAGAAAGGTCAGCACTTGTGGTGAGAGGGAGTCTTTATGGCCCCCTGGCTGGGCTCAGTGGGGAGGAGTTGGAGAGACTTCAAAAGGAGGACTGAGAATTTTAAATGACCTCAGTGTCTTAGTTAGGATTTCTACTGTTGTGTTAAAATGCCATGCCCAGAAGTAACTTGGGAGGAAAGGGCTTATGTCAGCTTATAGCTCTTAGACCACTCCATTACTGAGGGAAGTCAAGGCAGGAACCTGGAGGCAGGAACTGCAGAGGCCTTGGAGGCCACTCAGCCTGCTTTCTTATGCATCTCTGGACTGTCTGCTCAGAGGCGGCACAACCCTCTCACGTTAATCACCAGCCAAGAAAATGCCCTCGCAGACTTGCCTACAGGCCAGACTTATGGAGGCATTTTCTCAATTAAAGTTTCCTCTTCCCAAATGACTCGAGCTTGTGTCAAGTTGACAGAAACCAACTGGACAAACTTGGAGGATATATGCACTAGGAACAAAGTAGCCCCACTCCCCCTGGTGGCTGTGTATGGAAGGGAGCTAGAAATGTCCATCTGTCTTTCCAGACTAAAAACAAAAAAAAAAAAACACTTACGTATGGCTGGGTGTGGTAGTGTATGCCTTCAGTCCCAGCACTCAGGAGTCAGAGACAGGCAGATATCTATGAGTTTGGGCCAGCAAGCATGGTCTACATAGCAAGTTCGAGGGCAACCAAGGCTACACAGTAAGACTCTGACTCAAAAAAACTTAAAAAAAAATTATATATATATATATATATATATATGCATATGTATGTATATACCTATTTGTTAAAAATGATGTTTATTGTTTATAATTACATATTTTATTTTATGTAAAAATATTTATGCATTGTTTATAAATGTATATTTTTATATTTCACACGCAAAGGAAACATAAAAAAGCATTGGCTCTGAAGAGCTCTATAGTGTAGAGCGATCGGGCAAAGGGAGGCCAGTGGCCTCAGATGTTTTCTCTGGGAGGTTCTGATGTCCTCACCTGAAAACTTGGGGCTGAGTGACCTCATCACAGGTAGATCTCACCTCTGGATGGACTGTTAACTGCAGCTGTTCCTCACTCCTTTATTCTCCCTCTCTCTCTCTCTCTCTCCCTCCCTCTCTCTCTCTCTCTCTCTCTCTCTTTCTCCACATTCAGCAGAACAACATATGCCTCCTGCTCCTTCCAATACTGTTAGATTCGGTTACAGTCTTTGTCCAGTTACAGATTCCAACTCTGGGCCTCTTGTGTCTCCCCTGTTTTAAAGCCACCACATACATTCTAACCATGTGGGCTTACATAAAGAAAGCCATGTATCTTTTCCCACACTTAGAGAACAGTTCCTGCCCTGGGGCATGGTATGGGGTTATAGGCATGATCAACTGTCTGAGACTGCTGTGCTCAGTTCACTGTCTTCCTTTTAGGGCTTACTGGAAACCTTTACCTAGAGATGTGCACTGCATGGGATGGAGAACTTCAGCCTTGAACTCCTCTGGGGTTGGGGCTTCACAGAAACTGGTCTGTGTACTTCGCCACTGTATTAGTTACTTCTCTTCTTGCTGTGACCGATACTTGATAAGAAGCAATTTAAGGGAAGAGGTGTTCTTTTTTTTTTGGCTTATAGTTGGGGGTGGTACAGTTAAGCACAGTGGTAGAGTGTGTTGGCAGGCATGTGAGGTGGCAGGTGTCATTGTATCCAGAGTCAGAAAGTGGAAGGATTATTCATGATTAGACTTGGGTTATGGGTTTCTGGAAAGAATATTAGAAGTGAGACATCCTGTCTGCCCATCCTGGCTACTATGCTATTATCTCATGCAGAACGTTTCTTTACAGACCGCCAAATGCCTTCAGAGGAGAGGTAGGTAAAGTAGGTGAAGTTGAGAAGGGGAAGTAAGCAGAATATACCAACAGATATCAGCAGAGGATCTGGTTAACTTTGAGGGCACCTGCTTAGCCTAAAGATATGAAAATTTATTTTGCTTCCTCTACAACCTGCTCTGGTCAAATTCAGTCTTCTTCAGCTGGACTCAGCTCATGCTACATCACAGTGGGGAGAACCCAGCCAAATTCTTAAGCAGAGTCACATAAATTCAGATAAAGAAGGCTCTGCTGATATCAGCTGCTTCCCACCTGAATCCTGGTCCTCTGTAGATGTGTCTTTGGCAAGACTGAAGGAAGATCTGAAGGCTTCCCTTGGAAGCCAAGTATTCTGGATTCTAGCAGGTTTCTAACTTGTTAGATCAATAAAGCTGACCACCTCAGACCTGCATGTGAAACCCACATTCTTACTGACCATGTAAGTTATACTGCAGATTACACAGTCTATCTCTCAATCTTTTGAAAATGGAGTATTTTTACTCATGCACCGACAGGTCAATCAGAATAGGTTAGGTTCTGGTGCAGAATGAAAACAAGCCCATGTCTCAGTGCTTTAGCACAAGCTTAAAATCTGCTAAGATATTCACACTGTTTTGAATTGTATCTGTTGTTCTTTTAACTCATAAATTGTCAAGTGTAAAATCCTGGTTTGAAGTCATCTTACATGTCCAAAGCAGGTCAGAAGAAAACATGGTCAGAGTCCATGCTAGTAGATGTGGGGCTGCCCTAGAGCTAAGAGGCTACTGAAGCATGTTTTGAATCCTGGAATTCTCATCCTGAGAGTGGGAGAATTTGGCTGCTCCTTCTTCTTGCTCTGATGCCAACAAGACCCCCAGCTAGCACTAACAGCTAGCAAAGCTCCTTCAATGACATGACATGCAGCACCTGATCCCGCCTCTCCAAGGAATCTGGTCTGATTGCTGCTTGTCTGACCAATCAGACTGGAGGGCCTGGGGCTGGACGTCTCCTCTCCCTATATGACCTTATAAGGTCTCTTGTGAAACTTCTGCCTATGCAAAAGTTAGAACTTCCTTAGGACTTTTGGCCCCAGCCAATGACAATTTGACCACCCAGGACTGGTTGTGAGCCGCCCACATGCAAATGGAGCTACCCTAGTATCACTGCCTGAGCCAATGACTTACTGTCACATAAGTACTCCCCCTTCCTTCTCTACCCTATATGCACAACTTTCCTTTAGTCAAGAAACTGAGATGTTCACTGAAACTGCCTCCCAGGAAGTCTGGTCTCCCATCAGCTCTTTGTCTTCACCCAAGACCTCCTGGACATGGACAGTTCCTGACTACACCTCTCCTTCCCCGAAGCTGAGTCATTGGTGTGCAAGACTAGGCTGCCCCACGGAGGGAATGGAAACCACAGAACCACAAGCAGAGACATCATGTTGGCACGTGATCTTACCATCGTTTCAGCTGTCAGAGGGGAATTCAGTGACTGCGTACCAACTAAATGATTACACCTAACTTCAAGGGAAAGACTAAGAAGATACGCAGGAAACGATGCCAGAGATAATTTGAAACTATCACTCCTGATTGCACCACCAGGGATCAAATGTTTCATTTAAAGCCAGGATCGTACTTAGAAACCATCAATGAAGTTGATATTTGTACATGCATCATCTGACTTGTCAGTATAGTGATCAATGCTATGGATTATCTTGACTGGGATAAGGGGTACCTATGTAGCAAAATAGTCATATTTCAGAGTGTCTGTGAGAGTGCTTTCAAGAGGCAATGTCTCTGAAATATTGGAGTGAGCAAAGAAGAAGACTCACTCTCACCGTGTGTGTAGGCATTACCTAATCTTTTGAGCACCTGAATACAAAACAATATAGAGACGATGACTTCACTTTTTGTCTAGCTGGGCCATTCCTGTTCTCCTGCTGCTACAGACCAGAGCTCCTGGTTCTCATACCGATGTACTTAGGGTGAATTGCATCATAGCTTTCTTGGTAGAAAGAACAATCATAAGACTTCCATAATCAAGTATCAATTCCTATAAATTTGTCATCAATCTATCTGTCTATCTGTGGTGGTTTAAATAAAAATGGCCCCCACTGGCTCATAGGGAGTGACACTCTTAGGAGGTGTGGCCTTGTTGGAGGAAGTGTAGCCTTCTGAACTGTAAACCAGCCCCGGTTAAATGCTTTTCTTTGTTAGTTGCCATGGTCTTGGTGTCTCTTCACAGCAACAAAACCCTAACTAAGACATTATCATCGAATCCATCATTTATATATCATTTGTGTATCTATTGCTTATCAATTGCCTATCTAATCTTTCGTCTATACATTGGTTACTTTTCTATTGCTGTGATAAAACACCATGATTAAGGTAAGTTACAGAAGGAAGGATTTATTTGGGCTTATGGCTTCAAAGGGATAAGAGTCCACCACCATTATGGTGGGAAGCATGGCAGCAGGCAGTCATGGTAGCTGGAGCAGCAATCTGAGAGCTCACATCTTATAACTGAAAGTAGGAAGCAAAGAGACCGAACTGGACTTTGAAACCTAAAATCCGGCCCACAATGACATACCTTCTCCAGAAAGTCCACACCCCAGTAAACCTCCCTAAACAATACCACCAGCTGGGGACCATGTATTCAAATGCAAGAGACTGTGAGGGGTCATTCTCATTCAAACCACCACATTGTGTTCCCTGTCCCCAGCAGGCTCCTGGCCATATCATAACGCAAAGTGCATTTAGTCCAACTTCAAAAGTAACCATAGTCTTTCTTGATTAACACTGTTTACATGTCCAAAGTCTCTTCTGAGGCAATCTCTTAATTGTAAGCAAATTGCATACTCCAACATAGAATGGCATCATGAAGGAGATTGATAGGTGTGTGAAGGTGTGTAGAATGAAGCTGTGGCACTAGCCAACATGAGCTGTCCATGGATTTCTAACACACATAGCTGAGTGTGGTCCCAGGACAAACATTTCATGATGATGGCACCATTATGGCTGTTTCCTTACTTGTAGAATGATTCTTCTGATTTTATTCGGTTGAAGCATTGTTCAAGATACGAAAAGAAAGGAGTCCTCAAAGGGCATAGAAATGCTTTATTGCTTTTTCAGGAGTTGGTGGTAGGTGGCTTTTGCAGAAAATTGCTCTGTTTTTAATAAACAACTCGTGGAGCGCATGCTCCTTGCCTGACAGAGAACAGTACTCTGACCCAAGGGGTTTGATTTTGGAAACCGTGAAGAAGATTTTACATGGTTAATGAAACAGGAACTCCTTATCTCAACTGTTTATGGGCTGCAACAGCTATGTTAATTTATGGTTATAGCTTTCCACAATTGATGGGCAAGGCCAGAATAGACACACTCAGAAGCATGCAAATTGTCCAAAGCGGTAGACAGTTAAAGCTATTACAAACACAGACGCAAACTTCTCTCAGTAGGGTTGTTCATTTCCTGCTATGGTTAAAACACTAAATGTGTAAATAAAAGAACATTAGAATGATGTAAAATGAATATTCTATAAATGTAAGAGATTTCTAGGCAGTAATAACCAACCTTACACATCCTGATCTCAAATACTTGGAAGCCAGTCACTTTGTTTCTTAGAATCCTATGCAATTAGGAAGTGATGTAGAATGTTAATATATTAAATATATTAAAGAATTGAATGAAAACCCACATAGAGAAAAATAAGAATCTTTGTTGCCCAGCATTAATAAGAAAGATGAAATCAGGTTTGGTGTCTAAGTGCCTGTAATCCCAGGAGCCTGGAGGGTCTGGATTCAAGTCCAGCCTAGACTACATGAGATCATGTCTCAAAAGTAGATGGAGGGTAGAGAAAGTATAAAGTTCCGATCATCTAATTGTTCTGTCCCCCGCCCCCAAGTAGTATTATCAAGAAGTAAAATAGAAAGGAGAAGTCATTTGTGGCTCTTTGGCTAACCTTTAGTAGTCCGCCCCGTTTCTTATTGTTGGATAACAAAGAGGTCCCCACACGGTCCCTGGATACATGTTGTAACCTCGCTATCTAGGCAAGGATGCCCAGCGCCTGAGATCCTGGCATGGAAAGACAACATCCACAGCCAGTGTAGATGGCACCAAAGCAGGAGGTCCGTGAGATAATGTCTTGAAGAAAAGTTTGTTCGGCCAGTATGGCTCACGTACATTATCATTTGAAAAAGTTGATGAGAAAGGGACTTCTGATATGAGAGGAAACTCCAAATATGGAATTCTAGTTTCTAGCATATATCTGAAGCATTTGTCAGTCAAGTGTCTGAAACTGAGCTGGGTTGTTAAAATTAACCAGTGGGTATAAAATTCTTTCAACTTTTTTTTTTATTTACTAGAAACCTAGTAAAACAGAACCCACAAAATAAAGAAAAGACTTATTTAATGAAAGTCGAAGATCAATTCTGCTTAAGCAACATGCACAACGCATGTACTTGCAGGACGCACACCGTCTTATTTGGGGTCACATTTCCTGAGCTTCCTGACATTTTACCTTTTCCTTTCACACACCACACCAATATATTTTTAGAAGATTTTTTTTCAAAGATGTGTCTATATATGGGGTACATGCACATGAGTGCAGGTTTCTGTGGAGGCCAGATGGGGTGATGGATCCCCTGGAGCTGGAGTTAGAGTTGATTGTGAGCCTGAGAAATGAACTAAAACCCTGTGCAAGAGCAGCATATTCTCTTAGCTACCACCCAGCTCCTGGAGAGAGTTTTAATGAAGATAGTCACCAAGTCTTGCTAAATGACTGGGTCACATGCCCTTGTTTGTCCATTATGTTTACAGAACGACTTTCCCCTTGGTATACAGTGTCTTTCTTTATGCTTCCTACAACCTAACGTCCCTTTCCGCACAGAGCAAATACTAAAAAGGTCTGCACTGTGAAGGCTTCCTGCTGTGTATCCTCTGCTCTGTTTACTCTGAGATCACTTAGGTGATACAGAAGAAAGAGGTGTGGGGTGGTCGTGCCCCGCACCCCCCCCCATCCAAAAGCATTCATTTCCCACATTTGCTTCCCTGTCCTCGCCAATCCTTAACCAGACTGAACTGACGGAGGCTCTTCCTTTGCAATCAGCTCCGTGTTTCTCTCCAACAGAATATTGCAGTAGGAAAACAAAAAAATGAAAATAATTTTTGTTAGAACCAGATCCTAACATGCCACTCAACATGTACCCTTTGAAAGCATGGAGCAGACAGAAAGTCGAAGGAAACAGGTGGCGTGGCTGCGAAAGAACTGCCAGGAACATGTCTCATACTAAAGTCTTCTGTCAGCCCCTGGCTCATCCTGTGCTCCTCTCTCTCAGTCCAGGGATTTGTTTTGGAAATGCCGTCACTTGTTAGCATAGCTTTTATCTCTGTGGGATGCCTTTCCTGTCTGCTGTTTTCCTTTCAAGGAGGCTGGGCCATCACTTCACTCCGGGAGTTTTATTCAGCACACCCCTGTTGTTAGATAAAGCTGAAGAAACTTTGATTAACAAGTCTCCATGAGGGAGATCTCTAACCAGTGCCTAAGGTTCACGTGTGGCACCCCCTGGAGACTGGAGGAAAAACACTGGGAGTTGGAGCTTCTGTTTGGAATGATGGCTTTGTGGATACCACTCCACTCTGCCCCCTGAGAGGGGAACCAGAGGGCAAGCTGTGTGCTCACCCTTTAATGGAAGTTGTTCCAAATGTTGGTACTTGGACTGTGATTAGAGTCCTCAGGTTGCCTCTATGCAAAGTCAGACTTCTCAGGCAATGCAGAATTTTCCAGTGGGAATTCTGGAGTCTGGAGAGATGGGAAGGAAACAAAGGGAAGTAGGAACATAGAAATGGAATGATAAAAAGACCCATCTGCTGATGGGAAAAACATGGGCTGTTGGTAATACTGATCATCTTTGCCCTTGAACTTTGAGTATTTACTTGTCCTAATTTCTTTTCCTGTTGTGATGTAATACCTGAACAAAAACGAGTCAAGGGAGAAAGGCTTGTTGGGCTCACAGTTTCAGGTTACAGTCCACCAAAGCAGGCAGGTCACAGCAGCAGGAGTTTGAGGAAACTGGTTGTACCACATCCATAGTCAGGAACAGAAAGTAAAGCTAAGTGTATGTGAATGTGCTCGGCTTGCTCTCTCTACCTTACATAGTCCGGGATCCTCTGCCCAGGGAATGGTTCCCTGACACACACACACACACACACACACACACACACACACACACACACGATAATCTCTCACAGGTATGTCCAGGGGCTCGTCTCCCAGATGATTCTAGTTTCTGTTAAGTTGACAATAACTTTTTCAAATGACTTTCATAGTTATCAACTTCCTTCTCCCCAAACCTTGAGGGCTAGAATTATTCAGAGTTGGAAATAATTCCCCCCCCCCCACACACAAACACTGATGATCTGGAAGGCTGATACCTAGGCTCATTACAGATAAATGGAAGAAAATATAAGAGCTAAACATGAAAACTCAGACCATTATCTGAGGAGGAAGGAAACAGGAAACTCATCTTAGCATCTTGATGGAGAAAGACAAGCTGGGCTTACCTCATGCAGAAGAATTCTTTCAGATTTGCCAAGATCAAGCTTTTTGTTTTTTCCTCTTCTTTTCATAGCTGAGGCTTTTATAAGATTCTGGGGCTCTGTGCCTGATGGATCCTGAAAGTTCCAGCATGGTGACAATTCTGTGATGTTTTTACTTTAGCAGAACAGTTAAGCACCTTTAAAACACATAGATGGAAACACCAGGTAGGCAGATTTCAGTAAAGCAGGTGGATCTCTCCTATAGGTCTCAGTTGTCTTATGATGACTTTCTGCTGGGTGCCCCAATACCCTGGTAACGTGGATGAAGTCTGCTTGACAAGGTTCCAGACTCCCTGGCTGGGGAATTTCAGCTCACCAGCCATTTTGCCCCCTTCTCCCCTTTGCTGTAATGGTGACAAAAAGCCTTTCATCAATCTGAATGGCCTAGTAATATCTGAGCTGGCTGCTGTTGACTGGGAAGGGGATGCACCCATGTTTACTCAAAAATAATTGCTATTGTAAAATACCTTGCAGGCTTCTAAGTCCTCGCGTGTGTAGAACTGTCTATTCATACTGATAGTACATTGTAAAGGGTATTCCTGGAGTGGGTGTTGGTCCTCCCAGGAAGAGACAAGCCTTTAACAGATAAAGCAAAAAGAGCCTAGATAGAGAAAAAATAAATATGCACCAAAGAGCTAAAACCATAAAATAAAAACCTTCCTTGGTGCCTACATGACACCCTGCTCTGTTTGAGGCAGATGGAGATATTATTCAGCTAACAGTAACATTCAACCAATTATGGGTTATTGAGTCAAATGTTCTTTCATAGTAAACAAGATAGCCTTGAAGTTTTTAAGTCGAAGGAGGAAGGACACCTGGCTCCTCCCTGGGCATGATCGACTTCTAGGAATGACTACATCTGAATATCAAACTGGTTCTTCTGGAGGCCGGACCAACATTTGCATACCAAAAAAACTGTACTTGGCTTTTTAAAGCTTTTTGCCAGAGCAGTGCTCTCTCTCTCTTTCTGGCATGGTTCTCCCCTGGTAATGTACATTGTCAGTCTCTCCTTCCTTCTCTTCTTGGTGTGGATCTTTTCACTGGCAAGGCGCATTGTCAGTCTCTCTCTTGCCCCTCTTTTCTTAATATATATACTGTTAATTCCCCTATTAAAAACGCTCCTGCATTTTACTTCTAAAGCGTTCTATGTGTCATTTTAAAGTGCCATCTTGTGTGCCATTTCCTTGGGTCCCATAAAAGAACGAACTACTCTGTTTGTTTGTCATTCCTCATTTTTCCTGCACTCATACTCCCTCCTGCGTAGAGTTTTCGTGAACCAAATTGTGGAAAAGGCTGGTTCCCTCTGCAACTTTCTTAGCCTTTGAGTTGGTAGAAGCTAGTGGTCTGTTAGGTAAATTCTTTTACTTAATGATCACAAAGATGTTTGGTCAAATGTAGAGGCAATTAATGGCTACTTCTGAAGGCTAAAGACAGCACAAAATACCTTGTCTCCACAATCACGGAAGTTCTAATTAATCAGCCTTGCAGAACCTTTTACATAACTGTGGCCTTTTTCTCCCCCTGGATTTTGTCATTTGGCACATAATACACAATCCCAGGTCATTTTAAAGCTACGTTAAGTATTTTAACAACAAATATAATAAATTATATTATGTATATATGATTATTTAGAGATCCTTTCATAACTTTAAATGAAAATAGAATCTGCAAGTATAAGTAGATTTTCTAACTGAAGGTCTGTCTCCTTGGCTTGTAGATGGTGACGGTGAGACTGTGAAATGTCTAGAGAGCTGTCAGATGGTACGGACAGGTTAGTCATACGATGAGGTCACTGTGGTTTTAGAAAGCTGACATGGGCACATCACACCCTTCTACTGTGACTACAGCTCATCGGTTCTCCAGCTGCTTTGTCTTTACTAGCCTTTGCATTTCATTCTTTCCTGTTCCCAAGGTGCTTTCTCCTTGGCTCTCTTAGTCTAACAGGTTCATTCTGTCTCAGTCCATCTAGCTCTTAGCTAAGTGCTTATTTGTTTATGTTTTCTATTGTTAAAAAGATTTATTTTTATTTGCATGTGTGTAAATGCATATATGCACACACACGTATACACACACGTGTGCAAGTGCCTTCAGAGGCCAGAAGAGAGCATTCAGCTCTCCCTGGAGCTAGAGTTACAGGAAGTTATAAACCGCTTGGCACGGGTGCTGGGAACAAAACTCAGGAGCTCTGCAAGAGCAGCAAACAGTCTTGACTGCTGAGCCATCTTCTAAGCCTATTTTTTGTTTTTTGTAGATATTCTCATACTTCTTAATGTAACTTAAACTTTTGATTAAACACTCTAACACACCCAAAAATATTTGCATCACAGATGCATTCAATTACCAAAAGTGATTTTCTACTATACTTCAAAAACAAGCAACAGAAGACATTTTACACTTACTTAAAAACAAACAAACAAACAAATTTCCTAAGGATTATTAACTTCACTTATCAAGGTAAACACTTGCAAATTAACAAGTGTGATCACAGAGTGCCTGGGAAGTCACTGGCTGCAGGGATCCACATGAAAAGCCATATTGAAATCATGTTAGGCTGCATCTGAAGTGACCCTGTTATATGATTTGTGAAACACACACTGAAGGAAGGAAGAGCAAGAAGGAGAGGGAGGGAGGGAGAAGAGAGGGGATGGGTCAGGGAGTGCTGGAAACACAGCAGAATTGCTGTATTGGGCCAAGAAGTGCAGCTGTGGCTAGCTTGGTTTGGGGAGGGAAGTAACCCTTTTCAGCCACCTGGGAGACATTCAGAGGGCAACTGAAGCATGTAGGTGACAGGAAGCCTGTCACTCAGAGCTGAGGGTTAGAGGAGAGCGCACTATCAGAACACCCCTGTGATCCTCTGTTAAATCAGAGACAACAGGACAGGGGCACGCTGCTGTCTCCAGAACAAACAGTCACAGGACCTGCCTGCAGAGACTGAAAGAGCATATGAAGCTTTAAGTGGTTACGTCAATGATCACTGTGAAAAGCTCCAAGTCTCCGTACCCGTGACCCAAACCATCTACTTCACCCTCCGCACACTCCTGTGTAAAACATTTCATTCTGCCCGCACAGTATTTACAATCTGGCCAGCTCTTGGGTGTTTTTGTATCTTCTCTATATTGTCTTCCGGGTGATCCCTGCTCTTCCATATTTTTCAAAACACCAACAATAAACAGAGTTCCATGGTGATGATGGTTAGAGTTAGTAGAGACAAGCTTTGAGAGGGTCCTTTAGCATCTCAGACATTAGACCAGTCTCCAAGAACTGAAAGAGATGTAGAAGATTGTGTGCCGGCATCTCTCTGTTGGTGACATGTTTGATAAAACAAAACCTTCCGTATCCAAGTTTGAACAATTTATTTTAAGTAAGAACTGAAAGGGAATGGAATAAAAGTATCCAGGAATGGGCTGGTGAGATGCTTCACTGGTGAAACACTAGCTGTGTAAGTATAAGGATCTTGGTTGGAATCCCCAGGACCCACTAAGGCCAGGTACAGTAGTGTGTATCTGTGTGCTTACAGTGGGGTTGGTCACAGATGCAGGAGAGTCTCTAGGAGCTCAAGGTGAGCTAGTCTGTAGTACACAGCAGCAAAGTAACAACCACAAAGGAGAGACCCTGTCTCGAACAAAATGAAAGGTAGGACCAACACCTGAGGCTGTCCTCTGACCTCTGCATATACACCAAAGCATGTGCACACCTGTACACACACGCACACACAAACACCCACCCACACACACAGAGTGCACGTACATGCACATATACACAAAGATGTATATATATGTGTGTGTGTGTGTGTGTGTGTGTGTGTGTATACATACATGGAACTCTGTTCACTGTTAGTGTTTTGAAAAATATGGAAGAGCCAGGATCACCCAGAAGGAGAAAACATCACAGCTGTGGAAGACAATCTAGAGAAGATATAAAAATACCCAAGAACTGACCAGATTGTAAATACTGTGCAGGCAGAATGAAATGTTTTATACACGGGTGTGCCAGGGTCGAGTAGATGGCTTAGGTCTCAGATAATGAGACTCAGAGCATTTTCACAGTGGTCGTTTATTTAGAATTCAGGAAAGATATTAAAAGTCAAGGTCAAATTCTAACTAGAATTGGCAAATTGAAGATGTGCATTTAATTTCATTTCTCCCACAAATCCTATTAAAACAGCAATGAAAAAAATTTGAGTCGTGAACTCACAAGGAAAAGAAGATAAGATGACAATGCTCTTTGGAAGCTGAACACTAAAGGAAAAGGGGAGGTAGCTGGAGATAGTCAACATGGAAGGCTAAATTCTGAGCTGGAAGAATGGGACAGGGAGAAAATAGTTGTAAGAAAGCTCCTAAAGGGCTCAGAATTGGTAGCCCAAGATCTCTGAAAGCCCCCCTCCCCTCTGCGTGTGTGTGTGTGATTCAAAGACAAGACTGAAAGTACTTTAAGCAAACATTTAAAAGCAGGATCTGTTGTCACAGATCTGTATTCCCAGGCCCTGTAGACACAGGAACATAAGGACTTCAAAGGCAGCCTCAGCTACATAGCAAGTTTAAAGTCAGTCTGGGCTATGAGACACTCTCTGTCAAAACAGCAAGCCAAAAGAAGCATTAGACCCCAAGACGCTCTCCCCAAATCCAAATGGATTCCTCTGTCTTGGTTGAAGACTGGAGAGATGCTTCTGTAAACACAGCTGACACCCATTCACCCTCTTGCAGGTACGATTGTTGTGGACTAGACTGGCCCACAATGGAGTGGGGTTGATCAACTGTACGTTTTGCATATTTCACTGTGACTCACACCTGTCAACCAGTTTACTTCAATGGCACAGGATAAGGACAGCTGCCCCACATGTCTGAGGCTTCTCATCTGGGAAAGCGTAACCATCTAGAGTCAGCCAGAAGTGCCTCCACACAGAGTGTCTGGCAGCTGATGCTGCCGACATAGATGGGTTACTCTGGCCAGATGCCAGTGTGTGGGCTTGTGCTGTGCCACAGTCTCTGCCTAGGATGCCTTGGGCTTCCTGGGGGAAAGGTGCTGATTTTAAGCACATGGGTCTACCAGAGCAAGAGAGGGTTGTGCAGATTTATTACCAGGGAAATTCTTTTAAGATATGGGAATTCCAAAAGATGAATTCAGCTTTTATTTTTGAATTCTCTGCTCATACATCCCATCCCTGTTTTAAAAAAATGTACAATGTCAACCTCTCTGCCTTGTTTCTCATAGGCTACTTTGGCTTTGATTTAAGCTCTGACAATTCATCGCACAGAATTCCACAATTCACTTCCGGAGTGATTTCTACAGGTGGCTCTGGACATGTCTCTCGCCTTTAGAGTTCAGCAGGGATGAATTTCCTGCGATGTTTAAGTTCAATTTTTGAGCTGTTTTGGTCACTTTAAGTCTGACATGTCATTCAGATAGGCATTTATTGAGTTGCTTTAGTCATTTTATATTTGCATCAAAGTTCTCCATTGTAAAATGTTCCTGTAGTCTGTGTATAATGACCAGAAGTCACCTGAGATTTCTCAGTGTTGTCAGAGGGTCTGTTCTGCAGGCGAATGAACTGAGAAAGAAACCCTGTTTCTCTGCCCAGTGGTAATACAAGGCACACTATTAAGGACTAAGTAGAAGGGGCTGGGGATGTATGCATGAAGACCTGGGCTCCATCTTTAGCACCTGCCTGTCATCCTAGCACTTCAGAGGTAGAGGTAAGGAGATCAGAAGTTCAAGGTCGTCATGGTTACATAGTGAGTTGGAGGGCAGCTTGGGAAAACAGCTAGACCATCAAAGGGCAGTAGCTATCACTACACTGTTCCTTTTTTATATAACTTAATTTTTATTGAAAATATTTAAATTATTTTTAAAAAATAAAATATATTCTGATCACTCTTTCCCCTCCACCCACCCACCCATCCACCCACTCATCTAATCCACACCTTTTATTTCTCTCTCTCATTCTTAAAAATGAGAGACTTAAAATGAGGCAACTTAAAAAAAAAAGCACAGAAGAGGACAAAACAAGCAAATAACAAAGGACAAAAAAAGAGGCCCCCCTCCAAAAAAAAAAAGCACAGGAAACATACAGATGCAGAAACACACACGCGTACACACACACACACACACATACACACACACACAGAAATCCCATAAAAACAAAAAATTGAAAAACCGTAATATATAAGAAAAGACCTGTAAAATTAAAAAAAGGAAAGCCCAGATAAAGCACTATCTTTAAACAACAAGACTTATAGGAACAAATACCTATTTGTGTTTTCTTTCCTGTATCCTTCTGTAGTCAAAGTTCCATCCATTCTTGCCTAGTCTCTCCCCTTTCTGATCTGAGTAGCGCTACTCCCTCCGATCCGTACCTCTGCAATGAGGAAACAGAGCTGTTCTTATAGAGATGGCCTTCCTTGAGTGGCTCCCCACTGGTTTTTCCTCCCTATGACTACTTGCTCTGATGAATGGGGTCACCCCTTAAGCCAGAAGGGAAGAATATAGAAATTATCTTGTGATATTTTGTCAAAAATATGGCTGCTTTTTGGCTTTGCCCTAAAAATCTGCTTGAGGCTAAATCTGAGTTTTAAACTAATATCACTGGCAGAGGAGATTTCAAGACAGCCTCGTATTAACTGTGTCATGTGGCAATGAGTAATTACCTTTATGCAGATCTACAATAAAGAGGAGGAAGTGGGGCAAGGAGACATACAAAATGTACAGTGTGAAGAGAAAAAGAGTACCAGGAAAAGTGATGTTGGAGCCAAGTCCAGTGATCAAGGAGATTAAGAAGTTTAAAGAAAAGCCTGGTGCTAAATGGAATGAAGGGAGTGGTGACCCCAGGACAAGATCTCACCCAGTTAAGCTTCCAGTCTGTGAAAAGGAATTAAAGGAAAGTTTAAGTAGCAAAGAAAACCATCAAAAACTGAAAGCTCATGAAAACCTAACATATGGAGGGGCCTGGGTTCTAACTCCAGCAAGCAGAAGAACAGCTTTGATCATGTAGTTTGGGCTTCAGAGTCAGGGATATAGGAAAAGGGTTAGGGAATCTACCTCTGTAGCTAAGGAAAGCTGATGAGGCCAGGTGTCTGGCAGGGCAGTTCCATCATGGAGGCCCAGAGAGGCCATTGTATGAAGCTGTGAAGGTGAAGCCTGGATAGTGTTAGAGACTCCAAGATGGTGGAGATGCCAGAGTTGTGGGGTACCTGCCAAGAAGAGCAACTAATACAGTGTAGAAACAACCCAAGAGAGGAAGTGTGTTACAGCTAACAAAGCTGCAAAGAGTTGGAGGTCTGAAGGGCACTTTGGCATCAGACATGGAGATTTGGAGTTCACCCAGCTGGTTTTCAGTCCTGCTTTGGTCCAGTATTTCTTTACTACGCTCTACTTCCTTTTTTCTGGAATAGTAATGTGTACTCTGTGCCATTATATGTTGGAAATATGTGCTCTGCTTTTTTATTTTTATTTTACAAGGGGTTATAGTTAAGAGATTGCCATGAGTCTCAGAAGATACTTTGAACGTTGGACTTTTAAACTATGTTGAGACTGTCATAGACTATTAGGACTTATGGAGTTAAGCTGCATGCGCTTCGCATGATGATATGGCTACAGGCCTCTGGGAGCCAGGGAATGAAATGTGGTGATTTGATGACAATGGCCTCCAGAGGCTCAAATATTTGTAAGCTTAGTCCCCAGTTGATGAACTGCTTAGAAGGATTAGGAGAAGGCTTATGTTCTTGTTGGGGTAAGTTTGGCCTTGCTGGAAAAAATGTGTCACTGCGGGTGGGTGGGGTGGGGTGGGGTGGGATTTGAGGTTTCAAAATGCAAAAGCCCATGTCAGGCCCAGTATCTCTCTGTGTCTCTGTGTCTGTGTCTGTCTGTCTCTCTTTGTCTCTGTGTCTCTGTCTGTCTGCCTGTCTCCCTCTTTTTCCTTCTCTCTCTCTCTCTCTGCCCCCTGCCCCAAGGATCAGGTTATACAGCTCTCAGCTCCTTCTCCAGCACCATGCCTGTCTCAGAGCCGCCGTGCTCCCCACCACAATGATAATGGACCAAGCCTCTGAAACTGTAAGCAAGCCCCCAGTTACTTTCTTTTACAAGACTTGCTTTGCTTAAGGTGTCTCTTCACAGCAACGGAACAGTAACAAAGACAACTATCTGAAGATATTTCATGACTGGAGGGAGTCTAGACATGAGAGAGGGTTGGGGATGCTAAGGCAAGAATGAGGAAAAGGTGAAGTTGTTTTTCTAGATGGTCCTGGCAATGAAGTGAGTGAAAGAAAAAGCTAACTTTTATTGGACACTAACTGTATGCTGGTATTGTGTAATATTTTCACATATTACAGAGGTAAATTATTACTAAAATTTCTAAGATATGAATTGTCCCCGATTAACAATATCTCTGAAGTTTAGGCTCCTTAACTTCAAGGAGAAAAAAAAAAAAACAGAAAAATAATTCGTTAGACTATCATTGTGATAAAAATGATCAATTTTTGAAACAGTTACAATGTAAAACAATGTAATATAAATATATCCTGCATACATACCTTGTATTTTATACAAATACAGTTTGCAGATCAGTTGAAGAAGGCAATATGTTCCTATCATTATTTTCCATAGATTAAGACATCTGCATTTACCCAAAAAAGAAAAGAAATAGTCTGCTCTGCAAAAGCCCGAAACTTTAGGTACATAAGCGCACGTACAGAAATACATTCGATTTAGATTTTCACATGATGAGAGTCAGGATTTTCAATGTTCACTCATCACCTTAGAACTGCCAAGAAATATGTAGTGTTTATTCTTTGGAAACGCGTGAAGCTTCTGCCAGCCTTGAAGCTGATATAATTGCATCTGCAGAACCAGAGGAGGTGATGCAGTGACTGCTGAGGAGATGGCCCTGCACCATCTGTTCTTCTCCACACCCCCACACCCAACACGTCTGCAGTGTCCCCATGGTATCCAAGGCCTTTACAATGTCTCCTGGATGGCGTCATTTGGGCCACCCATAAGTTTCATTTCCTCCATCTGCAAGCCATGATGGCATCACCCAGAAGCCCAGGAGTGTCTTCCCACCATCATCCCCTGAGCAACAACCCTCATCAAACTCCTGAGTGAGGAAGGAGAGATGGAAAAAGGTGAGTGTCTTAGTTACTTTTCTTGCAGTGATGGATACCCGGACAAAAGCAATCGAAGGGAAAAGGGGTTTCTTTTGGGTCCTGGTCTCCTATGGCAGGGAAGTCAAGACAACAGGAGCTTGAAGCAGAAATCACACTACATCCATAGTGGGGAAGAGCACGAAAAATGTGCTCAGCTCAAATTTCTCCCTTCTGTACAGTGCAGGATCCCAGCCTAGGGAACGGAGCCACCCAAAGTGAACAAGTCTTCCCGCCTCAATTAAACTAAAAAAGATAATCCCCTTCAGCTATACCCAGAGGCCTATCTCTCATGTAATTCTAAATCTTACCAAGTGGACAACTGAGAGGCAAATGGGGGGCGGGGGGAGCCAGTGGGTATGCTTAACATACAGTATATATCTGAGTGAAAACTTAACAAAGTAAATAGGTTTTTAAAAATCCCTCCATAAGAAATTTTCTATTATTTTTGGTCCTAAACAAGATATGTTTATTTGGGGGGTTCCAATTAATTTTTTAAATTAATGTACACAATAATGCATGTGCTAGCTATATTTTATATCAACTTGACATGAAGTAGGGTCATCTGGGAAGAAGGAATCTTAATTGAGAAAAGACCTCCTCATATTGGCCTGCAGGCAAGTCTGTAGGACATTTTCTTGATTGATGATTGATATGGGAGGGCCCAGCCTGTTGTGGGTGGTGCTGCTCCTGGGATGAGGATCCTGGGTGCATAAAGAAAGCAGGTTGAACAAGCCTTGGTGAGCAAGCCAGCAAGCAGCATTCTTTCATGGCCTCTGCATCAGTTCCTGCCTCCAGAGTCCGGTCTTTAGTTTCTGCCCTCATTTCCATGGGTGATAGACTACAAGACATAAGCTGAAATCATCGCTTTCCTCCCCACGCTGCTTCTGGTCATGGTGTTTTATCACAATAGGAACCCTAACTATGACAGTGCGTTTCATTGTGACATTTTCATGTTTCAATATCATTGTGCTTTGCTTATATTCTTTTATCTGACCCCTCACAATAACTGGGATACAGAGAAAGAAACTGAAATGCAGAAGGATTTTAATACTGTCAGTTTTTCTATAATCACAGTTTAGACTAGTCTGTCTGACTCTAAAACTGTACTTTCCTGGTATCACCACCCTGTGGTTTTTCCTCTCATGGTGTAAGAGAAACACTAGGGACAGGAATAGCTCTTGACCCACACATTCCAACACAATAAAGATGCCTTGTCTTCATTTCCATCTTTCATTTGATGTGTGTGTGTGTGTGTGTGTGTGTGTGTGTGTGTGTGTGTATGTGTGCAATCAGTCTCACCTTTCATTTGGGTCTCACCGCTGCTGTCCCCTCCAGGTAGCTAGTCCATGACCTTCCAGGACTGTTCCTGTCTCTGCCTCTCCTCCCACCACAGGACTGCTGGAGTTACAGATATGCACATGCTATCTCGTTTGGCTTTATGGGCATCTGGGAATCTGAAATCAAGTCATTATGCTTAGGAGGCAGCAATCACTACCCACTGAGGCATCTTCTCAGCCCTGCCTTCATTTTCCATAATTCAATAAAATTTCTACAATAGACCTCATTGTGCGAAAGAACTCTTCTGTTTTTAAGGTTTAGAGTTAATTTTACCTAGGTTTTCATTTAGTTATGTAAAGCTTCAGGTCTTTGACCTATTTTCAATTGGCGTCTGCCCGGGACGAAAGATGTAGGTCTAGTTTCACTCTTCCACATGTAGACTTTTTGTTTTCCCAGTGCGCTTGTTGAAGTTCTTTCTAATGTACAGATTTAACATATTTCTTGAAGATTAGACCTCCTTAGCTGTGGAAGTTTATTTCTGAATCTTCTCTTGTAATTCGTTGATTTTTGTGTCTGTTTCTTTGAGCCAAGACCATGCTGTTTTTGTCACTATGGCTCTGTAGTACAGTTTAAGAACAGGTGTTATGGCATCTAGAAGATTGCTCTTTCTGCTTAGGATTTCTTGGGCTAATTGGCATCTTTTGCACTTTTATATGAATTTGAGGGTTTTTAGAATTCTGTAAAAAATGTAATTGGAATTTTGATGGGAATTGTTTTGAAACTGTAACTTGTTCTTGGTAATGTAGCGACATTTACCATATCAGTTCTTCCAATCCATGAGTACAAGAGGTGCTTCTATCTTCTAGTGTCTTCAAGTTTTCCTGATACAGGTCTTTCACCTTTGGCTAGGTGTTCATTGGTTTGTCGGTGCTACTAATTGATTTTTCCCCTTGATTTTTTTTTTTCTTGGCAAATTTTTATTGGGTTGTATAGAAAGGCTGCTGATTTCTCCGTGCTGGTTCGTATCCTGACGCTTAACCGACCATGTGTATCAGCTCTCAGAGTTCTCGGTGGAGTCGTTAGTGTCTCACACAAGGAAGCTTGCCACCTGCTAAATGGGGCTACTTTGACTTTTCCCTTTCCTATTGGTACCCTTTTTATTTCCTTTTGTTATGGAGGTAGAATTCTGAATCCAAACTATATGCCTGCCAGTTTGGTCCCATCCAAGTTCTCGGAGAACTTAGGGTATATGGGAAGATGTCTGGTCTTTTGGCTGTCCTGTTGGTGCTGGGCTCACTCAGCCATTGTTCTCTTTCATGTCTGTCTTGGGTCTTGCCTGGCACTCTTCGTCATATGAGGAAATTCCCTGCGTGCCCTATAGTTTGCTGCTTTCTTGCCCCTCTCGGCACATGACCTTTATCCAAGAACCCTAGCCATTGCTTACAACCCGCATCTGCCGTGATCACACTTGGCCTTGGAATTCTCTGAGGCTCTCTGGGGCCATCTCCATCCTAATGTGCAATGCATGCATCTGCTCTGCATATTCCCATATTCTGATCTGAGGGTTCTGTCCTTTCTCCTAGAGGACAAAGACAGGGATTGTGTCCAATTACCTTCACACTCTCTTGTTGGTGGGACTGGCAGACCAGAGACTAGAAGCCCCTCTAGAAGCCTGATGAGCGAGTGACGGTCAGTCGTAGACGTGTTTCCTCCTTGGTGTTTGTTTCTTTTCTCTTTGCTGTTATCAAATGTCTGATGAGAAGCAACTGAGGGGGAAAGGGGTTTATTTTGGTTAACAGTCCCACCGTCACGCAGAAGGCATGGTGACAAGAGTGGGAGGCAGCTTGTCCCACGGAAGCCTCATTCAGGAAGCAGAGCACAGACGGGAGGTGTGGCTGGCCTCAGGGCCTGCCCCTGGTGCCCACTTTCTCCGGCTAAGGCCCACTTCAGTGCCCACTCACAGCTGGAGACAAAATGCTCAGACACATGAGCCTAGGAGCGCCTCAAACTCAGACCACAACGCTCGCGTCCTCTCGTTGTGCGCTAGTCTGCCTTCATAGTGTAATCAATGTCCAGTGGTTATAGAGAAAGACCATGGATTTTACAGTGTGACTACCTTCTTTTGAGAGTTGCCTTGTCATACTCTGGGAATCCAGCTGTCTATCCCCAAGGATAATGGTGTTCTACCCACACTTGCTCAGCTACGCAGTCAGTGGGTGCCAGGGGTTTCCCGCTGCCTAAGGGTTTTCTCTGCCCACTAACGCCAGGTTGCTTACCTGTGTCAAAGGAGATGTCAGGGTATCAGTGTCCTTCAGCACAGCTTTCTACCAATGACCAACTGCAGTTGGTGAGTGCTGAGTCCTTTTCATGGCTCCAGGAACTTGACCTGACTGGGAGTAGTGAGGGAATGAAGAAATGACAAACACAGACAGAAAGTCAGACATGGAGAAATAGCGGGGGTCAGGTGGACGAGGCTCTTGATGGAGAAGTCTCAGCATCCCAGAAGCTCAGCATGTTTATTACATAGAGTCACACAGGAAGCCAGGGTTAATGCATACAGCTGAACAAGGAGGCAAGGTTATTGTATACGGATAAACAAGGGGATGGGGTTTATGGTACACAGCTTGATTAAGGGAATAGGTTTAGCTAATCAGTAGGAGCAGTCTCTGCAGGGGAGCAGTCTTCAGGCCTTAAATATCCAGGAGGAAAAAGCTACGGTGGACATTTTCTGTACACACTACCAACATGCCATTCCTCCGTAGCTTTGATGCCACGGTGCTTGACATAGCTGTGCTCACGTCAACAATACCCATCCTCTCAGGATTTCACTCACTCAGGGCTTCCTACAGGTGAATACTCCAGCTTCCCAATGGGTAAGATGGGACAGCCCTGAGGCCTGTGTTTATACTGGCTGTCACTAGTTTCTCCAGGGGTTTAAGTCCCAGTTACCCACAGTGACAGCCGGTTCAGTAAAGCCTTCATCACTCCCCGTTTCATTCTCGCCTAATCCCTTATTATTTCTCCCCCAGACAAGCCATGGGTAGTGGAGAACACAGCCTAAGAGACAGATTTGCCAAGCACCTGAAATGTTCTACTGGTTTGGACTGGACTGCTTTAGGAAGTGAACTGTAAAAACAGCAGAGAAAGTACAGAGGGAAGAGAGAATGCGCCAGAAGATGACCGCAGCATGACAGTGAAGAAGCGTGCCCAGGGTACCTCGACTGGGCCTGGAATGGCTTCAAAGTGCTTGGTCCCTATTTCCTCCTTCTACTCACAAAACTGAGGCAGCGTCTTCCAGAGCACGCATACAGACACCTCCTGAAGGTCAAACAATCTGAACAGAGGTAAGATTTTTTATACATTTATTTGTATTCATGTGCACGTGTTTGTGTGTGTGGGTGTATGCCGTGTATGTGTAGGCACCTGCAAGAGGCCAGAAGAGGGTATCCGATCCTCTGGAGATGGAGTAATAGACTGTTGTGATCAGCCAGATGTGGTCCTGGGAACCAAACTGGGTCCTCTGTGAGAGCAGCAAGTGTTCCTAATTGCTGGGGCATCTCTCCAGCCCCATCAGTGCAAGAACTTTTGTACCTAGATATTCATGAAATAGTTGAAAGATATATATATATATATATATATATATATATATATATATATATATATATATAAATGAAAACAATTCAAGATCTTGTTAAGTAAATTATAATAAATGTGTCTACTAAAAGGAATAGCATATGTGTGCTTTGAAATGCACATTTTATAAACATATGTGAATATTATTCATTAATAATATAGTATTAGTCATAGAAGACATTTTAAAAATCCATCCATGAGAATAAGGGTAAGACTAAGAGTAAGCCCCCGCATACTGCTGTTTACAGCCCCCAGTTTCCTTCGAGAGTGGCGACATCTAAAAGGAAAGTCCAAAAGGAGCAGAATCGCAGGGTAGGGGAACAAGCATACTGACAGGAACAATATGAACACCAGTATGAACACCTCAGTCTGAGGAAACGGGAATCAATGGAGCTGCCCTCTGTACCCATCCTGCCCTTCTGCTTCCTGCCACATGGTGTATCTGCACCCTGCCCGAAATAGAGCAGCATCAGAATGTCCGCCATTGCACTGCTACACTAGACACCACACACATGGTTTATAGTGTTCCACACACTCTCTGGGAAAGATCTCAGAGTGTTTTTTTCCAATAAGAAAAGCAATGCAACCCACCAGTGACCCTCTAAAGATCAGGCAGAATTAAATCCCTATTGTTAAACTCAGGGCTAGGTGCAAAACATTTCCTTGTTTTGTGTGGGGGAGAAGTGATTATAAACTCCGAGTTATTGCTAGGAAGAGTGCACAATTGCAGGAAGTTAGGAAGAAAGCCTTCCGAGCCCACGCTGTGCCAGCTCCTGGTGCGGCCACCTACAAGGTGCCCCTGTTCTCATCTTGTTTAATTATGTATCGACGCAAAGGTGGACTTGCCACTGAATATGGAACAAAGGCTTGGCCTTTTCTTACATTCAAGTCAGCTCTCAGCTAGAGCAACACACAGTCACCAAACAGGAATTCCAGCCAAGAGATGCACCTTGCTGTGTGCTCATAGCTCATTCTAGGCCTGAGAAGCTTTGGCCTGGGTGAATGGGCTGGATTCCATATTCATCTCTTTATGCATTCACTCAGTGATTCCTTTGCTCCCTATACCTAGAAGAGATTTTAAGTTTTAATTTTTTGAGAAAGGATCTCATTGTAGTGAAGGCTGGCCTTGAATTTCTAATCCTGTTGCCTGTGCCTCTCAAGTACTAGAATTATAAACACAGCATTATGATTGGCAAATCTTTTAGGAATACACACACACACACACACACACACACACACACACACACACACACACATGCTGGAATAACAATATACTAGTATATATATTGGATATATATCTATATCTAACTATATAGTGGTACTGAGAATTGAACTTGGGTCACATGAAAGGCAAGTGTTCTACTACTCAGCTATATACTCAGCTCTAGAAGATTTTCTTGGTTTAATTTCTTGAGCATAGTTTAGACTTTATATTGAAATTCATGATTCACTGGTTCATCCATTCAACAATTACTTACTGTCCATCATGTGCCCAGGCTCTGTGGTGGGCACCAAGTGTTAATAAATATCCAAAGAGCTGAATGAGGAGAAAAACATGTTGGCTTATCAGGAAAATTAATAAGAGTCCTAACAGTGAACTACTAAAAGCAGTGGGAAGCATAGAGGAAACTTGGAAGACTGCCTGGGAGATGCCCAGATAGAGAATGGGGGTGGGTATGTTTTTCTTTATTTCTAGAGAATAAATACAGGAAGGTCTGTAGTAGTAGGCTACTGTGGCAGCTCAACCAACAGGACAAGGAGGCATATTCATATCTGCAAGCTCTGCCAGACCTCAGCAGAGGGAACCACCATCATGGCCAGTGCCATACTCACAGTGGAACCCCGAGCATCTGAACTCAGGTGTTTTCATTCTTTCAGAACTCCTCAGGTGTTCTACTGATAGCACATGCAGATCATTAGCAATTAAACATCCCCCACAGAAACCCAACACCTGCAGACAATAAAAATCGTCCTAGACAGCCCCCCCAACAGTGCATAAAACAATTATTCTATATATAACTAAAAATAAACTTGTGCAACAAAGATCCTTCTAGGAAAGTGAGGAAACACTGTTGGAATGTTTGGGAATTAAGCTTTGCTAGCATACAAAGAGCAAAAGCAGCAGTGGGGGTGGAGGGCACAAAGGACACACGGAGTCCATCCAACTGCTGTGCATTGCTATCCTCACCTCTTCTAACGTACGGTGAGAGTGATACCATCAGCCCACTTTAATACAATACTAGGACTTATTCTCTGAGAATTGCGTACAGGCAAGCAACGTGTTTCCGTCATATCTACTCCCTACTCCTCCCCCTAGCCCTTGCCTCATCCTCTTCCCACCCCTCCCACATTTACAAGTTCTTCTCGGCTTTTTATAATCCACGGAGTCCATTTTGTGCCTCCCATATACACGGTGAAAGTCCAGCCACTGGAACATGATTGATCTACCAGGGGCCACACTCCTAAAGAAAACTAACTCTGCATTCCCCAGCAGCCACCAGCATTCAACAGGCCCTCAGCCAGGGTTGAGGCTCCTATAGACACCATTTTTGTAGATGAGACTGAGACTCAGGTAACAGAACCTGCTCAGGGTTACTGACCTAGCAGGTATGAACTGAGGTTTAATCCTGCCGAAGCAGCGGCATTATCAAAGCTGCTCCTAAAGTTTATGTTTGGTGCAGAGGAACACTTGAAATTTTTATGTTAAGAAAAGCTTTTTGGTTTAACTGACTAGTCACTAGAGGATAGTGTTCCCACCCCAGGTGTGGTAGAGTTGTTGACGAGTTGGAATTGGAAGCTTGATGCAGGTGGCTATAATTTGGTTTGGTGCGGTCGTTCTGGCACCTGGAGCTTGTCTTTGGGATTGTGTACCGCATGGGTTTATGGGAACTTTTGGCTTAGGGCATTAAAGGTCTGAAGACTTGAGAGTTGGGGTGGGCATTGATTGGTGGTCTGTCGGTTGGGTTGCTGTCGTTAGTGTGAGAACAAAGGTTGGAGAGATTCGAGCTTAGAATAACCTAAAAGGAGGCTGTGAAGATTTCTACCTTTCTCTCTGTATGAAGGCTGCTTGTAAAAGAGGTGAGGATTTCTATCTTTCCTTTCTCCTTCCCTAAATTGAGGGCAAAAGATTGTAGCATACTGCTACAGTTTGGAAGAGGGTGTCATATCCCCTGGAACTAGATTTACAGATGCTTGTGAGCTGCCATATGGATTCCAGGAATTGAGCTTGGGTCCTTTGGGAGTGCAGCCAGTGCTCTTAACCATTGAGCTGTCTCTCCAGCCGAGCATTATATTTATATCACAGCTCACAGACAAATGTTCTGGGTTTTGTCCTCAGCAGGTATCTGCCAAAACATTGTTTTAAACCTAGATTTTTTTAATTGTTATTTTTTTATTGAAAGGCCAGCATAAGCTAGTATAATGTAGCCATTGCATATCACCATTGCTCCTTGATCTACAGTTAGAAGTATACATCAACCCTTATTCCTCCAGGCACAGTGATCTCTGCATGCAGAAAAGTTCTAGACTTAACTCTGAGTCCCAGTGAATAACTAGCTAGTCAAATTACAGCCCCATCAAAACCTGGATGCATCCTTCAAGTGCTTTATGGGGTTTTGCCTGAAGAGAGAGTTGTGATGAGGAAGCTGTTAATTTAGAATTGCAGTGTGTTTATTTTCAAAGATGCCTTGAGGTCTAGCTCCTGGGTATCTGACATCCTCTTCTGACTTCTTGTGGACATGGACACACGCACATGTGCACGCGCACATGCACGCGCACATGCACACAAACATAACTATGTCTTTGTTTGTTTTTTGTTTTTTTGTTTTTCAAGACAAAGTTTCTCTGTTGTAACTCTGGCTGTCCTGGAACTCACTCTGTAGACCACGCTGGCCTTGAACTCAAAGAGATCCACCTGCCTCTGCCTCCCAAGTGCTGGGATTAAAGGTGTGCACAACCACTGCCCAGCACATAATTATGTCTTAAAAAACAAAAAGAAGTATTGATTTAATTAGAGTTTCTATTGCTGAGATGAAACGTCATGACCAAAAGCAAGTTGGAGAGGAAAGGGTTTATTTGGCTTACACTTCCACATCATAGTCCATTACTGTAGGAAGTCAGGACAGGAAACTCAACCAGGGCAAGAACCTGGAGGCAGGAGCTGATGCAGAGGCCATGAACAGGTGCTGTTCCCTGGCTTGCTTAGCCTGCTCTCTTACAGAACCCAGGACCACCAGCCAAGGGATGGAACCATCCACAATGTGCTGGGCCATTCCCCATCAATTACTAATTAAGAAAATGCCCTACAACCATATTGTATGGAGGCATTTCCTTAATTAAGGTCCTCTCCTTTCAGATAACTGTAGTTTGTGTTTAAGTTGACATAAGACGAGCCAGCACATGAATTAATCATCTTAATTTCCTTCATCTCTCTTCAATCTTCCAGTAGCACTGTCTATTGGGGAGAGTCAGCCTGGGAGTTTGAAAACCTCACCTGTAATCCAAGAGCCCAATTTGGGCTACTCAGGACAATGTAGGAGCTTGAGTAAGAATCTGTTTGAATGATTGGTCTGTGCACAGAGTAGTTCAAAGGATGGGGGGGCTCTGGGGTTAGACTTCAGAACTTAAACCCTAGCTTTCCTGATCCCCAAACATGCTCCCATGGGTGAGGTGCCTGAGCCTCAGTTTTCACATTTGTGCATCAGGGAGAGAAATGTTGCCTCCCTCTTGGGGCTGGAGAATAACTGAAATAATTCCTGGGAGAATCTTAGAATACGAGTGTTGGCTTTTCAGTTTGCCATCATCTTCTTCTTCTAGGCCAGTTCTGTCTCACTGAGTGTCTAGTGACGCTCTTTGGAGAAATCCATTCTCCCTCCATCCAGAACTTTTTATGTTGGAGGAAGACTGGTGCTATTTAGCAATTTGTTCTGAATTAGAACATAGGGACTCACAAGACCCAAGAGGCAAGCATACTTTGTATGTGGCAGGCGGTTGAGATTTAGAGGACTCATCAGGGCCCCTCTCTAAGGTTTCGAAGCAGGGGATAACTACGGGGGTTGGGGGGAGAGGACTGATCAGGAAAGTTGTAGCAGGAGATTCTCCCACCTATAGGGCTGCCTGCAAGTGGTGCCTAGTGTCAGGATTCCAACTTTTGTGAGTCATCACTCGTACTGGGGAGCTTTTGGCGATGTCACAGCCTTTGAGTTGCTCATAGTCCTATAAGTAACCCCTCATCCATAGTCCTCTGAGAACCCCTCTTCCATAGTCCTGTGAGTAATCCCTCAGCCATAGTTCTGTAAATAACCCTTCAGCCATATTCCCGTAAGTAACCCCAATAAACTCATTGGTTCATCAAGTTGGACTTCGGTGATGTTGTTACTTTGTTCTGTTGTCTGTTCCCTATCCAAAGGGAGTAGACATTACCTCTCCCCAGCAGCAGTGTCACAGAAGTGGCATGAATCTCTTTACACTGTAATATGCTTTCTGGTGTTGCACTTCTACGCAGACCTGCGGGAGGCAGACCTCCAGTCTTGCATGGCCCTGCCCACCTGGTAGGTAGCGTCCTTTGCTGTGGCTCCTCTGGATCAACAGGAGTCCATTTTGTTTCTGACTACCTACTGTCTGGCCTGTGATGGGGATTGCTGTTGCTCTGCCATAACCAAGCATTATGATTTGCGAAAAAGAAGTATCGACGATGAGCTTTTTTACTTGTTTAAGTTAATGAGGGAATGTTAATGTATGATCCGGCCACTTAACGAGAGTCCAGCGTTGAATTTTCCAGTGCTCTTTATTAATCACAAACCATGTCAAATCTCAGGGAATTCAATACCCAAGCCGCTAGCCAGAGAGCTCACTCCAAGGCTTCTTCACCCCAAGCTCTCCTCCTTGTTCTCCTCCTACTCCTGCTACATCTCCTCCTCCAGCTCCCTCCTTGCTCCACCCCTTAATCTCCAGGTGTTCTCTTCCTGTTTTCACACAGACCCTCAATAAACAAGTAACAGGAACCTCCTGCGGGGGTAGAAGCTGGGGTGGCACAGAGGTGTAAACAAGTAAAAGACAAATCTTAACTAAATATTATCCACAACTAAACATACCACAACAAGGGAAGACAAGGGTTTTGGATTTGAACAATTTTCCTGGAAGTAAATCGTATTGCTATGGAAACCACATCCCATCCTGGCTACAGTGTTGCTGTTGTACGCGATCCTAAGCAAGTATTTGACTTTACTGTAAGTCTTGTTTCCAAAATGTTAAGAGCCCAGCTGTTGACTGCTTCTCTGTTCAGTCTTTTGAATAACCTTTGGGATGTTGGATGATATGATAAAAATTTTGTATCCTGGTTGATTGTTCTTTCTCTCTTTCTCTCTCTCTCTCTCTCTTTCTCTCTCTTTCTCACACACACACACACACACACACACACACACACACACACACACAACTTGACACAAACTAGAATTATCTAAGAAGAGGGAATCATAATAGAGATAATGTTTCCATCAGACTTGCCTGTAGACAAGACTGTGGAGAATTTTGTCTACTAGTGACCGATGTGGGAGGGCCCAGTCCATTGTGGGCAATGCCACCCCCAGGGTGGTCCTGGGTGCTATAAGAAAATAGAGTGAGCAATTCCTAAGAAGCAAGGGGGTAAACAGCTCCCCTCCCTGGCCTCAGCATCAGTTCCTGCTTTCAGGTTCCTGCCTTGAGTTCCTGCCCTGACTTCTGTGGATGAGGGACTGTAGCTATAAGATGAAGTAAACTATTTCCTCACTAAGTTGTTTTGTCCATGCATGGTGTTTATTACATCACCAGAAACCCTAACTAAGACACCTTGGAAATCTTGTGATCACTTCTGGCTATGCCAGTTTTGCAGTGGAAAGGTCTTTCTGAAATAATAGAATGGTTAGGAAGTATCTGGATTATGTAAATAAAGACCAGACATTAGAAGAATATTTCCATAGTAGAGCATGCACTTAGCATGTCTAAGGTCCTGGGTTCAACTCCTAGTACCAAAGTCAGTCAACAAAAATAGAAATAAAGATACTATCATAAGGTTAGGGGGAAGGTCATAGACAATATACTGTTCTTGCTTAGTTTTCTATGATAAAATACTGATCAAAAGCAACTTGGGGAGAAAATTTTTCATTTGATTTACAAGTTACAATCTATCATTGAGGGAAGCCAAGGCAGGAACTAAAGCAGAGGCCATGGAGGAGCACTTTTTACTGGCTTCCTCAGCTACCTGTCTTATACAGCCCGAGTCCACTTGTCCTGTGTGTGTGTGGGTTTGTGTGTGTGTATACTAGGCACCTGGTCTGGGCCCTTCCAAATCAATTTGTAATTCATAAAATATCCCCAAAGACATAGTCAGAGGTCAACCTGAGTAATTCTTCATTTGAGGTTCCCTCTTTCCTTGTGACTGTAGGTTTGTGTCAAGTTGACAGTTGAAGCTATGACACGCCCAAGTAAAACAATTTCTCGTACTCCCAAACTGCCTACTGCATGTATTATACCTTCCAAACAACTGTTAGAATTCTTGTTTCTTCCACATAGTAAGTTAGATTATGAGAGGAACAAAAATACAGAGAAAGAACGCTGACTTACCATGACAAGAATCCCAACATTGCTTGCTCCCTATGTTGCACTGGGCCCCTAACCTCTCTAAACTATATGGTCTTCATCTTTAAAATGAAATACTTACATGCATATCTTGTTATTGGTTAGCTTAGAACAATATTAACTAGCAGATTCAGTGTTTGGAAGACAGTAAGTACTCAAAAAGTACTTAGTGCTGAAAATAATGTTCCTTTGACCAAACAAATAGCAAATGGTTCTGCAACTTGTAACCATTTTTTCACCTCCTGAAAACCCTCAGCCAATCCTTGAAGACCATTTGCTTAAAAGAAGAGCTTCTTAATGACGCTGTAGCAGACATTTGTTGATCAGGGACTAAATACATGGGAAGAGGAGGATGGATGGGATCCTGCATTGCACACACAGGTAAGGACTGCTAGGTATGTGCTCCCTCAATGACAACAGTTGCCTAGCAACTATATGGGGCCATCACAGAATGACCATAACAAAGCTTAATTCTTTCAAACAGAATTTCTTCTTTTTAAATTTGATTTATCATAATTGGGGCCCACGGTGTCCTGTATGTTACCAGTGTACGTGTGGAGGTTAAAGAACAACTTTTGGGTGTTAATTCCTCCCATTGTGGTTCCCCAGAATTGAACTTGGACTGTCAGCCTTGCAAGTTGACCTGCTGGCCCTCAAACAGAATTTCTTGCACAGTACAGACTGAATCCCAGGCCAGCTTGAGTTGCATAGGAAGACCGAACCTCAAAACACCAAGACCTGGGGATAGACATCAGTGGGGGAACATTTGTCTGAATTGCTTAAGGGCTTAAGTTTGGAAAGATAATGAAGGCAGAAATTCTTGCTTAAGAGTCAGTGAAAATGCAGAATGAGACACACGCTCACAGCTGGGAGCTATGAAGGCACAGTGACACATCTGTCTGAGAAAAAGCTTGGAGAGTCTCTGGGATGCATGAGAGCTCTGGTGTTGTATAGAAATCTTTGAACCTTATTTCAGCCTGCTGATTACCTTGTATTCTAGTATATTCACCAGAGCATTTGATGTCGGTAAAAGTTGAAAATTAATAGGTGTCCATCCTGCACCAGAATTGACTTTTTCTTTTTTTTTGTTTTTTGAGACAGAGTTTCTCTATTGTAACTCTGGCTGTCCTGGAACTCAGTCTGTACACTAGGCTGTACACTTGAACTCACAGAGATCCGCCTGCCTCTGCCTTCCAAGTGCTGAGATTAAAGGTGTGCGCTACTGTTGCCTGCCTCAGAATAGACTCTTGTTCAAGAGAAGAAATAGATATAAGTTGAAACAGACTATCAGAAACTCCATCAAGTAAATGTTAAGTCAGAATCAAGGAAAGGACAGTCCTT
The DNA here is from genome assembly GCA_026225945.1 of Cricetomys ansorgei. NCBI lineage: Eukaryota > Metazoa > Chordata > Mammalia > Rodentia > Nesomyidae > Cricetomys > Cricetomys ansorgei. The sequence continues at coordinate 7,420,219 of JAMJFZ010001121.1, read as the reverse complement.
TTCAGTTTGGGGTACTGCTTGGCTTTGCCTGCTTAGAAACTAAATGTAACTGTGAACAGCTCTAAATGTCAACTGTACTCAGGAGGCTTGACTTTCAGACGGGGTGAATAGGAAAGAGTTAGTGTGGGGGCCAAAGTGATCAAGCCGTGGCACCAGATAGCATGGATTGCTTGGATGCAGCGGCTGGTGGTCAGGAAGGCCATGAATGGAGAGGAAGGGTTTAGTATCAAAAATGAATCCCAGGCAAACAATATCAAGGGCAAAAGCAAAACCAGCATTCTTGGTTTTGCTAATTCATTTGCTTACTTTTTTGAAAAAGAGAATCTCTGACTTCCTGCCAGGCATGGTGGCACATGCTTGTGACTCCAGCACAAGAAATTCTGTGGTATGAGGTCTGAAGGCTTTAGACAAGCTTGGGCGATTCAGTAGGTTCATGGCCAGTTTGGAGGAACATTGCTTACTGGCTGGCTCAGCTACCTTTCTTATGGAGGCCACGCCCACTTGCCCCACACTGGGAGGGATGTACTAGGCACATTAGCATACGAACGCACGCACGCACGCACGCACGCACGCATGCACGCATCAGATTTTGTCTAAAAGATCAACCAAACAACAATCTGTATGAGTCAGGGGCTGAGGAGATAGTTCAGTTAGTAAAGTGCTTGCCTTGCAAGCATAAGGGACTAAGTTCGTCCCCAGAACCTACATGAAAAGTCAAGTCTAGTGGCGTAGAATTGTAATTCTAGCCCTGAGGAGGCAGAGGCAGGCAGATTCCTGGGCTTGCTGGCCAGTCGGTTTCACCTTCTTGGTAAGTTCTAGGTCAGAAGGAGACTCAGTCTCAAAAGCAACAAACAAACAAAAAATAGGAAAAGGAAAGAAAGGACAAAAAAGGCAGTGGGCTGTCGGGAGGTGGCTCAGTGGGTAGAGAGAGGAAGCCACCAAGTCTGACAGCCTGAGTCTGATCTCTGGAACATACTTGGTTGGGGAGGAGAACGATTCCCCAAAGTTGCCCTCTAACATCCACACACACGCACTGCAGTACATCCGCACACGCACTGCAGTAGGCATAGCTCCCAAATAAAAATAAAAAACGTAACAAGTTTTTAAAAGGTGGACCATGCCTGAGGAACAGCATCTGAGGCTGACGTCATGCACATGCACCTAGACACAGAGGCATTTACTGTCTCTGTCTCTCTCTCTCATATGCCTTCATTTCTCCTTAGGTAAAGAAGGAGTCTTTGCTCATTATGACCCAGCCTTAGATGTCCCAGTGCTAAGACACACAGATTGTCTGATAGACCAAAGTCCAGGCTTATCTCAGACCTCATTCAAGCGCTGGTCCTGGTGGCCAGGCACTCACTGCAGGAACCGAGGATCCTCATTTAGAATTGGGAAAGCAAAACATTTCACTGCTTGGTTGTAGGGACTGAGTCCAGCTCTTTTTCCACATGTGGTAGCTCCTCACAATTGCTAATCTCAGCTCCTGAGGAATTCCCTTTTCTGGGCAGGAGAGGGAGGCTTGGCCAGTGTGAGCAGCGCCCTCCCCCAGCTCCCATTCCTAGGGTACAGTATAGGGCTGGGGATTTTCTGCTGGGCTTTAGGTGGCAGATGTCTCTTTCTACAGCTACACCTTGGGAACATCTGAGGGTCAGGAGCTGGAAAGTGAGCCTCATCGAGCACTCCCATCTCGTGCACAGCTCTGAGACTATTGTGGCTGACCTCTTGCCCTCTAGCTTTGCATTTTAGACACACAGTCCCTGGCTGCTGGCCAAGAGTTCAAGGTGCTCAGAGCAGCAGAGCAGCAGTGTTATTTGTGATGATAACTTCTTATAAGTCTGTCTGGTCTCTCCCATCCGCAGTAAAAATCTTGGGCACCACATTGGGCCCCAGTTTCAAGCTCATTTTATACTAACTAGCTTTCTGGTTTACTACTGCCTCTCTGTTGAGAACTCTCTCATGTTTTCTCTGGGATGCTGTTACAAAATGAAACTATTTAAAGTACTTTAGGACCAAATAAGCAAACCAACATCAAACAAACACTTCCACTGGTGAGTTAAACAGAAAGAAGGAAGGAAGGAGGGAAGGAAGGAAAGAAGGGAGGGAGGGAGGGAGAGAGAGGGGGGAGGGAGAGAGAGGGAGAGAGAGGGAGAGGAAGGAGAGACAGAGAGAGAGAGAGAGAGAGAGAGAGAAAGGGAGGGAGAGAGAAAGAGGGAGAGAGAGAGAAAGGGAGAGAGGGAGAGAGAAACAAAAGAATGAAAGAGAAAGTCAGATTTAGGCTTGGTAGTAGATTGTGGTCTGATCTGCAGTTTACTGGAAGAAATGATAAAATGCAGAAGAATGTACCTGGAGTAGCTGACTTCTCTGCATGGTGAGAACTGAGCACAATTCCTTCCTAGCCTGGTGTAAAAGGCAACAGGCTAGAGTCTGGTTATGTATAAAATAATTGTTTTATGCACTTTTGGGTAAGGGGCTGCCTAGGTCTTGCGTTTTGTATTGTCTGCAGGTATTGGATTTCTGTGGGGGATGTTTGTTGCACATGATCTGTATGTGCTATCAGTAGAACACCAAAGGAGATATGAATCAATAAAAACACTTGAGTTCAGAGGCTCAGGGTTCCACTGCCCAGCATGGTGCTAGCCAGGATAGTGGTTCCCTCTGCTAAGGTCTGAAAAGGTTTGCACCAATGACTATGCCTCCGTGTCTTCCTTGGTGAGCCACAGCAGCATAACAACTACAAGAACCAAATCTTACAAGTTGTACTGTGGCATGCCTCCCATTAACTTCACTACAACTGGACATTTCCAAGTGTGTGTTTCAAGGTTTTACTTAGATTTTCTTTTAAAAAATGAATTTAGGTATTTTATTTTATATCATCATCATCATGATCATCATCATCATGTGTGTGTTCACACAGGAGCTTGTGAGCATGTTCAGACTCCAGTGTACCACAGTGTGCACATGGAGATCAGAAGACAGCCTTTGGGAACCCACTTCACATGGGTTCTGGGTTGTAAACTTTCAAGCCAGGTTCTTTTAGCCACTGAGCCATCCTGTGGCCCTTGGAAATTCGTTGTACACCAACACAATAACTTCGTGAATGCTTCTGTCTATTGAAAACGCTTTGAATTTTCAGGCATCTCCTTACTATTTTTTCAAATGCCACAGCTTAGTTGAACATTGTTTCTTTCAGAAGGATGTTCATCCACCAGACACTAGGTCAGCTATTAAGTTTCTAAAAATAACAACTGCTTATATTGACAAAGCACCTTATTTTGTAGTTTGCAAAGTACTGAACTTGGTTTCTTCCTTACACGATCCCTGGGAGGAAGAAATAGCAGCAACATAATCCCCATTCTGCACATAGGGAAGCAGACAGGAGAAATAAGGCCCTTTTCATTTCTAAATTAAGAAGATGGTAAGACCTTGGCGGTCTCTCCAGTCTCATCTGCTCTCTTATTCTACACTTTCCATCAAGCATCGACCTGACAGGGCTTGGCTTTAGGAAACTCAGCTTGGTTGGGCATATGTAATCATAGAGGAAAACAGCTACGGACTCAAAGCAACTTTTGACATGGTCGAGGAGGAGTTGAAACAATAAATGAAAGACAAGACCACAGATTTATCAGTCAGAGTCCGGACTTGAAGTCAGGGAAAGATTACAGGCTGGTGGGACGTCTCCACGAGCCAAAGGCACTGGCTACCAAACCTGAGGACCTGAGGTCAATCTCTGGGATCCCATGATGGAAGGAGAGAACTGACCTCCACATGTGTGCATGGCACCCTTACACATGCATGTACTCACAAAATAGATTTTTTAAAAAAGGTGCAAATGACAACAGTAAATTAAAAGCTATGCAGAAAAGTGCTTGTGAAAGAAAAGCCACAGCGGCGGGTTCAGTAAGGAAGCCATACTGCCGCTTAGCTTCCTGGGATATAGGGCAGGGTAGCAAGCTGGGAGGGGTGGACAGGGTGGGGCGGGTCTGGAGGGATGAATAGAAACTGCAAGAGGAACATGAAGGAATCAATACCTACTGGAATATTGGGGGGACGGGGAGTTACAGGGAGGTGACAGTGGGCCTCGGCTTTGAGGGAACAGAACTTTAGAGAGTAGGACAAGGCACTTGAAAGCGCGCAGATGCAAGGATTTGTTTGGGGGAGGAGTCTTTCTCTGGAAGAGCAAAGGGAAGAAGGGGGATAGTGACTGCAAAGTAGTTAGGGATCCAACTGGGGCTTTGACTGTGGAGCTAAGGGGTTTAAACCCATTCTGAGAACTACGGCCAGAAAGTGTTTTGAAATCGATCAATGAGGCAGGCATCTTAGGAGGGTTAACCTACATCTGTGCAAACCTGGCTTCGAAGAAAGACATAGAAGTAATTTTTTGTAGTGAGCTACATCAGCACAGGGTGGTGAGGGAGAGGCTGAAAGAACGAGGGGAGGGAGTGGACACAGACCAATGAGGAGAGACTCTTACCTTGCACTACACTGGCTTCTGGGGTGCTCTTTCCTCCAATCCATTGGTCTTTGAAAGGCATCACCCGTACACAAGGAAGACTGTGGCTCAGGCTAGACAGGCATCCAGGGCTGCATGGGGTATGGGAACTGCTCTGCTGGGACCCAGAAGATAGCATAATCAAACATGTGAGCGTGTCTTTGACACCTGGTCTCTCGCACTCTCCTTTCACGCCGTCAAAATGAGTAACCGACACTGATTGCGTAGAGTGGTTGTGTGCTCATTCAGGAAAAGTAACTTGGGAGGAGAAGGAGTTTTCCCTCTTTCTCCCTGAAGACTGCGGGGTGCAGAGGAAATGGGCTCTTGGCAGAGTATCACCTTATGCCATGACTTCCCTCCCTTGCCAAAGCTTCTTTGTGGGAACAGATTTGATTGAATGCCGTTAGCTTCAGCCTCCTGGGTAAGGCAGTGCATGTCATTTGCCATGGTTTGCTTGCTTGCTTTATCTATCTATCTATCTATCTATCTATCTATCTATCTATCTATCTGTCATCTATCTATCTACCTATTATCTATCTATCTATCTATCTATCTGTCATCTATCTATCTACCTATTATCTATCTATCTATCTATCTATCTATCTATCTATCTATCTATCTGTCATCTATCTATCTACCTATTATCTATCTATCTATCATCTATCTGTCACCTATCTATCTACCTATTATCTATCTATCATCTATCATCTGATCTTGACTTATTTTCGTCCTCTCAGTCCATGATCCACAAAGTGTTTTCTTTCTCTTGTTTGGCTGAACTTGCCACTACAGCTGGCTGGGACTGGCAACAGCTTCCCCCAATATCTGGTAGTTTGCAGCCTGAGCATTCAGCAACCTGACAAAATTCAGGCTAAAGTCTTAATCCCACTTACAAAAAACAGATGTGAAAATGGGATCTTTTGACGTTTTTGAGGTTTCTGCCCAAAGGCCTCTGTGAATCACTCCAATAGAAACACAGCTTTCATTTTTATGCAGCTTTTACATAATAGCCCATTTTCTTCCATTTAGAGAGCATTTGCTGCTCTGAAAATGACAATAAAATGGCAGCCATTGTGAGGTGGAGATGCTGAGAAGCTGCTGGCCTTACTCACCAGACGAGGTGCAAAACCATGAAGCCTAAGTTCATACTTTCAGAGATCACAAACTGTCCAGTGCCACGGAATGCTCGGGGTGTACCTGTTGGTGTGTGTGTGTGTGTGGCTGTACGTGTGTACACGTGCGTGTGGAAGACAGTGGTCAACAATGGGTGACTCCTCAATTGCTCTCCTTATTTTGTGAGCCACAGGTTTTCACTAAACCTTGGAGCTTCCAGATGTAGCTAAACTGACTGGCCAGTGAGCCCCAGGGATCCTCTCTTCTCTACCTCCCTGGGGTTATGGTTACAGGCATGCACACCGCATCTAACTTTTTGCATGGAGGTTGCAGATCTGAACTCAGGTTCTCATGCTTATGCAGCAGATGGATTCCTGGACGAGCTATTCCTCCAGCCCCCCAAGTGCTGGAATTCTGTTCTTGGGCTTGAATAATGAAAAGCAAAACTTGACTCTCTAAGCCAGTGGTTCCATTAATTTGACCAAAATGTCTTGGAAATATTTTGGAGGGAAATGATGTAGAAACTAGCACTTTATAGCACAAGGTTTGAGTTCCAGTGCCCAATTAAAAGATTTTTTTCCTCATTGGTTGGTTTTTAAAATTCAATGCACGCCTATAATATTAATGAGATCCTTGTCAAACTCAGAGCCCTATGCTGTCATAGACCCACCTCTCCTCCAAGAGTTTACTGAGGACAGGTGCTGATAATTGATATTCTTGCCCTGGCCTCTCTTCAGACATGTACTTCAAAATTCCACTCTAGCCCTGACTCTTTCATGTGACCTACACTCACAGGCCCTAATCGCACCTCACTGGGCTTCTAGCATACTCTAAGCCCTGCTGTTCTTCAGCCATTTCACATTCTTTCACCACCATAAGGTCTACCTCCCCGTCTACCCAGTGTGTATCCCTTGGTCCAAGTTTAAACATTACTTATTTGAGGCTGGAAGTCTAGCTCAGTGGTAGAGTGCTTGCTAGCACTGGGTTAAGCACCAGGATGGAGATAGATACAGAAGATATAGACACACCATGCCTGGCTTTTAATGGGAATACTAGGGGTCCACACTCAGGTCCTCATGAACCTTCTCATAAACACACAGACACACACACACATATACACACTCACAACCCCCCCCCACTCACACACTCATATATACATCTCTCACTTACATTCTCATAACACCTGTGTAGTAAGATCCTGCTCAAATCCGGCCCCACCCTCCTTCACCACAGGAAACAACCACACGGGTAAGCCTCATTCTGTTGAGCTGCTGGCAACTCCACACTGCCTTGATCTCCTTCTTTGTAACTGCTGTCTCTTCCTGCTCTCTCCTTTCTTCAAATCTTCAGGCCCTTTCCCGTCCTTTTCGTAGGTCCCATTTCACTTGGTCATGTGCTTGGGATTGGGGAGGGTGTAGGTACACCTTCCCACTACTAACAACTGCGCTTACCCGTGTTCGCCCTGCCTTCTTTCATGTTGCCTGTGTGATCCAGTCGGGGTGCCTAAAGCCTGCCACAGTGCAGCAGATCCCGCCCCTTCTTGGCTGTCCACGAACCTGTTTCAGCCATTTTCCCTTTCCTGAGCGACAGTACCCCTTCTTCTGTTACGTGCTTCCCAACACCACATGAACAGGCAGAGTTAGCACCCGTCTTACAGCCAAAGCCCCTTGACTTTCCTGCAGCTACTGCTGACTTTTAGTACAAATCCCCGCGCGAGCTTCTAAACCCACTACCCTTGGCTGCCTTTACTTCATTGTCTTTTAAGGTTTATTTCTTCTTTATTTTATGTCTGTGCGTTTTGCCTGATGCATATCATGTGTGCAGTGCCCCAGGAAGCCAGAAGAGAGTGTTGGATCCCTTGAAACTGGTGTTTTAGACAGTCAGCCACTGTGTGGCTACTGGGAACCGAACCTAGGTCCTTCTGAAGAGCAGCCAGTGCTCTGACTGCCTTGCCCTCCCTCCAGCACTCCCCTCCTCTAGTATCTTTTAAAATATACTCTAACCAGGATTGCGTCCTCACAATTGTTCCCACAGACATTTTCATCAAGATTCCATGTGACATCATCAGATCTAACCTCCCAGTCTCAGTCCCCTTATCCAACCTGACCACCATCTTAAGAAGTTCAGGCCTTCCTTGCTCTTCGGGTGTTTTCATTAGTTGCTACTCAATCCCCTTCTCTTACTCGCTGAGGTCATTACCATTGTTACCAAGTATCCCCTGACAAGACAGCAATGCCCAGGGGTCCATAAAGGGCTGGGGAGATGAACCACTCTGGAGACAGTTTCAGGGAACAGTATCTGCTTTATTACACACGAGCAACCACTTATATAGTGGATATACCTATCCACTCTGTAGCACATTACCTCGGATTGGACAGTGAGCTCTCACACCACCAGGGTCTCTACGCCGAAGAAGCACATTAAAGGGGACATGGAGAGCGCAGACTCTTCCGTAGGCCAGCTACTGGCTACTCATGCTATTTCAGAGTTCAATGTTCTGACTTCAGGAGCGTGGTGTGCCATGCTTCTTATTTAGAAGTGCAGTGGGCCAGGAAGGCTGACCGCGTGGTCACGCCTGCATTTCCTCCTACAGCTCAGCTCCATATTCCCAAACCTGTGCACTCATACACTCAGCCATTTTCCAATCTCGTGTGTGTGTGTGTGTGTGTGTGTGTGTGTGTGTGTGTGTGTGTATGTAGCGAGTTGCGAATGCCACAGTACACACGTGGAGGTCAGAAGACAACTTTGTGGAGTTGTTCCTCTGCTTCTACTTCTATGTGGGTTCTGGGGATTAAACTCAGGCTGTTAGACTTGGGTGGCCAGCACCTGTGTCCCCTGAGCCATCTTGCCAGGTTCTGATTTATTCTGTTTGACTACCAATTTTAAATTTAGATTTAGCTTTGCCTTGAACCCCAGACCCCTGTCTCCAACTACATACTTAGTCCCCACTATATTGAATAGACATCTCAGACCCATTGCAGGCTCCTCCCACAGTCTCCATCACCCAGTTGTTCAGACAAAACCCACCTTCGCTCTGCTCTTTTCTTCAAACCCCATGGCTCATCCTCCAGAGAACATTTTTATCTCTTCTTTAAAATACGCCCAGGTTCTGTCCCGCTTCAACATCCTGTCTCTCCTACCTTATCTCGGCTCCACCATCTTCTGCTTTTTATCAGAAAAGACCTTTAGCTCTGTCTCTCCTTCCATTCTTATTTCTCTGCTGTCTGCTTTCAACACAGCGTATAAGATGAATGCTTCTTAAAATCTAAGCACAGTTCAATGACTCGACAAGATCTCTACCCAAAACCTCCTGTGCTTCAGGAGCTCACTCAGAGCAAGAGTCAAGTCCTTGTCACTATCTCTGAGACCCAGCCCTTGTGGTCCCAGCTTCTGTCCGTTCCTTTATGGCTCCTCTGCTCAGCCGTTCCGATGCCCGGAAACCTCCAGTTTCTTCTTGCCTCTGGGCCTTTGCACCGGCTGGATTTCCTTGTAATTTACTTGCTCTGCTTCCAAGCCAGGGCTCTGTGGCTGTTTTGACACTCACATGAGATAGCACCCCTCTACCCCACTTCCCCACGTCTTCCTCCTTATTTTGCCCTTCCTCCTGGTATTGCCATTTTATCTGTCACCTTTCCGTTGCTGTAAGCTCAGTGGGAATCCACACCTACCTAAGAGGCCTAGGCTGTCAGGGCCTGGACTGAAGGACCTGTTGAATTTAGGCATGGATGCATGAGTGAATGGATTTGAAAAATGAATAGCTATGTCTTTTACAACTGTTTCAAAGGAGTCATACACCATCTTGGTGGCAGAAAGGCTCTGTTAAGTCCAGGCGTCATGGGGTGACCAAGATTTTGACAGAGTTAGGAAAGAATGTTAAAGTAAGGGAGCAGGTTAAGATTTTAAAAATTGAAGACTGCAAATGCTAACATTTAACATTTATTGAGTGACTACCACATGCCAAGTATCCTTTGCATTACCCATTATTACCCTTACATGTTACTGTAATGGAGAGGTATTAATATGCCCATTTCAAAGATGAAGAAACTTTCAGAGATTTGAAGAAGCGTCTCTTCCCTTACCTCCATGTAATGAGTCGTGAGCTGTTCTTGTATTTGCGTGTTTACTGGCTTTGGAGTCATTCTTTCTCCTTTTACTTTTTCATCATCACCATCCCTAGAACTATGGTTTGGGTTGACTGTCCCCCAAAGGCCCATGTGTTAAAGGGCTGGTCCATGGCCCACAACACCACTAAGAGGTGTGGGATCCTTGGTACAGAGGGAATAGCAGAAGATCATTGAAAGCTTGTTCAGGAAAGAAATGTGGGGAGTTCAGCCTCTTCTCTTCCTCTCCTGTTGCTTGTGCCCTGTTGCCTGCTGTAAGGGAGCGGCTACCACAATCTTAAAGGCAACGGAGCCACCTGGTCATGGTCTGAATCCTCAAAACTGTGAGGCAAAATAAACCGTCCCTCGATGTAAGTTGATTATCTCAAGAATTATGTCCCAGTGATAGAAAGCTGACTAACACAACTAGTAGTCTAGGCGTTTTCCACCTATCAGGATTTCTCCTCTTGTTTAGCTTTTCCAGGTGAAACTTAAGAAATAAAGGCAATAAAATGTATTCCCCAGTTTTCCTCCTTAACCTTAGGTAGGTTAAATCTCTTTGAACTTAAATGGATGACAGCACAGACTTTCAGTGTGAGCCCAATCTGGCCAAACCATCTCCCCAGTGACCTTTTCAGCACCAAACATCTGTCCTTGTATTTCTGTGCTAAGCCCTAATGCCCTAATGGAATATTCCATGTCTGGAAAATTAAGCTTCTGTTTAAGTTTGAAATCTTTCTCTCTATCTGGCAAATCAGTGATATCCACAAGGCTTGGAGGGGAGCGATGTTTCTGCTCCCATCAGCTACAAAGCGTCGGATGCTCGCAGGGTGTTTATCAGATTCACGTGGGCGAGGTGAATCTGATCCAGCGGCTGCACAGAATAATTAGCTGAGTGTTATTCTGTTCTCTCAGAATGCTTCTGGTATGGAAAAGCAGTTGAACATGAAGAGTCAGAAATTAGAACTAGGTTTTGTCCAACACTGAAACTCCCTGGGCTCCAGAGAGGAAAGAAGACACTTCTTTAACATAAAAAATTCATTGCCTTTAGACTAAAGCCCCAAACATCCATCAGTTAGCTTTTCCAGAGGAACAAATAATCCTAAAATCCCTAAACCCATAACGGCGTCTTCTGGTGTTTACCATTCTTCGCTCACATTGGACAGCGGGTACGCCTCCTCACTCCTGCTGGTCTCCTGTCTCCTCCCAAGAAGTCTCACTTCTGGTTCCATCATCTTACAGGTAGATGATGGGTGGGTAGACACGTGTGTAGATACAGATTTGTGTTTTTTAAAATCATTTTTTTTCCCTTTTAAATACTTACCTTTTTTATTTAGTTAAAATTTTCTTGCTTTTCATACAATATATCCCAACCACTCCTTGCGGTCTTCCTCCATCTCAGGTCTCCCCCAAATCCACTCCACCTTCGTTTCCCCTCCGAAAAGAGCAGGCCTTCCAGGGACCTCAAACAGACGCTGCACAACAAGATGCAATAAGGCTAGGAACAAACCCTCCCATCCAGGCCAGCCAAGGCAGCAGGAGAAAAAGGGCCCTAAGAGCAGGCAAAAGAGTCAGAGGCACCCCTACTCCCATTGTTAGGAGTCCCACAAAACCATCACGCTAACAATCATAACATATGTATCTGGGACCCAGTGCAGACCCATGCAGGCTCTGTGATTGCCCTTCTAGTCTTTGATCCCCTGTGAGCCCTGCTTAGTTGATTCTGTGGGCCAGGTACTCACTGTGTTCTCCACCCCTCTGGCTCCTTCAATCCCCCCTCCCTTCTTCCAAGGGTTCCCTGCGCTCTGAGGGGAGAGACCTGATGGAGATCTCCAATTTAGGGTCTCTCTTCACCTAATGGTTGGCCGCGGGTCTCTGCTTCTGCTCCCATCAACCGCTGGAGGAAGCCTCTCTAATGATGATTGGACGAGGCACCGACCTATGAACATAAGCAGAATATCAATAGGAGTCATTTCACTGATTTTTCGTCTTCTTTTTTAGGTCAGTCCTGTTTGGTTCCACCTCAGATCTCTGGGCCATCCAGTCTCAAGTTAGTGGCCAGCCAGGCAGTACTGGGTATGGGCTCCCTCTTGTGGCTTGGGCCCTGAGCCAGACCAGTCATTGGTTGGCCATTTTCACAAGCTCCAAGCCACTATATCCCCAGCACATCCTGTAGGCAGGACAGACTGTAGGTGGGAGGCCCTGTGGGTGAGTCAGTGTCCCTGTCTCACCACTGGAAACCCTGCCTGGTTTACAGAAGATGGGCAGGTCAGGCTCCTATCTTCCATGACTAGGAGTCCTCACTGGGGTCACCCTCATAGATTCCAGTAAGTTTCCACACCATCCTCAAATTCCAGTCACTTCTCCCCATTCTCTCTCCCTCCATCCCTCCCGGACCACATGCTCCCAGTCCACTTGCAAAATCTATTCTATTCCCCCTTCCCAGGGAGATCCATGAGACCTCTCTAGAGCCCTCCTTGTTACCTCCCTCTGTAGGCCTGTTAGTTTATATGGTGGATTACACTGACTGCTATTCATATGTTGATCCATCCCTGCATCTCTGGGAGGAAGCCTACTTGATCTTGGTGGATGCTCATCTCGATGTGCTCTTGGATTCAGCTTGGGGATATTTTATTGAGTATTTTCCCGTCTATGTTCATAAAGAAAATTGATCTGTGTTGTAGGTTCCTGGTGATCCAATTACTACATGACACACAACTCACTGATACAGAATTTTTTACGTGATGAAAATGGAAGAAAAAGGAAAAGACTGGCTACAGCGAGAGAGCTAGCTAGGGACACAGTCTCTGAAGTAAGTTCAGGGCTAGACACTGGGTTGGAATTTTAGGGGGTTTTAAAGCTAAAACTCACAACCACTTTCTCAGAGAAGGACACACAGTAAGAGGGGTAGGAGTCCTGGTCAGCTTGACCCTGGGGGTCTGAGCTCTCACAATCACTTGTGAGAATCTGGCCTTAGCTTGGTTCTGGATTTTCTTTTGGGTCCATTTCAGTCTGTAATTCTCTTTGTTGAATTTTTTTGAGGTTTGAATATCAGGATAACTGTGGCCTTATAAAATGAGTAACAATGTCTCTCCTGTTTCTATTTTGTGGAACAGTTTGAGGAGTATTGACATTATTCTTTGCAAGTCTGATAGAAGTCTATGCTACAACTGTCTGGCCCTGGACTTTCTTTGGTTGGGAGACTCTGAATTACTGCTTCTGTTTCACTAAGGGTTGTATGTAGGTCTGTCTAAATTGTTTATATGATCTTAACTTAACTTTGATAAGTGGTACTATCCAGAAATCATCCATTTCTTTTAGAGTTTCCAATTTGATGGACTACGGGTTTTTAAAGTATGACCTAATGATTATTTGAATTTCCTCAGTGTTTGTTGTTATGTCCCCCCCTTTCGTTTCTTTAATTTCTTTCTTTATTTCTGTCCTGATCCAGTCATTATTCAGTAGATAGTTATTCAATTCCCATGAATTTTTGGGCCTTCTGTTGTTACTGTTGCTGTTTAAATGCAGCTTTAATCCATGGCGATCTGATAAGATCCAGGAAGTTATTTCAATTTTCTTGTATCTGTTGAGACTTGCTTTGTGACTGGGTGCATGGTCAATCTTGGAGAAAGTTCTATGAGGTGCTGAGAGGAAGGTATATGTATTTTTTGTGTTTGGGTGAAATGTTCTATAGATACCTGTTAAGTCCATTTGATTTATAACGTCTGTTAGCTCCAGAATTTATCTGTTTAGTTTTGTCTGGACGATGGGTCCACTGATGAGAGTGGGGTATTGAAGTCTCCCACTACCAGTACGTAGGGGTCAAGATGTAATTGAAGCTTTAGTAGTGTTTCTTTTACAAGCATGAATGCTGTTGTGTTTGGGGCATAGATGTTAAGAATTGAAATGCCATCTTCGTAGATTTTTTTTAATGAGTATGAAGTGACTGTCTCTGTCTCTTTTGATTAATTTTCATTTGAATTCTAGTTTGCTAAATATTAGAATAGTTATACCAGCTTACTTCTTTGGTCCATTTGCTTGGAATATCTTTTTCCAAGCCTTTACCCTGAGGTAATGTCTATCTTTGATGTTGAGGTGTGTCTCAAATAAATCATAAATAAATAAATACACTTGTTATTTATTTTATTACGTTTGTTATATTTTTATTTTATATTATGTATTTATTTTTATATATATTTATTTATTATCTGTATGTGTGTATATATGTGGGTGTGGGTGTGTCACTGCATACACGTGGAGGTCAGAGGACAACTTGTAGGGAGTCGGTTCTCTTCTCCCACGGTGTGGGTCCCAGGGATAAAACTCAATTCCTTAGGCCTGGCAGCAAGCTCCTTTACTCACCCTACCCTGAAGGGGGGGTCTTCAGTGGCAGAGGTTTTGCATGTGGTTGAGTGGAATTGCTATCAATCCTGCCTACACTGCTGTGCTCTTAAGATGTTTGTTACGACCCAGTTTGCCAAGCCACTCAGGGAAGACTGCCGTAAATGAATTCTGGGGCCAGAAACATTTGTCTGAAATGTATGAGAAAAAAAAAAAATTACACTTCAGTGGAAAGCTGTGTCTCCAAGCACAGCCTTTTGGGTCTTTTGGTTTCAAATCTATGAGTCTTTCTGGTCCATAAATTGTAGATGTTTGGTGGTAAGGTGAAACAGCTGCTTCTCAACAGTAAATTGTGGTCAAAGGAAGGGAGGCACTTCCAGATGCCAAGGAAAAGATGGCTAGCACTTTTATTTTAATGTTCTTTACTCCTAAACACTCAGAAGAGTATTCTTCTCCCTTGTGTTTTCTAAGATGGTCAAGCTCCTTATGTGAAGGGTGCAGTGTTTGCACACAACATGGATATGCCTTCAAGTATAATTTGAGTCGTCTCTAGATTACTTGCAATAATGCTTCATATAAGTGCTATGTAAATAGTTGTTATGCTGTATATTGTTTAAGGAGTGATGGCAACAGTCTCTGTACAGATGAATTCCAAGTATTTTTAAGTTAGCTAGTTGAAGCCATGACTGTGGGATCTGAAAATGCAGAGGCTGGCTGCACGCTCTTGTGCGCTTTGGCTTCTCCTTTAAGCCCGTTAGAACATCTGTTGGGTTCCCTCAGTGCATGAGGCAGGTGCAATCTTCAACACATGTTCATTGTGTATCTTTAAGGAATGTGGTTTAGTAAGTTTTTGAGAGCTGTACTTACTTTCGTTTTTTCATTAATTGAATTTGTCCTTTGATGACTTCATACATGTATCCTCTCTTATCTGCTTCCCAATCCCCATCAGAAACCTCTTTCCCCTACAAACCTCTTTCCTAGATTCATGTCTTTGTGTATTGTTTTGTGACCCACAGAGTTTAACCAGAACCATCTGTGTATCCACTGGAGCCTGGTGGGCCTATCGGTGGGCACATAGCTAAAAACAACAGCACCCCCAGACCCAGCATCCATCAATAGACAATAGTTCACCAATAGTTTCAGAGCTTTCCCCCATCATCAAGTTTCCCTGTCTGCAATATTCCCTGCGCTTCTGAGGCAGTGGTAGGAATGTCTCATTTAAGGTTAAGCATTCTACCTTCGCTTATTTTCAGCATCTTCAACACCCATGTGTGTCTGCATTCACTACTACTTCTCTGACTAAGGCTGAGGATAGCATCTGTTTGTGATTATAAACATGTATATTTAAAAGGTAGTTTCATATGATAACAATTTAGCAAAACAACAGTAGTAAGTTCCTACCTGCGCCTATGACCTTCCCCGCCCTGGGTTTTTGTCTAGGGTAGCAAGCATGATTTCCTCTTGTAGAGCAGGCCTCAAATCCAAGCAGAAAGCAGTTGGTTACCTCCATAAGAGTCATGGCCACTATTGAACCAGTGGACGCATTGTGCCTGGCAGTTGGTATTATAGATGGTAAGATTCACAGCCAGGTGAGACCCTCATGCCTCTCCCCCACCCTGGCTTCCATAGCACCTTCTGGTCCTACGTCCTCTAGCTGGCAGGGAGGGCATTTCCAGTTCAGTTCCAGCATGACTTCTCTGTCCTGTGTCCAAGGTTTGTGGTAGCTTCAGAAATAGGATCTTACCATCTACTTTGGGTGGGCAACCAGGAGCAGGAACAATAGTTTTACTGTTTTCAGAGCTGCTGGGGCCTTCCTGACTTACAACTAACAACTGACAGCAGCACTAGGATTTTTGTTTGATCACCCTGGCATCTGAGATAGTCATTACGTACTCCTGTAGTGTATCTCCATGAAAATTCTTTTGTTAAAGTATATTTTAATTAGCCTGTGGAGTAGTAGGTTTCCGTGTGTATTAGTCTTATATTCTTATTTGGGGTAATATTCCCCCCATACCAGGTGTCCCCCCCATCCCTGTCCCTCTTCCCTGCTTAAAGCTCACCCTCCCAGTATTTCTTTCCTCTAGTTTTGTTTTTTTTTTTAAGAGTTCTATTAGCCAGCCCTCTTTAAGCCTGTCCCTTCTCCACCCATGACCCCTTTCTAGCTTTCTGGTTTCTACAGACATTCCAAGTTAAACACAAAAATTAGTTTGAAGCTATGATCCATACATGAGGGAGACCATGTGGAGTGTATCTTTCTAAGCCTGCTCATGCATTTTCCTGAAAATTTATTTTTTCTTTAGTTACTGCTGAATAAGGTACAATTGTGCATATGTACCATGTTCTCATTATCCATCCTCAGCCGACAGGCACCTAGGCTGCTTTATTTTCCTAAGTAGTGAGGTGAGATGGAATTTTAAAGTAGTTTTGACTTGCAGTTCTCTGAGGACTTGGGATGTTGAACACTTTTTTTAAAAAATGATTTTATTAGCTGTTTGCGATTGTTTTGAGAATATAGACTCTTTTATTGTATTTTTGTTTGTTTGCCTTTTTTTTTTCCCAAGACAAATTTCTTAGTTAGACTTCTATCTCTGTGATCAAACACCATGACAAGAAGCAACTCAGGGAGGAAAAGTTTTATTTCCGTTTACAACTCTTGGGTCACACTCTATCACTGAGCAAAGTCAGAAACTCAAGGAGGGATCGTAGAAGTAGGAACTGAAGTGAAGCATGGAGGGGTGCTGCTTATTCGCTTGCTCACCATGGCTTGCTCAGCCTCCTTTCTTACATAGCTCATGACAAAATCCTGGGAATGGCACCACCCACAGTGATCTGGGCCTTGCACATCAATTGTTAGTCAAGAAAACGCCCCTCAAGTTTTCCCTCAGGCCAATCTGGTGTGGACATTTACTCCATCGAGGTGCCCTCTTCCTAATAACTCTAGCTTCTGTCAAGTTGACAAAAAACTAACCAGGATAATAGGATCACACGTATCCCAGGTTAGCACATCTGATCATCCTGCTCTGCACAACATGGCTGTATAATGCAGTGCTGGACCTTAGATCCAGGGCTTGGGGGTGCTAGACAAGCCTTCTACCAACCAAGCCACACCCTCAGCTTTAAATGTCACCTCTTTGTCAATGCCTCAAAAGGATGCTCTGCCAAAGCTGAATTGTTCTCGTGGAAGGCATCCACTTAGCTCCATCTCTCTCTAAATTCTCACACTGAAAACAGCTCAGTTGAGGTTTCTCAGAGTTTGAAATTAGAGGGAAAATTACGAGAAGCAGAAATATAGACTGTAATAGTAAAGGAAAATGGGTTGGGACCCTTAGCTTTCTTAACCACTTAGTAAAAGGCGCAGAGGAGGCAGTCTGTTTGGGAAAGGTGGCTACAGCAAATGGATAAACAGTGGCAGAAAGCATTTGTCTCTGAGATCCCTCCAGATAATCAGTTCTCCTCCCAACAGGCTATTTACCAAGCCATACTCTCTGTACACTTGTAAGTGGGTTATTAGTGTGTGGGGCTGGGTGTCCTCTCCTAACACTCGTGGGAGTGGCTGACTGGGCTAAACTCTGGGAAGTAGCCAGAGAGGAACTGTGAGAAGTTCTAAAGGGAAGGGCAGAAACATGGGTGAAGAAGAGGACCGGAGCAATTCTCCACTCCCACCTCATTTCATCCCCCCTGCTAATTCTGCCATTCAGAAGACCCCAAACTTTACAGAGACATTGGGGAGGGAGAGCAAGGCAAGAAGAGCTGCAGTGAGCACTCCCCAAGTGGAAGCTGGGGTCCCGCCTCAGCCTTGCCTCTTCTTCAAGTCTCTAACATGCTCTCCCATTGGTTTTTATCCTTACCAGGTCACTGTGCTCCCAGACTCTGGTGGCCTTGCTGGAAGTCTGTTGCCATGGCTACCACTTCTTTACTTATACGACCATCAGCAGCTGCATGACTGTCTCCTCTTCTTTCTTGGGAGTCCTGCAGCTTGGGGTTTCTAGGTAATGGCCTTGACCTCCAACTTTTTTCTTTGCTTCTCTGCACCGCTCTGTGGAGCAGAGCTCCACATTCCTCTGTGGGAGGAGCTCCCAGGAAGGGAGCCTGGTGTAGCTTCGATCCTGTTTCCCCTATGGCCACACCCCTAGCCAACGCCTCACCAGCTCCACTGGGTCATGCAACAGTCCCATAAGCAGAATGTACAAAGCTTGTCAGAACAAAATGACCCCCAAATGACAACGGCTTGATGTAACATATTTATTTCTTGACAAGGTTGGTGGGGCAATTAGTATTGATTGCCAATTTCACAGGGTCTAGAATCATCTAGGAGACAAACCTCTGCCTGTGTCTGCAAAAGAAGTTTTAGATTAGGTTAACTGAAGTGGGGAGGCCCATTCTAAATGTGGGTGGCTCCGTTCCATGGGTTGGGATCCTGGAAGGAATAAGGAGGAGAATCAAATTGAGTACCAGCGACTCTCTCTCTCCTGACAACAGGGGCAATGTGATCCTCTGCCACAAACTCCAGCTTCTATGACTTCCATGCTATGGAGGACTGCTCCCTAAAACTAAGGCAACCCCCCCACTTCTCTAAGTCGCTTTAGTCAGCTATTGTGTCACAGTTATGAAAAAAGTAATTAATGTAGTTATAAAAGCATTGGACTCGGACTGACGGGGACTTCTCTGGGCTAGGCTGATAAGTAGCACACACCTCATGCTGTCAATCCATCAGCGTTGACACGAAAGCCTGACCACGTCTATGTGCAGGAATCTAGGAAATGCAAACCAGGCAGGTGCCTGAGGAAGAGGAAAGTGTATTCAGGGGTCACTGGTCCCCAAATGGAGGTCCTCCTGCCTCAGTCCAGACCTGTGGTCCTTTGCAGCAGCCACCACGCCAGGAATGAACTCACAGAGCCTTGTAGCTCCGTAAAATCCAGCACATCCTCTATGTGGCCCCACCTACTGGAGCACTTTCCTTATTCCACGTGTTCTTCCTTCCTTCCTACTCATCATATGAATCCACAGTCTCCAGCTTGGGCAGGACCTGGGGGAAGGATACAATCCATTCTCCTTTCTTTAGCCAACTTTAGTCTGCTGGAATGTGAAAATGATTTTCCTTTCTTGTGTCTTTTTGGCTGTTCTGTGTGGCCCGGCTCCCAGGCCTCCTCCTTCACTTCACGCCCTGTATATTGTTAGCTTTGAAAACCCCCAATTGCCACTGACTCTGCAGCAGAGTCTTCTGCACCATTTCTTCTCCAGATGACTGAGAAACCAGTCTCTCGACTGAGCCCTGAGGCCTAGGCATCTCTACTAACTGCTTGTCTCGTTTGCTTCCAAACCTCAGGTCTATTGGTCAGTACAAGTCACAGGCCAGTCCAGAGTTCACCTGAGAAGGAAGGTAGGCTCCAGCATGGGATGAGAAGTGTGGGGAGGAAGATGGCCATCTTCACCCATACACAAATGACAACAAAGTCAGTGATAGATATTTGCATAGAGCTGTTCATGAGATCATTTGACAAGTGTTACCTTGTTGGGCTGTTTTTAATTCCACTTTGGGGAGAGAGAGAGAGAATAAAAATGGACTGAAGGAACAGGTGGACTGAAGCACTCATGACTTCGAGTTAACAGATGAGAGCAGATGGGTGCAGTGGTCTGCTCAGGCTTTCTCACCACACTGCTTCAGACTCGATTAGCCAGGGAGATGGGTCAGTGGTTAAAGCCCAAGAGGAATGGCTAGAACTCGCATAGATGTTGGACACTCCGTGATGCACACCTTCAATTCCAGCATTGAGGCAGATTCCCTATGAGTCTGAGGCCAGCCCAATCTACATAGCAAGTTCCAGGCCGGCTAGTGCTGCACAGTGAGGCCAGGTCTCAAAAACCAGGGATAAAATAATTGTTAGAAAATAAAAACAAAAAAAGCTGAGTGGCAATGGCTGCACAGCTGTAATTCTAGCACTGGAAGGAGGGGCAGAAAACCCTCAGAGCAAGCTGGATAGCAAGACTAGCCACATTGGTGAGCTCTGGGTTTGATTGAGACGCCTTGCCTCAGTGGATAAAATAGAAAAGCAATGGAGGTTGTCTCCTGATATCAACCTTGGGCCTGCACACATGAACACACGCACAGGCAGACACACACACACACACACACACACACACACACACGTGAAAATGGAATAATGAAACTGCAGGAACTCATTTTTTTCTTATAGGTCTGAAAGCTAGAAACAGCATCGCTGTTGCAGCCCCTCTTTTGAGGGTTAGGGGGCCTCCGTCTGTGGCTTGTAGTGGCTTTGTCTCTGTGTCTGTTCAGTCTCCTCCTGCATCCCTGTCTACGTGTTCCTCTTTAGAGGAACAGTCTCCTTAGTGACTTCATTTTCATTTGGTTCCTTTCAAACATCCTCTCTGTCAATAAGGCCACATTCCGAGGTGCTGGGGTTAGGAATTGGCCGGAAGGATTTGAGGTGGGGGGAACACAAGTCACTCCATCACACAACCTGAGCCACAGGACTTTTCTGGAAAGCAGCGTGTGGAGAATGACTGCGTCACATGGCGGGGGAGGGGTGCGTAGGTTGAGAGAGGAGATTCCCAGGGCAAGGGAGCACTGTGTGTAAGGGGGGGAGGGGATGGAGAGGAGCAGGTCTCAGCCAAGTGTAGCGCCTTGGGGAGGAGCCTGAAGCCACCAGGAGGGAGACAGGCACTCACAGCTCAGCTCAGGGGCTGGCCAGGGTCACACCCAGCACAGCGCCATGGGGTTTGTTACATCAAATGTTCACCCTGTAGGTAGTCGACTGCTTCTGAGTACAGGGTGACTGAGGGGAAAGCTGAGGTGAAGGGACGCTTGCATGAGCCAGAATAAGGAGCAGTGCTCAGGAGATCGGCTGGGCGGGATTGGCCCTGTGAGGTCCATCTTCACTGTCAACTTGACTTCATTCAGAATCACGTGGGAGAATCTCTCTCAGTCTCTCTCTTCCTCTCCCCACCCCATCCCGTGTGTGTGTGTGTGTGTGTGTGTGTGTGTGTGTGTGTGTGTGTGTGTGTGTCTACCTGAGGAAGAAAGACATACCCTGAATCGGAGACATCATTCTATTGGCTGGGGTCCCAGAATGAGTAAAAAGAAACAGGAGGAAAAGAATTGAGCACCAGCGTTCATCTCTCTCTGCTTCCCGACTGAACACAACGTGAGCAACTGCCTGGAGCTGCTGCCACGATGCTTCCCTCCTGTATCCTCCAAAACCATCAGCTAAACCACACCTCTCCTTCCTCAGGTTGTTCTTGCCACGTATTTAGTCACAGCAAAGAGAAGAGTAACTACATGCAGTTCAAAGGCGGGGAATCCACTGACCCCCCCCACCCCCATGCCGTCCCCGAGACGTGCGCATGTCGAGACGTGCGCATGTTCAGTTCTCATCAGATAGAGGGAGGAAGGGCGTGGCGGTCGGGTGTGGAGAGTATAGAAATCTGCATTCAGATTACTTCAGAGCTTGGCCTTCTGTCGCTGCCCTCAGAAAATGCCCTGACTCTATGACAGAGGCTCTCTAGCTCTGAGGTGACATGGAATGAAGGGTCAGAGAAAGACAGCCTGAAACCACGTGAAGGAGAAAGTGGCCGGGCAAGGGGCTGTGCTGCACTTTATTCTGCACTTGGGTGTCACAGAAGAAATGCAACGGACGCCTGGATATTGTTCATTGATTACGTCCCCAGAGTTGCCAGGTCATCCCAGGACAGAAGGAGCTGTAATTACTCCTCACTCCACTTTAAAACCTCTTCCGTGCTGAGTTGTTTGGGTGAGTTGTTGCCGCCCAAGGCATTTTAGTAGGGAGGCTGAGCTCACACACAGCACAAATCTTAGAACTAAATAGCTTTTCCCCAAGGACAAAATAAGAGGGTTTCTGAAAAACATCTAAAAATGTATGGTTTAATTACACAAAAGAGAATGCTTCATGTAAGGGAGTGAATATTTTTAGAGCGCATGTTTTGAATTTTATATTTTTGATCCTGCTTACCTCTGACTGAGCCACATTTTTGGATCTTCCTATGTTCTGTCTTTAAACCTGAAGCGTCTGGTGTCTTTGAGGACTGTTGCTCCAAAGACAATACAGAATGCCAATTTTGTCATTCAGCTGTTGGTTTGTGTTGAGTGACATCATAGTATCAAGAAGTTGTCAGAGAAACCTTATTGTTCTTTTCTGAAGGAGCAGATCTGAGTAACTGAATCCTGGAGAAAGAGCTAAGGGAGCTGGCGAGACAGCTCGGTGACTGAAGTGCTAGCTGTGCCAGTCTGGAGCCCCGAGTTCAATCCCTGGAATCTGTGTAAAGGGGAAAGGAGAGAACAACTCCCCTAAGCTGTCTTCTGACCTCCACATGGGCTTGATGGCATGTGCCTGCCCCCCTCCTACACATCACACACATGCACACACACAAACAGACACATCACAAAACACATACACACATCACACAAAGACACACACACTCATTCACACACACACACACACACACACACATACCACACAAATATACACACACACCACACACACACACACACACACACACACATACACTACACAAATACACATACACACTACACAAACACATACATACCACACAAACACACACATACATATACCACACACACACAAACCACACAAACACACACACACACCACACAAATATACACACACCACACACACACCACACAAATATACACACCACACACACACACACACACACATACACCACACAAATACACACACACACCACACAAACACATACATACCACACAAACACACACACACACACATATACCACACAAATACACACACCACACAAACACACACACACACATATACCACACAAATACACACACCACACAAACACATACATACCACACAAACACACACACACATCATACACACAAACACAAACACACACATACACACACATCACACAAATACTCTTTCTCTCATAATTTCTTTAAAAGAAGAACTTTTTAAGACATCTGGATATCTGGCTTTACGAAGTAATTTTCAAGATGTGGGCCTGGAAAGAGCAAATTAAAAGTGGATGATATTGAGAAAGGCAAGAAGGTTTGTGTTCAGAAGTGTGCCCAGTGCTGCACTGTGGAAAAGAGAGGCAAGCATGCAGCTGGACCAAATCTCCATGGTCTGTGTGGGTGGAAGAAGGGTCAGGACTCTGGATTCAGAGATGCCAACAGAACAAAGGCATCACCTGGGATGCGGACACACTGAGGGAGTATTTGGGGAATCCTGGAAATTACATCCCTAGAACAAAAATGCTCTTCAATGTGATTAAGCATGGAGAAAGGGCAGACCGGATAGCTTATTTTAAAAAGCTACTAATAAGTTAACAGTCTCTTCCTTACTCATTACAAAACAAATGCCGCATAGCTTTTATATGTGAGCTATGATTTAATTCATACACAAGAATTCAATCATGAATGGCTAACAATGTATTTTTGTTGGACAGTTCCAGTTTCAGGTATACTGGCTGGTAGTAATGAGATGAGCTTTTAAGAAATAACTGTTCTGCCTCTGCAGGCACTGCCTCTGCTCTCCCTTTCTCAGGATAGGATCAGACTTAATTAGAAATGTTCAGTTTTGCACAAAGATGGGGGTGCCACCTCAAAGCCTGTTGAGTAGTTTTATACTTAGGTTTATATAACTGGGCATATGGCTATTTGAGCACTGGGAAAATTCTCTCGCTCTTTCAGAACCAAGCAGATTTGCCTGTGTTTGAATTTGTGTTCATTGGCCTGTTACAGGCAATGGTTAAACATCAGGAAGCAACTGTCTATTCTTGATGAAACCAATTTAATTAAAACCTCCTGTGTCAAAGGATGCTGCCTTTTCCTACTGAAGGGAATTTTAGTATGGTGATTAAAACTTCTCAAAAAATAAGAAATAAAAAAGAACTATCTGGCAGCCTGGTAAATGATGTTTTTAAATGGTGGCTTCAGACACTTTAGTAGGAAGGAGATATATATATATATATATATATATATATATATATATATATATATCTACAGTGGAGGTGGGCACTGTCTTTGGGTCTCCATAGGGACAGGAAAGCAACTTTAATGGCCCAGTGGAAGCTGCTGAAAACTCAGGACATGGCAGATGTTAGTGAAAGATGTATTTAATACCTGTCATCGACAGTGTACCTGGAAGCAATAATAGGCAATAAATGGATTAACACTGAGAACATGAATTGAGGAAGAAGTGTGATGTATAATTATTTATAGGAAGCCAGACATTGACAGTTTGACCTGTGGAATCCTGGATATTTTTACATTGCTTTTTATTAGTCAGCTTTCTGTTACTATAACAAAATACTTGAGGCAGGGTATTTTTGAAGAGGACTATTTAGCTAGCTGCTATAGAAGCTCAAGGAAATGGTACTGTCTCAATTCTGGTGGGGGTCCCTCACCTATATCACTTCATGGTCAGTGACCAGCGCAAACAACAGACATGTCTTCCCTTTGGTAAATCACTAATTGAAGCTGTCTATAATCTAATCTTATATATGCAAATACTCCAAGATCATCAACTCTACTATCCCCCAGCATTCTCTTGTCTTAAGGGAATAGTGCCAGTATATTTTTAACAGCACACTTCAAACTCATATCTTCCCTTCTTTCCATTTTCATGGATAGCCTTTGTAAGCCCTTTGAGGTGCAAGCAGATGGCGCTGCCACCCCTCCCACTCCGGAAAGCCCACCACCACCACCACCACCAAGAAGCCCTATATAAAGCCTGTCCTTTGCTTGGTCCTTTAATGCTTTTCTCCTGAACAGAAGCAGCGACCCTCCTGTGTATTTTTCCCTCCAAATAAATCTCTTGCATGAGGTTTTTATGTACCCCTTGGCTCCCCACTGCCAGGATACTTTTCCATTTAAGAAGATGGAAGATTTACAGCCTTCATACCTACTTCCCCACCAGGACTCCCACAGAGAGCTAGTGAGCAGCCTCAGTGGTTTCTGTACATCAAGTGTACACACACACATACACACACTCAACCCTCTCTCTGAAGATCCACTGTCACCAGCAAACAGAAGTCATTGTGCCTGTCTTCCTAACACCCTGAAGTCTCTCTGAAGATGAGGAACAGACACAGTCTTACTCATCTTTAAGAACTATTTACTCATACTGTAGGAAGCATGGGCCTCGGGGGCTGAGTGCTTCATAGGTCAGCTGAGCCATGAACAGCACAGAAAGGAGAGCTATGGGCTGGAATCCATGGTTTCAACTCCAAGCGCCATGGATACCAGAAGCTCTTGAGGAATTCCCGCCCTGGTCTTTGCAGTGGATCTCAGTAATCTACTCTCTTGGTTTTTATTATATCCTTCAAAATGTCATGATGTCATAATTCTAGAGTGTACTTCATCAATCTGTTTTCTCTTTGCTTTTAGGAATCAGATGATACCAGGAAAACTCCTTCACATAGAGAACCTTCCATGAACAGCTGCCCACAGCCTAGCAGCCCAGCTCTAGGCTCTCACCTCAAACTGCCTGATGGTCTTCCTGTCCACTTCTGCCTGACTACCTTCCTGCCGTTAAAACAGGTTACTTTTGTTTGTACTCGAGATCTTACATATATGCACACAAAGCTGCAAACCTCACCCCAACACCCAGTCCTTCCGTCCCTTCAAACGTCAGCTCACGGGCCTCCTCCAGGAAGCTGCGGGGTGCTCTCCAGCCAGAAGCAGGCTTTCTCCCTGAGCTTCCAGAATGTAATCACTGTCCTAACCACATCAGTCACTCTCCTCACCGTGGACACCGTGCTCGGCTGTTCAAGCCTCTCTCGTCCTCTGAGACTACAAACGGACGTTCTACTGTCTTCTTTGTATTCCTCATCTGGTGCTTCCTGCACGAGATTCAGTAAATATTACATGATTAGGATATTTATTGAGGATCTAGTTCATGGAAAGCTTACTGACAGGCACTGTCAGAAATCTTTAAACCAAGAGTAACATGGCAGCGATACACATGTATGAGCCGCTAGGATCTCTGGGAAATTAACTGGGAGTCATGGGAGAACAGCCATCCTAGGAAGAAGGTAACAGCAGAAGAACACCAGCTTCAGTAGCAAGGAAAGGAAATATACTTCGGTGAACAGAACAGAAGGAGAGAGAGAGAGAGTCTAGAGTTTGATCCAGAGGCATTTGCAAACTGCAGTTGGGGTGCTCTTACACTAGTGTGAGAACAAGTAGCTACAGAGGGTCAGAGCCAGGGCCTAAGGCAAAGATAGAGCCTCTAGCTTCTCATTGTGTTTTCAGTAAAAAGATAAAGAGCAGGAGAGAGTGGGGGAAGGGAGAGAGAGAGGCAGAAGACAAAAGCTGCATGTAGCAGCTACACAGGACTAGGGAGGGGCAGTGCTATGAAGTAAGTGGTGGCAAGAAGACATTTTAAGGAGACTTCTGCTTGGGGCTGGAGAGACGGCTCAGTGGTTAACAGCACTTGCTGCTGTTAATCTAAGCTCAGTATCCAGCCCCTATGCTGGGTAGCCGATAACCCCCTGTAACTCCCAACTCCAAGCTATCTAAGGCCCTCTTCTGATTCTGTAGGCACTGAACTCATGTGGCATTCTATCTCTCTCTCTCTCTCTCTCTCTCTCTCTCTATATATATATATATATATATGTATATATATATATACATATATATATATATATATCATCTATCTATCTCACACACACATACACACTACAAAATTCAAAATATACCTGATGAATCAGTGCCTAGGTGGAGGAGACAAAGGTTCCTCCATGCATAATCTGGGAACCCAGAGCAGGTCTTATGGGTCATGCTCTAGAATGGGACTGCAGAACATCTCTGGCTAGAGGGGGAAAGCTTAGAGTCAGAACCTCCCAGTATCCTGCAGGATGGGAATATCATCTGCGCTATGTGTTGGAGTGGAACACACAGAGGCGGGCACAATGCCTGTGCCCAGGCGAGGAACCGAGTACAGGCTCTCTACCCCTTATTTAATACCTAACTTCAACTCAGTGGGCCAGCTTTTTACCCTGCATTCACTTTCTCCCCTTCCTTTTTTTAAAGGCTTTTCAAAATCACGTGACTGGGCCTTGCCTCATCCACCGAGCTCTGGGATTGCCTGATTATATCACCTTACTGCTTTCTCCCTTTATTCTGCGTTCAGCTGGAGCTGCCTTATTATCTCCTTTAATCTTTACTCTCCCCCCTTTTCCTTATCTATGCTTCTTATTTGTTGCAATACTAAAATCACTGGTTTTATCACACTCATTTTCTTTTCACTCCTACCCTTAGTGACCAATATCTTAGCACACACCATACTATTCTTCCTCCCTTACGCCCTCAAAATTATTGGAATTGAAAGGGTGTTTTTATTGCCTAACAGTGTATTTTCACAGCGGGCTTATCCATCAGCTGTGGATGGTATTCTATTCTCGGAGTGGTGCTGGAGACGAAGCCCAGATCTCTGAGTGTGTGGTCTGAGGGCTAGTCACTAAGCCACAACCTTGGTCCAGCAGAGAGAAACAGCAAATCAACCCTCCTACCACGCAGTCCCATATGAACACTGTAAATGTATCCACTGAAATGATGCAGGTGATTAAGAAAAAACAAACAAACCACCAACTAACTAATACCAGATGCCTAAACCCCAGTGCAGAAATAAAAGAAACCTGAAAAATCAAGGCAACATGACTCCCCACAAAGTTACAAATTATACAGTAATTGACACCAAAGAAAGGTAACTAGATAAAATCCAAGACACTAATAGAATGAGTATAAAAATGTTCAATAAAGTCAACAGGGGCAAGAATAAACTCCTGAACTAATTCAAAAGAGAACACAAATAGGTACGTGAATGAAACACGGAATTCAATACAGGATGTGAAAGGGAATTCAATACAGAGATAGAATCACTGAAAAACATCAAATAGAATATTTAAAAATCTAAAGGTCAGTAAGTTAAATTTAAAAATCAGTGGAAAGCCTCATCAAAAGAATAAACCAAATAACAGAGTATCATGGCCAGAGAACGAAGTAGATGAACAGAACATGAAATCTAGGGGATATTATTAAAAAATCATGTTGGTGAGTCACATTAAAAGAAGGAAAAGTTGAAACTAATACTACAGAAAACAAGTTCAATAACAGAAAAATTTCCAAGCGGTGCAGACATGACCAGGCAAACACAGGAAGCATTTAGAATGTTAAGCAGACAAAACAGTAAAGAATATCTCCATATCATATTAGAGCTAGAACAAAAAGTTTACTGAACAGAGAAAGAATATAGAAAGGTTTGAGAGGAAGCAACAAGCCACACAAAGGGAAACACATTAGAGTAACAATAGCTTCCTCAAAAGAAACTCTTAAAAACTAGGAAGGCATAGAATGATGTATTTCAAGCTCAGAAAGAGAATGACTACCAATCCAGATTAATTTGTCAAGCAATGGGACCCTTCATAAATGAAGAGAAAAAAACTTTCCATGATAAACACAAAAGAATCTATGACCACTCAGACAGTACCATAGCTGATACTTGAAGAAATTCTACATGAAGAAGAGAAAGACAGAAACATCCATAAGGTCACAGGAAAGAATAAACTGCATTAGGACAGGAAATAAGGAAACACTGAGCATTGTAAAAACAACAAAGATGGTTCAATGTATACAAATCAATAAATATGTCAGACAAATAGACTCAAGGACAGAAATTATATGATCATCTCAACAAATGGAGAAGAGGCCTTTGGCAAAGTTAATATACCTTCCTGATAAAAGCCCCCAAAGAAACCATAAATAAATAAAACATATGTCAACAATAATAAAGCCTGTACATGGCGTCTTAGTGAGGGTTTCTATTGCTGAGATGAAACACTATGACCAGAGCAACTTTAGAAAGAAAGGGTTTATTAGGTTTATACTTCCACAGCATTATTTATCAACCAAGGAAGTTAGGACAGGAACTTAAACAGTGCAGGAACCTGGAGGCAGGAGCTGATGCAGAGGCCATGGAGGAGTGCCGCTTACTAGCTTGCTCATCAAGACTTGCTCAGCGTGCTTTATAAACACAGGATTACCATCCCAGGAATGGTCCCACCCACAATGGGCTGGGCCATCTCCCCAGCCTTGAGGCATTTTCTTAATTGAGGTTCCCTCCGCTCAGATGACTTTAGCTTGTTTCAGGTTGACATAAAACTACCCAGCACACATGGCAAGTCTATATCCAACATTATACTAAATAGGAAAAAACTAAAAGTATTTCTTCTGAGGTCAAGAAAGAGGTTACTCTTTGTATTCCTACTAAATATAGTGATAGCAGTCTTAGCTAGAGCAATAGGACAAAAGAAAAAAGTAAAATGATAAAACAGAAAAGGAAAAAGCCAAGTACCCCTATTTACAGATGGTACAGTTCTATACATAAGAGACCCCAAAGCTCCACCAGGAAACATAGCAAAGCTGTGGGATACCAAACTCAACACATGAAGATCATTAGCTTTTCTATATACCAAAGATAAACATATTGAAAAGGAAACAGAAAAACAAGCTCATTCACAGTAACTAAGTAACAGGTGAATGAATGAACAGTAGGTAAGGAAGTAAATAAATGCCTAGGAATAAACCTAACCAAGGAAATGAATGACCTCTAACATGAAAGTATTTTAAATACAGAAAAAAGAAGTTGCAAAAGCAGAAGAAAAGAATGTGAGACGATTGTATGACAAGATCCCCCTTGTTCATGGATAGACAGAATTATATAGTAAAGACGGCTGAGTTGCTGAAGATGATCTACAAAGTGGATTCAATCTCCATCGACATTCCAACTGCATTCTTCACAAAATTAGAAAAAGCAATCCAAAATTATATGGAATCACAAAATACTCCAGATAGTCAAAGCAATCCTGAGCAAAAAGAACATGCTAGAGGTATCACAATATCTAATTTCAAGTTATTCCACAGAGCCACAGTAATAAAGGCAGTGTGGTACTGGCACAGAAGAGACATGAATGTCAATAGACTAGAGGGCCCAGAAATAAACCCATAGAACTGCAGCCACACGATTCTTAACTAAGGTACTACATCTAATTACAGAAAGGGGCCTCGTTAACAAATGGTGCTGGAAAAAGGGAATATTCGCATGTCAAAATGGATCAAATACCTTAGTGTATGTCCTGGCTTGAATGAAAATGGCCCCATTGGCTCATAGAGAATGGCACTACTAGGAAGTATGGGCTTGTTGAAGGAAATGTGACCTTATTGGAAGAAGTGTGTCACTGGGGGAGGGCTTTGAGGTTTCAGATGCTTGAGCCAGTCCCAGTCTCACTCTCTTTTCCTGTTGCTTGCCTGTCTGGGTGTAGAACTCTCAGTTTCCTCTCCAGCACCATGTCTGCCTGTGTGCTGTTGTATTTCCCACCATGATAATAAGGGACTAAACCTCTGACGTATAAGCCAGCTCCAATAAATGTTTTCTTTAGAAGAGTTGGCATGGTCATGGTATCTCTTCATGGTGATAGAAACCCTAACTAAGACAGTGTAAGACCTGAAACTCTGAAATTGTTCAAGGAACACATGGCAAAAACATTTTATGACATTAGTATAGGCAAGGACTTTCTGATAAAGATCCTAATAACAGAGAGTGACACCAAGAATTGATCAATTGGATTGCATGAAATTGAAAAATTTCTTTATGACAAAGGAAAAAAAACTGATTAAAGAAAAAAAAAAAACCCAAAGAATGGAAAAATGTTTGCTAACTATATACCTAATAGATTTAATATCCAGATCATATAAAGAATTGAAATGTTAAATACCAAGAAAATAAAACAATTTAAATGATAAACGAGCTGATTAAATGAATAGGCAGTTCATTTAGGCCAATGAAAACATGAGAAAATGCTCAACATGCTTAGCCATCAGAGAAATGCAAATTAAAAGGACATGGACACTCCATGTCATCTCTGTCTGAATGGCTGTCATAAAGACAGTAAGAGCTAACGCTGACAAGCATTGATGGGGCCAAGGGACCTTACACGCTGCTGGTATGGACAAAACTGGTACAGCCACTATGGAAATCAGTATGCAGATTCCTTAAAACTCTAAAAATAGCACTATCACATGACCCAGTTATCCCACTCCAGAGCCTATACCCAAGACTCCAAGCCAACATACCACAGAGACACTGGTCATTTGTGTATGTCATGGCCCCATTCAAAAGAGCCAAGCTGTAGAATCAGCCTCAGTGCCCATCACAGACAACTGAACACAGGAATCATGGTATTCACACCCAACAGTACTTTCCTAGAAAGAAGAATTAAATTATAACATTTTCTGGAAAATGGATGCAATTAGAAGTTGCCATATTATGTGAAGTAAACTATATTTTAAACAAATATTTTCTGTCATTTATGGATCCTAGATTTTTGTAGATATATAAAACTATTATATGTGTGTGTGTGTGTGTGTATATATATATATATATTTTTTTTCCCCCTGTTTTTTCAAGACAGAGTTTTTCTGTTGCAACTCTGACTGTCCTGGAACTCACTCTGTAGACCAGGGTGGCCTCAAACTCACAGAGATCCACCTGCCTCTGCCTCTTGAGTGCTGGGATTAAAGGTGTACACCACCACTGCCCAACCTATATCTAAATTTTGAAATATGTGTATAATATATGACTATTCATATAGGCATGCATATATAGATATAGATATATATAGAGAGAGAGGTGGGAAGAGAGAGAAGAAAGAATATAGGGTATCATATGAGCATCATGGGGTCTCCATATGAGTAAAGTATACGATACACTTGAAAACTTATTTTGAAATCAACACTATGTACAATAAATAAATACCAACAGAAATGTAAACAATTATCATTACATTTCAGCCCAAAATAATCTAAAAGTATTTGCATAAATACTGATATGGTACAACGTCATACGCAACACATTTTATAAACAAGATTTGAAATATAACTTTAGTTCCTTTTCAAAAAAAAATCATTTTCTTCTGGGTGGGGTGTGCGCAGCTTTAATCTGAGTTTGAGGCCACCCTGGTCTTCAAAGTAAGTTCTCAGACAGCCAGGGCTAAAAGAAAAACTCTCGAAAACAAAACAGAATGATTTTGTGTGTGAACATGTGAATATATATGTGTGTTTATATGTGTGAGCATGGACATCTGCATGTAACGGTGCCCATAGCAACGTTAGCGGACAGCCTTGGGTGTGAGTACTCAGCAGCACCCTGTTTGAGGCAGCCTCCTGCTGTGCGCTGCCATGTAACAAGCTGTCTGGCCTGAAGCTTCCAGAGAGTCTCCTGTCTCTGTCCTCCACCTCTCCTGGGAGTACTGGAGTTGTAACCTGTAAGATGCATGTCACCGCAGCTGACTGTCCGTGTGGGTTGTGGAGCTCAAACTCAGGTTGTACACTTGTGTGCCAAGTGCTTTACCCACCCAACCACTTCTCCAGTCCAAATGTCGTTTCCCTAAAAAAATCGTTCCGCAAGTTGAAAAAACACACGGACCCCTTTGAAGGAAAGAAACCATTGCAAGCTAGCAGTGTTCGCCTGAATACCTTTTGTTTTAACTTTTGTTTAGTTAGGGCAGCATTTACTGCGTTGCCAGGGCTGACTATTTCAAACTCAGCAAAAAGCTTCAGCTGGTCTTTAACTTGTCATCTGTCTACCTCAGCTTCCTGAGTCCTGGGATTACAGGCTTGTGCCACCATGCCAGTTCTGCACACCACTCTCAATATTTATAAAACAGAGATACATTTAACGTTGTAATCAATGAAACAATACCTTATTATGTGGGCTGCAAAGTGCCTGTGGCCAGCTGGGGGGAACTCGATAGAGAGTAATGCAGGGCCCAGGAGTCCACTGAGTCTCATCTCTCCTCAGGAAGGCTTCTGCTCATGTAGGGAAGATGTGTGGTATTCCAAAAAGCATCCACTTGGGATGTGGTCAGTAGGTGACCCCGGATGTGAGAGGGGCTGCCAAGTGAGGAAAAATGCTTGATGTCAAGAATCCTAGCAGCCCCAAGTCAGAAAGGCCAAGATGGTGCCAGGAAGCCTCTGAAACTAGCCTCCTGGACAGCGCTTTTGGAGACGTTCTCTTTGGCTTTCTGCTAAACTCTTGCATTAGTGGAGTCATTAATCCCCACAGTAAGCTGACAGATGAGCAGTCTCATCAGTCATAGGTTAGGAAATGAACTTAAGACTGTAAAGAAAGACTTAACATTTCCCCAGAGTCACAAACCCTGGCTAACAAGAAACCCTGAATTTGAATCCAGCCTTGCCTGGCCACAGTCTAAGCCTGTAACTAATGTGCAGGGCCTGGTCCTTTGGGTTTGTTTGCTTTTGCTTTTAAATGGTAGCCAGGGAATGCAATGAGGAAGGTTGCCTCTCCTCCCACACCATGTCAGTCACTCAAGACACGGTAACAATCTATACCCACCTGTATCCCCCAGGAAAATGTGGGGGTAGGGGTGGGGAAGGAGGAGAATTAGAAGGTAGTTTGAGTTGGTTGGACATTCAAGCATTAGTCATGTTTACAGAGAAGGAATTTCAGAAGGTTCCCTGAGACTCACTCTCTGTTTCAGTTCCAAATACCGTCTAAGTAGATTCTGTGTGCCCTTCCCAGCATACATAGTCATAGTTTTTAAATAAATAAATTTATGCAGATGTGTGTTTCTACATGAGTTTATGTGCTGTGTGCGCGCGCGCGTGCAGGAATTTGTAGAGGCCACAAGAGGGAGTCAGATTCCCTGGAACTGGAGTTACAGGTAGCTATGAGCCACCACTTGGGTACTGGAAACCAAACTCAGGTTTTCTGCAAGAACAGTCAGTGCTCTTGAGTGCTGGGCCATTTCTCCATTCCTGGTCTTGGTTTTTCAGTAGAATGCAGTTGATTTCCATTTAGGTGAATGCCAAGTTAAAACATGCATGACTAGGCCAGGCCGTGGTAGCTCACACCTTTAATCCCAGCACTTGGGAGGCAGAGACTGGCGGATCTCTGTGAGTTCGAGGCCAGCCTGGTCTATAGAGTGAACAGACAGCCAGAGTTACAACAGGGAAACCCTATCTTGAAAAAGCAAAAACAAAACAAAACAAAAGCAAGCATGGCTAAGACGTCAGAGTGGAGAATGGTATTAACTGTAGCAAACAAGGAAAGCAAACAAGAAAAACGTGAGAGTTGTTCCCAAAGTAATGCTCTCCTTACAGGAAGCACGGGGCTTTTATTCGGAGAGACTGCACATACTCACATGAGAGAGCACTTCAGGGCAGCTCAGACTGTTCAGAAATTATGTAGAGGAAAAGCATCCTAAGCATGCTCAGTTTCAGGTCATAGTTCAAGAGGGAAAGATGGCGGAATGACTAACCAAAGGTCATGGAGACTGGTTTGAAAGATTGAAATGAGGATAGAACTCTGGGGTGTGCCAGTTCATGTCATAAACCGTGGACAGGCTGCCTCTGAGCATGCTCAGTTCTCTCTAAAAGTTTTAGTTGAATAGAAGGAAAGGCCACATTGAAGGTATGTTAATATAACAATTTGCAACTAACAATGCCTGAGATTCATTTAGTGGTAAACAATTCGACTCAGGATTTTTTTCCCAGTGGGAGGAATGGTTGGAACAGGATTTCATGTAGCTTAGGCTGTCCTTCATCCACTATGCAGCAACCCACCTTCAGCTCCCGAGCACCGAGACTACAGGACATGCACCACTCCTGGTGTTATGCAGTCACGGTCTACTCCTTCTGT
Source organism: Cricetomys ansorgei (assembly GCA_026225945.1). NCBI lineage: Eukaryota > Metazoa > Chordata > Mammalia > Rodentia > Nesomyidae > Cricetomys > Cricetomys ansorgei. The sequence goes on along the minus strand of JAMJFZ010001121.1, from coordinate 7,385,435 downwards.
TGACGATGCTGCTGGGGAAGAATTAAGCGTACAGAGCAAAATACACAACTCAGGATCAAGGTGGCACCAGCCACTCTCAAGAATTACTATGTCCTTACAATGTCTCTGCCTTCTTTTCCACAAATTTGCCTGAGGGCTGAGGGGAGAGGTTTGCTGGAGATGCCCACTTAGTGTTCCAAGGGCTCTCTCTGCACATCGTCCAGTTATATTTGTTCCCATCTCCTGGAGGTGGAAGCTTCTCCAATGACGGCTGAGCGAGACACTGATATATGGGTAGAGCAAAATGTCTTTAGGAGTCATTATATTGCTACATTTCTTTAGCAGAACAGTAGGATTTGATTTCCCTCTAGGTCCATGGCCTATTTAGTCCTAGGTTCTTGAACAGTGTCAAAAACAAAAGAGGAAGAAAGAAAAAAGAAAGAAAAAAAGAAAGAAGGAAGGAAGGAAGGAAGGAGGCAGGAGTAGAATATAAACACACAGAGAAACATGCCTACACAGAAAACCACAAAAACACAAAATTGGAAACCATAATATACAAGCAAAAGACCAGTAAAGTTAAAAATAACACTCAGACCAAGATTCATGAGGTAAAACATATCTCCTGAAATACTACTGAGTTCATTTTTGAGTTGGTCATATATTACTGGCATGGGGCCTCAAACCCTTGAGTGAGGTTTGTACACCCAGTGAGACTCCACTGGAGAAAACTCACCCTACTCCCTCCCCAGCAGTGTCCACTAAACACAGCTTCTTTGTTAGGGATGAGAGACCATGTCCACTTCCTCTTCTCAGTGCTGGGGCACGATCTGCCTTGGACCTGTTCAGTCCTGTCGTGTCTGGTAGGCAATGTTTCCTTGGTGCCTTCCATCCCCATCGGCTCTTACAATCTTCACTTGCCTGGTTGTTTTCTAAAGAGAGAGAGAGAAAGAAGGCTTGGAGTTGGATAGGTGGGGAGGAAGAGAGAATCTGAGAGGAGATGAGGGAGGAGACACTTTGATCAGAATTTATTTTATGACCAAAAAAAAAATCAATTTTTCTAAAAAAGGAAAAAAAAATTTTTTTATATCACAGAAACAGTTGGTTATAAATTATGTAAAGGAACTAGGCAGAGACGATAAGTTTTCACCCTTGACTTTTTTATGTCTTTCTTGGGTAGACTGATGAAGCCAAATGCGAACGAAGACAGACGTCTGACTGAAGCAGTCCCTTCAGATTCAGTTCCGTGGGACTGCCATTGGTCTGCTGGGGAGTTAGGAGCTTACTGACAGCCAGAGTTGAGAGGTAAGGATAGGGACAGTACGTTGGGGGCTTGTTACCTAAAGCAGGTCTGGAACGAACACTATTACAGGAACTTCGGGCACCTGGGAAATCAGGGTAGTGGTAGAGCAGCGTGTGGGGTGGGGTTAGGGAAAGCTGGGGTCAACGACAGAGAGCTTAGAAAACACACAGGTGGGAGTCAGAATGCCTGGCTCCCCCAGACCGCTGAACCGAGGCCAGAGAAGGGCTGAGGAGACTAAGGGAGACTAGAATCACCCTGCCTGTCACTGTTACTAGTTTAATTGAGGGAGAAAGACCAGGAGAGGGTGAACCATTAACATCAAAAAGAAAGAAAACAGGAAGAGTTCAGCACGAAGCGATTTGATGAAACTCCTCTATAATCTCCTCAATTCAGATGACACTCAGAACTGGTTCTGATCTGACTGAGACTTTACAAAAAATATTTTTGTACATTTTAGTTCACTTGTCTTATTTTTAACTTCAAGACAGTATGAGAAAATACACTATTTTATAATTAAAAAGAAAATTAGAGAGCTCAGTTGGCACTTGCCTCAAAAGCCTCACCTGGGTTGGAGCTCCAGATCCCAGGGAAGATCCACTGTCCCCTGATTTCCACCCGTGTTCTATGGCTCGTCAATGCCTGCCCACCTCACCCCATATATTAATAATCATTTTCTTTTTAATTTAGCAACTAGGGGGCTGAGAGATGTCTCAGTGGTTAAGAGTACTTGCTGCTCTCTTCCTGAGGACCAGAGTTCAGTTTCTAGCACACACATTAGGTAGCTCACAACCTATGACTTCAGCTCCTTTTTTTCTGGTCTCCAAGGACACCCAAACACAAACACACAGATAAAAATACATCTTAAAACAAAACAAAACAAAAAGACTAACTAAAAACAAATATCTTACCTTTGTTTTTGTTTTTTTAACAAAAGGGATTTTGAATATAAAATAAGATACAACAAAGTATCTTTCCCCCTGCAGATGCATAAGAAATTTTCTTTTGCTATTTATAGATTTTGTAACCTGTGATTCATGTTCAGAGAGAAAGCAGCAACCCACGGGGGATTGCTCATAGGAAGTGCACTTACTACATTAACTCAGTTATTTCAGAGTTGGAATCTGCTCTCTGTGTGGACAAGGCTGAATGACAGCAGATAAAATCACTGTTGAGATTCCAGCAGCATCCTACTGTTCAAGATGACTCATGGGAAAACAGTAAACATCCCAAACCTCATAGGGTTGAAAGGAGAAGACCCCTGTCGCTCATCAATGGCAGTGGTGGAGCAAGCTTGCCAGACGCCACGGAAATCATTGCGATCTGAGGATAACTGTGACGTGGACAGCAGGCAGAGAAATGACTTGTGTGTTTGGAGTCAATTGGCAAGAACTTAAATACATGGAAATGCGGTGATTTCTAATCAAATTTTCTGTTCAATTTGTGAGGGAATTGCAAAATCAACACACAAATGGCACTCTCTCGTCTTCGTTAAGGAAGCTGTAAGAGAAAGTCAGAGACTCACTTTTCTTGAACAAACATCATTTATTATCAATGGCAAATAAAAAGTCAATTCTGGAGTCTTGATAAGGACTTACCCTTTTTATAAATGCGCACACGTATGTACACACATGTACACATACTTGTACTATTACATTTGTAGCCATAAACACATACGTGTGCGGTTTCCTTGTCCTCGCCTCTTCTGAATACACTAGGAGAACAAATTGCCATAGGGAATCCTGGCTGTTGGCTAATGGCGCAGAAGTGCCACAGTCCTGATTTAGTTCAGGTTTTGTTACCTTACCCTAAAGAACGTTCTGAAGGACTAGATGTACATATGCAGAATAGTCAGAAATGAACAGCCACAGTGAAATCATCCTACTTGTGGGCCCTGACTTTCTCTTGCAGCTTCCTTAATGAAAGCAAGAGAGCAGCATTTGTGTGTTGATTTGACAGTTTCTTCACAAATCAAATCCTTTCTCCACCTTTGCAAGCCAGGCATCCAAATCGGCCTTTGACAGAAGTGAATACAGATCAGCTCTGAAGCTCTGTCCAGGCCAAGAAGAAAAGTGACACCTTTCACCCAGCATTGAATACCTGTTCTAAAATATGTTGATTTGAGGCTGAGATAGCTCTGTAGTCAAGAGTGTTTGCTGCTCTTGCAAAGGGCTGGAGTTTGGTTTCCAGCACCCAGGTGGGTGGCTCACAGCCACCTAAAACTCCCACTCCCAGGGATCCAATACCCTTTCTGCCTCTGCAGGTATCTTCACAAACCCATAGACATATACATAAAAATAATATACTTTAAAGTAAAAATAACTGGTTTGATAATTATAGTGATTGCCTTAGGTTGACCTATATCCCCTAAAAGAGTTTATTAAATTCTTAACCCTGGCTATCAGTGAGTATAAGTTTATTTGGAATAGGTAATTAGTTTAAATGTGGTGGCACTGGGGCTGAGTAGATTCTCAATCCATGGTGATTGTGTCATTATAAAAAGAAGAGGCATGGTACAGAGAAGAAATTAGCATCACGCACTTACAAGTCATGTGCACCAGAAGCAGCCAAGCTCCAAGACAGCATGACTCTGATAGCCCCGTGGATTCAGACTTGTTCTCTGGAACTGCAAGACAATACATTTCTCCTGCTTTAAGCCACTTAGTTTGTGATACCTACTATGGCAATCCCAGGAGATAAACTCGATGATTAGAATCATAATAAGAACCCAACAGTGTCCCCTCTTTGAGGGCTTCTGCATGCCGGTAACAATTCCAAGTGCTCTATATGTATTAACTCACTCATTCCATGTTCTCGTTCTACAGTTAGGCAGCAAGCAGAGAAAGCTGAAGGAAGCTTAGACACACTGGTGGAAACTGGTGTCTAAGTGAAAGGAACTACCCAAGCACCAGCCTCCTGAATGGAGTATCGTATGGGTCATAGGAAGCACACACTATCCTATAGTGTTCCTTGGGTCTCCGTTTCTTTATCTTAAGATGAGGGCAATCAGATGACCTTAGAGGTACCTCCCATCCCCAAACACAAAGACTCCAATGGAAACATGTAATTCAAGCAATCAAATTAATAGTTGGTTGCTAGGGGGTTGAGAGATCAGGCTTAGACACTTCTACAGGCTCTGACTTTCCACCTGGACCCATGAACAAGTTCCTGGAAGTGATTCTTGTCATCTGTTCCTAGGTCCTGAGGAGCAAGGAAGACAGTGCAGGTGACTCTACACAGCTAGGCTAGGAGGCTTCTGTCCTTTGTGTGTGGTCCTTATCAAGGGACTTTATTTTTAGCATATTTTATCTGTGCAAAATCATGGGTTTCATTATAAATTTTTCATATGTATGTGTAATAAGGTTGGGTCGTGTGCATTCCTCTACCTTCTTCCATCTCCTTTTCTACTCTTGTTGGCCCCCCTCTCTTAAATAACCCCCTCTCTGTGTTCACATCTAACTATTGTCAGTGAAAAACCCCAGCTCTCATTCTATAGGGAGGGAATAAGGGATAGTTTATTCTGGAGTTATTTTGAGTGACCATGGCCTGAGAACACAGATTTAGGTTACCCCAAATTCCCTGTTCCACTGTGGGAGCAGCTCCACAGGGTTTTTATAGTTTTACAAAACAAAGAAAGTCATAATTCAAGGCAACTTTAAAACACATTGGTTGGTACATCAGAGAGGCAGATACGCTGAAACGGGAAAAGCTTTTTTATACATCTAAAATGTTATCTGATGGCATTCTTAGCTCTTGGATTGGTGGAAGCTAGTGTCCTGCTAGTTAGCAGCTTTAAGAGGTTCTTATTTATTATCACAGGTGTTAGTTCAGATACAGAGTGGGGCAAGGAATAGCTGTTCTAGCCCAAGGTAAGTAATTAGCCTCAGAAACTACAAAATTTCAATCTCCCCATGATACTGGAATCCCAATCAGTCCATCAGTCTCTGCGGACACAGACTCCTTCCAGGGATTTTTTTATTCACAGCCAGACATAGCTTATTTTCAGGAGGTTTTGTTCACACTGTGCTTTCATTTAGATTCCAAATATAAGAGAAGACAGTTGATATCCCTTTAGTCTGTAGTTAGAAAATTGACTTTTTTGTTCATTAGGGAGAAACTTGATTCTTCAGAAGAAAAGCATGCTTTATTCACTTTTCTGTTGTTGTGATAAAATAAACCATAACCCAGGCAGCTCATATAAGAAGGATGATTTTTGGGTTTGCAGTATCAGAGGGTTAGAGTTCGTGGTGGCAGAGTGGAAGTGTGGTGGCAAGAGCAGGGAGCTAAGAACTCACATCTTGACCCACAGGCAGGAAGCAGAGAGCAAATAGAAATGTCTAGAGACTTTAAACTATCAAAGCCTGGGCCTAGGGCCATACTCCCTCCAGCAAGGCCACACCTCCTAACCCTTCCCAAACAGCACCGCCTGAGGCACAATCACCATACCTGACTTTTTGACTTGGGTTGGGGGTTGAACTCCCGTCCTCATGTTTGCACAACAAACACTTCACTGACTAAGCCTTGACCTTACTTTTACTCCTATCGGTGAAATGGTTTTCTATGCATCACACTGGCCTGCACATGAATTCTCCAACATGCTTTTGTACCGGCCCCATTTTTAAAAATAAACAAAATATTAACTGCTAATAAGTATGTTAGGGAACGCCTCCTAACCCTCAGCTGTGTTAAATTCTGTCCCCAAAGTGGGAGAATACTTTCATAATCTCTTCTTTTCATGTTTAGAAAACAGCTTTGTCCAACAATGAGATCCGATTTCCCCTTCCTGCAGGTCTTTTTGGAGCCCCGTGCTTTCTGGGAAATGTGAGGAGAACCAGATCAGCAATGTCTTTGAACTCGCTGTTTCCTTTTATCCTCTTAGTCCATGCATGAGCAAAGGTTAAACCTTCACCGCTCCAGTTTTAAGTCCATCAACTTTCCAGACAATGTTTTTAAAGACACAGTTTATTTCAATAGCTGGCACAAGGCTAGTATTTTGTAGTAATAACGGCAGGCACATTTACGATTCTGTCTGTTGTGCCAGGCCCTATTACCAACAGTTTTTTTTTTTTCTCATTCATTTTATCCTCACAACCACCTTAGATGGTGATTTAGTTATTGCTCATTTTGAAGACCAGTAAGCCAAGAATAAATCTCATTGGTTTTCCCTTGTCTATGTAAATCATGGCTCTCATCTCAAAGGCACTAGGGGAGACCATTTACTCTGACATAAATGTGAGTGACCATAGCCTAGGATCATAGATTCAGGTTACCCCCGATGACATGTCCCAATGTAGAGGTATTATATGAACATCTCTCTCTCTCTCTCCCCCCTCTCTCTCTGTGCATTGTGTGTTATATGGTGTATACACAGTGAAGGCCAGAGGAGGACACTGGATGCCCTGCTCTATTCCATCATTCTATACCTTAATCACTGAACCTGAAGCTAGGCTGGTGGCCAGCACGTCACATGTGTTTGGGGCACATGTGACCATGCTCAGATGTTTACAAGGGTTTTGGGGGATCTGAACTCAGGTATCTGGGTGTGCACAATAAGTTCTATTACAGACTGAGCCATCACTATGCTCTACATGAACTTTTATTGTTATAAAAAAGCAGAAGAAATCCTCATAGAAGCTGGCTGTATAGCTAAGGTGATAGAATATATTCTTAGCATACACAAAGTCCTGAACTTGATCCCTAGGACCACATAAATCAGATATGAAGAGCTTGCCTATCATAATTCAAGTACTCAGGAGAGTCCAAAGTTTGAGGTCATCCTTAGCTACACAGTATGTTCTAGCCCATGGGATACATGACACCAAAAAAAAAAAAAAAATCAGAAATCAATGTATCTATCACCTTCATTGATGGGAACATTGAGTAAGTATTTTACAACAAAGAAGGGAACCTCCTGGTATAGGTTTCAGAGGCTATCTGAAAATACTCTTAGGTTTGGGGTTCATAGAAACTAATAGTCTGCTAATTGATACATTTCACATATTTTACCTGATAGTCAAAGAGATGTTAAGTCAGACCCAGAGACCCAGAATGAATGGCTACTAAGGGGAAAAAAGATGGTCCAACATAATTTGTCTCTGGATCTATAACATTGCAACTCCCTGTGGGGCTGAACTAGAGCTAAGAGGGGGTTAAGCATGCTTTGAACCCCATATTTTCTCACCCTGAGAGCAGAAGGTGTTCAGCTGCTCCCATTTTCTTAGTCTAACAGCTAGCAAAGTTCCCTCCGGAGCTGACATGCTTTAGGTCACTAGTCACTAATAAGATCCTGCCTCTCCTAGGTGTGTGACTTGGTTAATGTTTATCCGGCCACAGCAGCTGGAGGACACTGGGCTGGAATCCCTCTCTTCCTATATGACCTTATAAGGTCTCTTCCTCTGACCCCTGTGAGACCTCTGCTTATTCAAAGGAGGCTTTTTCAAAACTTTTCACCCTGGCCAAGAACACTCAACTACCACATCTGGCTGTGAGCCCCCCACATGCAAATAGAGCTCTCCTGGTGTCACTGCCCTAGCCAATAACTTATCACCAAATAAGGCATCTCTCCCCTCCGTCTCTACCCTATATATCAATAAGCTGAGCTGTTCACCCTCACACTGCCTCCTGGGAACTCTGCTTCCTACAGGCTCTCAGCCTCCACCCAAGACCTCCTTGACTGGGATGGTTTGATTACGTCACTTCTTCCCTGAAGTTGAGCCATTGGCTCACAAAGGTTTGGCTGCCCCAGGGAAGGGACCATAAAGTAGGGTTCCACAACTCCCCGTAATCACAAGTTCTCATCCGTCAATCAATCTTATAGAATCTTCAACACAGGGTCCACTTTATGCTCTAAATCACACAGACATTAGAGATTGGGAGAAAAAGTCCCATTCCCACACATTTTTACTCATTGAGCTATAATGACTTTATCACTGTGCTAAGTGCTCAATGTACATCATCCTGTCAAATACTCACACAATGTGGGTTGCATTACTACTTGCTTTTTGCAGATGAGGAGTAAAGCAGCTTGTCTGGACCCCACGCTGGATGGGGTCAATGAGAGGGAACCAATATCTTGTATTTCTCTTACATATAAATACACTGTCCTGGTGATGAAGCATCTGAGGCTGCTCTGAATACCAATGACAGGATCTTCCTTCTGTCCAGTGCTATGGCTCATGATCAGTGGTTAAGAAGGCTGTAGGCCATGTTACTGTGTGGGACTGCATTTCTCCTTAGAAAAACAACACACTACAACACCAAGCTGAGTACATCACCAGGGAGCTGGCAAGCAAGAGAAACTGATGGCCAGCTGCAAGTAGGTAACAGTGAGAAAGAGGGGGTATAAACCACATTAGGGTTGGGGTATTATTTTCATATTAAGTATAAAAACAGGCACTGGCAGACAACACACAGAGAGGCTCTTTGACCTTGAACTTTGGCAGAAAGTAAATCTTGTCTAATCACTTTATTAAAGGCATTCACCAAAGAGATCCAATTTTATCCCATTACTTCAAGAGGCAGCTGGCTCTTGTGGAAAAACATGATTGGTTTTCAAATAACTTTAAACTTTCAAATTAATGTGGTAGGGAACTGAATTTGGGTGGTAATGAGAGCACCAAAGGCAATTAGAACCATTAACTGAGGCCCAAGGAGCACACAGAGCTGTTGATAAAAGCAAATTATACTTGTGGAGCTACACAGTAGGGAGCAAGAGGCATAGCTGAAAAGAACAAGAAGAGAGGGGGTAACCCTTGAGACTTGTAGGAGGAAAACAGAAGATCCTTAGGAATAGAAATTAAAAAGAAAAGAATGACAACTTTGTGAAGTCCAGTTAGTATCCATAAGGGCTTTGGATAGCAAACACGTCTCAGTAGCAATTGGAAATACATCCTTTCAAAGCCTAGGTCTTCCAATGTTTCATTGAACTCTTGGAGATGTTTGAATAATAAAAAACTATACTTTTTTAAAATGAGCTCACTGGTTCTGCAGACAGCTGAGGATGCTCTGTGGCACCACCCATAGTAACAGAGATCAGCCCTGTAACTTCCCTTCTATAGCACCTCCTTCCAGGTAAAGCTGATCTTTGATGCAGAAAAGAGTTTCAGGGTAAGTCATCATGAAGCAAAGTTAGAGAGTTTATTATTTAGGCAGATAGACATATAGGATAATGACAGCATACACGCACACTCACACACCCATGCAGGTTTCTTAAGAGAAAATCTCACAGTTTGCAATGGGTGGATATGTACATATGTATATCTATGACACTGTGACTTTCTAGTTTACATTGCTCAGAGAATATAATTTATGGCAGGTTTTAAAGATTAAGCCAAGTTTAAAGATTAAGTAAAGAATATGAGCTGGTTTCATTTATGCAGTGAGAGAAAAGGATTTAAGGATGAAAGAGAACTAAGATGGGTAAATTCAAGGTTACAAACACTATAGTAATAACCATGTTTTTATGACTATCCTGACAGGGTAAAGAGACACTCGTGACCCTCCTGTTACATATCAAAACAATGGAAACAATCCCAGGGAACTGGAATCTCCCCAGGAATCTCATGCTGCAAGAAACGAAAGGCCAGGACCATGTTGTCTCCCAAAATAAGATTTACAACTTGTCAGAAAACCTCGCAGAAGGATCTGGAGCCCAGACCAAGGTCATGGGTGGAACCTCACCTTAACGGGCACTGCAGAGTTATGTATATCTCTAGCTGTCAATTAAAATCTTAACTTCCTGTAAAGATGAGCCAGAGTTACAACAGAGAAACCCTGTATCAAAAACAAAACAAAACAAAACAAAATAACAAAAGACTCCAAAGATGGACTTGCATGGGCCACTAGACCTCTCTGTTTCTCTTGCCAATGGGGCCACGTTGAATACATTTTGTCTGCTTTCTGTATTATTTGTGCCTTCAATGGCACTATTGAGGATGGGTGGCCAAACATGGCTTAAGGGGTTCTTGGGGCCCAGACTTTGATACTTTTTCTGATAATAGTTTGCTGTTTATTAATATCCTTGTTGGGGCGTTGCAAGGAAATGCTAGTGATCTCTTGGGGCAATTATGATCACATCAGTTGTGTTGAAGTGTTTGATTGGCAGCCAAATTTCAGAGTGGGGAACTTCTTTCCCTTTCTATATTCCTCCCTGTATTTCCCCCTGTTTCTCTCTCCTGCCTCATTTATATTGTTGCTCTCAACTCTAATCCCAATAGAATCCTCTGTCCTCTAGCTTTATGGCTTGGCTTTTGGAGAACTGCCTTAGGTTAACAATCAGACATACAGTCCAGTTTCCACTGAAAAATTTTCTTTGACCGCTTAATAGCCAGCCTTTCAGATTGTGATGTACTGGGACTGGCATACCCAGGATGTAGGCTTTCAATTTTGGTATTTAAATTATTGTTTAAAAGTATTAGATACCAGAGGTCAGCTCTTTCTCCAAAGATACTTAATAGCTCTTCTTGGGGTCCTAAAGAAGATGACAAAATTATACATTTGCATAAAACAGTCATGATTTATTGATGAAGATAAAACAAAATTTAAAAGGAAACATAAAGAAGAGAGAAAGTACATTACAGACAAGTTAACACATAAACTATGCTTTAAGGAAAATGTGGGGAAAGGTAAGAACTCTGGTATTTGGATTTACTGTAAAATGTAATTGTACTTAATGGTGTAATGGTGGCATGGCTATTATGGGAATAACCAACTGACCTCTGATTGGCATTGAGGCCCATCCCTCAGGAGGAACCCATGCTTGGTACTTCCAGCCTGGTCAAGAACTTGCGGCTAGGGAGGTTATAGGCCCTTGTGATGGCTAAGCTTGGTTGTCAACTTCACTGGATCTGGAATACTAAAATGAAAACTGCTACTCCTGTGAGGGACTTTTTGATTGATTAGATTATTTAAAGCAGGAAGACCTACCCCATATGTGAGCATCAATTTCTTCTGAAGGCCCAGATAGAAAACACGGGAGAAGAAAACTTTGCTTTTTGACTGCTTGCCTTCACTTCTGCTGGCAAGTCCATCTAAACTCTTTTTGCTGCATTCCTTTGATGATACTGGAACCAGCTTCTTTGGACTTTCGACAGAGACCAAAAACTAAGTCTCCAAGAATCCTCCAGGCCTCCAGTACCAGATTGCAATTGCTGAGATCTCCAGCCTTGTGGACTAAGCAACTTCTGGATTCTTGTCCTCTATTGTGAGGTGCTGCTGTTGGACTACCTGGACCATATACTACAAAACCAATCTAATAAATCCCATACATATATTCATTCCACCGGTTCTGCTTTTAGAGAGCCCTGACTAATGCAGCTCGAGAGGAGAACCTATTGCTTTTGTTTGGATAAATGGACATGATGTTAAACTGCCCTTTAAATACTCATGTTCAGATCTGTAGATTACATGACTCTTTTTTTTGGTCAGAGAAGCTTTCTATAACTGGGGGCAGTAGTTAATCCAGAGTCTCATAACTGATCAAAGTACTAAAATAAGTGACGGGATAATGCTGTGTGATAAACAGGACATCTAAATCAACCACCACCACTACCCCCTCCCATAAAAAACAAAACATAAACAGGACATCTAAATCAACCACCACCACTACCCCCTCCCATAAAAAACAAAACAAAACACCATAAGGGAACATCAAGGAAAAGGGATAAAAAGAATGTAAGAACTGAAGGATAAGGATAAGCGCAAAAAAAAAAAAAGGAAAGAAAGAAAAAGGAAAAGACATCTTCTAGACATGACAGGGCCGCTGTATTGATGAACCTGTAGTGGTGGTGTGACTACCTTCCCAAAGCTATGTAAGATTGGGTTCACCAACACTAAATCAGAAATAAGGGAGGGAGGGACTCATGAAGAGCCGCCTGTCACAGGGCGACTATTGGCAGCTGATGGCTGTTGGGGAAGTGGATATCTTTTTCTTCAGTGGTGTAGCCACTGAAAAGTGCCCATGGGACAGTAAAGTACATAACCTCATACTCATGCAAGCAACCCTGACCGAACTTAGTGGGTCACACACAAAAGAGACGTAAAAACAGGAAGGAGACTTCTTGGGAAGAAATATGATATGAGCAGAAGAGGGAGAGGGGATGCAGGAGGATAGTGGAAGGGGAAATTGTAACAGGAGCCTGGACCTTAGTGGACTCTGAGACCTTAGCACAGCTGACTCCATAGTGGAAGTGCCATTCCGGCTGTAAGACTCAGCACACAGACAGCACCACCTGCCGAAACGAAAACAAAGGCCTAATGTGTCAAAGTCCATACAGTTCTGGGACAGTCTCAAAATGCACTAACCTTGCTGTTTAGCTTCTGTAGTTCCATTTCTGATTAGCTGAAGTATGTCAACCCAAAACATGGTTTTTGTACACAGAAGCTCACTCTGAGAAAGGGTCGGGGTTACTCTGGGATTCCAAAAACCCAGTGTAGTCGCCTGCTGGCTGATAAAGACTTTCTATTGGCTTAAACCAATATGTCTATGTCTAAGCAGTCTTCTCTGGTGAGTACCCCACAACAGAAATGACTAAAATTCACTATATTAAGTGTTTAGAACTATCAAAGAATAATTTCTTTTTAAAAGAAAAACTTGTCTGACACAACATTGTCAGGACAAAATTAAATAGAATATAGAAACCGTTAGCAAGAGGCACACAGTAAGAAAAGTGAGGGTAGAACAATGAGAAACTAAGACAAAAATTTCTTTTTAAACCCAATCTCACTTCTACCAATACTGTACTGGAAATTTCAAGTTGTCTTGTGTTCATTTGTGTAAGGATAATAAATTGAATGTGAAATTTGCTTTGTAGTTTGGATCTCTAGATAGGAAAAGGAACAGTAATGCATCCGGACAGACTCTAACTTACAGAAGTTAGGCACTCCAACCCCGATGCTCCAGTCTATTTTCACAGACTGTATCACCCCATGTCATCTCATATTGACCTAGATGAAAGGTGGAGATATACTGTCGAATTCAAAAGATCTCCTCTTCAAAGCCCATCTCTGATCCTTTGTAACTATGTGGTCAATCATACCAGCTCTCTGAGCCTTTTTTCTGTTATCTACAAACTTAGGATGCTAATAATCCTATAATATGTCTACAGGATTAGTGTGTGTAAAATGTGAGCCAATGAAAAATTTTAATATGTAATGGCTATTTTAATAGTTTTAATTCAGATATAATTTATATTAAAGTGTCAGGTTTAAAATGGACAACGTATTGAATTTTTACAAGTACTTGTAGTTATGTGACCACTCTTTAATTAAGATAATAAAGTCCTTGCTTTATGGGACTGTATGATGACCACATACCCTGAGAACATGCAACGTGGTCTTATTAAGTAACGAGAAATTTTTGTGTGTTTTGCGACCTTAAAAGCCATTGTTAAAAATATAACTCCATTCTATCAGTTACAAATGAATAGAGAAGTGTAAAAGTATTTTCATTCATGGGGGTTCAAGGAAGAACAAGATACAATCTTCAAGATGCAAGCCTGGACCTAGAGGGCTTCAGCCTCTGCGACTGAACTGACATTATCTTACTCTGAACTGAGCTCTGACAGCTGCCTTATTAACTGCCTCTTTTCCACACACCTGCTTCTTCAATCTCCTGCATCTGACTCTCTTGCTTCTCACTCAGCTTCTAGCTCTACTTCTCTTTCCTGGTTCTTCTCTGCCTCCACTTTGCTTCCACACTCTGCTTCTATTGATAGTTTCCTTGGAATTAAAAGGTGTGTGCCACCAATGCACCATTGCCTTCTGAGTTGGCTTACTTAAAGGGCTGTGCTACGTTGCCTTCAGATAAAAAGTCTTATTTTGCATTAATGAAGAGAATCCTGTAATTCACTTCCCAAACGCCAGGCCAGTCAACCTTGCAGTCACTGGGTGAAGGTCAGACTGAGAGACATGGGTATTCCCCATATCTCCATGTTAGTCACTGGGGAGGAAGCACAGAATTCCCTTCCATTTAGCTTTACCACAAGCAGGACAGGATTAGCCTGGCAAACATTTTTTCTGCCCTAGAGCAGGCATGCTGCAGGATCAGAGACCAAATCTGTCACATAGGCTCTTGAAGGTGACCCTTTCCCAAAGCAGCCATACTGCGGGATCAAGGATTAAGTGTTCCTCTACAGAGAAATTAAAACTGATGAAAAAAAATTTTATTCAGTGTATTATCATTTAAATCATTAGGAAGAAAGATGGATTTGTTTTAGTTACTTGTAAAACCATACAAAGATGGGTTTAGACAGCACTTCCCTCTGCTCAGCGTGTATCCTCTCTAGCAAGGGGGCACTCTTCTGTGCTGTGGTGAATCCTTTCTAAGTTCAGTCTGGTCCCAACATCATATCTTCTGTATGTTCGAGGCTGTGAAACAGTGCTCTGAAAATGCCTTCAAAATAAAACAGTTTTTCTTATTACTTTCTCTTTTATACTTTTCATATATATGTGTGTGTTCATGTGCATATGTGTGTTCACATTTGTGTGCGTGTGTCTGTGTGTGTGTCCCCGTGTATGTATGTCTGTGTGTGTGTGTCCGTGTGTGTGTCCCCGTGTGTGTGTCCATGTGTATGTATGTCCGTGTGTGTGTGTGTACGTGTGTGTGTGTCTGTGTGTGTGTCCCCGTGTATGTATGTCTGTGTGTGTGTGTCCGTGTGTGTGTCCCCGTGTGTGTGTCCATGTGTATGTATGTCCGTGTGTGTGTGTGTACGTGTGTGTGTGTCTGTGTGTGTGTCCCCGTGTATGTATGTCTGTGTGTGTGTGTCCGTGTGTGTGTCCCCGTGTGTGTGTCCATGTGTATGTATGTCCGTGTGTGTGTCTGTACGTGTGTGTGTGTCTGTGTGTGTGTCCATGTGTGTGTGTGTCCGTGTGTCTGTGTGTGTGTGTCCGTGTGTGTCCATGTGTGTGTGTGACTGTGTGTGTGTCCATGTGTCTGTGTCCGTGTGTGACTGTGTGTCTGTGTGTCCGTGTGTGTGTGTCCGTGTGTGTGCATGTGTGTGTCTATGTGTGTCGTGTGTGTGTGTCCGTGTGTGTGTGCCTGTGTGTGTCTGTGTGTGTTGTGTGTGTTTGTCCGTGTGTGTGTGTCCGTGTGTGTGTCCGTGTGTGTGTGCGTGTGTGTGTTCGTGTGTGTGTGCGTGTGTGTGTCTGTGTGTGTCGTGTGTGTTTGTGCGTGTGTGTGTGCGTGTGTGTGTCTGTGTGTGTCGTGTGTGTTTGTCCGTGTGTGTGTCCGTGTGTATGTGTGTGTGTCCGTGTATGTGTGTTCGTGTGTGTGTCCATGTGTGTGTGTCCATGTGTGTGCGTGTCTGTGTGTGTGTCCGTGTGTGTCTGTGTCCGTGCGTGTGTCCGTGAGTGTGTGTCCATGTGTGTCCATGTCCGTGTGTGTCCGTGTCTGTGTGTGCGTGTGTCCGTGTGTGTCTATGTGTGTGTGTCCCCGTGTGTGTGTGCGTCCGTGTGTGTCTGTGTGTGTGTCCGTGTGTGTCTGTGTCCGTGTGTGTGTCCGTGTGTGTGTGTGTCCGTGTGTGTGTGTGTGTGTCTGTGTGTGTCCGTGTGTTTCTGTGCGTGTGTGCATGTGTGTGTCCATGTGTGTGTGTGTGTCCCCGTGTGTGTGTGTCCCCGTGTGTGTGTGTCCCCGTGTGTGTGTCCGTGTGTGCCCCTGTGTCTGTGTGTGTCCGTGTGTGTGTCCGTGTGTGTGTGTGTCCGTGTGTGTGTGTCTGTGTGTGTCCGTGCATGTGTCCGTGCGTGTGTGTCTGTGTCCGTGTGTGTGTGTGTCCGTGTGTGTCCGTGTCCGTGTGTGTGTGTCCGTGTGTCTGTGTCCGTGTGTGTGTCCGTGCGTGTGTCCGTGCGTGTGTCTGTGTCCGTGTGTGTGTGTCTGTGTGCGTCCGTGCGTGTGTGTCTGTGTCCGTGTGTATCTGTGTCTGTGTGTGTCCGTGTCTGTGTGTGTCCGTGTGTGTCTGTGTGTGTCTGTGTGTGTGTGTGTGTGTGTGTGTGTGTATCTGTGTCTCTGTGTGTCCGTGTCTGTGTGTGTCCGTGTGTGTCTGTGTCCGTGCGTGTGTCCGTGCGTGTGTGTCCGTGTGTGTCCGTGTGTGTGTCCGTGCGTGTGTGTCTGTGTCTGTGTGTGTGTGTCCGTGTGTGTCCGTGTCCGTGTGTGTGTGTCCGTGTGTCTGTGTCCGTGTGTGTGTGTCCGTGTGTGTGTGTCTGTGTGCGTCCGTGCGTGTGTCCGTGCGTGTGTCCGTGCGTGTGTGTCTGTGTCCGTGTGTGTGTGTCTGTGTGCGTCCGTGCGTGTGTGTCTGTGTCCGTGTGAATCTGTGTCTGTGTGTGTCCGTGTGTGTCTGTGTGTGTCTGTGTGTGTGTGTGTCCGTGTGTATCTGTGTCTGTGTGTGTCCGTGTCTGTGTGTGTCCGTGTGTGTCTGTGTGTGTGTGTGTGTGTCTGTGTCTGTGTGTGTCCGTGTGTGTCTGTGTCCGTGCGTGTGTCCGTGTGTGTGTGTCCGTGTGTGTCCGTGTGTGTGTGTCCGTGCGTGTGTGTCTGTGTCTGTGTGTGCGTGTGTCCGTGTGTGTATGTGTGTGCATGTGTGTGTGTCTGTGTGTGTCCGTGTGTGTTGTGTGTGTGTGTCCGTGTGTGTCGTGTGTGTGTATCCGTGCGTGTGTGTCTGTGTCTGTTTGTGTGTGTCCGTGTGTGTGTGTGTGTCCCTGTGTGCATTCGTGTGTGTGTGTGTGTCTGTGTGTATCCGTGTGTGTGTGTGTCTGTGTCCGTGCGTGTGTGCGTGTGTGCACACGTACGAATGCGGAACCTGTCAGTGGTGCCCTCTGTCACTCCTCACCTCGCTCTCTGAGGCAGAGTCCCTCAGCTGTAGAATCCTTTCACTAGGCAGCTCACTCCAGCAACTCCCGTCTCTGCAGTCCAGGCTACAGGTGGGCCCCACGCCATCCAGTATGTATGTGGGCTCTGGGGATCCAAACGCTGGTCCTCTTGCTTTCTCCTCACTTCTTTGCCCCGCGTGCCGGCGGGTCCATCTTTACCAAGTCCCATCGGCCGCGCAGGCAGTCTCTGCAGCAGCTGACATTTCTTCCACGGCGCTGTTTAGGTCTGAGTTTTACACCCAGCGTGATCACTTTTCATTGCGTATGTTCATCGTGTGGGTCAAGTCTCTCTCTTTGAAGTACACTTTCTTTTTTTTTAAGTTGCATGAGCTTTGTTGCTGGGAGTTAAATGTACACTGCGGAGGAACGCTGTGCTGTGAGGGACTTGGTGTCGGCTGGGCAATGACCAACCAGCAGAGACTTGGTTAGTCACTGAGACTGGTGCACACCTATTACTTACAATGTGCAGAGAGCCAGCAGCATTGCTGCACTTCAGATAGCTTACAGTTAAGGCATTGTGGCAATTGAAATGTAGACTTTGGTAGTGGGGACACATTTGTGCTAGCTGAACTGTGATGATTAATCTGAAAAATGGAAAGCGTTCCCAGCAAGACTTGCTTCACTGACCATTTCCAACACATTAGAGGGATCCCATAGCCCACTGACAGTCGTTGTCAGTGTGTGTGTGTCCGTGTGTGTGTGTCCGTGTGTGTGTGTCCGTGTCCGGACCCTGGGTGCCTAGTTAGTGGTGCTGTTATCAGAGCCTTTGGAACACCGGGCTGGGCTGGCTGGAATTTGAAGATACATCCTAGCCCTTGTTTCAGCTCCAGTCTCTCCAGCAACGTGGTCTGAAATTATCAGAACTATGTGAAACCTTTTCTTGGAAGATAAACTCTGCCTCTGGCTGGTATCAAACTTCATCTCTTTCTTTCTCTCAGCAAGAGACTCCTGGGAAACTATATATTCCTGGGGTACACTGTTTCAGTAGTCTGTTGCCAGAGGGCACAAGTGACTCTTTAAAATATCTTCGTCCCAGTCGAGATGATTAAACGTTGATGACGTCAAGCGGTTTGTGCAAGATCACATGGCTTGATAAGGGTCCCACAGCCAGGCCGTTATCAAAGTCTAGACCACGAATCCTGTCTAAATCTGGAATAATATGTTTTTTTGTTTTGTTTTGTTTTGTTTTTGTTTTGACAGTATTACACATAGCTCAGTGATGGTCCAGAGACCCCTTTCCTCTACTCTTCTCCCAAACAGCACACACATCAATTACACTTGCACCTTGAAACTACTGACCAGTCAGGGCTCACGATTCTGTCTTCCTCTGCTTCCAGAGCTGGGCACTGGTATTTCCTTCTTGTTCTGTTCTGGGGTGTTGTGACGGCAGGGGAGACTGCTGACCTCACCACAGACCATCTAAATGAGTCAGTAACCGAGCATCTCCCAGTTCCCTGGTCTTCCTTTCTGCTGCTGAGTCACCTAAGCTGGCCAGCCTCCCACACTGTAAACACGCCACGGAGCAGGAGAACAATGAGGCAGCTTGTGTAGAAAAGACTCGCCTCCCTGCTGAGAGCCACTCCAGGTGTCTTTTATGAGTCTGAGCAGTTGCTCTTGCAGGTGGCTGCTCAGAAAACAGACCAGAGGGTGATCATGAAGCAGCCCTCCTTGATAGTCTCGATGCAAAGGAGCCCACCAAAGCCAAGGCACAAACAGAAGTGAGTATCATCAGAGTAAAGGTGGAGGTGTAAAGGTTCAGATTCTTAGGACTGTCCAGCCAAGTGCGCCTTATTGGATCATGATGCGTGAGACCCCACTGTCAGGAAATAAACATCCCCTCCTCCTGAGAGAGGAGACTGCCGTGCTGCATAACAAAATCCAACCCAGCTTGCAAGGTAGCCTCAAGGGAGAGAAAACTCTGCGTGCTTTCCTTAGACAGTGTTGCTTTAATGCAAGGATCACTTGCCTCAAAAGCAGATGTTTAGGCTTCTTTCCCTGAGGGAGACAGGTCTGGAGGAGCACAGGAGGCCTTGGCATCTGTATTCACCAAAAGCTCCCTGGATTTATTTGTCTTTCCTCACTGCTATTCCTGCCAGTGGGTGGTCACAGGGTGCCTTGTGCTCAAATGGGTCCTTTTCCAAAAGGCTAGAACATTTCAGCAGGACTACCCTCAAGGTAATCCTAGAGTACATAGGAAAGACTAGTGTACACATGAATAACATAGCATATAAGAGGTCAAATTCCCGTTCTCATCTTAAGTGTGGCCCCTAAAGGCTGTTGGTCTAGCTGGACTCTGGCCTGTTCGTGCATCATGCGTTTAGAACATTATTACATGTATGCATTAATTGCACACGGGTGCATGCAGGCACACGGGAGTGCACGTGATGCTTTGGCACAAGTAGGGGCTGAGGAGTCAGCTTCTGTCTTCTACTTTATGGGTTCTGGGAAAGGAACTTGGGTCTCCAGACTTGGTGGAACATGACTCTACTCTCTGAGCCATATCGCCAGCCCACAAGACCTCCCCTACCCCTTTTTCAATAGAGTCTAGAGGTGTATTACCAATAGTTCAAACTTCAGGGTGTCTTGTCACAGTGAGAAGGACATAGTCAATCCAGTGGGCTATGAAGAGATGCTTACAATGATGTAGGTGGCACGAAAAAGGAAACACAAAACTAACATGCACTTACCATACAAAACAGCAACTATACCATGGGCTTGTGTCCCAGAGAAACAAAAACTGACATCCGCACCCAGAGGCTGGCAGCATGCTCAGGGGCTACACAGGTTCAAGCCAGAAGGGGTCTCAGCTTTTAGAGGGGGAAACGCACATCAGCTTTCACCCCTAATCTAGAAGCTATCTCCATGACACAGTTTTTTAAAAAATCACTCAAGTGATAAAAAACACGCCTTCTCCAGGGAGGAGACCTCAGCTGAAGTCATTAGTTCTATTAGTTAAGTAGGGATTCATAAGCTTGGAGGCCCTTGAAGATGGGTCCTTCCCTCACAGTCAGCTTTGCAGAGCACCTCCCCTTTCCTTGGAAATATTAGAAATAGAATCATTGCAACTGCCCCTCCTTAGGATTTAAATGCCAGACAAAAGGGTAGAAGCCAGGACTTTGCTGATTCTCATGGCTCCTGTTTGCATGGTAGAGACTGCACAGCTGGTTTCCCACACAGCCACTCGCCTTTCAGATCTGTGTGCTAGTCAATCCGAACCAGCCTCCTGCACATGGCCTGAGTTACAGTCCCTAACTGCAAACACACTTCTCTCAAGTGGAGCCCCACCCCCACGGCACGTTGCCCCCTGTCCTTCAGGGTGGGCGATGCTCTTGCCGTGTAGTCAGCAGACTGCTTTTTCTTATTCTTGTCTAAAGGATTTTTTACCATCTTCTGATCCCTTTCCTATTACTATCATGACTAGACACCCACTTGACTACGCTTCCTTTTGGTGATGGGCAAAGCATGGAGTAGAGAGAAGAGATGAGCAAAAGAAACAAATTATTTTGTGGCCCAGAGATGGAGCTTCAGGGCAGAAGAGCAGCAGACGGGAATGTCAAAGGAGACAAAGTGTTGCTCTCATGTGGAACCTGTGAGAGGGTAAGAGATGATCTGGAAAGTAGGCAGCAGATTCATCACGTTAAAACCACCAGCCCTTACCCAATCACATAAAGAAAGAGATTAGAAGGTTAAAGGAAGACAGCAGATTCCATCTGACTGCTCTGGAAGGCTGCCCAGGCTGTCTTCTGGATGGAGGGTTGTACAGGACATGACTGAGTTGAGATCAGCTATCTTA
Source organism: Cricetomys ansorgei (assembly GCA_026225945.1). Lineage (NCBI taxonomy): Eukaryota > Metazoa > Chordata > Mammalia > Rodentia > Nesomyidae > Cricetomys > Cricetomys ansorgei. The sequence goes on along the minus strand of JAMJFZ010001121.1, from coordinate 7,364,511 downwards.
GGACCCTGATGAACAGTACCGACGTACAAAGGCCTCTTGGTAACACTGAAGGGCTGTGCCCATCGTTTTTAACTTGAATCACTTTCTTATATTTTGTAGCTAAATCTTAACACATAGTAGGTGATCAGAAAAGGGTTCTGGCACAGATGAACCATCCTGAAAGGGGTGGAGCTGTTCTAAAAGACTCATGCGCCATTGGAACAATGGTCTGCAAAGAATTAAGTTTCCCAGGGACACCATGTTGGGAAAGGGACAGCCTGCTACTAGCCAGAGGAGGAATTGGCCTCTTATGCTAATAATTAACACCATTCTGATGACCTGTCAGGCCATCTTGTGAGACAGACCTGAGCTGAGACAATACAGGCAGCGATGGGCAGGACGTTACCTTGACAGTGGCTGCTTAGTGAAGCGTGCCTCTCGCCATCTATCTACACCTGCATCTCATCTCAGGACACTGGAGATGGATTTGTGGGTCACTGGACACCCTTGTTTGTTTCATTTCCCAGTGTGCCACAATGAACAAATCTCCTTTCCCTGCTTTTTACTACTACTTTTCTTTGTAATCGGCTTATTGTGGGGTAGGCCGCTTGCTGGGGATTAGCTTCTTGGGGTTGCCAGAGCGCAAGATTTTTACCATTAAAACTCTGGCAACGAAGCCTCAGACAGAAACAAGGCAGAATGCTTCAGTCCAGCAGACATCTAATCTGACTTTGCATAGAAATGTGGCCTCTTCTCATTGACTCTGTGGGAGGAATAACTCTTTTAAAGTAATAGCAAATATTGAAGCCATTCTAAAACTATTGACCTTCTTTACCAGGTACTCAGTTCATCTTCGGTTTGCGTGACCCCTCTGTCTTGGACATGACTTTCTTGCAGTCTGCCGAATATCTCCCAGATACCCATCCAGTTTAAGGAAAAGATAGTATGATTAGTAAAATGGGACAGGAACTCATGCAAACGGGTGGACCACACAGAATCAAACTAGCAGAGAGGGGCAGAGTTTCTATATGTGGTAGGCATTTGCCAAGGGCTTTCTTTTCTGTTTATATATGTAACAGACTCTGATAATACACTCTTCACACACTCTCCTGCTCCCCTCCTGCTGATTCCCCTCCTCTTTCCAATCAGTCCCTTCTATTGCTATCTTTTCCTTCTCCCTCCTTCTTCCTTCCTTTCTTCTAACCTTCATGTCTTTCTTTTTGTGATCTACTGAGTTTAATGAGTTATGAGAGTGTGGGTACCTTACCAATGGCTACACAACTGAAAAAAAAAGTTTCTCCTCCCTCCAGAAACCCATTAACTTCACATATGCTCTGGAAGAATGTGGCCTCATGATCCCCTCCTCCATGACATGATACTGATGGGGCCAACCTTGAGCAGGTCTTGTACTGATAATCACACTATTGAGGGTTCAATAGTGCTATGGCTGGCCATATCAAGCCAGGAAGAAAGTGCTCCACAACACTATTTGCTTTCTGTGATGTTCCATGAGCCTTGGAAAAGGTGTTAGATATGCCAAGTTGATCTCATCTTTCAACAGTTACTGACCACTTTTGAATCTCTACAATGATCATTTCTCATTTCAAGAATAAAGCCCTATGGGGCTGGGGAGAGGGCTCAGCTGTTAGGAGCACTTGCTGCTCTTCCAGAAGACAGGTTTCAATTCTCAGTGCTCACACGGTGGCTCACAACTGTTCTAATGTAACTCTAGTTCCACGGGATCAAACAGCCACTTTTGGTGTTTGCAGGCAGCAGGTATACATATGGTGCACAGATATACATGCAGGCAAAACACCCATGCACATTAAAAAAATAGAACAAAAAAGACTAAGTCTCTCTGGCAAAAGATGAGGCAGTATTGACTATGTGCACAAATATACTTAGAAGAAAAATAGATATAACATGTCTAGTCAGCAAAACAACAACACTAACTTCCCACTAGGGCTTATGGCTGGGAAGTTTACAATTCCAGATGTGAGTTACCTCCTGTGGAATGGGCCAGTTAGAAAGTGGTTAGTTACTCCCCATATACATACATACATATATATATATATATATATATATATATATATACACACACACACACACACACACACACACACACACACACATATATATATATACTTACTGTATATATACACATATACATAGACTTACTGTATTGCACAAGCAGGCATGTCTTACCTAGCCAGTCAGTAGTTTAGCATACAGGTCCCACAGCTGAGTCGGGTTGTTGATGACAGTTCTCCTGAGCAGCCTGCACAGCACCTGACATTATGAGGGCTAGCCTTGCTAAGATCTTCCTATACACTCTCCCTTTCAGTTCTCAGCAACCCCACTGTCCTCGTTTTACATTTGACATTCAGGTTAATTAAAGCCTGGATTTGAACCCGCATCCGACTCTGAAGCCTACGTCTGCACACATTAGCTCATTATTATGAACAAATTTTTCAAGGGGAAAGGTGTTATTTTTCAGCCTGGCACAACAGATTGGGCTGGGAGGTTGGAGGTCCATTAAAGTTGATTTGATTTAGAGAGAGAAAAGATACTGATCATTTAAAAAATACAGCTCCTCCAACCCACTAACCACCAAAATCTCAAATCTCAGCATGGGAGAAACTCATTAGAATTCAATTTTGTAATGCTAAACTAGTCTGATGAGACTTCATCTTCTGGGACTCTGGAAAAAATGCAAGTTGTCTGCGGCAGTCAGGGGGAATTATAAAAATTGGAACAAAGGTGTTCCATTGATCAAATTCAAACCCCAAGTGGAATTTCTACTTATTCAATTATCTGACTGTAAAAAGCCTACACTCTCCAGTGTCTAATATTGGGCCATCTGCTTTCCTCTTGTTCAAGGATCTCAAAGCTCTCTTTAAGGAGATTTTTTTTTTCTGTCCAAATTATAGCAGAGGCAGAAAATTTTAAGTTGTCAAGTTAAGACATTCATTTACGGTTGAAAGTGAATGGTAGGGGCTAGGGCCTAAAGAATCAGTTGCTCTAAGCTATACACATCTGACAAGAGTCCTTAAGGAACCAAACTACTCACAGTGTTAGAGCTAATTGCTCTTGGTCACTCATACCAAGGTATCAGTACTACTTCGTCTATTGAATTAGGAAAGAGATCTCTCTGCCAAGAAGCAATCGGTGTTCTATAAGCCAGTGGGCTCCTGGTTTGGTTCCAGGGTTTTGTCTTTTAACTCAAGACCATAGTTTAGAGGCCTAATAGCTTAGCTCACACCTTATTTGCTTTAAATCAACAGAGTGACTCCTGTAGATGTCATTGAGGGTCCACAGCCCCTCCCCTTAAACACTATTTCATTTGTTTATGGAGCTTCTGCCATAAACTGTTGCCAGGAACTGTTCTGGGGATAAAACTGGAAGAATCTGGTCAATCCTCCTTACATAAAGCTTGGAGTGGAGAGAACAGACTCTGGTTATCCATGGATAGCTAGCTACACATGCCAGGCAGGAAAAGAACCAGATGGGGTGAATAAAAGGCACTATTAGGGAGATGGCTCAACACTAAGGGTGTATGCACTCTTACAGAAGACTGAGGGTCAGTTCCCAGCACCCACAATGGATGGTTGACAGCCACCTTTAACTCCAGCTCCAAGGGATCCAACGCCCTCCTCTGGCCTGCGTCTGCATCTGCACTCACATGGCATACACACACACACACACACACACACACACACACACACACACACACACACCTCAAACACATACATAAAAAAATCTTCCTTTTTTAAAGAGTAGAGTAGGCAGAACGCTCAAAATGATGGCAGGGTTGTAGTCAGAGTCAGACGGGGATCTGGCCACAGTCACCCCCACACTATGGTTGCCCCCAGCTCCTCATGAGTTTGTGGACCTGGAGAAGTTGTCCTGCCATCAAGTCCGGAGAGGGGTGGGAGGAGGTGTTTTTGGGAATTAAAGGTGGTTGGAAAGGCTACAGACCTGGAAAATGAACTGGCCATGAGTAGAAAGAGGAAAGATGGCAGAGTGGGGCCGGGTGTGAGGCAGAGAGCTGGAATCTTGGCGGTGACCGATATGGGAGCGCCACTGGGGGGCTGGGGCCACAGCTGGGCCGCCTTACCTGTGCTATCCGGCAGGCCAGGGCTGCCACTCAGAGAAGGGAGCGACACGTGTGATGTGGCAGAGAGACACGAGTGGGCAGAAAAGCAACAGTGGGCACTGCTGAGAGTCACACAGCTGGAGGCAGTGGCAGGTATGGGAGCGCACCCACCAGACCCACCTCTCCCCTTCACAGCCTGCCAGGCTGCTGCTGCCTCTCATTGCTGGACCCGATGGGGTGGCGGAGAGCACGGGGCTGCAGGCCTGTCTGTGCGCTACAAGCACAGTGGCAGAGGTAGCAGGACGGATGGTGCAGAGGGTTAGGGCTCTGTGAAGCAGTCTGGAGACCGAGCAGGGCCTGTCCGCTGACCTGCTGACATGCTGTCACACCACGGGATCACCCTGATTCTGAGCAACAACAAGATATCCCAGCTGAAGAACGTTTCATTTTCTGAGTTGAACCTCCTGAAAGGACTTCCGTGAGCTGTACTACAACCTGAAACCACGTTTGTGTCCATGGTCTGTGTTGCCTCTGGAAACCATGTTGATGTCCATGATTCATACTACCACAGGAAACCATGTAGATGTCCAGGCTCTCACCGGAGTCCCAGGTGATGTCTGTGATTCATGCTACTACTGAAAACCACGTTGATGTCCCAGGTCCCTTCTGCTGCCACCAGCTATGGGCAGGAGAGCTTCTGTAGTGGTGATATCAATGACTGCAGATTCATGGCTGAGAATAAGAGACATGAGGGCTTCTGCACCAACATACCCCCTCAAAAAATTGTGATAGAGATGTTGAGGTGTAGCTTTCACAGTTAATGCCTTCCTAGAGGGGGAGGAGGAGTGGGTGTCACTTTTCTTTAAGGGTCTACCCTCTGGGAGACTGAACATGCCCCAGTGAGGATACAGCAACACAGAATGGACTTGCTTTTCTTTTCTCCCCTTTTCTTTCCTTTTGGAGGGCACAGGGGTGGGAAGGTGGACCTGGAAGGAATAGGAAGTGGGCATGATTGGGATATGTTGTATGGAATTCTCCAATAATTAATACAAATTTTATGAAACCTGAAAAGAAGAATATAGCGTGCGTGGGGGGGGGGGACGTGTCACAGGAGGTCAGATAGGCTCTCTGCACTCACTGGTATTGGAGCAGAAGCAGAGGGGAGCGAGGGGGCAGCCATACAGAGTCTGCAGGAAAAGTATAAGGATAAGGAATAGAGGTCAAAGTTCTCAGAGGAGGGTTATGTAATTCCTGTCACCCTGTCACCAGGCTACACAGCCAGCCTGGTCCCACGGGCACAGCGGGAAACCACACAGCCTCTCGTTCTCTTTCTTTCCCTTCCTTCATTTGCCTTCTTTTCACCCTCCCTTTCTTCCTCTTGCCCAAGCCTTTGCTTAAGAAGTCAGCCACTTCAACCACTCCGAAGGGTTAGTGTCCGAGACAGGACAGAGCTCAGTGCTCTTGCGGCAGGACAAGCCTCTCTTCTCCAGGGCTGCTCATTCCCAGGACTCAGAGTTGGAAGGAAAGCTTTGCCTCCAAGGGAGAAGCAAACATTCGCTTAGAGCAATGCAGTTGATACTGTTCTGGCAGGAACTGTTTGTAGACACTGTCCCAGGACGGAGTAGTCAGAAAGAAGCAGTCCCACCTCACTGCTTGGAGGAGCAGAGGGTCCCCTGGGGATCAGAAAACACATTCGCCATAACCTCTCCCAGTTCAGAGACACCACCCCCATCCCTCTGTCACTCTAGCATGAGTAGGGTTGTAACTTGGAGAGCCAAAGTGTTGAATTCTAAATTTGAAGAGTCTGTGCATCTGCTTGTCTCGTGGTAAATTTGCGACTTAGAGCACACACTGCCCTTATCCAATTATTAATGAGCGTAGGTCATGGTCTGTACTTTTGAATCCCTTCAGTTTGGGTCTGGGGCTGGCCCAACAGTAGAGTGCTTGCCTAGTGTGATCACGGCCCCTGGTTTGATTCCAAGAACCATCAAAGGAAAAATAAATCACGTTATTCAGTTTATGTAAGCAAATCAACCCAGAAGTTGGCATAGATGCTTCCCCAGAATAGAATTTTATGAGAACTATTTGTTATTTTGCTTCTTTCTCTGGTTGTATCCACCTTTTTCTACCTCCAAACATCCCATCTGTTCCTTGAAATGGACTTATAACTCCCCCAACATTAGTTAAAAATACAACACCATTGTCCCTCCTCTGCACACCGGAAAAAAAAAAAAACCTAGACATTTGACTAATAATATACTAAAAATTCAACTGGGTTTCATGTGACATCTTTATAAGCTAGTAGGGTTGCAGTAAACCTACCTGCTAAGTTCACATCTCTTCTTCCCCTGTCAGCCTCTGAGCTATTTGCTCACAGACACAAATCACTGCAGAATCTTTTGTTTCTCATTGTAAGAGTCAGAATTCCGAGAAGAACAATTATCTAGGGCCTTTCCTGCAATGTGTGAAGTGTTAACAGAGAACTATGAGGCCACGCCTTGAGACAGTTTCTGTTCACCTTAGACACAGTGGCTCCCTGCGTTGTCAGACTGCACAGTGAGAACCACGGCGTGCTGAGCATCAGGGTGGCCCACCCTTGCTCACCGTTTCTTTCCTTTGTCTCAGGCCTTCAGTGTGATCTCCGCTAGGCTAAAGCACTGACGTTCTGACTATCCTGTTTCCCACACTATTTGTTTATCCTGGATGTTGGACTAGTCAGCTTCTCATCACTTCCAGAAAACAACTCAGGATGAAAGGCTTATTTTTGACACGCGGTTTTCGAAGCTCAGTCCTCAACTTCCTGGTTCCATCGCTTTGGGCCTGAGGTGTGACTGGACACGATGGTGGAGAGTGGAACACAGTTGTCCTCCTCCTGGTTCTAGAAAGCAGATTGCTGGAGAGAAGCAGGAGGGGGATTGAGGGCAAGTTATAATCCTTAAAGCCATGTGCTCAGTGACCTACTCCCCTCAATTGGGCCCTCCCTGCTAGATCCTTCCAAAGATGCCTTCGTGTTATGAATCCACAAGTGGATGAACCCATTGTTCAGGTCAGAGCCCCATGATCAGATCACCTCAGTCATCAGATTCACCAGCTGGGGACTGAGTTTTCAACACCCGAGCCTTCTGTGGAGGGCACTTCATAAGCAAACCGTAACAGAAGCCTCTGTCCTGAGCCTCCCGCATTGTATTCGGCTTCTAACTATACGTGTTCCTCCGACTTAAGATTCTGTGCTCTTCTACAGGTAGTCGGTGGCTGCTGAGAAAGGGGAGAATCAAGGTTCAGGGATGGCCCCCTTGACAGGTGATCCAATCCAGAGTGTTCAGCCTTAAACACATGTACATAGGAGCAAACACTAAGTGGATTCAGGTAGAACGTGTATGTGTACATGTGCATACACATGCATATGTGTGAATAAAACAATAAGTATCACAGATGAATTTGATAGGGAAGCATAAGAATAATAACTTGGAGGGATTGGGGTAGAAATGATGTAAATACAGCATTTGTGAATGAATTTCTCAAAAAAGTATTTACATTAAGAAAGATTCTGTGCTCTGGACAACAGGACACAGGTCAACTGATCTCTGGAAAGAGCCTCTGAGACGATGGAATACCATTGCCCAGCTTCCTGTGCCTGGCTCACACCTCTGATGTGATTTTGGAGAATCTTCCCATATCTGTGTGAGAGGCTATAGCTGCCCCATGGGTGGGTATCACTGCTACGGGCCCATTCCCTAGGAAGCTGAGAGCTTCATTAAGCCTTTCTCTCTTACACTGTACTGTTCTGCTGTTACCCATTCTTATGGCACACCCCTAGTACACCTCAGGCCATGGAGAATTACTTCTGAAATCACAGGTGTTACAGACAGGAACCTGTGGAGGCCTTAAAAGTGTTGCAAATGTTAGACTCTGAGATGTGGACCGATAGCATAGATTAAGGGAACTCAGTAATGGAAGAGAAATGGGTGGACTTCACATTCATTCTCAAGGGGTCCAATGGTTTCACTCAGCTACTCTCTCCCAAGATTTCTCTACCAGTGGGGAAACCTCATCAGATTTAGACTAGCTTGTATCCCAGGGGAGCTGCCAGACAGCATCTCCCACTGTGCTCAGAGGAAATCTTCTCAGGCCAGCCCCAGGACCCATCCCACACCAAATCTAGCCATCTCAGGTACAACCCTGAGATCAGAGATGAGGTGATCAACATATGCTTCAAGGGGCTCCTGAAACACAGGAATGTTCAGCCCAAAGCTGGGTAAATTCTGAGCAGATTCTATGATGTGATCACTCTTGCAGAGACCATCCCTATAGAAGCAGGAAGCTCAGGTTCCACCCTCCCATTCCCAGGGCTGGATCAGCTTGCCAGGAGATGAACAACCTGAAACAGGTGTGGAAGCCATACGTGATCACTATGCATTCGGGTGCCGATTTCAATAAAGTAATTAGGGTGTCTTCTGCACGTGGTTAGGATTCAATCAGTGACATTCCAAAATTAGTTTTAATTGATGGAATTTTATGTAATTATGACAACTATCTCTAAAATAAGTAATTAACTGTTCCAATAAAAAAAATAAAAAGGGATGTTCTGAAAACAAACCTCGGATGAATTATAAATATTCTCTAAGATATTTGGCCAATTAAAAGCTCCTTGAATCTTGTTTTTACATTTTTTTCCAACAAAGGTTGCTTAGCAACCGCCCGCTGGATCTTCTCTCTCATCAGTTTCCTCTCCAACCTTTGCTCCTGCAGCTTAGACGGAAGAAAGGCTGGTGCTTTGTGATGGCCCCCACTTCTCAGTCACAAGCAGGGACAGGGCTTTGAAATGTAATAGAGCCTATTGCTTGCACCCCGGGTGGTACATCTGGAAGACGTGTTCCCAAAAGGCCCATGAAACATTGAAAGGGTAAATATAGTAACTGCTCTGAAGGCAAGTTGCTTAATTGACCAGGTTTGTGCATAGCAAACAGTGATCCGCCTATGAGCTGGTGGGGGTGGCACTGTTAAGACCAGCTTCCTGCCATGACTTATCTAGGCGCTACTTTCACTGCGCTCCTGGAATTCGATTGGTCTGTGCGGTGGTTTGAGTAAGAATGGCTCCATAGGCTCATCTAGGTATGGCCTTGTTGGAGTGGGTGTGGCCTTATTGGAGGAAGTGTGTCACTGCGGTGTGGACTTAAAGGATTCAAAAGCCGTGCCAGATCCAGTCTCTCCCTTCTGCTGCCCGCAGAATAGGTCTCAGCTACCTCTCTAGTACCATGTTCCCTTTGCGTGCTGCCGTGCTTCCCACCATGATAATAGACTAAATCTCTGAAACTGAAAGCCAGTCCCTTTTTAAATGACTTGCCTTGGTTATGGTATCTCTTCACAGCAACAGAACAGCGACAGTCCAGATAGGGAAACGGTTTTTTCTTTTTTTTTTTTTGGTGGAGTGGGACGGGGTGGTGGGTGGGGGGTGGGGGCAAGAAGAAGTTAGGAAGGAAACAGAGGCCGTGTAAGAGACCACAGTAAGACCCTTTCTCTCAGAGTTTAGCACCATGTTCTAGTCTTTTCTGGGGGCTTAAGCAGTGAGACTGAACCCATTTTCCTCTGGTGCTCTGTCTTCATGAACAAACCTGAAGACAGAGCACCAGGTCTTCACAGAACTCCACTTCTTACTCTGTTCCCCCTGTGTGGCACAATGGGTCTCTATTCTTCCTTATGCCTTACATGCGTACCCTCACCAGCTACCTCAGCTTATTCAGAACCAAGAGCTGCTTTGCCAACTACCTGGCTTCTTTGGGAACTCCTATTGAACTGAAGGACTCCCTCCATGTTTCTCTTAGCTTCAGTTTTATAAACTTTTCAGGCACCTCCAGACCTTAAAGCCAAAGAGTTACCTTGCCATTCTAGGCAATGCCACAGACTAATTGACAACAGAAAAACAGTAACATGTGGGTCAGGTGCCCATCTTGACTTTGCAAACTGTTACCAGCATGATTGTGATAATGTGGTCAAACTGTATCTTCCTTCTCCCAATCATACACCGAAGTCTCAATTTTCAACACTTTAGAATAGGGCCTTAATTGGAAAAAAGGGATATTTTAGAAATAATTAAGTCAATACTAGAGCAGGGCAATCAATGGTGCTGATGTCATAAAACCAAGGAGAAACTGGGGGTCTCAGTGCCACAAAGAGAGGGGAATTGGGCACTGGCACACATATAGGGAGAAAACTATGTGAGAAGACACGGAAAAGGATAGAAATCTTCAAGTCGAGGAGGGAAGCCTGGAATAGATCCTTCCCTCATGAGGTTCAGTTTTGACCTCATGCAGAACAGTGAAGCATTTATTTTCTGTTTCTGGTACTCTTAGGACAGCCTTGAAATCTATATAAAATTTGGTACCAGAAGTGGGGCTCTACTGTAATACTCAAATGCATAAGAACTGCTTTGAAATTGAGTAGCAGTCAGACATTGGAAGACTTTTGAGGTTCAGCATTTAAAAAGATAAGTTGCCTTAGAGAGACTGTTAGCAGAAATAGGCACATTAAAGGAGGCTCTGGAGAAGGCTTGGAAGGAAAAGAGGAGAGCTGTAGAGAAGGCGGCTATTGTTTCAGAGAATATATTTTGCACCATGAACAGAATGTTACTAGAAATAGCAATGTTAAAGGCACTGCTGGCCAGGCCTCAGAGAGAAGTGTTTTTGGAAACTGGAGAAAAGGTGATCCTTGGTACAGTGACAGGACTTGGCTGACTTGCATTCTGGTAGACAGAATCAGAGCTTAAAGCAAGAAAATTGGGTACTTATTTACCAGGATTTCTAAACCAAGTGTTAAAAGTACAGTCTGGTTTCTCTTTGTTGCTAGTACTAAAAATGTGAAAAGAGAAAAATAAATTGAAGACTCCCAAGCAAAAAGAAGCTATCACTGGTTGATTTGGATGATTCTCAACTTCTCTGGTGTTCTCTGGAAAGAGGACCAAGAACTATCTCAGCAAAAGCCAGAGACAGAGGTACAGTTATTCATGAAAGACATTTGAGGAGGTCCTCTTGTCTTACAGTTTGAATGCCTGTGAGTTGCACAGGAGACCATAAGAGTTTCCAGAATTTTTATACCAGCTGAAACACTGCCATCCTGGATTTCAAGGGAGAGAGATGGGATGGAAGGAAAGGTAGAGGCCAGAGGGATTGCCATGGCTGCTATGCAGCCAGAAGACACTGGTCCAGAGGTTGAGAGCCATTTCCTTTCTGATAGCCAAGGATGAGCATAGGGTAAAGCTAGCACAAGAGGCCATGTTGTCTAAACACAGTGGGCCAATTCCTCCTAGCAGAAAATCTTGTCAAAAACTTTCTCTTCGAGTTGTACACATGATACGTTTCCGATACAGAAGCTTTATTTATTTTGTATAATTTAATCTTCACAGAGGATTGGGCATCAATGTCAGTTTACTCACTTGAGCAGCTTGGAGACTAAGCATTGCTTAAGATTTCACGACTGGCAAATTTACAAATCAAGTTTTAAGACCACACCGGATAGCAAGGTCTTTTTGAGTTCAGAAGAAGATATTGAAGCCAGAGTGTGTAACAACAGCAAAAAAGAATAAACAAAACTGGACAAACTCACTTAATAGAATGAAAACTAAAGTGATATCCTTTAATTGCTGCTCATATCACAAATTGTGTGGATACAAGTACGTGTGTCTCAAGTCTGAGGCACAAAACAACGGACTAAGCATCTGATAGTCTTTCCAATGTGGATGGGTTTCCACCTATGTGTCTATTTACAATAGACCTCTTTAAGTAGTTTTATTCTCTGGGTTGTAACACCTGTAACCAGCTATGGTCTGAAAATAATGAAGAGAAAATTCCAAGAAAATTCTTGCTTCTTATTTCAATACCCTACTCTACACAATCCAAGATGCAATTTATTCCTATGTCCATTGTATCCATGTTGTATATGTTACTTTTCTGTCAATCTCTGTAGCCTTTTAAGTAGTCAGATTGCCCATGGCTTGAACACAGTGCTTATACTAAACAACCCTATTTTACTTAATAATAGCCTCAAAGCATAAATGTATTGGTATTAAGAATTCAGATATGCTAAAGAGAAGGTACAAAATGCCTCTTTCAAATGAAAAAAAAATGACACCTCAATTTAATAAAGAAGAAAAAATCATAGTCTGAGATTACTAAGCTCTATCATTTGATAAATTATTTTTGTATTGTAAGATATTTTACTACAGCGTGTTATTTTTTCTATTTTAATATTTCTTGTTGTTACTCTGCCATTTATAAATTAAAGTATAACATGAGTATTAGAATAGGATATTTGTATGCAAAGTTTAGTGCTACCCGTAATTTCAGAAGTACATTTGGAATATATTCCTACAGACAAATGGGAGAACTATGTGTAACATCTTCATCTTGGCAGTGGTCCTCAACCTTCCTGATGCTGTGACTCTTTAATACAGTTCCTCATGTTCTGGTGACCTCTCCAACCATAAAATTATTTTTGGTGCTACTTCATAACCGTAATTTTGCTACTATCATGAATCGTAATGTAAATATCTGATACACAGATGATTTTAGGTGATCCTTGTGAAAGGGTCATTCAATCCCCAAAGGGGTTGTGACCCACAAGCTGAGATCTGCTGATCTGTGTCAATGTCCTTATTTGTATTTCTGTTATGTGTATGTTTTTAGAAGTTTGGTGCACAAAGCTACAAGACCACGTGTGCAGTGGTCCCTCTAGAAAGGCTGAGTGTATCTGTGAATCTCTATATCTTCACTTCTATTTGTGCCTGTCCATACTCATAACCATTTCTACATATGAAGCTGTACACATAAAACAATTAACAAACTGCATAGCACCTGGTAATACTTTCTGATCCTTCAGTTCCCCTATTCACTACACAGTGCTATAACCTTTAGCCAAAGGTGTCAAGGGAACTGTCTCTTTGTCATTTACTGTTGGGTTACAGATCCTTCCTCATATTGAAGGCATTTACCATTCTTGTACCATCTGCATTTGAAGTGGCTTCTTCCTCATTACTGAGATTTGAATGCTATTTTAGAGAATTCACAAATCTCTCAGTGGCGATGATTTTTAAAGTTCATTCTTTAAGCCTTCATTGCATGCTAGAATTTAAGACGATTTATTTTTTAATGCATTCTGGAAAATGCCAGTTGTAACTGCTTGCTACCTAGGCGATGTCTTCTCTATTTAAATGACACACTATCTTGCTGGCCCATCCTTTTGAGCTTTTTATTCTAACAAACTCTGTGTTGCCTTGTGTGGAATAACAGGGAGAATTTTATAGCTTCATGGCCTTTGGACTAGAGGCAAATTCCAGGCTGGTGCTCACATTTAAAATATGTGTTCAGCACAGCAGTGTCAGGATTCTATGACATTTCCTGATTTACTTCATTGAATATCCTTTTTTTTTTTTGCATACAGAAATGCACCGCACTCTATATACATCATAGTAATTTCTATGTAGGCATCATTCAGATAAAAATAGGTGAAACAAATTTTCTAGAAATTCAAGATCTAATCTTCTTGGGTTTTTAAAAGAATTGTGTCTATTATTATTGTGCGTGATGTGCAGATGTGCTTGTGCCCCTGAATGTGTGTGGAGTTCAAGGAGAATGCTGTAGAGTTGGTTCTCTCCTTCCACTTTTTCATGGGTTCCCAGATCACCAGGCTTGCATGGCAAGTGTGTACATGCAGAGCCATCTGTCAGCATCATTTCTGTTTTATCTGTTTTATGAATATGTGATAACCAGGCTGTCTTTGTTTCTGTCTGTCTTCCAATGCCAGGTCACTTGTAGGTTTTTAAAAGTCAACAAAGGCCCACTGTAGTTGTATGTTGCTGTGGGGACTCACCAAGGAGGACTTGGAGGCATATTTCATAATTGCAAACCCTACCAGACCTCTGCAAAGGGAACCACCATCCTGGCCAGCGCCATACTCAGTTGACAGTGGAACCCTGAGCATCTGAGCTCAGGTGTATTTATTCTTTCAGAACTCCTCAGGTATTCTACTGATAGCATGTGCAGATCATTAGCAATTAAACAACCCCCACAGAAATCCAACACCTGCAGACAATACAAAATGCCCTAGACTTAGGATAGTCCCTCACCCAACAGTGCATAAAACAATTTCAAACATAACTAAAAATGAACTTCCCCAACAGCCCACCATGAAGGAGCCTCTGCAGGCTCCCTTATTCAAATGGAGACCATCTGACCACTCTATGAAATCCCCATGGTTTCGGCTGTGCTCATCATGGATCTCTACTCGTCTATGAGCACTGACCTGTAAAGCGCTTGGCACATAGCACATGCTAAATAAAGAGAAGAGAGTTTAGAAGATAGCCCTAAGTGTAAAAAGCCAACAATACTTACAATATCATAAGCATGAGTTATAAACTCAAGAATTCTAGTAAAATCAAATTCACTCAACTTACATCCGAAGAAAATATGTGTGTTGTGCTTATAATTATGCATGCTTTATCACCAAATTTATCCTGGTAGAAGAGGACTTCTGTTGACCAAGTGTTGACCACAGTGGATCTTTTCACTCTTGGTTGTACACATCTACTACTGTGTAAGGTTTCTATTAGTTCTGACTCTACACTTCGAACTACTTTTCCTCCACTATAAACCTGGAAGTTCTGGGAGCCAATTGGCTCTTTAATTCATGGTATAATCTTTTACAGTGCATCTTATTATCATGAAAATCAAACCACAGATCCACCCTTATCTATTCTTTGATTTCAGACTTTGAGCTCCACAATTTGAAAAGAACAGCTTTCTGGTTTCTTAAGCTGCTCAATTAGTGGTAACTCGTTGTGGAAAGCAGGTAACTGTTGTCCCCTTCCATTGTGCCCTTGACAGTATGCAAAGTTTATCCAGAACAGAGAACCATAAAAATACTGAGCTAATGGGCTGTGGAGAGAGCTCAACAGTTGAGAGTACGTAGTGTACTTACAGAAGACCAGCATTTGGTTCCCAATATCCAGGTCAGATGACTCACAGTTGCCTGTAACTTCAGCTTCAGGGGATCCAACAACTCTGGCTTCCATGGAGACTGCAATCTGTGCGCGCACGCACACACACACACACACACACACACACACACTTAAAAATAATAAAAGTAAATATTTTATAATACTAAATTATTTAGTATATATTTATATGCATGTTATGCTATATTATATAACTGTACATTTATATAATTATATATATATATTATATACTATGCATATGCTATATATTCATATATATTTAATATATATTTAATCTCCATCATCACCACTAGGATTTATACACAGATAATGAGAGCATTGGCCTGGAATTTGCCTCTTGTCCAAAGGCCATGAGGCTGTAAAATTCTCTCTGCTATTCTACACAGGGCAACACAGAGCATGTTAAAATAAAAAGCTCAAAAGAATGGGCCAGCTTCTAATATATATGTGAAAACATTTAACATTCAAATGTCTGAAATTAATTTGGTTTGTTAAAAGTAACTGGTGAAGTTAATCGTACTCAACACATAATTCCTTCAACA
Organism: Cricetomys ansorgei; assembly: GCA_026225945.1. Classification (NCBI taxonomy): domain Eukaryota; kingdom Metazoa; phylum Chordata; class Mammalia; order Rodentia; family Nesomyidae; genus Cricetomys; species Cricetomys ansorgei. The sequence continues at coordinate 7,348,889 of JAMJFZ010001121.1, read as the reverse complement.
TTTTATATATTAGAAACTTAATAGAAGCTACAAAAATAAAGACACGATTTGTTTAATGAAAGTTTTATTTCAATTACCCTTATGCAATATCAACACATGCACACATGTATGTAACTTGATTTGGGGCTCAAATTTCCTGATATTTTACCTTTCCCTTAGATTTTTAAAGATTTGGTTTTTGAAAATGTGTGCGTGTGTGTGTGTGTGTGTGTGTGTGTGTGTGTGTGTGTGTGTGTGTGTGCACGCACATATAAATGCAAGTGTCCACAGAGGCCAGAATAGGGCATCAGATTCCTTGGAGCTGGGATTGCAAATGATTGTGAGCTACCCAGTGTGGGTGCTGGGAACTGAACTGGAGTCCTCTGCATGAACTGTGTGTACTCTTAATCACTGAGCCATCTCTCCAGCCCTGAACCAATATTTTTATTCCCGTACTTCATTCATACATTATTCACACGAGTTCAAAGCTCTTGGTATGAAAATGCTTGCAGAACCATCTCTTGTTGATTCATTATCACAGTCACTGCAACCCTTTCTCCTAAAACAAAACATTTCTTCCCAGGGGCTACGCAGGTTTCTTTGAGAGCTGTATTTATGTTTTCAATTTCCCAGGGTAACAGTTAGTAATTTTCTGCATCAGGACACTAAGTATAAGTTCAGAATAATTATCAAAACCTGCCAGATGTTTTCAGTTGGCACTTTTTGGAGTACATAAGTGAACTAAGCTAGCACCTTGATAAAATATTCTAGAAACAAGTTTTGTCCAAAAACTGTCTGAATTCATATAGATAATGTTATCAATTATATTGAAAGATAATACTATCAATTATAATGAAAGATAATGCTAATGATGGTCTGGAACAAGATGTGTTAACTTTAGAAATAATTGTTCAAATCTACTACAATGTTATGTCTAAGTTTTCAATATGAGTTGTTCTGTACAATTTAGTTCAAATAACACCTGGTGAACTTGAACTTTGTGTTAGGCACAAGAAGCAGAGTATAAAATGGTAATTTAGACTGCTCCCAGCAATATAGGACAGCCACCCAAATAATTCAACAGTCAGTTAAGTGCCCTCTACAGAATTTAAGGAATCCAGAGGTACACAACTGTCAGGTCAAGTTAGTATATGATATAACACCGGATGAGTTGACTTTTACAGAATGTATAGAAATTACCTACAGAAGGACTTGGGCAGGGCAGAATGGGCTTGTGAGTAACTTCAATAGAAGTTGTATTAGTCAGGGTTCTCTACATGTACAGAACTGATAAAATGAATACATTTATATTTATCATACATATACATATATATGTATATATGTGTATATATGTGTGTGTATATCTATATCTATATATCTATATCTATATCTATATATATATATATCTATATCTATATCTATCTATATATCTATATATCTATATCTATCTATATATATATATATATATTTATTAGAGTGGCTTACAGGCTGTGGTCCAGCTAGTCCAACAATGACTGTCTCCCAATGGAAAGTTCAAGAATCCAGTAGTTGTTCAGTCCAAGGCTGGATGTCTCAGCTGGTCTTCAGTATACACCAGAATTCTGAAGAAGTAGGCTCTAATGCCAGTGAGGAAATGGACTCGTGAGAGTGAGGGCAAGCAGATAAAGAGCAAGAGCTTCCTTTTCCCTTGTTCTTTATATAGGCTGCCACCAGAAAGTATGGCTCAGATTAAAGGTGGGTCTTTCCACTTCAAATGAGTTAACTAAGAAAAAAGTCTCCCTCACAGGTGTACCCAGTTGCTAGGGTTTTAATTATTTCCAGAGAAGCTGACAACCAGGAACAGCCATAACAGAGGGTAGCTTTTATTTTACTGAAAGGAATTTGTAAGCTCAGGACCAGAGCCGAGTTGTTCCAGGCAAATGAGGCTCAGCAACACGCTGTCTCTGCGAGCCTCCATTTTCTTTTCTTTTGCTCCGTCCTCTCCATCCTTCTCTGAATACCAGAAGGCAAGCGCCGTCAAAGATGAAAGAGATCTCACTCATCATTGCCTTGAGGAGGTTGTTCACTTACTTTGTGATACTCTGAAAGAAGCAAGACACTGAAGAAGGGAAGAGTAACAAAGATGGGTAGGGACCAGTGGAGTCACCACTCAGAATCAGAGGACTGTAAGGGCCCAAACCCTTAGTTCAATCCCCTGCGCCCACAGGGTGAAGGGAGAGAGATAACCAACTTTGGCAAGCTGCTCTCTAATTAAAGCATATGGGCCTGTATGCAGATGCACATATGTTTATGCACACATGCAAATAAATGTAATTAAAAATCATTTTTAATGATGAAAGCGGGGGAAGTGAGCATGGACTCCCACCTCTCACCAAGAAGCTAACTACAATTGATACCTGCTTGCAAAGGAAAACTTAGTTTTCTCCAATGGGACCTCACTGGATTCAGGGTAGGGCAGGCCCCATGCTCACAGTAGGCGGTCAACACAAAATGAACTCAGTGGGTATTTCTGTAGAGTTTTTATCTCATATTACTTTTTATGGCATTTAGAAAATCTTTTTATTTTATTTTATTATTTTATTTTATTTTATATTTTTGTCTTACTGATCTTTGGATTATATATTATGGTTTCTAATTTAGTGTTTTTGTGGTTTGTGTGTATGAGTTTCTTGTGGCATTTTTTGTTGTTGTTTGTTTTGGTTTGCCTGTTTGGATTCTTTCTTATTTTTGTTTTTGTTTGTTTGTTTTTCTTTTTTGAGACTGGGCCTCACTAGTTGCTCTGGCTGTCTTGGAACTCACAGAGACTTGCTTGCCTCTGCCTCTCAAATGCTGGGATTAAAGGCGTGTGCCACCATACCCCGGCAGCTTGTGTGTTTTCTAAAGAGAAAGAGAAGATGGGGTGAATTTGAGTGTGCGGGGAGGATCTGGGAGGAGTTGGGCGAACAGGGTGATCAGAATATATGAAATTTTTTTCCAATTGAAAAAAAAATCGTGAAGACTTAGTGATGAAAGCTTTTCTTCCAGAAGAGTAGATTAAAAAACGTGCAGGGTCCTTCTCTGCCTAGAGGTTAAAAACTACTGTTATCTAAAAATTTATTACCTTCATGATTGGCCTCAGATAGTGAAGGACCTGTGGGGCTAGTGCCCGCCCAGGGTCTTAGAGCGAGGGGCAACCCCCAAGGAAGGCAAGTGACTCCAGATAGATGCAAAACGCACGAGGCTTTTATTGTCCCGAGGCGCTGAGATTCACCTTCAGCAAGTCTCCACGAAGGGAGCAGGAGAAGGCAAATCCCGATCCCTTTGTCCCTTGGTATTTTATGGGATGCAGGGGTGAGGGGCTAGGGAATAGGGCTTGTGTAGCTTTAATTGGCTCAGCATTCCTCAAGTCCTAGTCTTTCAAACTAATTGGTTAGGAGATCCCGAGACCAGTGGAGAACTGGGAGCAGTTGGTCAGTGACCTTTGGACTAACTGGCCCAGAGACAGGAAGGCTGGGATGCCTGGAGGAGAAATTTCCTGCTGGTGGATGATAAACTTAATGGTCCTTTCCCTGGGGGGGGGGGGGGGGGGGGACGGGGGGGGACTGTTCATGGCCTGTCTTCATAGTAGGTGACTGCCAGCACTCGGGCGGTTAGGCCTGGAGTTTCTAGGAATCCTGGTTCCTGCTTGTGACTACGTTGTCATTTTATATTTCTTAAATCCTTTCAATAGGAGCCAAAAGCAGAATCTCAAGTGGTGGTTTTTAGTGGCAGGAAATGGTAAACTAGAAGAGTCACATAAAGACAGCCAGTCTTCCTCTGGAGTCAGGACTCTTTCAGCATAAGCAAGGGCATACAGCAGTGACTGGAGAGTCTCTTATGAATGACAATAACCTTCTATCAAAGTATGTTCATGTTTATAAAAACATCACACAAAGAATCAGCTATATGCTGGATCTGACTGCTCAATGCATAAGGCCATTCATTGGGGCCTGGTAAGAAATTGTATCCCAGCTCAGAGACAAGGCAACTGGGTAATAGCAAGTCCTTCAGTGTCATATTGAGGCATTCTCTGATGCTCTCAGGATCATTTAGTATTCAAGGGCAGAGGGCAGCGTGCTTTGACTCATAGGCCGGCCGCCTGTTACTGTAAAATGAAATTTTAGTAAGTGGAGTAACACTACACTCATTGGACAGACAGACCAACAGACAGACAGTCGGTGGCTGCTTTCATGCTGTGATTGAGCAGTTTCAGAGTTACAATACACACCAAGTACCCTGAAAGCCTAAGTATTTTCTGTTTTCTGTCTGGGTTTTTTAGAAAAAAATGTGTCAACCAATACACCTTTGCTTGATTTAGTGTTTGCTATTGACTAAGGGCCAGAGTCTGTGGGACTGTGTATTAAGACACAGAACACTAGTGGGATGTGATTATTTCTACCCAGCAAAAAAGAAAGATAAACACATTTTTGTTTTCCTGTAGAATACTAGCCACTTTTATAATCCAATACCAAAAAAAAGCTCATTTCAATATTGTTTCTTCAGCACCTTTATAGACTAATATTTTATATACCAATCATTGTGTGTGTTCATGTGCATGTGTGTGTGCCTCAGTGTGTGTACATGTGCATATATGCCATAGTATGCGTGCATGCATGTGCACGTGTGCCACAGCATGTGTGAATGTATGTGTGTGTGGGGGGGGCGGCGAGGAACCATAGTGCGTGTGGAGATGAGAGGACAGCTCTGTGAAGCAGAGTCGGATCCCTGCGTCCGTCTTTATGCAGGTGTCAGGGATTGAACTCAGGTTGTCAGGCTCAATGGCAATTGCCTTTACCAACTGAGCCATCTCTCCAAATAAAGGACATTTCTGGTCAGTTATGAATTTACAGAGTCCACTTAATGTTGTCCTTACACATCTGTGTTTAGGACCAAGCACTTGGGTTTGTATAACCTATCAGGAGGCTTTCCCAGGGGAAAACCGATTCTCTGTCTTTTGATAGGCATTTACGCCTGCCTATAGCTTTTCATCTGTGGGTGGGCCGTGTGAAATTTTCCCCATCCATTTTAGCACGTCAACTGGTGTGGTCACTGTGCCTGTCTCGTTTGGGCCACTTATTGTTGAGATTGCGCGGGTACAGCTCCCCGTCATGTCTAGAAGACGGAGGTGTCCGGTCCTCCAGCTCTTGCAACCTTTCTGTCCCCTCTTTGGCAATGTCCTCTGAGCTATAGGTATGGGGGTCACGTTGTAGATGTACTGTCAGGGCTGGGAACCCCATATTGACTTACTCTCTGAATGCTGAGTAGTTATGACCCCTTAGTAGCCTCTGACTGCTGCAAGTGTTCTAAAATTCTATCCTGGTAGAAATGTAGAGAACCCGAAATGTTCATCCATTGCTGGGAGAATGGTTTGACAGCTACTCAAATGTTAGCGCTGGAACCAGCATGTAATCCAAAACTTGCAACTGGGAAGCACAGGGTCATTTTTGGTTTACACACCCTTATTACAGTCACTGGGGGAGGTCAGGGGAAGAACTCAAGGTAGAAGCTTGAATGCAGAAACTGAACGAGAGGCCATGAGAGAACGCTGCTTACTTACTGGCTTGCTCCTTGTGGCTTGAGGTTTCTTTTACCACCCAGGACTATGGCCAGGGATGGCACCACCCATAATGGGCTGAGTCCTCTCACATCCATCATTAAGCAAGAAAATGACCCACAGGCTTGTCTACAAGCCAGTCTGATGGAGGTATTTTTTTTCCAACCGAAGTTCCTTCTTGCATCTTAGCTTGTTAAAGCCGAGGGGAAAAACAAAACAAAACAAAAACAAAAAAAAAACCCTGCACACAGGAAAAACATCCATACACAAAAATGAATAAATAAGTAAGTAAATAAATAAATAAAATAATTGGATTCATTAAAAAAACAACAAAAGGGATGAAGTGGGACACGTCGTGGAGCTGAGCGTACATTACTTCACTAGCAAGTGCCAGCCCTGGGTTCTTTCTCACACACCACCAAAGAAAAAGGTACAAAGTACTGATGCCTGCTACAGCATGTATAAGCCTCGAACATGTTAGGATCCATCCAGGAAGCCAGAGACAGGGCTCATACACTGCGACTGCAAGAGGATAAAATTGTACATATAGATAAATCCACAGAAACTGAAAATCTGGAAAAAAGACAAGGCGTGACGGCTAACTGCATGTGCATACGGTGAGTGTGTGTGTGTGTGTGTGCACGCGCGTGCGTGCATTTTAGAGGCGTGAAGTCATGTGGAATGAGATTGTGTTGAAGCTGCACAATTCTACACACATCAACAACGCTGAATGATCTGTTTTCAAAGAATGACTCTTCTAAGCTTGACTCCCAAGAATCCAAGAAAGTGGGGAGGAGAGAGCTGATTCCGCAAAGATGTCCTACACACACAACGGCAATAAAGCTTTTTTTTAATTAATAAGGAAAACACACTGAGGTCTTTCCAGGCTTATAAGCATATTAGTTATTTCTAGGAATATGTGTATTTGAGTTAAATAAACGAATTAAATACTTAATTTGGGCTGTAAAACAATCTAAAACACAAAAGCTTAGCTCTCTAACTGCACAGCCAATGTTACTGTCACTTGGCTTCTTATTTGAGCAAACGTTACCTGGGTGCTCTTACCAAGGACAGATCTTACAAAGCTAGGCGTGCACAAAAATTACACTTATTGCACTCCCCAAACGTGGTGTGTGGAAGTTAAATGACCAGCTTGTTGAATGTCTAATTTAAAATTCTTTCATCTGTACCAAGTGTGAAGCTGTAAAACACAGTCATAATAAGTAATAATTTCCTTTCTGTTGATTCTTTTGGTTCCAAAAAAATAATTTATTGCCTGACAAATCATGTGTGATCTGGTCACTTTATCAGCTGTGCTAAAAAAAAAAGTCCAGGTGGGGTGTCTATCTTGTTTACATGCAGTCACCCCATTGTTTCACTTCTTGTTGCTAGGCAACCACCCACCAGAATATGAAAAATTTATTTCTAATCAAGTTTTTATTCTATATGGCCTTAGGAAAGCCCATGCACACATAAAATAGTTTCCAGAATGACTGTAAATCTTTGGCAATGCCTCCAAGTTAGGTTTTGTTTTGTTTTTTAATTTAAGAATTGAAAAATCTGACTTATCATTAAAATTACAAATTGTAACCTTGTGTTTGGTTATCCCCGAATGAAGGGAAAGTCATAACTCAGAAATCTCCTTTTCTTTTTCCTCTGAAATGGCTGCTGAACCACAGCCTTCTTCACGACTGAGTCTTGCTCTTTGTTTGTCTTCTGGTTCTCTCTTGGAAGGTGGATTCTGCTCCAGACACCGAGGTTGTTTATCTGAAGCCCGGAGATGCTCCCCATCACTTAACCATTCCGTTGGGATGGACAAGCAATCAGAAAAGCAGGATCATAATGGCCCCCTCGCCTGACTGTTACTTTGACCCCACTTTACAGCTTCCTTCCATAGCACGCTTGATGCTCTCACTACCTGGCTGGGAGTTTCTGAAGCCCAGGCGGCTGTACAGCTACATGCACTTCCAGGCGCTGTGGTCCTGCCCTGGGATTCTCAGTGCTCAGCTGAGGTGGTCCCCTTGTGACTCATCTACTACTTACTTTTGTCAGCCTCTTCCATAAGGTGCAACCCTTCCCCAGATTCCTTTTCTGCTGATGTGAATATTTCTATTATCTACCGCCACATTTTAAAACCATTCCAAAATCTAATGGCTTAAAATAGAAAACATTTCACTGTCTCACATGCTATAGTAATTCAGAAATTTGGGCAGGGCTTAGCTGGACCAGTGTCCTGCTCAGCACAATGCCATCTGAGTCTCTCAGACACATTCATTCAGCCCCTAGACTATGTTAGATAACCCATGGCCTCTCACTGCTAAGTCTAGCTCGCCTCCATGCAGGCTCGGGGTTCCTCCATGTGGTGTCTTAGGTCGGTTAGTTACAGTCTTTGCATGACAGCTAAGGCTTTGAGAACCCATAAATAAGGCTGTCTGTCCATTAGCAGACAGGTCTGGCACTGGCAGGATTGTTCTTAACATACTTCACTCTGCAGTGTAACTACAAGCCCACCCAGATTCAAGGAGAACAGTTCCTACCTTTCCTGAGAGGAGTGAGAAAGAATTTCAGACCAAGCTTGTCCCATGCTTTACAGCCAAGAGGGTTCAGATTATGATGCAATGGCTTTTTAAACCATTTAAACCATAAAATAGACTTTCTTTTCCCCAGCCAGACATAGAAACAGCCACCTGGCATGCAGAGAACCCCAGCTTTGTCATTTCACTTCTTCCCTCTGCTGTAAATCACTGTATGTAGTAACATCACAGGCTAAAGTATTGCTCCCTCTCTAGGTATTAAAGTCTCTGAACTACTCATACCACAAAGTCATAAATCACAAATGTGATACTGGATTTAGCAACTCAACAGGGACAGAAGAGCCTTTGGCAGTAACCCTTTCTTGCCTTGCCTATCATTCCAGAGGCTCATCTGTCATTAGATTGGTGGGATCCCTCTGTGCTGATGCTTCACTTCCCTCCTGCTTCAAGCTAGGCACCACCTTCTGTAGTTGTTAAGCTACTGTGATGGCTCACCAAGAGAGACACGGAGGCATATTCATGGTTGCAAACTCTGCCAGACCTTAGCAGAGGGAACCACCATCCTGGCCAGCACCATATATCAACAGTGAAACACCGAGCATCTGAGCTCAGGTGTTTTATTGATTCAAAACTCTTCAGGTATTCTACTAACAGTCCATACACACACATCATTAGCAATTAAACATCCCCCATGGAAATCCAACACCTGCAAACAATACAAAACGCCCTAGACAGCCCCTACCCAACAGTGCATAAAACGATTATTTTATATATAACTAAAAATAAATTTCTTCAATAACCTTCAAGTGTGGGACAGCAGTATTGAGCATGCATGCAAGTGTGTGCGTGCAGTGCTTAAGTTCGTGTGTACGTATCTAAGAGTCAGGGAACAACCTTGGGTGTCACTCTTCAGACACCATCTGCCTTTTTGAAAAGAGTCTCTCACTAGCCTAGAACTGGTCAAATAAGCTAAGCTTGCTTTCCAGCAAGCTTCAGGGATCTCCCCATCACAAGCTTATGCCACCATGCCTGGATTTTCTTTAAAAAGGGCTCTAGTTGCAGAACTTGGGTCCTTGTTTGACAGCTGATCCCAAGCCCTGACTGTGATGTTCTTGACACCATTCCTTGGACCCATGTTCAAGCTTGTCACAGAGAGTGGTCTCTGGGTAAAACTACCATTCAGGAATCCCCTGGGTTGGTGTATAGCTCTCAGGATAACTTCCTGATACATTCTAGTTTTAAACAATACAGCACCAGGGAAGTTTTAGCATTTGCATGAGTTGCCTCTCCAGAAATACATGTGCTATCCGCATTAAATTACCAGTGAAAGGGAGGCAAAGACTTGTGTCAGTAGGAGAGAGAGACTGACTTTGGGAAGAGGGAAACTTAAAGGACTCTGAACACAGCGATGAATAACATAAGCTCTTATCACATACATAGCACAGACCGTGCACAGCATCAGCCCACATAAAACCTTCCCAGCAGTAGTCTCATTTTACTCCACGAAGTGCAACCCTGTTGCTCAGGTAATTAAGACCACTCAAAGCTTCTGGTCAAAGGTCACCCAAGTCTTCTGTAAACAAATTATACATACTGACTTTAAAGAAGAAGCATTGTCATCTTTTTTTCCAGATTGAGTTTAAAAAAGTAGAACAAGAGACTGGAAAGATGGCTCAGCAGTTGAGAGCGTTTACTTCTTTGACAGAGGACTGAGTTCTGGTCCCAGCATCCACATCAGATGGCTCAAAATTGCCTGTAACTACAAATCCTGAGGATCAAACGCCCTCTTGTGGCTTCCACAGGCACCTGCACACACGTGCAAACACACACAAACACACACATTCACATAAATAGTAAAATTAAATCTTTTTGCACATCACCTCTTAATCTGCAGAACAGACCAAGATTTGACATGAGACATCTGCTACATAAAAATTGTGGTGACAATCTTATCTAATGTGATTTCTAAGAATTTGAACTTGAGGCGTGGTGTTAGTTTCTTTTTCTGTTGCTGTGATAAAAACACTCCGACAAAAACAATTTAAAGGAAAGGGAGTTTATTTTGGCTCAGGTTCCAGGTTCCAGTCTGTCATGGCAGGGAATAAGTAACAGCAGCTGAAGTGCGAGCAAGCTGGGCGTACGACATTTGCAGTCAACAAGCAGAGAGGGAGACAGAGAAATTCATGCTGCGGCTCAGCTCCCTCTTTCCACTTACACAGGCCAGGATTCAAGTCAGGGAAGGGAGACAATCAAAACTGGTTGAGTCCTCCTACTTCAGTGAACATCTTGCTGCTTCCAGGCGCAGGGGCCGATCTCCCAGCGATTCTGTCTTTCAAGTTGACAGTTCTCACTAACCATCGAACATGAGAAGAAGTAATCAAGTGGCAAAGTCTATGAAGTAATGGGGGTCTTGAACAGATCCGTAAGATGGGTAAGATAAAAGCTAGAGAAATCAGAAGCTATTAGAAGGCAGAAGCTATTAAAAAGGACAAACCAGGGTGTGGTGGTCTGTGTCTGCAACACCAGCACTGGTGGATAAAGACAGGCAGATCCTGGGGACTTGGTGGCTGGCCAGTTTTGCTGAAACAGTGTATTCCACGTTCAATGAGAGATCCTGTCTCAAAAACTAAGGTGGCAAGCAACAGAGGAGCACAATTGATGTCAAGCTCAGCTCTAGCGGCTGGCCAGTATTCTCAAGGACTTCCTGAACCTCTGTGAGTTCCATCCTCCTAGCCTGATAGATCACAGATGTGGGTCAGGCCTGCAAGCTCCTGAAGTATCCTCACCAGAGAAGATCCCCTGGTGGAGCCCTGCAGCACTCCCTGCCCAAGTTGGTTAAAGTTAAACACTTTTGATATTGACATAGTAGTATAAGGCATGTTTGCTTGTGGGTAAACTGAGCATATATTTGAAAGACAAATCTTGTGTGAACATTCTAATTGCTGAGCACCTGACAGCCAATAGGCTGCACTCTCTGCACAGGGTCTCTCTACATAGCCCTGGCTGTCCTAGAACTCACTATGTAAATCAGCCTGGCCTCGAACTCACCAGCCTATGCCTCAAGTGCTGGGATTAAAGACATGCACCATCACACCTGGCAGTAAGCACTTTTAAGAGCATTGGCCTTTTCATGATCATGTATTTGGGCTATAAAGAATAGACTTCTGATTTTCTTTTTACATTATCCTAGTCTTTTCAGTAGCAAGAAATAGACATGCACTCAGTTACTTCAAATGACCGGAAACTAACTGTGACTTACTCTTGGGAATAAATAGGATGTGACTTGCAGCCTCAAGCTCGGTCATCATGGGAAGAGATGTTCATCAGGCCTGTGAGAAAGGAGAAGAAGGGTAGGTGAACTCAAGGTCATTCAGGCACCGATGTGGTCCAGAGGCTGAGTTATAGCAACGTTCTCTTAGCTGCTGAACTGCCGATCGATCCAAACTGAGGTGCATCTCAGTCACAAGGACTAAAAAATGTAGCTGTTATTTACCCTGCCAACCACTCTCTTCCTTCTTATACACGTGTCTCCTAACTTCTGCTTACTTCAGCCCCTTTGCTCTTAGGTTTTTCTTTCCATCTGGTCCTTCTCTACCTATTCTTCCTCCTCTAGCTCCTCTTCCTATTCCTCCTCTCTATGTGTGGATGGGACTGTATAAATACATGTGTTGGGGTGGGGGGACTATGCATATTTCTGTGTGCATGGGTGCATGCACTACCTATGGGCAGAGTACTGCTCTGAGCATACTTCACTGGACTCTGTGAAGTCTGGAGTTTCTCTTCTTCCTTGTCTGCATGCTTGATGCAGCTAGCATGAGGTCGTGCACGCCTTTACTTTCTGCCCCATGTTGGTTAATGTAAAGAAGTTGAGGCTTGGCACCATGAAGAGAGCCCAGGAGAGGCTACTGGTGAAAGTGCAGCCCAGTTGCAGCAAGGGACCCCAGCAGTTCTGAAGATGCAAATACCATGGGACAAACACAAAGGACAGCAGCAACAGTGGAGTGGAGTCTGCTAGAACCTGGAGGACAAGCTTTGTGTGATACAGAGGGCAGAGCCAGAGAAGTGACCCAAGCCTTTTGGAGGAGCCCAGAAGATCATGAGTAAACTCCAGATAACTGGATATTAATAATATTTTTCTGCTATCCAAAGACATCGTGAAAAGCTTGATAGATGTTTGGTATGATTTGGTCATGTGCATTAGAAACCTCATGATTGTTCCTCTTGTAAATTGCTGGTATGGTGTTAAATTGTGTTGTAGAGATAAAGCGATTTTATTGTCTTATACAGAAAAATGGAATTGTTGTAGAAGTTTATTTTTAGTTACATATAATACAATTGTTTTGTGTACTGTTGGGTGAAGGTCTGCCTAGGTCTTGGCGTTTTGTATCGTCTGCAGGTGTTGGATTTATGTGGGGGATATTTGATTGCTCATGACCTGCATGTGCTATCAGTAGAACACCTGAGGAGTTCTGAATCAATAAAAACACCTGAGCTCAGGTCCTAGGCGTTCCACTGTCCAGTATGGTGCTGGCTAGGATGGTGGTTCCCTCTGCTGAGGTCTGGAAGGGTTTGCACCTATGAAAAATTTTTCATTGTCTTCTTTTCTGAGTGACACAGTAGGTGTACAACGGCCCCTTCCCCCCAATTTCTTTTTGCTTAACTATGTCACTGTGATAGCCATGGCACTTGGATATGTGATATGACTACATATCCAAGAAGTAGTCATTTTCACATGCTCTTAGGTAACCCAGTGATGGAAGACACTAACGCACCTTCATACAATGCCACAGGTTAACTCTCTTTTTCAAGCCACAACCCAAGAGAAAGTTCTGCGGGGGCTGTTAACCATTGTAAGTGATAGAAAGTCCAGAAGATGTAATCCATCAGCGGTTCTTAGCGAGGGCCAAACCATCTCTTCCAGGAAGCATCTAAAAACCAGTCAGGGCGCTCTCGTTTGTCAATATCCGAATCTTCTGTTGATGTTTGATGTGGGCAGGTGAGATATGTTGAAGCTCCTGCAGCACTCAGAGTGGTCCCATAGAACGAAAACTTAACCCCACCAAAAATATAAGTGCTTCCACTGCATGAAACAGCAGACCATCACACAGTGTTGGTCAACTAAAAACTACAACCTGTAGCCTGCATATTGCACAACATGACCAACTCTAGAAAGCGTGTTGGTTTAACTATAGATTCGTCCCAGTGCTCATGTTCTGGCTTCTCATAAAAGACAATGAATTCCTTTCTAGGAACACCCTTACTCCAGGGTAATAAATAAGAAGGTACATTTGTCAAAGTACTAAGACACAGAAAGTTCTGTTGTGGTCTACAACTTCTTTACAGTTTTGATTTTTCAATGACCTAAGAAATAGTACATGGAAAAGTCCAGAAATAACCCATAGGTTTTCAAATGCAGCTGTTACAAGTAGTTGGTTGAAAAGTAATTTCCTCCCTGCTTCATCCTATCTGGGTTTTGAAGATCCATGTGTCCAGCATGCATCGATCCTGCCATTAGTCACTGGGTAGGCGTCTTTTGTGGGGGATGTGATAGCGTCTCCATATGTATCTGAAGCTGGCCAAAACCCTTTATCCTCCTGCCTCAATTTCCCAAGCATCATCCATTTTACATGCACAACTGCCCTCACTTTCATATGTGATGACGTGTCAGTTTGGAAGGGTTATACAGCTTGTGACTCCTTCGGAGTCCGGCAAGCCTCTGCTCTTTAAGTCTCTTCCATCCCAACTGAGAAAACCGGAGTGTTTTGCTCACCATGAATTGCATGTGCTCTTTCTGTGAAGCAATTGCATGCCTGACATGTTTCCTTTCATCATCTGGTCATTGCAATTTGTGAATGAATAATCTCATCACTGACTTGCCTTTCAATGGAGTCGAAACAAATTCAAATGAATAATCCAAAGCACACGCGTGTGTGTGCGTATCTTTTGCAGTGCTAGGATTCGAACCCAGGGTTTCATAACTACTAAGAAGACTTCTACCACTGAGATGCGTGCCTGGCCCACCAAAGCTTGTTAGTATTTCTATTATAGGGGGGAGGAGGAAACGGTTTTCTTCCTTCTTTAAGCACTTGCCTGGTGCCCAGAAATGTCTATTTTAATTTTCTCTATATGCTTCAAAGTGTTATTCACAGAATGTTTCCCCTATTTACAATATTTTTAAAATATTTGGAACATTAAAAAAAAATCTGTCTGGAGCCTCCACACAGGCAGCAATTGCTGTTTTCTTTCCATGTTATCTTTTTAGCCATGAGTTGTTACAACTGTCCATTTGGCTTTAATTTTCTAGACAGGCTTTCTAGAATGCACGAGATGGATTATTAAACAGAAGGCTTGGGATGGAGAGATGGCTCAGTGGTTAAGAGTGCTTACTGCTCTTGCATAGGACCGGGGTTTGATTGCCGGCACCCACGTGGCAGCTCACAGCCACCCGTAACTACAGTTCCAGGGGATTTATCGCCTCTTCTGACCTGTGCGGGCTCCTGCACATAGCTGGTGCACATACATACACTCACACATACACACAAAATAAGAGAGAAAAAGAAAGAGAAGGCTGCTTTGATTTGGCGTGTGTATCTGGGATCTACAGATCACTGTAGGTCCCTGCCAACCTAGCAAGTCTACTATTCCACATGTTATTATCGTCATTCTGGAAGAAATGCATGCAACGGAGAGTATGAGGGAACTGGGGAGCAGGGCGTTGAGGAAGCTGATGTTTCTCTACTTGGCTGCCTTCAAAGAGAGAAAGCAGAATGAAAGGCACATAGAACAAGGTATTTAGCTACAAGATTTCTCAGAAGTAGAGAGTTCTGTGAGCTGAGGATGTTTAGTTGACAGTGTTTAGTATGTACAGAGCTCTGAGTTCAAGTCCCAGAAACCAGATACGATGGCTTAGGCCTGTAATCTCAACCAAGAGCAAGAGTATCAGAAGTTCAAGGTTATCCTTTTCTACATAATGAGTTTAAGGCTAGCCTGAGCTACATGTGTATGGGGGGGGAGCTAATAACATCAAATATACAATGTCTCCTTGTACAGAACTCATTGTATGCATTTTATATGTGTTTACACCTTTACTCTTTAGGCCAGTCCTGTGTTGCAGGTGTCACTGCGCCAAAGGCCTGAGGTAAACAACTGAAGGTAAGGTGAATCCATTTGGAGCACAGCATTAGGAGCTTCAGTTTGTGGTCAGTGGGCGCCACTGTCTGTGGCAGGCAGAACACCATGACAAGAGCAAGGGATGAAGCAAAGACTCCCACCTCGTGCTGGCCAAGAAGCAGAGGTGGCGAAAAGTGAGGGGCAAGAGATACCCCATTGAGGGGGTCCCTACAGGTGTCATGGCAGGCAGGGAAACGATCCTCTGAGAGGAGAGTGAAAACTTGGTTTGGTCTGGGTCAAACTTCTAGAGAGTCTGATGGCAGGCAGTTTATTGTAAGCATATTTAAACACAGTATAATTTGGAACAGGGTTTCCAGGCAACGATCCTTCCAATAAAGCTTAAGGTGTGACTACATAGACACTCTTTTGCAAGGCAGATGTGATCATGAGGGTGAATTCTATTGATAAAAGATCTGAATCTAATTTGGTCTCTGACTAGATAGCACAGAGGGCAGCAGGCCATAAGTACATGTGACGTCTCCCCTAAGGATGGGCTCCATTGACTGGGAGCTAAAGATAAAGGCCTATGGAGGTAAAATCTAGGATAAACATTCTGGGGGATTTGGGTATCTCTACAGATAGCAAAAGGTCGCCAGGTCATTAACAGCATCCACTCCCAGTCTTCTGAGTGGAATGCAGTTATTTTATTTCCTCCATTGAGGAGACATTCCTGTGTGTTTAACATTCCTGAGTGATTTGTGGGTGAAAAAACTCTTGTGCTCCCAACACCCCACAGCCTACATCCTCCTTAAGCCCTCCTCTTCTTTCCATCATCTCCCAATAATGCTGTCAATTGTCACTCCAACTGGAGATTAATCCATTAGCTGTACCAGAGCTGTGGTGAACCAGTCCTCGCCCTGATGTTTCTTATTGCAATGCTACTTTGAGGATGACTGAGTGAATTTAGGGAACATTTTATATCCAAACCATAGCACCAATATGAAATAAATAGAGAGAAGGTGCTCGTTGCAGAATGAGTATTTCACTCAAGATGGCAGAGACCAGACAAAAGATGGGCAAGTGCTAACCCACAGAAAAGACCCAACAAATATATATATATATATATATATATCATGGCCACTTCTTACATAAACCCGTACACATTTTAAAAATTGTATCAAAATCTGGAACTGTACTCAAAGCATCATCAATTGACTTTTAAAAAAAGTAATCCATTTGTATTTACTTATCTATTTTTCAATGTTTGTGGGTATGTGTGTGTGTGTGTGTGTGTGTGTGTTTGTGTATGTGTGTGTGTGTGTAGACATGTACACCATGGGATGCAGGTAGAGGCAGAGAACTACTTTTGGGAGTTGGTTCTTTCTTCCCATCTTGTGGGATAGGGATGAAACTCAGGTGCACAGATTTGGTGGCAGTCACTTTACCCACTGACTGTCTTAAAGATCCTATCAGTGGACTTTTAAAAACTCTTCTAGACACCATAGCTTTTTCTAGACCTGTGCAAGACCAAGTCAACAAGTTCGGTTCACATTCCAGAAGACAACACTAATTGGACTTAGTGGGTCACAAAAAATGAGAGAGGGTGCATTGAGGTGGAAGGGAGATGTGGGGGGGGGGTCATGAGAGAATGGGAAGGGGTTGGAGTGGATAAGATCAAGATACATTGTACATACGTATGAAAATTTCAAAGAATAAATAAAAGACATTCTTTAAAATAAAACCCTTCTGGAAACTTCTTGGGGGTGTGTGCCATAAAATATCCCCACTTTTTTTTTTTTGCACTTATAACAACAGTACTAAGAATGTAATCAAAGGAAGCACTTTTTTAAGGAAAAAGATGTAAGGCTAAGGGAAAGGTCCTAAGGTCAACTGTGGATGCTACGCTGTGGTCCCTCTGAGCTGTGGCGGCTCATTCCATTCTTGTCCTAACACTGTGGGAGAATAATTGTTCTTTCATAGAAAAATAAATGAAGGGGCAAAAAGAAAAAAAAAAGTGCTCGTGTGATCAGTGTCAGATTGGGCAGTCATCAAAGGTCTTCCAGTCAGTCTAGAAAACCTTCAAGGAGGTACGGACTCAGTAGAATGCTGGCACACAGTGCTCATAAGAGGGGCACATTCCATGATGAGGGCTTCAGGTATAGCCTGAAAAATACAGTCTGAACTGGGCAAGTGATTGCTGGTTTGTGTGGAGCAATACAACTGGGGCAGTAGTTCTCAACCTAAGCCAATTCCCTCTTCTATATTCTGGATGTCATGCTGCTCTTTCGCCATCCAAAAGTGAATCTTACATATAATGTAATTTATTTACATTGCATGCATATTTATTAACTCAATCTGATGGAGTGGACTAATTGTTAAATAAAAAATTTAAGTAACTCATAATAAAAAAAAAATGTATATTATATGATACAAACCACCCTAAGGTGCCACATCTTGTGAGGCTTGGTCCTGGAATTCTGACTGTGCTGACCCAGGAGAGAAGAAGAACACACGGAGGAAAGCTGTGATCAGGTGGGATGTGCTCATGGTGACGGAGGGCACCTACTATGCAACCCAGAAACTCAGTGTGATTATCAGATAGCACAAGGAGGAGGAGTCAGTTAGTCTTGGTGGAAGGTGTCTGTAGGGGAGCAGTCTCAGACTGTAAACACTCAGAGAAAGAAACTGCAAAGGATGCTTCCTGCACACCCTCTCAAAATTCATGCTGAACCAGGGGAAGAAAGGCTTTGCCACTTCCTGGAGCCTGACCCAGGAGATGCCTTGCCTTTCCCAGGGTCCGAGGCGCCGGGGTCCTTGACATAGGTGTGCTCATATCAACAACATACTTTCAATCAGGATTTCATCTGTTCCCCACACAAAGGAGATAAAACTCACCCCTGAATTTTGAGAATATCTTCTAGAGAGCAATCTTGATCCAGTGAGGACCGAAGAACAACAAAAAAAGAGTCCATCCTTGAATTAGAATAGGAAGACATGATCTGAGAACACCTTGGAACTCACCTTGACAGTACACAGATGCACAATCCCTGGAACTCTGGGGTGGAAGGAAAGGGGTCAGAGGAAGAGACGATAGCTGTCTCCGGGGAGAAGAAGACAAACCCCTGGGAGTGTGTACCTCGTACTGCAGCAGACCTGACACACTTGGCCTGTCTGATACAAGCCATCCTCCATGGATTCCTGGTGAGACAAGAGGAATGTCTGTTCCATCTCAGGGAGTCCTGAAGGAAGATGTTCTCTCCCTGACCGCTTGGCTCTCATCTAGGTGTGTAGGATGAATGAGAATGTGCAATTGAAGGTGACCCTGGAAGTTAGCTTTCAGAGAAAGTCAGGGGGGTCATTGCTCCCTAGCAAAATGATAGAGGGAAGGATGGTAAAGAAAGCTCCCAACTTTTGAGTGATTGGCAGCACTCCCCAGAGTCGACATTTAGCCCTGGGAGTCAGACTGCAAGTCAAGTGCTAGTCCTGTGCTCACTGCCTGTGTGACTTTAGGTAAGCCATTTGATGTCTCTAATATTTTTTTGTCTAGAAAACAAATTATAAATATTAGTAACCTATTAATAACCATCCTTAACATATAACGTAGCTGTGATGGAAACTCTAAGAAAATGTGTTTGGGAGAGCCTGATAGGCATGTAACATCCTGGGAAAACACCACCAGTGTTTCTCATTACTCCCCATTAACCTAATGCCTGTAGAACATGAATCCCTCAAAGGGAATAGTCTAGACTTTAGAATAACGAGTAGCAGAATGATTGGAATCTACTGCCAAGATCTCCAAAGCAGCCTGGTTAAGTGAAGATGTCTTATGGGTAGCGACAAGCTGATGTCTCTTCGCTTGATCAGTTGTCCTCAGACTTTTCTTGGGCTTTTAAGTTAGAATAAATCAACAGAAATTGCTGAATAGCTTCCTCCCAAGCTAAAGGCTTCAGGGGATTGTCAAGCCTCTGGGGAAATCAAGGAGAGATCTCAAGCAGCATTCAGTGCCAGCAAAGGCCTTTCTGGCACTGCAGGTGCTCCTATGACTAATATTTCTTTTGTACTAACATCTTTCAAGGAGCAGTTCTGGGGGAGGCCACGTGGGAAGCACACGGCACGATCCTCCAGTCAATACAGCTGCAGCCCGAACTAAGACTCCGGAGAGAGCCTCTACGGACTTGCCAAGAGTCCCGGGACCCAGGACACTGCGATCCAAATGGTATGAGGTTAGTAAGCAACTCTTACAATGGTGAGATTGGCTCTGCCGTTCCTTCCCTGAGGAATAAAGGTAGGCTGTGATGGCAAGTCCTCAGTAATAAAAGCCGTTGGCTGCTCACTAAAGTCTTCCATTTCTCTGAAGAAACTGCAGTCCATGGCCGTTGGCCAGTTTGGCTCCACGTTTGAGTTTGAAAATCTCTGAGACACGTTAGATTCTGAACAGAATCTGACAAAGCCAGATCCCATGCTCAAGTCAGCCCCAGCGGTCACCTTGTGAACACCTTAGTCTACGCTGAGGCTCAAGTCAAGAGGCAGGATGGAGAGAGAGGGGGAGAGTCTCAGAGGACAGCCGAGCTGCCTCCCAGGTCAGGCAGCCGCCCTGAGGAGTAGGCTTCACCATTCCAAGCCTTGCTTTCTCTCTGTACTTAATTCTAAGGATGCCACCTGTGAAATGAGCCCACTTCCACAGAGAAAGCCTTTAAAGATGTTAAATGATATGTCTGTCGAGTGGGCCAGTTCTCCACGGTCAAAACTGAAAGCCTTAGTAGCATGGTCTCAGTGTCCTCCTGGGAGCCATGGGAAACTCATGGAGCTCCTCCATGTGACCTGGAACTTGGGACTCCAGTTCCATACCCCCTCCCCACACACATGCACACACACAATTTGAAATAGGGTGTCATGTACCTCAGCATGGCCTCGAACTATCTATGTAGCCAAAGGTAACTTTGAACTTCTGATCTTCCAGCCTCTACCTCCTGAGTTCCAGGATCGCAGGCATACACCATCATAGTGGGTGGATGCAGTGCTGGGGATCAAAGCCAGGGCCTCCCGCTGTGGTTAGCATCCCCATCAGTGTCTTCATCTTACTCCTGGACTCATCAGGTCATGGGCATTTTTTCTTGAATTGTTATACCTCTCTTGTCAGATAATCCTACAGCCTAATATCAAAGCTATCTGTCTCTTTTGATCTAGTGATCTTTGTCTCACCTCACCTCTCCTCCCTGCTCCCTTCCCCTCTCTCTCCTCTCCTCTCCCCTCTTTCCCACTCCCCCACCCTCCAAAATGTGTAAATGTCACAGTGCTTTGGCGGAGTTGGATTTATCACCGTGATGGCATTGCTTCACCAAAAATCCTAGAGAGAGAATAAAGGTGAATTATAACGTTGCCAAATTTGAGGAAAAAATAAGACCTCAAAATCTGCTTTTAATCTAGCAGGAAGAATAGAAGCTTTATGTGTAGATCACTAGCTCTTTTTTAAGCATGATGATCTCTAAGATCCCAGAGGCAGGTGCCAGGTTCAAATCCTGCTTCTGCTATTTATCAGCCACACAGCCTTAGCCACAAGTCCTTGTAGGTCTCAACTTTTGCCTATAAATGACACCAAGGGCTAGGATTCATCCACAGAGTTGTCTTGAAGGTTGAAGGCTCGCATATGTGAAGCACCTACAGCACTGTCTGGTACATAATGGGCATTGTGCATGCTTGTTATTTTAAGGATTGGCCCAAGAGGCTTGTTTCTTTAAGCAAAGATAATTAAAGGTAGAGTAAAAGAGATGTGCATACGTACCCTGTGTTAAGTACAGTACCTGCACATAATAAAAGAACACATAATAAAAGAACCATCATGGTGTAGCCAAAAAGCTCACTTGGCTGGAAGCTAGTGCTGAAAAGCTATGGCCTCTGTGGGCAGAGCTGCTGCGTTACTGCGGGGAGGTCCCCTTAAGAGAGAGCAATTGGGGGCCTGGTTATGCAAATGACCTCATAATCTAACTACTTGCTACTGTTAGGACAAAATTGAACTTGTCTGTGAAGGTGAGCGTGCTGGCGCCCTCTATTAGGGACACAATGGCATGCTGTCTCTGAGACACACTACAACCTTCCCCACCACAGCCCCAACCAACCTAATCAAGTCCTTTCATTGTAAAGAGGGAAGTGAGTATGTCAGAAGCAGCATCGGGTTCTGAGTCATAGGAGGTACTGGGGATGACCTCAGCCTTCCTGTTTGTCTGATGAGGAAGCTCAGTGAAGGTGGCTGTGCGCAGTGGAGTTGGCCCCCCAGGTGGCCAGGGGGCCAGGGCAGAGCTGCTCAAAACAAAGGCTTCCTGATTCTGACTCCCCCCTACACGGACTCCTGTGACTCAGACTGCATCATTTGACACCTACTGCACAGTCTTCAACCAGCTTGTCCCTAGTCTCCACCTCCACTCCGAGTGCAGCATCATGAGGGTATTCTAAACCCTTGTTCACTGCTGCCATCTAGGGAGTTAGAGTGAGTTTTTCCTGGGCTGGTGCCTTGGCCTCTTCTCCTGTGCCCATCTTCATAATGAAATTTATACAAGACTACCCCATGCCCAGTTCTCCAACTGATATTCTCATGAAACCCATCTGGTTCTTGCTTCCAACCACATCCCGGTGTTTGTTCTTAGCCATGTTATTAGGGAAGCGCTCCAACTTCTGAGGGGTGTGTGCGCAAATGTTTCTCTAGGGAGTATTGACTAGCGACTGAAGTCTGCTTTGATATCTGATTCTTTCCAAGGCAGCGATGAGAAGGGGATGAACCGCTTCATCCCTAACACTGCCGAGCTGTTGACTCAAACTCAATGTGCCAAGACCTATAAACTCAAGTTCAGTGGTAACCACACTTTCATTCTCCCCTCATCACTCCCCCTTTTATGGCTTTACTGCCAGATGTCAGCAGCTGGCACCAAAACAGCCATTCATTCTCTCACCTTTAATTACCACAAAGGATTTATTGAACCAGAAACACCCATGAACTTGATTCCTAATGATAAGTCTATTGACTGGTCACAGAATGATAAAATGGGCCCCTTACAAACAGTAATAGTCTAGTAGCCCCTTCCTATGCAATTGAAACAGACTTGTGGAGTTTCCAGTTCAAGAACAGAGTAATTAGAAATAATCAGAGCTGGTTGTTTTTCTAAGCAGCGAAGTTTAGACAGCTTCCTGTCTTAGTGTGGAAGCATTTTTTTCCAGTTGCACCACTTCGCCAGGCCACATAAAGTGCCCTTTGCTATTGTTTCGGGTTTTTAAGAAATCTGAGGAGAGTTCATATGCCAGAGTACTTTTCAGACTATGCAGTATAACAGACTGGTTTGAATAGCAAACCTGCGTTCAGTTCTGGACTTTACCAAATGTTGGTTGTGTCACCCTCTACAGGGTTGTGTGTTTGGCTCGTTTGGTTTTGATATTCCTGGAGTTGCAGTGCCTCATCTGTGACACGGGGATGGCAATGCTAACTCGTGGGAGAGTGCTTACGGCAATAAAGCCTTGGTGTTTGGGACATTAGTTGGCTGACTCTAACAGGTGCTGTTGTCATTACTGTCATCATCATCCGTGTCATTATTGTCACCAGAAGACCCTTCATTCCAAGTAGTTTGAATAAACTAGCCCATAATTTTGTAGCCAGTGCTGGAAAAGTTAGATTTGAACGTGGAATGTTTCATTTCAAATCCCAGAGCTGTATGACTTCTCCGGCCATGATTACCTTAGCTACAGCATATAAGAAGTTATAGCAAAGCAAACTTTCCTTTCTGACCTGAAAAAATGTCTTAGTGCCCTTGGACTTGGTCTAGCCTGAAGAATGTCTCAGTGCCCTGGGTCATGGTCTAGCCTGAAGAGTGTCTCAGTGCCCTGGGTCATGGTCTAGCCTGAAGAGTGTCTTAGTGCCCTTGGCCTTGCTGTAACCTCTTTTTATGACTATCCCCTCCTGGAGATGAGGTGAGAGTAGGAAATCTAGCCAAGAGAATTTTGCATTGCACTCTGATCTACCCACCCCATATCCCAGTTATTTGTTTAAAAATGGAGGTCCTTAGTGTTGCCTGCTGAATACCTAAGTGTTCAACTCCAGCTCCCAGGATCTGATGCTCTCCTGGCCTAGGCACTTGTGCTGACTTATACAGACCCACACAGAGAAGCATAAATACATACAATTTTAAAATACTGAAATAAATGTTTTTTAACTCAAAAGAAAGAACAAGAAAGGTGGTTACAGAGGCTATAAGACCTTAGAGAAAGGCGGACTCTAGGATAATTGGAAGTCAACAATAAATAGCACAGGCCACAAGCTATGAATTTGTATATAGTCAAGGAGAGAATAGGGAAAGATTTTGACCTGAGACCTGGTTTCAACTCTAATCGATGTCTTCAGGTTGGTGACCCATTCTCCTGGCTTTGGGCAGCCTCGACTGTTGTGTTGAAATTTAAATTTAAAGTGAAATTTAAAGGCTTCCTGAAATTAGGCAACATTTTCTCTCCTGCTAAATCTTCGAAGGGGGGAAAAAGGTATGATTTGGAGACAGCATCTTTTGCAACCTGAAGCAATATTTAACGGTGTGTTAATGTACTTAAGTCAGAAAGGACACCTCTGTGTGCACCCACACTGGTGCACGATATGCACTCCCTTGTGAGGCAAAATACACCCATACAAGGAAGTTATCTTAATGTGAGTGTTTCTTTGGAATATTACACCAGAACTCTGCACCAGTAGGTTTACAGAGATGTCTGGATTAATAATACACACTATACTCTCTAGTAACTGGGTCTTAAGTGCCTCTCATTTGCCAACACAAGCACAATAGCTTCTAAAGTCTTCCCCGTTCGATACCACAAACCCTCAACCCTAAGGTTCCTCATGCCTGCTCTTCTGAGGTCAGGGAAACCTGAGCGCCCCCTCGTGGTGAGTTAGTAGTAACTGAACTCCCAGGTCTTTTGGTCTTTCTTTCTTAACACAATCTCAAGGGTTAAGTGGAAGGAAACTCTGGGCGGAAATATGAAAGTTTAGTTTGCAGCTAATAAAAAGCTTAAAAGTCTTTGGTCTGAATGCCAGAATCTCGGCTTTCTCTGTTTGACTTTTCTTTGGCAGAGTTCCTTCTTTGCCCACTCCTCGGATTTTCAAGAAGCCTTTGCCACAGCCTCTGTGCCAAGATGCCTCTTGGTTCTGATCTGTGCGTGTAAAAGGGGAAATGTGGTTGTACGTGAGGGAGGTTGTCCCAGATGAACCCTGAGACCCCAGTGAAACCCATCGTTTGTAAGTTCTGGTCCGATTACTAAGATTTATACCAATTTCTTGTCTTAGGGCTACTGTGGCTGTGCACCACGACCAAAAACAACTCAGGGAGGAAAGGCTTTATTTGGCTCACACTTCCACATCGTAATACATCACTGAAGGAAGTCAGGGCAGGAACACAAACGGGGCAGGGACCTGGAGGCAGAGCTGGCGCAGAGGCCATGGAGGAGTGCTGCTTATGGGCTTGCTCCTCATGGCTTGCTCGGTCTGCTTTCTTGTAGAACCCAGGACCACCAGTGGGGGATGGCACCGCCCACAGTGTGCTGGCCCCTCTCCCATCAATCACCAAGTAAGAAAGACTTGCCTACAACCCCGGTCTTATGGAGGCTTTTTTTTTTTTTCAATTGAGGCTCCCTCCTGTGCTGACACTACCTTGTGTCAAGTTGGCATAAAATTAGCCAGCTCAAAGCCCACTTAACACATAATAGTTGATCAAAAGTATTTGGGACAGAAAAAGTGTTAAATATTGAATTGTGTCCTCACTCAATCCTTCAGCTTCCTATATTAAAGTTCTAGTTCCTAATGTGACTGTATTTGGAGACGGACCATTCAGAGGGGTAATTACTGTTAGGTGCATACACTAAAGGCCAGGCCTAATCTCAGGACTGGCATCCTTCTGCAGAGATGAAGACACACTAGAGCTCATACTTTCCCCGGGATGGTAGCGAAGGCCGTGTGAGCACACAGCCAGAAGGTGACTGTCTGCAATGGAACTCAGTCCTCACTAGAAACAAACCCAAGGGCACCTTGATCTCGGACGTGTTGCCTGCAGAGCAAATGAATGTCTGTTGTTTAGTTGTGACCCCGTGCCTTCTAGACTGGCTCTTGTAAGGATGTAAGAGTTAAGAAAAAAATGGCAACAGGGAAAGGTCTCTGAGTGTACCGTGGACACATACGAAGTAAAAGTCGAGCATGTAACCAGTCCCAGGTGTTTCTGGCCGTGCCCGCCCGAGTTGCGGCACACGACTTTTCTGCAGCCTTGGCTCTGAAGCCACGGGCATGCTTACTTTGCACCGCTTGTGCCTTCACAGAGCACAGTGCCAACAGAGCCTGCCTGTTGGCTCAGATTCGAGGCTCTTGTGCTTTATAGACTGCAGTGGTTTTGACTGTACACAAAAAGCTTTTCTATGGAAACAATATGGCTTACTTGTGGAACACAAAGGATATTTTCCTCCCACCATTTCTCAGCAAGGACCAAGTTAGTGTCTTTGGATTGGATGGGGCTAGGGTGCTTGGTTTTTAAAGATGGCAGTTTGAAATTTGAGTGGGGGAGGCTGTTGAAGAGATGACTTTGGTCAAGAGCACTTGCGGCTCTTGTAGAGGAACCGTTTTGGTTCCCAGCACCCATGTGGGAGTTCACCATCATTTGTCACTCCAGTTCCTAGGGATACAACAACTCTTGTGGCCTTTGTGGGCACCAGATGTGCACAGGGCATACTTACACACATGTAGACAAACACTTACACAATGTTTTTTAATGAAATTTGGGTTAGGTTTAAGACAAAATTCCCAACAATTTTTGAAATAACCCTAAACTTTCATCTGCCATTTTATGCTTTGTATATAAGTGAATCAGCATTCTCAGTGTTGACAATTACAAAATCAAAGTATCAATCAATTCTGAAAAATGCAGATGATGCTGTATGCTCTATGATCTCAAATATTTGGCCGACATTTAATCCTTCATATAAAAAGAGAGGCCTCCATCTCATTAGGATGCAAATCTATTTTCATCTTTAAAAAATGGCAAAATTATATGTACAATAAATAATTGCTTTAAAATAGATACGATTAATTTCAGTGAGTGATATATCTCGTATACTTCTATATAGACTCATACATGTGAGGGTATAGGAAGATGTCTCGGGCAAAGGGTGTTGCAAGTAGAGAGGTGTTTTAAAAGCCCTGGTTTGATATCCTAGATCTGGTTTTGCCTTGGAAGCTCTAGAAAATTAACAGAAAGAGAAGCTCTTAGTGAAATGCCTACAACCAAACCATGTGCTGTGCTGAATGTGTCCCCAGACTCGTGTGTTGGAAACTAAATCCTAAAGTTCATATGTGATATTTGGAAGTGTCCCTTTGAGAGGCAATGGGGACTAGAGGAGAACATGGGGGCACTAGGAGTTTTCTAAGGAAAGGTAGAGAAATACTCCAGCTAGCATATCTGTTCAGTTGTGTCATGTGACTCCCCCTGCTCAGCTAAGACACACGAAGGTCCTCCCCAGATGTGGAGCAGATGTCAGCACTCTGCTCTTGAACTACCTGGTCTTTCAAATGGTGAACTCAATACATCTCCATCCTTTATAAGTTACCTAGTCTGTTGAATTCAGTTAGGGCAACTGAAAATGAATTAGCAGCATGCTGGGCCAGGGATGTAGCTCAGTTGGTAGAGTACTTGCATATCTGAAAGCCCTTCGTTCAATCACTGGCATCACAGAAGCCAGGCTTGATAGCGCATGCCTCAGCTCTTGGGAGTGGAGGCAGAAGGATCAGAAACTCGAGGCCACCCTTGACGGTACAGCGGGTTTGAGACCTGCCTTGGTGCGGTAGTTACTTTTCTATTGCTGTGTGAAAACACCATGACTAAAGCAAGTCAAAACAGAAAGGGTTTATTTGTGGCTTGTGATTCCAGAGGGATAAGAGGTCATCATCATCATCATGGCAGGGGAGTGTGGCAGCAAGCAGACATGGCAGTAAGAACCAGAAGTTCCATCTCCAATAACAAATAGAAAGCAAAAAGAGTGAACTGGGAGTGGCTTGTGGGTGATGAAACCTCAAAGCCTGGTGACACGTGTCTGCCAGCAAGCCACACCTCCAAAGCCTTTTCAAACAGTACCACCACCTGGGCACCAAATATTCAAATGCCAGAGGCTAATGGGAGATTTTCAAACCATCACATTTGACCACACCATAATAGGATTATAAATTCCAGAGAATGAAGGAGAAGCCATGATGCCCTCAGAGTCTTGCGGTAGCCTGGGGGGGAAGCACTTTTCACTGCGGTGCTCTCTCCACTAACACTTTCCCAGGTGTTCGTTTCTTTGAGCTTAATTTATCTGAAGATAAAGAGCTGAAATTCATCTCTCCACCTTTGGGAAGGGGAAGTTAACCAGCTCAGATCGCTCTGCTCCCCAAGTGTTGCTCCTGAACGTCTCTGTGAAGTTTTGTAAGTACCCAGGAATGGATGTTGGGTATCTGGTACTGAACTGGATTCTACAGACCTTGTTGCATTTTGATCAGTAAGAATGAATGGGGACACCAGGCTGCCTTTGAAGAGTGAGCCAACCGAGTGTCAGGTTCTCGTCATGTGCCATGAACCTCGTCTTTCCCTTAAACAACAGACATCTGACCACCTGCAAAAACATTTTCATTGACTTTTAAAAAAAAATAAATATTCACCATACGTACGTGAAGAGGCTTAGGGTTTCAAGCGGGCCTTGGAGAATCTTTGCATCTTTGATCATGGAAATGAAACGTGGGTAAGAATGCCGAACAGCACATATGTACCCTAACCCTAAACACACAATCCTTAATATCACAGTTCCAAATAGGGGAATTATGAAAATCCCCAAAATGAAATTCAGTGAGAAAACACAAGCTTTAAAACTTACTTATAACGTAATAATTAATTAACCAGTTGATTGCACTACCGGCAATTGAAACTATGACCTACTACATATAAAGCAAGCACTTATGACTAGCATTCATTTATTTACTTTTGGGTGTTTGTTTTTTGGGTTGTTTTTTTTTTTTTTTTTTTTGAGACAGAGTCTTATGTAGCCCAGACTGGCCTTGAACTCAACATAGCCAAAAATGATCACGAACTCCTTGTATTCTTGTCTCTACTTTCCAAGTGCTGGGATTACAGGCATGCAGTGTTACTCTTGGTTTATGAGGTTCTGCAGATGGATCCCAGGGCTTTAGACATGTTAGACAAACATTCTATCAACTGAAGTACATCCATAGTCCATAGTCCTATTTACATTTGTTGTTGTGTTTTGTGACCGGGTGACACCATGCAGCTCTGGCTGACCGAGAACTCACAGAGATCCACCTGCCTCTGCCTCCTGAGTGCAACCATAACAGATATTTTGTAAGCATAAGCATTCAGTAGTACTAATAACCCCAGTGTGCAGCAGTTGTTCTTAATGTAGGTCAAAGGTTAAGAAGATGCCCACATTACACTGCAGTGCTATGTGGTAGCTATGTAATTGCATGCGCCCAGCTTTATAACTGTGGTCATCTGGAATACAGCGATGGACAACCTAAGCCTTTTGATAGGGTGGGTCAAAGCTGTGAGAGATCAGCAGTGTGTATGCAGTCACCCAAGGAGTGGAGATGGAGAGAAACCTGGTCCTTCTAATGCTGAAGGGAAAAGGATGCAGCTTTCTTTCTTGAAAAAGTTTTATCATGTAAACATATATAAAGCTTGCAGAGTCGCTGTTTTAACAGCGCATTGCTGAACAGTCAGATTTACAAAGACAGAGTCAATGAATTAGAACTTTTGAATGAATTATCATGCAACAGGTACCTGCAATATTGGAAATTATATGAGGATGAAATGCACATCATAGCCACTTGTGAAAAACAATGCTTGGGGATTGAAATTTGTGGAGGGGGGGGGGAACGCTAACAAAAGTACTAGAAAATGAGATTCCATGTATGAAAAGGAATATTACTGTAACTTCGGTTCCTGTGGACCCAGCTCTTGAAAGGTGGAGGCAGGAGACTCAAAGTTCAAATTCATCCTCAGGAAATTCAAATTCCTTGGTCCAGGTTCTCTCGAGGGTTTCTAAGTCCTTCTGGCAAATATCTGGCTGCTGTATGAGTCTCTCCGGTAACAGGGAGCTGCTTGCAGCCGTTTCAGCCCATCTGCCCAGCTAACTCGCAGCAGCCCCGCATGTAGCACCTGAGAGCCATCAATGCTTGCTGCCTTCCTTACTGAACTCCATCCAGATGTCTAAGGCACCTGGGTATTTTTGCAGTAGCTCCTTGAGAGAGAGAACATGGATCAGAGAAGCCTTGGACCAGGGGACTTGAATTTCTCGAGGATGAATGTGTGCTTTGATTCTCCCTCTCCGCCGCTCAAGAGCTAGGATGACAGGTGCACCACCATGCAGGATTTCTGCAGTTCTGTGGGTGGAACCCAGGGATTTGTGTATGCTGGGCAAGCATTGAACCAACAGGGCTACATTCTTAGCCCCTGCCTCTAGCCTTTAAGTGAGTAGGACGTGGTGAAGCAGGCGCCACCTTGGCACTGCCGTCTCAGACATGATCCCTTTCTTCCTGGCCAGTGACACTGTGTGTGTGCCCCTGAAGAGCTGAGCAGTATCTCTTCAGTTTCTCTGCTACAGAATGAGCAGAGCCGTTTTTCCTCCCATAACCCTGCGTTGAAAGGCGTTCACAGAATGCCAAGCAACTCACCACTTCCTTCTGGAAAACCTCTGTGGTTTTAAGTATTTGTCTCATCTAGGGCACAAGGGTTGGTTGTGGCAACTATAATACCTGAGGTCCCTTTCCTCAAGCCCATTCAGCAGAGATTCTGGGGTGCCTTGATAATGAACAAATCCTGGGGTCTGACTCAGCCACCTTGACTGTTTAGATTTCAGTAAAGAAATAGAAGATCTAAAAGACTTTGAAAGGGGGGGGAAGATGAATTCCAAGACACTCCCTCAGATAAAGTTTCCTTTAAAACATTTTTGCCATTTTCATCAATATTTATAAGGTGATGACTAGATACAGCCACATTCCTCCAGGGTTATGCGGAGAACACACCCCATCCACAGCATCTGATCAAAGCACAAATGTGGCTTGTTGTGGGTGTCAGTGTTGGGGGCTTCTTATTTTTGAGACAGGATCTCAAATATCCCAGTCTGGCCTCAACTCCTTATGTAACAGAGGATGACCCGAACATAGGATCATCCTGCTTCTGCGTCCCCGGTGCTGAGATTGTAGGTGTGCGCTGTGTCTAGTTTGTTTGGTGCTGAGGATAAGTCCCAGGGCTTCCTGCATGTTGGGGATGCCCTCTACAACTAGGATATATCCCTCAGTCCACAGGCAAGCTTCTTAGAATAAGATAAGAAGTCAGCTCTACAGAGTAAAAAAACATCACACAAATTACCTAAGTATGTGGTGACATTTATTTATTTACTTACTCAGAGACAGGCTGGTATGTAGTCTACCTGGCCTCAAACACAAACGTATTCGTGCCTCTGGCTCCCAAAGGCTGGAATCACATATGTATCCCACCATGCCCCGCACTGAGTGTAATTTAACAAAGGGCAACCTTATGCCAGAAGACTGCAAAATCTTCCATCCTAGGTTTGACTCCTAAAGCGACCTTTTGTCACCAGAGACTCTGCTAGTGACTACTCAGACGTCCAGTTTCTTCCTCGGGCTGGTGCTATCGAAACTATAGCAGATCCAGAAAGAGGCAGGATAATCTGGCCTCCGAAGCAGACAGAACATCATGAAGATTTGGCAACGTATTGAAGACTGAGGTCTCTGCCCGGTGCTCACGCTGCCATCTCTGAGTAGCCCTAGAAGAAGCACCTAGCTTCTGTGTAAGTCCACACCAGGTCCCACAAGGCACCTGCACATTCCCAGTTGACTTTCTCTTACATTGAGTGGTCCTCAAGCCTTGCTTCTATCCAAATTTCAAACGCTCAGGCCCTACCCTCCACCGACAATGGCTATGCTTCCTGAGATTTTTGCCAAGCTCCCTGGTGAGTCTGTCATGCAGGTTGAGATCAGAATCATTTTATGAATGAAAATCTGGTGCTGAAAAACCTGCAAGCCACTTATCTTCTAATGACCCTGATTTGAAGGAATTTGTCAGAGTATGAAGTAGTCCCTTGGCAACATACTGCAGGGATGTGCCTGGATACTGCTGAGCAGGTGATGTGCAAGAGAGAGCAACCTGGGACACTGCACCCCTTGGGTGAGTCTGGGAGAAGGGAAGAGGGAGCACTGATTACGCCTCTATTTGTGTAGTCATTACAAGCTGCCAGGCCTGTGCAGCAGGTATTCCGTTGCTTGACCTTTTAAAACTCGAGCAGAGAATGAAGACAAAGCAAGAAGAGTGGGTATGGTGTAGACAGACAGTTAAACTTTCTGGTAGTGTATGTTAAGTGCCCCCTCAATAGTTGTTCACATCATTTGGCCCACTTTGGGGTAATTGTCCCGTGGAGAGGGTCATAAATGCAGATGGTGCTTTTGCTCATGAAGATGTTCACTGCAGCATGGTTTATACTAGTAAGACACTGGGAATTCCATAAATGCTCAAAAAAGTGGACAATAATTGCATAAATGTTGCTATGTTGTATACTGGAATACAACATGTTCAATTAAAGAAATTTTTCTTTTACAAATATACGTTGCTACAAGAAAGGTTTTTTACATAATAAAATATTAAATAAAGGGCTGGGAAGATGGTTCAACCAGTAAAGTATATGCTGCATAAACATGAAGACTGAGTTCAGATCCCCAACACTCATATAAAAAGCCAGGGTAGCAGAACCTGTAATCCTAGCACTAGGGGCAGAGACAATTGGATCTTAGGGGCTAGTCTAGCTGAATCTGCAAGCTCGGGGTTCAGTGAGAGATCCTGTCTCAAAAATGAGGTGGAGGAGCCATTGAAGAAAACACATGCTGTCTCTCTCCATCCCATGGATAAGATGTAAATTACTATCTACGATGTGACTCAAAGCCTCAGGAGTGGTAAATGACTGTACAGCTGTCACATCACAAAGTTGGCTATGGCTTGCAAAAAGCCACTTATACCCCTGTCTCTTTCAGATGCCTTGGAAGTATGTTGCTTGGATGAAAATCTGAATGGGACTCTTAATCGATCATGCTGCAGGCCCGTAGAGTCATCTGTGTTTTAGTTTATGTCCCAGGGCTTGACTACATGGTCTCCACCCTCACCCCCAACTGAAGCCACAAAGGGAGGGAGATGCAAAAAAGAGTCAGAGGAAATGGAAAACAACAGATTTGTAATATAACCAAAATATTTATTTCACAAGTTTTCCTCACTGCTGGAATCAAATTTCTTTTCACACCCACAGAGAAACTGAGAAAGAAAGAAAGAGTTACAGAGGAGAAAACAAAAGAGAATGCAAAATGTAGGAGGGGCAAAACAAACAGAATCCCTGGTCAGCTTGCAGAGGACATTCCAAGCTCCCACTGCAACACTGGGTTTATCCGTACACAGCCAGGTTCCTTGGAAAGCTGTCACTCATATTCCGACTCTCAGCTTCGGCAGCATTAACCCCACCACATTTTCAGGACCGTATTCTCCTGCTGTGAGCATCCTGCATCCAAACATAGCCACATAGCCCAGGCTCCTCCAGACCTCTGGACACCCAATCCTTTCCTCATCTGAAGACAACACTCCATTGCTGGATCTGCCAACCCAGCAGCTTTTTTTTAGATTTAAAAATTAAAAGCCGATGAAAGGCTGGGTCTGATGATACAGGCCTATAATCCCAGCTACTCCAGAAGTGGAGGCAGGGGGATGAAAGCTCAAGGTCAGCCTGGACTACAGAGTGAATTAAGACAGCCTCGACAGCTTAGCAAGACTCTGTTTCAAAATAAAAAGTAAAAACATGGGCTGCAGTCCAGTGGTAGAGTGCTTCCCTGGAATATATGAGGCTCTATGTTCAATCTGAAGTATTGAGGGGGGGAAGAAAGAAAAGAAAGCAGTCAGTCAATCTTCTTAAAGGGTATGTCCTAGTTTTGTTTCCATTCCTATGATAAAACACCATGATCAAAAGCAACTTGGAGAGGAAAGGGTTTATTTGGCTTACGTTTCTACATCACTGCCCATCACTGGAGGAAGTCTGGGCAAGAACTCCAGGCACCGAAGGCAGGAGCTGAAGCAGAGACCATGGAGGAATGCTGCTTACTGACTTACTCATTCCTGGCTTGCTCAACCTGCTTTCTTCTACAGGGCGGCCTGCCCAGGGTTAGCACCACCCACAGTGGGCTGGGCCCTCCCACATTAATCATTAATCAAGGAAATGCCCCACAGACTTGCCTACAGACCAACCTCCTACAAGGGCATTTTCTCAACTGTGGTTTCCTCTAAATGACTCCAGCTTGTGTCAAGTTGACAGAAAACTAACCAACACAGGGAGGCTGAAGGGAGAGGAAGTCCTGCTGTATTTTAGAGTAGTTGTACTTTTATCATCCACCAAGTAAGGCCATATTGAATGACCAAATTGACCATGAATTCAAAATTGATTTTAATGAGGCTGCATTTTAAGAATCCTAACAGCATCTACAGACTTTTGAAAAATCATTGATATTTAAAGGGTTTCAGGTCGGACGCTGCCTACTCTACCCTTTTTCCTGCAGATGAAACTAACATCGTTTCTATCCTCTCCCTCCTAATGAGCTCACGAGCAACCATCTGGAGTGAGGGTCCGTATCACCAATGAGAGAAGGACACTAACATTTATTAAGGTCTTACTGAATGCCAGGCACAGTGCTGTGAAGTATTAAGAAAAAGACCAGGTGCTTCCAAGGGAGAAAGTGTTCCAGAGCTAGAAGCTCCAAGGTGTCCATGCCCAGCAGACAAAGACCTTCTAGGTCAAGTGTATAGGATATGCTTTTTCTGCACATGTTCTATTCCATGTCAGCCTTGGTAGGAAAGGGTTGGGGACTGAGCTCAAAATGTCAGGCTTGGCAGCAGGAGTACTCACCCTTTGTGCCATCTCTCCTGCCCCCTTTATATGCGAATGTTGACCTACTGTCTGACCTACTCTCCTGTCTCACTCAGCCTGTGAGTCTAGACCCAGTGTATTAGATCTTGGATCAAATAGCCTTTCTTCCAAAGGGGGAGTGGAGCATCCTAGCAGGACTGTTTTCCAATATACACCACTGGTATTTCTTTCTTCTACACCTTGGATTTGAGTCATTCTGGCCTACAGATGTTAGCAATTTTCATTACATATAATATCATATAATGAATATATATATATGAAGAATGTGATTGAGATATTATGTATCATAAAACTAGGATGTTTTCGTTCTACCGAAAGTAAATCTCAAAAAAAAAAATGCATGAAGAATGAATCCCCCAAAAGTTTAAGAAGTTGAGGGGATGCATCAGTGGGTAAAGTTCTTATCACACAATCATGAGGACCTCAGTTTGGATTCCCAGCATGCATGTGAAAAAGCAAGTCATGGTGGCATTCACCTATAATCCCAGTGCTGGGGAGGTAAAGACAGGGGATTCTTGGGGCTTGCCAGTCAGCCAGTCTAGGGTCAGTGAGAAATTCTGTATCAAAAGTAAGATGGAGACCAACAAAGGGAGCAACGAAAGATCAACCTCTGGCCACGCAAGCTTAACACACACAGGAACATACACACGCACACACACACACACACTCACACCACAGCACACACACAAATGGCAGGGACGGGATCTCATGTTAGGGAGGGATGCATCTGGATAGGGAGACTGCTCGCCAATTATTTCAGGCAAATTTTAGCCTAAAACACAACTGGTTGTATTAGATCAGGATTTTTGACTCTTTGAAGAATACAAACGTACTTTTTTGAAGCCTTCTTGTGATCCAGATGTTTAACTGCTTGTTCAAATCTCTTTGATCAGTCTTCCTGTGAGGTTTTGCTTTCTTCGTTACATCCTGGTTTCTATCAATGCAGAAACCCTCCAGTGGCTTGTCTCTTGGTATAATTACCCTCTTGTTTAAGACAGTCCGTATATACATTCAAAGCAGTTATGAGAATTTGTGAACATCTTAAAGGCAAGCCCTTCTTCACAGGGAGAAACACCACCATTCCACAAATAAAAGTTCTGGGAGAACTCTCATTCCCTGACACCCATGGGTCCTCTCTGTCCTCAGACCCCCGCTGCAGTCTCATTTTTTTGTTTTGTGATATGCTTCTACCGCAGGTACTTTACTCACCGAGCCCTCTTTCCCAGGCCCCTCCTCTCACCCGAACATCCGTTTGCAACTGTCCACCCTCTCTGCCTTCATTTTTTTGTCCTGTTTCACCTGCATTGGAGAAGAAATCGGAAGCTGACCATCAAGCAAGGATCTTCCCCCGTGGGAACTTGAGAACAGAGAGAGGTTAAAGTTTGGTGAGAGAGAAGAGACACTCAAAAATGCACCCCCTGACCATTCCTCTCCTCGGTGTACAATAATGCCATTGTCCCTGGGAACCTGTGGAGGCATGGTTTCAAGAACCCTGAAGCTACCATCCTCTGGAAATGCTCAAGTCCCTTTCATAAAGTGTTGGGGTGTTTATACACATCATGTGTGACATTTAAAGTGCAAACACCACGGAAATGGTTATTAGATG
This sequence comes from Cricetomys ansorgei, assembly GCA_026225945.1. Classification (NCBI taxonomy): domain Eukaryota; kingdom Metazoa; phylum Chordata; class Mammalia; order Rodentia; family Nesomyidae; genus Cricetomys; species Cricetomys ansorgei. The sequence continues at coordinate 7,313,062 of JAMJFZ010001121.1, read as the reverse complement.
CCATTGTTTAGGAGCGAATTACAAGAAAAATAAGTGTATACATTTGGTATATTTTTGTTGTAGACTTCTCTGTGTTCCGTTGAACTTAAGATCTCAAGCACTTATCCAGACAAAGGCTCTGCCTCTGCCCTAGATCCCCAACACTCTACCTCTTTTCTGTTTTGAGACAGGGTTGCACTAAGTTGCCCAGGCTGGCAGTGAACTCACACTGTAGCCTAGACTGGCCTTGAACTTGGGGTCTTCCTGCATCAGCCTCCTGAGTAGCTGGGGTGACAGGCACAGACCAACATGCCCTATGCCTTCTGAATGCTTTTTTTTTTTTAAGACAGGGTTTCTCTGTTGTAATTCTGTCTGTCCTGGAACTCACTCTGTAGACCAGGCTGGCCTTGCACTGACCATGATGAGCCTGCCTCTGCCTCCCGAGGTATGCTTTTTGATTCATGATTTCAACAAACTCCAAGTGACTGACTCTGACTTTGAACTTCTCTAGAGTTGGCTTCCATTTAGCTAGGTCTGAATTACTCTAGTGTTTTGGTTTCTATCATGGAGTGGAAAGATAATTTGCTAAGCTTGGGTCAAGGTTAGAGTCTTACCCCTCTCTGGCAGAGCAGCTAAGTGTGCCTTTCATATGCAAAACGACCAACCTAGAGCATCCCTGACAGCCACCTCCTTTTGTGAGTGCTGACTGGTTTCTCATACCCTGGGACATTATCTACCAACATCTAGCTGCCCTAACACCCTAGGGTCAGCTCCCAAGCACTCCCGCATTGCACTATACCTCCTTAAAATTATTCAAAGTTTCTTTGATCCAGCTGGCCCTGCTTCACCCAGCTCTCTGTGGAAAGCCACAGTAGTGACTCTTTCCTGTTCTTTCCTTCAATGTAAGAAAGACTCATGTGGACCTTTGTAGCCTGTTGTGTCTCCTGTATTCAGGATCTGGGGCTATAAAATCTACAACCAAAACTTCCCTCCCTGTCAGTTATTTTCATGTCTTATCAGGCTTATTAAAGCAAACCCTGGCTCCCCTAAGGCTAAGCTGCACAGTGAAACAACTCTGCAAGGATCTGTAGAGTCAGCTTGTTCTAGGTCCTGTAAGAAGTAACCCAGACTGACTGTTTCATGCTAGTGTGCTGCCTGGAAATCAGCTTGAAACTAGAGAAAGGCACATCCCTAGCCCAGACATTCTGGTAAGTGGCCTGTAAACAAAATAGACATTCTGCTGCCCCTGCTGCTGCTTCATATAAGGAATGTGTGTGTACATGCATGTGTGTGTGTGACCTCATATATATGCCAGACTGGTCCCAAACTCTCTATGCAGCCAAAGATAACCTTAAACTTCTATTTCCCCTCCATCTTCCAAGTGCTTAGGATAACAAGTATGTGCCATCATGCCCAGTGTACATGGTGCTGGGCATTGAACGCAGAGTCTCCTGCATGTTAGGCAAGGATTCTACCAACTGAGCTGCATCCATAGTGTTTCCTTTTTAAATACATCATTCTCAGGCCTGCAAGGAGGCTTAGCAGATAAATAAATGTATTTGCCAAGAAGCCCAACAATCTGATTTCGGCCCCCAGAACCCACATGATGGAAGGAAAGAATCGGCTCCCACAGTTGTCTCTCTCTCTCACACACACACACACACACTTTCTTCTTGAGTAACTCCCTGGTCACTCCTGTTCCCCTAGAGCATTCTTCTGAGTCATGGGTTAGAGTCAGAGTCTTAAGGTGTTTATAACTGCCTCTAGGATTGTCATTGGGAACGCAGCCTTTACTCTCTGCTTGAGAATTCTGGTGAAAGGAAAGATGGAGCTTCTGCCTGGATCTGACTCTCATGACTCGGGGCTTTTCAAGAGATGGAGAAAATGAACCTGATTAAAGTGGAACCCATCCTGGGATGCAGCAATGAGCCACAAAGAAAAGAATGAGGGTGTGACTGCGGTGCCTCCATACCAGGAGGAAAGCAACACGCAGGAAGTCACCTTCACACTGGGAAAGCGCCATCTCCACTTTTGTGGTGGTTTATGGTGGGCAAAGGAAATGCTTTTCAACCTGGAAGTCCATATGAGTCATTCCTGAGGACCCCACAGCATTAGATCTGGGAGGGAGGTGCTCAGTGTGCAAGCATAAAGACCGGAGTTCAGATCCCTAGCGCACACACACACACACACACACACACAGAGTCAGGTGTGGCCACACATGCTTGTGACCAGAGCATGGGAGACATAGATAGGAAGTTCAGTGGGTCTTACTGGCCACTACCCTAGCTCCAGGTTCAGTAAGGGACCTGTCTCAAGGGAATAAGGTGGTGCATGAAGAAGCAGAGCATCTATTGCTCTCCTCTGGTCTCCACATGAACACACAGGCACACACATACACACACGCAGGCACACACGCACACACATACACACAGGCACGTACGTGAACAGTACAAAATGTACATTATTTTATTCAGCAAGTATGGGATGGGATCTGAGATTCTGAATTTCTAATAACACAACTCACCCCTGTGCAGCAAGAGCTAGCAACCCCATTGAGACCCTCCGCTAGGAGGAGGAACTGTAAAAACACCAGAGGCTCATTAGCTAGGACCAACAGTAAGCGTTTCTGCTGAGTGTTATCATCAGCCTCAACAGTATGAGTTACATCAAAATATTATCTTAAGTTCCAAATCTGTTTTCAACTTTTTCTTAGAAAACAAAATATTTGAAAATATCTCTATGTTCTTATTTTGTTCATGAGTAGATATTATGGTTTTATATTCTTAGCCAAGTGTTTGGTTGGGTACCAAACTTGTTCCCAGGGAGCACAGTGGAGGGAAACGGTCTCTTCTGCTATGGGCATTGGTTGAGAGGGGAGACCACAATTTAGAGTCAGATGACTGAAGAGCCCAGCCTCTGTCTGGATATTTCCCAAAATACCACCTTGCTTAATGCTTTTCAAACTGGTTTGAGTGACTGAGTGCTTGGAAATCATGATATTTCTTTGCAAGACACACAGGAGAAAAATTGGCATAGTTATGTAAAGTTAAGAATGCAATTTCCCTTGCTGAAATTGGGCTCTAATAAGTAAATGAGGCATAAAAAGCCCCCCAAGACCTCTTGGAAATGAGCCTCAGTTTCATTGTTGATCAAGAGAGTGAGAAACAGACTCTACTTCACAGGGAGACCACTGGGGCTAACCTTTACTTTCGGTGCTGTGTACCTATAATTGTAGCTCCAGGATGATAACCATGACATCTACTGCTACTGACTCCCATTTACTTAGTACCTGTTTTGTATCAGGTACTAATCTAAGGACTTTCCAAGCATCCCTTTGAACAGGACAACTCAGCTGGGTAGGTGTTTTACCTCCGTGCTAAAGATGAGGAAGGTTAAACAGTGGCTCCCTGGTGGAGCTCATTGGAAGAGCCCACTCCTCGCTCCTCATTTGGTGGGCCACTCGCCAGCCCACTCTTCCTTGCTACACTTGGCTTTCTTTGTCAAGAAATAGGCATATCCGCAGTTTCTTCTTATAATTTAGAGAATACTTTATTAGTGTCTGTGATAAACCCACATGAATAAGTCCTTACATATTTATAGCAATGTTTTACCCCTGTGCAAGTGGAAAAAAATAGTTTTTTTTTTCTGTTTCTAGGCTGTCCTAGTTTGCTTTCTCTTATTGTGATAAACACCACGACTAAGAGCAACTTGGGAAGGAGAGGGTTTATTTCAAGAGAAGCTAAGGCAGGAGCTTGAAGCAGAAGCTATGGAGGAATGCTCCTTACTAGCTTGCTTCAGGCTCACCTTCAACTACTTTTCTTACACAGCCCAAGCCCACCTGCCTAGGGATGGTATCACCCACAGTGGACTGGGCTCTCCTGCATAAGTTAGCAATCAAGAAAACCCCCACATAAACACATACCCACAGGGCAATCTGATAGAGGCTATTCTACAGTCGAGGTTCCTTTTTCCCAGGTGTGTCAAAATGGCAACCAAGATTATTAACCATCACATAGACTACTGTGGCTGTTAATTTCTGTACAATGCCACTGAACATCGTAAACTGAGAATTTTTTCTTTAGTCAAAGTTGACAACATAGCTAAAGTTTCAAAAAATTCAAATTATATATATGCATATATATATATTTATATATGTAACAAGACCAATATAATATGTTATGCATTAACAACAATTTTTAAAAACCTTATCTGAGTTATAACCCTTCTGAAGATCCAGTAAAGTTACAGACTCTTTTTGACGAGAAAAATGTACATAAGCAAACACAGAATTTAACATTTAACTTCAAGGGAATCATTGACCCCTAAGAAGAGAACCTCAATGCTCCGAAGCTTAGGAAGACAAGGAAGGCTTTTCTTGGCTTCAGGCTAAAGTTGACCTTCTCTTCCCTTCACTGACCTGAAATGTTTCTCTTAGCCATTTTCCTGAACATTTTATTTTTCAAATGTTTATATTGATAAAAAGATTAAACAGACCTTAAATATGAAAAATATTCCCTGGCACCAGGAAGCCTATAGTATTTCGAATCTTTTCTAGCATCCATCAAAGAGACCATCTTGCTATTGTTAGTAAGTAATTGGGACCAGTAAGATGGTTCAGAGGGTAAAAGTACTTGCTGCCAAGGCGGACAACCTAATTCAGTCCTGGGAACCCACATGGTAGAAAGGAAACTGACTCCCAAAAGTTGTATTCTGACCTCCACACATGCACCAAGGAATGTAGGTGTATGTACACACACACACACACACACACACACACACACATAAATAAATAATCATAATAAATAAAAATCAGTTTAAGTTCATATTAATAACCTGGAAAATTTATATTTCTCTTTCTCTAGGTGACTAAACAAAATGGCATACATACATACATAAGGCAAAAACTACAGTATAGCTCAAGGTTTCTTGAAGGTAAAAATAGTTTAGTGGTTCCTATAACCAGGAAAAAGTGGGAGAGAGGAGAGAGAAAAGATGTGTGAGAAAAAGGTCAACTATTGCCATTTAGAATAATTTGAAGTCAACTGTCAATCCCTTCTAGACCCAAGTATGCTCACTGGTGAGCAGCATAGTTCATGTGGGAGGCGGGAGGAGGCGGGAGTGAGAGGAGTGAGGCTTCCCGGCCAGCCTGGCTTGCACAGGGAGGGAGGGAGCTAGCAAAGGATAGAGTGCACTGGTTAAGCACTTGCCCTTATCTAGCACACAGAGATCTATGTTTGAACACTAACATCTCAAAACAAAATAAAGAAGACAAAATCTCCCAGGCTACCCGCCATCCCCTGGGCTGACTAAATCAGGGTTGAGACTCAACAGTCTGGCCAGTGTGGTAAATGCCTGTAATCCTAGAGATTGTCCCTGGAGACAAAGACAGAAGAGGCTAGCCTTGTCTACAAGGTGAGTTCCAAGCCAACAAGGGCTATGTAATGAGATCCTATCTCAAAAGAAAACAGAAACAAACAAACAAAAAACACAAGGCAGTGGGGACTGGGGGAGGGGTTGCTAGTGAGATGGCTCTACAGTTCCGAGCACTGGCTGTTCCTCCAGAGGACCCAGATCCGTGTTCCTGCCACCCACATGACAGCTAACAACCTGCCCTAACTCTGGCTCCGGCTCAGTTCCTCTTCATCTTCTGAGACACTGCATGCCCTTGATGATGAGATATGCACACAGGTAAAACACATGCGTGAATAAAATTTTTAAAATAATAAATTTCAAAAATCATTTAAAAAAACCAAAAAAGCCTTTGTGTTTCTTTTTTATATAGATGAGATTTTTTTTAGTCTGAGTTCTAACTTTATCTTTTTAAAACAGTTTTACTTTCGCAACCAAATGGATCAGAAGTAGATACAGCAGTCTCCCATACAGTGCCCACCACCCTTGTCTTCCACGGCCTTCCAATTAGCACATCCCACACCAGAATATTCATTAGAACTGATGCCTACAGTCCTCGGTTTACATCAGGACTAACTTGTATGCCATGGTATTACGGTTGATCTTGGTGGTCAGCTTGACATACCTGGAAAGAGGAAACCTCAGTTCAAAAGTTGCCTCGGTCAGATTAGCCTGTGGGCGCTTTTTGACTTTTTTAACTGCTATAGAAGTTCCCAGCCTACTGTGGGTGGTGCCATCCCTAAGCAGCAGGCCTGGGCTATATTGAAGAGACAGAGAAAAAAAAAAGGATACCTGAGCATGAGCCTAAGAAGGAATCCACTAAGCAACGTTCCTCCATGGTCTCTGCTGTTCCTGCCTCCAGGTTCCTGCCTTAAGCTTCTGTCCTAACTACTCTTCCTCTCAGTGATGGACTGTTAGATCCAATCAGCCCTTTCCTGACCCAACCTGCTGTTTTTCGGTGTTTTATCACAGTGGCAGAGAGCAAAGGAGGACATATGGACTCTGACAAACACACTATTATGTGAACTGCCATCCTAGTGTCCACAGAATGCTTCTGAGGCCCTAAACATCCTGCCTGCTCCACCTTGTCATCTTTCTCTCCTTAAAGCCACCAGCAAGCACAAGCCTCTGTTTGTATTTTCAACACCTATTTCCTTTTGCAAATGTCATACAGCAGTGGTTCTCAATCTGTGAGTTGGGATCCTTTTGGGGGTCAAATGACCCTTTCATAGTGGTTGCCTAAGATCATCTGCATATTAGATATTTACATTACGATTCATAACTGTAACTGAATCCTGAAGCCTGTTTTCTTGTTCCAACTGCGACTGTGACAGATTCCTAACTTGTAACTGATTCCCACTGTGCCTTTTTCACCCTCTAGCTCTAAAAAGATAGAAAGGAAAGAGAGAAATCTTCCCTGCTCTTCAGGCAGCCTTGGAAGAGAGGAGAGAAAGGAAGAAATATTCACTGCCCTTTTTGGCTGTCCTTAACTGTCTGAAGCTTGAAGATCAGGAGCTGTTAAAAAACAGGATTATCATCTGTCAAACCAACCCCAAAACTGGCAACTGGCAGCTGGCAACAGTCTCCTTTATAACCTAAGCAAAGTTCCCAGAAGTCCAAGCGGCATCCAATCCTGCGGAACGCTACACAAGACAAAAAAAAAAAAAAAAACTTGTTCAAAACGTCCTGCTACGCAAAACAGTAGCAAAATTACAGTTATGAAGTAGCGATGAGAATGATTTTATGGTCGGAGCACACTTCAACGTGAGGAACTGTATTCCAGCGTCGCAGGATCAGGAAGGTTGACACGCACTGTCATACAGTCACACAGAACACAGCCTACCAGACTGACTTCTTTCTCTTAGTCAATTCGTCGGAGTTTATGCTAAGACCTTTCCTGGTTAAACTGTTCTTCTGCTCCATCCATGGCTTGTAAGTTCTGGGTAACATTTCATAGTCCACGCTCTAGTGCCAGTGCTTTATGATTTATTTACTGTGGAAGGCATCATGACGTCTTCCTCATTTGGGCAAGTCGGAATAAAGCTGCTATAAATACCCGTGTGCAAGTTTTTGTTTAGAAAGCATTTTGGGATCATTTGGGTAAGCATGGGAAGAATCTTGTCGCATCACAGCCTCCCCAGCATCAGGTGTTCTGAATTTTGACCAGGTCATAGGTGTGTAGTGGTCGGCAGTCCCCAGCGACCATCCACAGTCGTTCTGAAACGCAGTAAAGATGGAGAACCAATGTAGTGGGCAGATCGCTCCCAGAAGAACCCTCTAAACCAAAGTGTTGGCGTTACGATGAGAGGAGAGCAACAATGAAAGGGCCTAGAGCTAATGAGATGGCTCAATAGATACGAGCATTTGCTAAGCAAGCATGCAGACCCGAGTTCAAATCTTCATGTAAAAGCCAGGCCTGGACATGCTACCTGCGACTCCAGCATTGGGGACCAGAGATGGGAGCTCAATGCCAGCCAACCTGGATGAAAGAGCAAGCTTCAGTTCAGGGAGCGAGCTGTCTTGAGACAATAAGGTGGAACATTAGAGAACAGGACACTTGCTCCCTTCTGGCCTAGAACTAACAGGTATAAATACGTGAATAGCACACATGCGTGCGCACACACACACACACACACACACACACACAAAATAAGAACAAAACTGAGAAAGCTAGTATGCACTGAGCAGCATGTTAGGCACTGCATGTTTACAATTTCATTTACTTTTCCATTGGGCCTAAGATTTTGACTCGTGTCTCCATCTTGAAAGACGTTTTCAAGTTAAATTCCAAAAGGTAAACCATTCAAGCTTGCAGTTACACCAAATACTAAGTTCACAGTAAGACATTTGAAAAGTATAAAAGGAATTATGCAGAAGAATACAAGTTTTATTCCAACACTTCATTTAAGACAACCATTACTACCCACCTTCTCACATGGTTTATTTCCCCATGTTAAATCCCTCTGTTTTTAAAGGCTTCTTTGTGGTCTATCATGGAATTAAGTGCCCCGACCCCACCCTGGGCTTTCTTTCTCTGAGATCAGGAGAACCAACAAGGAATGCCTCTGCCTCCAGCCTTGTTATGATTTCCAACAGTGTCTATGTCCTCTGGTTCTCCCTCCATCTTTCTGTTTAATAACACACAGATGGTAAGGACTTGGTTCATTAAATGGATGAGCTGAAGTGATCCTGAAAGTTGATCTAAGATGAAGACGGAGCTAAGATTCAACTCTAAGACAGAACAGAGTAGGCTTAGACTCAGATGAGCTGTTTATTTCATGCTCAGTCCTCTGAGAAATATACGGATGCTCTTTCTGGAGACAAGGAAAGAAGCTACATTTCTAGAACACATATCAAGTATTTGCACTGGGCCAACCATCGCAGTCCACATGAGCCAGACTGTGTGCAGCAGAAAGTGGAAATCATCAACATTCAGGACCCTGCTCCGTGATGTTTGGAGAGTTCTCTCTTTACCCCCTGTGGAGGTGCGTGTGTATTTGTTTCATGCTAGACTCTGAGAAAACAGGAAAGATAAAAGATAGGAGGCTTAAGCTTATGGTTGTTGTTTTCATAGACTGTTTTCCTTCCTGCTAAGACCACTTGTCCAAGTGAACCATTTGGGTTGCATTTTATTAAAGTACTTTTAAAACCCAAAGACAGAATGTTTTCACAATCTATAGCTGTGGGTGGCCAAACATAATGAGCTTCCTCCTTGTGATAGCAAGGAGAGGAAAGTTAAGCTCAGGGTTCTTTCCCAGCCCCGCCACTGATCCCTTGAAATCTAGAGGCAAGTGTGGCCCTTAGTTTCCAAGCCTTTCATTTTTATTCAACATAAAATGAAAATGCATATAATCTGGAAGAGTTTTAAATGATAGAAATTGGTTATGTTCAGATTGTAAATAATAGAAATTTACAATCAATTATTTTATCAGAAGAATTTCTTTTAAAACCCAGATTCTTTTAAATCATCTATGCTAATAGGACAAGGTAGGAGAGGGCAGGAAGTTCTCCCAAATATCAGCATTACTGTGTAAGTTAAGGAATAATACAAGATATTCACTAGGGAGAGAGAAGCCTGTATCTGTTTTCCTTTTCTACTTTTGAATGCATATTCCATTCACACAGTTCAGAATTCCAACAGTGCAAAAGGATAGAGAAGAAAAAGCTGCCCTCGGATCTGCCCTCCACGTACTACTTCTCCTGGGGGTAGTCAGAGGCTCTCCTGCTCTGTCCGATGTTCATTATATGTGAATATACAATGTACACATTTAAAATTTTTATGTGTGTGTTTGAGAGAGAGAGAGAGAGAGAGAGAGAGAGAGAGAGAGAGAGAGAGAGAGAGAGAAAGCAGCCATGCATGTGCCATAACCTGCATGTGGAAGTCAGAGCCAACATTTCAGGGGTCAGGTCTCTCCTTTCATCTGTGAGGCAGTCTCTCTTGTTGTTTCTTTCATGGGTTGTATACTCCAGGGTAGCTGGTCCTATCTCTGCCTCCACCTCTAGGGAGGAGTGCTGGAATGTTTGATGTTTGCCATAGCTTTGGATTTTTACATGGGTTCCAGGGACCAGATTCAGATCATCGGGTTTGCGTGGCAAGTGCTTGTTAGGCTGGACTGTGCATAGGACATAGCACTGCAGCCCCCTCTTCCCTTCCACAGATGCTGACAGCCCTGGGAGCAGTGATCATGGTCCTAACCGTCTTCAGGTACCCTGACTTCTGACTTGGGAAAGTGAGTGTACAGGTTCAGACACACCAAAGGGCTGCTGCTGACTATATATCCTGCCCTCCGACCCCTTTCTCATTGCCTGTTGGGGAATGGGAGAGACTAGCTGTAGGTCCCTGCTGAAATCTTCCTGTACAGAGGGACTCTGCAATACTGTCTCTCCTGCTAAGAACTCTTCTAATAAACATCTGACCTCAACAGTCCATCTCGGTGTCCCTCTTAACTGCTGAATCTGAGATACTTTGCACTTTTACCCTCTAAGGCTTAGAGTCTAAGTAGTCTCCCCACCTACCATACTCTTAAATCTCAATTCTTAATACAGATTAGAACATTTGATATACTATTGCATATCTCATTTTTAAACCTATGAATGTCTCTCCATTTTTTTTTTTTGAGACAACCTTAGATCAAGCTCTTAGATAACTTCTAAAGTTATGCTCCTCCCACATCAGTCTCCTGAGTGACGGGATTATAATCATGTGCCAAAGCACCAGCTTCTTAACATTTGTATTTCAGAACATGCAGAAATTTCCCCAGACATGATCCCTACCTCAAACCCATGTTCATGCCCAGGCTTCCTGCCAATGCCCTTATTTGGGCCTCTTCTTCCCCTTAATTCCTTGTTTCGGTCTCTACTTTCCCCTACGCCTTCTTTCCCACTTCTCTGATTCTTCATTTGGCTTAAAGAAGATCAACCTTTGTGTTGCTGTGATCCCAAGCTTCTAAGAACAGTAGTGAGCGATGGCAGGTCTGAGGAATGTTCGGGAGGTTGGGAGCTTGCACCTTTCTGGAGAGACAGTTGTGCAACAGAAAGTAAAAACCAGAAGGGCCAGACAGGCGTGGATCGGGATTAAAGACAAAGGCAACATGAACGAACTAGAAGCTAGCAGTAATATAAAGGATCCCGTGATTGAGAGAGTAGCGTCTGTTTTTCTGTGTGAGGAGTTCGTGGTAACTGTTTGGTAGCAGCTAATATGTTAAAGAAATACAATTATTCTCGATGTGTAGACTAATGTGTGCACCGTCAGTTATAAAAATTAATATGGTCTTTATGTGTAGCCATCCTGGCAAGAGAGAAAGAAAATGTCAGACTAATGATACAATAGACCCCAAAGAATTGCAATATCTCCAGAAATCCCGTGCCAGAGTAAGGCAAATGCTGGAGCCTGGTGCAAGCCAGAGCAAGAAGTGCCCTTCCAGGAAGAGTTCACAGAGTTCCGACAGTCTGCCTGATTACCTTGTAGGAGAGACTAGAGCCAAGACAGTGAAGGCCAATGACAGGCACAACCACACCTTCATCATCATTGCTTAGCCTTCATGCTTCTGGCCCTGGATTTAACTTTTTATTACATGTTGGGCACCAACACAGAGACCCATGACTGGACAGTGTGCAGAGTGAGAGACTTTGGAACGCTCAGTCCTAAATGGAATGTCTTCATTCATCAAACCCCTCTTTCTCAGGGCTCAGAGAGCCATGAAGAGAAGAAGGTGGAAGATTTGTAAGAATGTGTAACTCCAAGGAAACAGTGTCTCCCAGACACAACAGATTGATGAGCAGATAAACCCACAGAGACTGTGGCAGCAGGCACAGGCCCTGCACAGATCTAAGCCAGGTGCAGATGGGGTCCCAGTGCTGAGAGGAGGAAGTGGACATGAGCTCCCATCCCTGACCAAAAAGTTATATCCAACTAACACCTGCTCGAAAAGGAAAATTTAGTTTTCACCAGAGGAGTCTCAGTGGGTGTCGGAACCACTCTTAAGGACAGGCTCCATGTGCAGCTATAGAAACTAGTGTGCTCTGTGTATGTAACGTGGCCAACTCAAATGAACCGAAAGGCATTTTTGTAGCTGTTCTGTCTCATACTTCTTTTTTTGGGCACTTTTTTTCCTAACCGGTCTTTTACTTGTGCATTACGGTTTCCAAATTTGTGTTTTTATGAGTCTTGTTTTATGGGTCTTTGTGTGTGTGTGTGTGTGTGTGTGTGTGTGTGTGTGTGTGTGTGTGTGTTGTGATTTTCTGTTTTTTAAAAAAATTCTGTGGGTTTTTTTTTTTGTTTGTATGTTTGTTTCCCTGTTCTAAAAAGAGAAAGAAAGAAGGTGTGGAATTAGGTGGGAGGATCTGGAAGAAGTTGAAGGAGGGAGGGCAAGCCACGATCAGAATATATTATATGAAAACATTTTTTCAATAAAAATTTATTACATTTTTATTTATTTTTTTCAACAAAAAATTATTACGTTCTTATTTATTTATTTGTATGTACATGTGTAATGTGTGCACATACCATGGTACATGTAGCATAGCACATGTGTAGAGGTCAGAGGTCAACCCAAGGAAGTCAGCTTTCACCATGTGGGTACCAAGGATGGGACTCCAGGCTTGGCTACACAAGCCTTTACCCAGTGAGCAATGTCACTCCCCCTTGTCTCTGTTAAACCTCAGCCTCATGTCAGGAACCCGAAAATGGACTTGGGTGGTCATTGGACCTCTTTATAGCCTCCTCTTCCTGTAGCCATATTCAGCAAATCTCCTTTCTCTGGTTTTTTTTCTTTTTTGCTTGTTTGCTTTTTTTACTTAAAAAGATATTACTTATCTCCTTAAGACTTTTTGAATGTTGGTAGCCAAGCCTAGTTTAAGCCTAGCTTGTTGGCATTGCCAAATCCCAGGCTTTGATCCTAAAATCTCTAGTAACCTATACATGTGAGTGGAATTGATACATTTCTACCAATAGATTTGGAGGAAAGTAAAATTAAGCATGCACACAGTTTGTGAAAATTTCAAAAAGTTCCATTTCTTAAACATCCTTTATGTGTGTGTGTGTGTGTGTGTGTGTGTGTGTGTGTGTGTGTGTGTATTTTATGTGTATGAGTGTTTTGCCTACATGTATGTCTGTACACCACATGCACGCAGTGCCTACTGGGGCAGAAAGAGGGCGTAAGATCTCCTGGGACTGAAATTAAAAGATGGCTGTAAGATGAGATGTGCATCCTGGAAATCCAACCTGGCCTCCCTAGAGGAGCAGCCTGGGCTCTTAATGCTGAGCCATCTCTCCAGCCCTGAAACTCCAGTTATTTTAGGGAAACTGGGATGAAAAGGTTATCATATTATTTATAATAGCAAAAATTTAGAAATAATATAAATATTTGATGTAAAAAAATTAATATAGTAAACTATGGCACAATTATAAATGGATATTACCAGCTAGAAAACATATTCACAGACATAGAAAAGTGTTCTCCATACGTTCATAAATCTAAAACAACAACAACAAAAAAAACGAATCCCTATATTTTAAAAAGCTAGAAGATTTTTGAATATTTTCAGAGTAAGGAAATGATAAATATTTGAAGTGACTGGTACATTTACTCATATTTAAAATCATATTTAAACATCATGTAATATATACATATTGAAATAGCACATAATATCTCATAAATATGTATAATTTTTATATTTTATATATATCAGTTAAAAGTAAACTTACTTTAAAAAGAAAAATACATTTAGCATCATCTCTCCGCATCCACAGGGACTGGTTCTAGAACTTCACAGTTAACAAAATATACAGACATTTAAGTCTTTTGCATATGCTGATCAATTCAAAGTCAGAAACTAAAAGCGAAAGGACTTTATTGGGGGGGGGGGGGGTCTTTGGAAATGCAGTCAGTAGCCCAGTGAGCTCTCAATAAGTTTTCCAAAGGTGGGACATGAAACTGAGAACTTACATGGCTTATCAGGACAAAGCAGTAAGAATCCCCTTTTAAGGGACACATTTTGAAAGTGGGGAAAAATGGTCCTGTGTGGCTTGGTTTATGTGACCAAGCTAAGACCAAAAAAAAAAAAAAAAAAGAGTGTCCATATGTAGTAAAAATGTTCCTGAGTCCAGAGTGTGACAATCTCTTGGTATAGGTCTTGAGTCTCTGGTAACCAAAAGTAACGAAAATTCATGCTCCCAGGAAGCAGCAGCTTTGTGCCTGTTTCATTCTATGCTGGGTGTTTGTGTCACCTGTGGAAAGGATAAAGAACTGAAAGCCATTTCCAGGATGCAAACTTCGAAGCTGAAAGCAAGGGGCCAGCCTCAAATGAGACTGAACCCAGAGCTCACTCACTGAAGTGTTTTTACCATTGTAAGACAATTTTAATTGACCTCCCCTCAACAGATACAGAGGCTATTCTTCGTTTAATGAAGAGAACAATACCACCCTTACAGGCCCAGCCAACTACCTGGCACCCTTTCCAGTGCCCAGATAATCTTACAGGTCTACAGTGGTTCCAGAAGTCACTCTTTGCTGATTAGCTGTGAGGATGATAAAGCTCCTTCATTAACCATACCGTATGCCTTTTAACAGGAGACTTATTAGGGGCAAGGTACTTCTAACAACAGTTGCTTCAGCCAGGAGTTTACATCAGGTACAGGTTAATTCTCAGGAAGCACTCAGTCACTGGTTATTTATAGGATCTTCCCAAAGCCAGGTGCACCTGAAAACACAATCCCTGAAAAAGTCCTTTCAGCCCAGTGTTCCTCCTCCCACAATTCTCAGGGATGGTGAGTTTTCTTCTGGAAGGCTCGTTAGTTGTCATCATAATTTTTTCTTCGTACCACACACCCTCCCAGTACCTTAAATCATCTAACCAAACCACTAACAATGCCTAATACCATCTAACTGGTATATAAATAGCTGCATCCTGTATTGTTGATGGACTGATGACAAGAATAAGGTCCACACAGATTACAACAGCCTGTAAGATAGTTTTAAAAGCTGTTTTCTGCCTGTGGTGGATGGAGAGGACCAACTGGATAGCAGAAAGATTCGCTCTGCATTTGTTTTAGTGGACTAGAAATGGCAAATGCCTGTTGAGGTTTGCTATGTGTAGAAGCTCTTTGCTGAAAATGTAACTCATGAAAACTTACACCCCAGAAAGTAGGAGTGAAGTAATTTTCAATTTGTTCATAAAACCGAGGCACAGGACAGATAAGCAATGAGGCAGACTGGATTTGTTGCACAGCTGGCAAAGAGAAGAGCCAGGTGTTGCACCAAATCCAGAACCAAAGCCTTAGCCACATGAGTTAATACCAACCCATGTTCATGAAACCCAGAAACAAAATGGATTCAGTTTCTGAGTAGGACAATATATTCCAGCATGGGGAGAAATTACCTTCAGGGGGAGATTCAAAGTGGATACATGGGGACTTTACCCACATCGTAGTGATTTAGTTCCAACAGCCTAACACAGAGAACTGAAGCCAAGGGTAAGAAGAAATTTAAGAAGGTCTGGGAAGGAACAAAATGAATTGTCTGAGTATCTTAAAAATGATTCAATTTAACCATAAAATATGCCTCAAAAGAGCATTCTGATTTTTTTCTTTAAGACATAGTTTTAGTATAGATCTGGCTGGCCTGGAACTTGCTACAAAGAACCTGGCTATTCTCAAACTTATAGACATCCCTCTGCCTCCTGAGTGCTTCGATCAGAGGTATGTACCACCACACCTGATTCACTCAGAGTTTTGAAGACATACAAGTGTCTGTATACCTGAATCTGCAGTGGACTATTGATGAATAGGCTTTAGTCTGGGATGCCTTTTATTTAATTGGTAGTTTCGTTTTGTTTTTGAAACAAAGTATCACATAGCTCGAATGAACCCATTGTCCTCTATGAACCTGTAACTGAGGATGACCTTGACCTTGTAATCCTCCTGCCTCCACCTCCTCCCAAGTGCCAGGTAAGCCACCATCTGGCATTTACTCAGTGCTGAGGACAGAAGCTGGGCTTTGTGCCTGCGAGCACTGCATTGAGTGCACTGTACATGCAAACCAGGATATCTTTAAGGGTGTCTCTCCTAATGAATTTCAAATTAAATTGAAACATTCAAACACAGAACAAAATGAGGCTCTTTCTTATAAGACAAAACAAAGTCTCCCCTGCCAAAAAACCCCGACATTCAATTTTACGTATTGAGTAATTTATGTAGAGTAGATACTAATGCTACTTTATAACTTTGTTTTCTACAATGTCTGCTTTTAGGCAAATTGTCACGTTATTTGATCAAGCATGTGACTTCACGTTTAAGTATAAAAATACATCATAAATTTGGCTATGTGTATCTAAACATATCTAAAGCATATTTCAAGGCATATAAACCTGTACTTCCAAAAGAACAATAAACACAATTTTCTACTCGTTGCATAATAGCCTGAGGCCTTGCACGAACTAAAATAAACTACCCTGATTTTTCAGTTGTATGTTAAAGCCTTAAAGCCACCACAAAAACATTTCCGAACCGACTTGGCACATACGCTGATGGCTGAGAGAAGGCACAATTGGGGATTATTCCGCGGCTCGAGGGAGTGGGAAGGCGCTTCCTGACCTTCTGGACTGGACGGCTGCTCCTTTTCATCTGGTTTCAATTCTCTTGTTTGTGCACCTTGCCATATTTATTATTGAATTCCTGATTTTTTCTTGTTGTTTCATGTTCCGTGTTCCAATGATTTATGAGAAATAGCTGATCTAGATGTTATCTTTGGCATACAGAGAGAGCACAGAGCCCCTTAAGGATTCTGAGAGAGCAAATGTGTTTGGAGCCGCATAATACCCAGCCCGAGCAGATGTCTGTCCGCGCCTGAGCACTGCCAGCTGAAGATTCTTTATGAAGATGGATTTTCCTTCCTAAATGCAGCAGCGGCAGCATAGCTGCGTTCAGACATCACATGTCTCCCCCCACCCCCCACACACTTGGCTGGCGCTCATTATAAGAAACGGTGAGATCTGGTGTTAAAAACAGCCCTGGAGGAGAAATATGCCCAAAGATTTTTTTTTTTCCCCGTTAATGATGTGGTATGTTTTCAACATTAGTCTTCTTTGATTGACTAAGAAATAAAATATGCTACTGATATTTTGGTTATTTTACTTTATTGTATCATTTTATTTTATTATCTTTGAGTTGGAGTCTCATCATATTGCCATACTTGGTCACAAACTCCTGGGTTCAAAAGAACCTTCACCCTCAGCCTCCCAAGTAGCTGAGACTACAGGCTGTAGTTACTTTGCTCAGTTAATTTTTAATCGCCATGAAGATGACTTATTTTGTAACAGTGTAGAGGAGGAAGGCTGTGTGTGTGTGTGTGTGTGTGTGTGTGTGTGTGTGTGTCTGTGTGTATGGGGCACGGTAGTGGTGACCAGTTTTCTCTTGTTTAACTGAGTGAAAACTAATTAGCAAGTTAAGTGTGCTTGAGAAAATCCATTTAATTAGATGCATTTTATAGGCTAAGCAAAATAGTTGGGGAATTTTCCCTGGACTTCTCCACTAGAGGAGGCAAACACTGCAGTATAAAACATCGCTCCCAATTAATAAAAATATTATTTTAAACAGCAAGAAAACATGGATGGGCATGCTGTTCTACACCTTTAATCCCAGCAGCAGCAGAAGCAGGCAGATCTTCGTGAGTTTGAGGTCACCGTGATTTACATATCAAGTTCCAGGCCAGTCAGGGCTACAGAGTGAGACTCTGCCCCCACAAACAAAAGCAAACATCACTCACACCGAGTTGTGTGTAGATTCTGAGTTAATCTTTCTGTGACTAAACTCACCCAAAAAATATGCCAAGCACCCTAAAGTAGACATACGTAAGTAACTTAGGACTTCGTGACTATGAACATATTTGATAACTTTTTATTCTATTCCCGGGAGTCCAGGGATGAAATCCAGGGGCTCAAATCTACTAGGTAAATACCAATGAGCTATACCCTACCCAGAATTTGGTACTATGCCTCCATATATCAAGTCTCAATTATTTTAAGTTATATTTCATTTGTTTCCATCTTATCTCTCCTAGCTAGAGCAGAGGAGCAACCCAGGACGGAGACAGCCGGTGAAGGGGCTGAGGGACGCTATAACAAACAGCACACTGGAAATCCAAATAAGTAGTACTGACTGGACTAACTTCCTACTGTTTCATGATAATTAGAAACAGAATTGGCATTTTCCTCTGCTTTGTCACACACATATATAAGTTCTGATTATCTGAAGCAATTAATTCCTTTCTATATTGTTAAACAGACTTGGTAAGGGACCTAAGTGGGGTTGAGTTTAAGAAGCCAGTCTTAGAGGCTGGAGAGATGGCTCAGCAGTTAAGCACACTGACTGCTTGCTCTTCCAGAGGGCCTGGGTTTGGTTTTCTGCCTGCACCAGGCATGTAAGTGGTACACATAAATTCCTGCAGGCAAAACAATCATACACATAAAATAAAAAAATACAAATATATTTTTAAAAAGAAGTCGATGTTACTTCTGCAGTTGCAAGTTCTTAAGTCCTGTGGTGTCTATGGAATAATTACAAAATGAGAAGTTTTATGAATTTCGAGAATGTTAGAAAGACAGACTAGGCGCCAGAGAGGTGGCTCAGCCATCAAGAGCACTTGCTCTTGCAGAGGAACTGAGCTCAGTCATGTGTCTGAGATTCATGTCAGTTTACACAAAAATGTCCCACAGCTTTGCCTACAGACAAATATGATGGAGGTCTTTTCTCAGTTGAGATTCTCTCTTCTCAGACAACCCTGCTTGGGTTAAGTTGGAAAAAAAAATCAACCTAGGACAAATTCCATGAAGGGACCCTGATTTCCTCTGTATCATCTGACAAACATGAGGGGAACTCCAAAATTCAGTAAGACATGACATGATAAAATTAATAAACAACTGTCACAGGGACAGAGGCCTTCTCAACAGTCTGAAGAGTCCCCTAATGTTTAAGAACTCCACTTAAGAGTTCTTAAACTGGGTTCTTAAATCTTTTGTTCTCTTAATGCTGTAGCTAGAACTTCAAGTACTGTATTGACTAGGTCTTGTTCCTGATTTTCCTGGAATGACTTTGAGTTTCTTTTTAATTTGATGTTGGCTGTAGGCTTGCTGTAAATTGCCTTTATTATATTTAGGTATGTCCCTTGTATCCCTAATCTGTCCAAGACTTTTACCATGAATGTGTGTTGGATTTTGTCAAATGAGATGATAATGAGGGTTTTTTTTTGTTTTGTTTGTTTATATGGTGGATTACATTTATTGATTTTTGTATGTTGAACCATTCCTGCATCTCTTGATTATGGTGGATGACATTTTGATGTGTTCTTGGATTCAGTTTGTGAGTATTTTATTAAGTATTTTTGCATCTATGTTCATAAGGGAAATTGGTCTGTAATTCTCTTTCTTTCTTGAGTCTTTGGAGTTTTTATATAGTTTGGATATTGGGGTAACTGTGACCTCATAAGATTAATGGCAATGTTCTGTTTATATTTTTTTGGAATAATTTGAAAAGCCTGGGTGTTAACTCTTCTCAAATTCTGATAGAATTCTGTGCTAAAACTATCATGCCCTGGGCTCTTTTTGGTTGAGAGACTTTTAATGACTGTTTCTATTTCCCTAGGGGTTATAGATCTATTTAAGTTTTTTTATCTGATCTTGATTTAACTTTGTTAAGTGTTACCTATTGAGAAAATTATCCATTTCCTTTGATTTTCCAATTTGGTGGACTCCAGGTTTTAAAGGATGTCCTAATGATTCTTTGGATTTCCTCAGTGTCTGTTGTTATGTCCCTCTTTTTGTCTCTGACTTTGTTAATTTGGATATTCTCTCCCCATCTATTAATTAGTTTGGACAGGGGTTTGTCTATCTTGTTAATTTTTTCAAAGAGCCAACTCTGTGTCATTGCTTCTTTGCATTGTTCTCTGTTTCAATTTTATTGATTTCAGCCCTCAGCTTGATTATTTCTTGGGGTCTTGGTAGTGCTTAATTCTTTTTGTTCAAGAACTTCCAGATGTGCTCTCAAATTGCTAGTTTGAGATCTCTCAAATTTTTTTTTAATGGAGGCACTTAGTGCCATGAACTTTTCTATTAACCCTGCTTTCATTGTGTCCCATAAGTTTGAGTATGTTGGTTATTCATTTTCATTGAGTTTTCTAGAAAGTCTTTAATTTCATTCTTATTTCTGTCTTGACCAATTTTTTATTCAGTTGAGAGCTGTTCAGTTTCTATGAGTTTGTAAGCTTTCTGTTGTTCTGTTGTTGTTGAAATCCAGCTTTAATCCATGGTGATCTGATAGAATACAGGGGGCTATTTCAATTTTCGTTTACCTATTCAGATTTGCTTTGTGACTGCGTATGTATGTGGTCAATTTTCAAGAAAGTTCCATGAGGTGCTGAGAATAAATATATTCTTTTGTGTTGGGTGAAATGTTCTATAGATATCTGTTAGGTCTATTTGGTTTATAATGTCAGTTAGCTCCAGTATTTCTGTTTAGTTTTTGTCTGGGTGATGTATCCATTGGTGAGAGTGAGATATTGACATCTCCCACCATCAGTGTGTGTTGGTCAATATGTGACTGAAGCTTTAGTAGTGTTTCTTCCACAAACAAGGGTGCTCTTGTGTTTAGGACGTAGATGTTAAGAATTGAATGTTCAAAAAAAATCCAGGCAATGGTGGTACATGCCTTTAATCCCAGCACTTGGGAGGCAGAGGCAGGTGGATCTCTGTGAGTTTGAGGCCAGCCTGCTCTACAGAGAGAGTTCCAGGACAGCCAGAGTTACAACAGAGAAACCCTGTCTCTGAAAAAAAAAAGAAAGAAAACAACAACAAAGAATCGCATTTCAGCTTGGAGGATTTTCCTTTCATGAGTATAGTACCCTTCTCTATCTCTTTGGATTAATTTTGCCTTGGATTCTATTTTGTTAGATATTAGAATGGGTATGCCAGCTTGCTTCTTAGGTCCATATGCTTGTAATACTATTTTCTAAAACTTTGCTCTGAGCTAACTGTCTATTTTGATGTGGACGTTGAGGTGTGTTTCTTGTATGCAGCAGGAAGATAGATTCTGGTTTTGCATCCATTCTGTTAGTCTGTGTCTTTTTATTGGAGAGTTGAGACCATTGGTATTGAGAGATATCAATGACAAGTATTGTTTTTTCTATTATTTCTTTTTGTTGTTGCGATTGGTGGTGGTCTCTGTGTGTGTGTTTGTGTGCGTGTGCGTGTGTGTATGTGTGTGTGTGTTTCTCTTCTTTTGGTTTTGCTGGCGTAAGGCTATTTATTTCCTGTGTTTTCATGGCTGTAGTTTACCTCCTCTGGTTGGAATTTTTCACGTAGCACCTTCTGTTGGGCTGGATTTGTAGCCAGTCACAAATCCTTTGATCTAAAATGGTGTCCTGCTTCCAAGATATGCTAGGACTATGGTGACACAAAGTTTGTGGGAGTAACCAATAAATATTTGATTTGACTTAAGACCCACTGCACAAGATGGAACCTGTAGTAGTATATCTCTGTAATGGTTCAGCAAGGATGTTTTCATAAGTGTAAACTCTGCCAGACCTCAGCAGAGGGAACCACTGTCCTGGCCAGCACCATACTAGATCCACAGTGGAACCCTGAGCATCTGAGCTCAGGTGTTTTTAATCATTCAGAACTCCTCAGGTGCAGATCATAAGCAATCAAACATCTCCCACAGAAATCCAACACCTTCAGACAGTACAAAATGGCAAGACCTAGAGTAGCCCCTCACCTAACAGTGCATAAAACAATTTTATGTATGACTGAAAATAAACTTCCACAACAGGAACCCATACTGAAGACTATTTGGAAGACCAAGAACCCGAGACTAGATAGCCCAAGCACCTAGAGAAAAGCTAAATACTGTTATTGTTGTTGTTATTGTTTTTAATGTAGCAATAAAATGACTTCTAATGATATTCTGTTATTCTCATAGATCGGTGCCTTGCTTGGCACCGAAGATTCAGAGAAGATTCCTCCTACAGCAGATGGGAACAGATACAGAGATCCAGAGCCAGATCTTATGCAGAGAAAACTTAGAATGCTCATCCCTAAATGGGATGTCTTCATCTACACTGCCCCCCCCCCCCCAGTTCAGGGAACCCAGGGGAGGAGAAGGCAAAAAGAATGTAAGAACCAGAGGAGACAGAGGACATCTAGAAAACAAGACCCTCTAAATCAACAGGATCAAAGCTCATATGAACTTGTAGAGACTGAGGCAGCATCCACAGGGCCTGCACTAAGTCCTTTGTGTGTATATATAACGGCTCGCATTTAAGAGCTTTCGTGGGATTCCTGAGTCTGTGAATGAGTGGGTCTCCATTTCTGGTGCCTTTTATTGGGCTCTTTTCTTTCTGTTTGTTTGTTCTGTTCAATTCCAATGTGTTAGTTTTTACTTCATCTTATTATTATCACTCAGAAGCTTGTCCTTTTCCAGTGAGAGACAGAAAGTGGGTGGGTCTGGATGGCAAAGGAGGTGGGGAACTGGGAGAAGCAGAGGGAAGGGAAACTGAATCAGGGTGCACTATGTAGAAAAAGAACAATTTTCTATAAAAGGGAATAAAAGAGTTAACCGCATACAATTCTTTGCAAAATATATTTAGCCATTTTCGGATAATGTTCTTAGTCACCTGGAAGTAAAACCTCAAGTAATTGTAATAGAACTACCTTGAAATTAGAATTTTTAAAGAAATTGTTGTTTCTAGTTACTGCTCACTGTGGGAAATATCACACTGAAAGCAGAGGAAGCATCCCTAGAGGCTCTGGCCCCTGGGACTATGGGGGGCTCTGTCCCAGTCTCACTCAGCGGGTTCACAGCTGGGTCTACTATACATACCACAGCACCCTTTTATCCCTTCTATATATTTTAACACTGCTAGGGGAAAAGGGTTGTGATTTTTTGCGGTGGAAAGGCAAAGTCATCATGCAACAGAATTCCATGGGACGGAGTTATTTGGGTGGGAGATGGGTAGGGAAAGGCACAAAGCAGATGCTGCCTCAGGGAGGGGAAAATTGCTGGGTGGGCATAAGGTGGAGCTTTTTCAGGGGATGGAGTATGGAGCACGTGCAAGGAGTGTGACGCCGTGGCCGCTGGAGATGACGCAGGACCTTCGCGTGCTGACTCCTAGAAGGTGGGGTAGGGGTGGAGAATGGGAATAGCGCCGTTCTTCACCTCCCGTTCTGTTGTGCATACCAAGAACTACAACAAAATGACTCTTGGATAGTGTAAAGATTCATCAAAAATTCTTACGAGTCACCCTATTTAAGTAATAGAGAACTACAGCACGACCCGCTTTCATATATTTTTATGGGGATGTAGTTTGACACAATTCTTTTGGAGGAAGATGGAGGGATGTGTGTAAAGAGACTGAAATCCTTCTTCTGTTCACCTATCAATTTAAACACTAGAAATCTGGCCTAAAGGATCCCAAATGTTTGTGCCAGAGACATTGTCTTCGTTGTTAAGCTGTATATGGTAGTAAAATTATTCTAGACAGGGTAAATGTTCAATAACAAAGGGATTATTTAAGCAAATTGTACTTAATTTGTATGAGATACCTATTAAAATTATTAACTTTTAAAAGCCATAAAATTTATATAGTATGATAAAAATCCAGGTTTGCATGTGTGTGTGTGTGTGTGTGTGTGTGTGTGTGTGTGTGTATGCGTGTCATGTGAACAAAATACCTCATACAATGGCGATAAATAAGCCTTGTTCCCCTTTGATATGATGAATTTTATACTGACACAGCAATGGGCTGTTTTCTTAATTATCATCACAGACCACTTCAAATGTGTTGTGATGGTTAATCTTGATTCCAACTTGTCTGGATTAAGAAGCACTGAAACTATTAGGAAAGCACACTCTGGGTATTTCCGTGAGGGTGTTTTCTGAGAGGATGAAGTAAGGTTTGGGGAGACCTTTTCTGAAAGTAGATGTCACTGTCTTAGAGTCTGTGGGTCTGGATGGGATGAAAGGGGAGGGGGAGAAAAAGCCTGAAAAGAAGAGATTTTTCCTTCTGTTTCCTGACCACCGTGATATGAGCTTTTGTATTCTACACTTTTTCAATGACAGACCAAAACACCTGCAAATGTGATCCCAAATCAACCACCTCTCCATTAAGGCGATGTGACAAGAAGTCTGACTACATCAGAAAATTGGTAGCAGAGAAATGGCGCTGTGGCTGTGGTTAGGCCACCCACGTGGTTCTCAGGCCTTTGGAACTGCTTTGCAGCAAGAACTGGAGAAGTTCAGAGAAATGTGTGAGAAAAAGCTGTGACTGATGAGAAGAGCATAAAGGGAAAACCTGGAGGGAACATGGGAGACCAGAACGCTGTTAAGAATGTGGAAAGTGTAGCCCAGGCTCAGAAGAATTTTAGGGAAGGAAGGACTTTACTGGAAAGTAGATTTAAAGCCATTTGTCTCTGTCTTGTCTACACTATCTGTGCACTGAGACTTGCGAGGCTGGGTTAAAGGAGATCAATTAATCAATCTGGCAAAGGGAGTAAGTGCAACTAGCTTTTAGGTGATAGCATGGTCATTGCACGCTGACTTTAGCCAGGCATGTAGAGAGAATAGGAAACAAAAAGCAGAGCATTGCAGTTTGGTTAGAAAAGTCAACATAAAGTTGAGGCTAAGAAAAAACATGGTTTCTTTTTTCTAATTGTGTGTGTGTGTGTGGGGGGGTATGCATGTGAATGCAAGTACCCTCAGAGACCAGAAGTATCAGATCCACCCTTAGCTGCAGTTACAGTGGTGGTAAACAGCCCAATGTGGGTACTAGGAACCAAATTTGGGTCCTCTATAAGAACAGTATGTGTTCTTAACCACCAAGTTATCTTTCCAACCCCAAACCATGGTTTCTAAAAAGATTATGACCATTAAAAAAAGCAGCCAAGAAGCCAGGCAGTGGTGGCACATGTCTTTAATTCCAGCACTTGGAAGGCAGAGGCAGGAGGATCTCTGAGAGTTCAAGGCCAGCCTGGTCTACAGAGTGAGTTCCAGGACAGCCAGAGTTACAACAAAAAAACCCTATCTCAAAAAAAAAACAACAAACAAAGAAACAAATATAGCAGCCAAGAATTTTGCAGCAGGACAATGGTCCTCTCAGGAAGTGAGGAGAATCTACCCTTTGCTAGCTCAAGAGCTTGAAAAAAAGTAAATGCATTTGAAAGATTTCCATTTGAGAAGAGGATACCTCCAGGACACCCCGATCGATAGAGCAACTTAAGAAGTTATTTTCCTCTGCTCGGCCACCAGGAACCCAGAAGTTGCTATATCGGTAGTCACAGGAACCCCCGATGCAATAATAATTTGGAATCCAGTACTTGACACATTTAAAAGACAATGATACGGAGACTGAATACGGTGCCACATGCCTATAACTCTACTATAGTACTCATAGTCATGAGTTCAAGAGCAGCTTGAGTTACAAAGAGGCTTTCATCTGCACAAGACTGGGCCGTCAACATCCTATTATGAATGAGATGAGGGGGAAGGGTTCATCAGGATCCAAGCTTCCCCAGGGCTATAGGTCATCAGTGTTTGCTGGTGCATGCTGGGTAAGGAGAGCAATTTGCCTCAGTAATGTAGCCACTGGTACAGTGCCTCACTCAGGTAAGTAACTCCCACCCATGCTCATGCAGACAATCCTAATAGAATGCAGGGGGCCACAAAACAAATAAGACATGGAAGTGGGGGGGGGTGAAGTTTGAGAGGAAAGTGTGAGAGGGAGAGGGTAAGATAGGGTAACCGGACACTTTGATCGAAGAACAGTATACACAGGGATGAGTTTCTGGAAGAATAACTTTTTTAAAGTTTAAAAGTTTTTTGTTTTTTGTTTTCTTTTTAAAAAAGAAGCTGTTTCAAAATAAGCATGTATCCATATATAAACACATATATATGTATGTATACATACATAAGCAATACATATATATATACATACGTGTGTGTATATGTGTGTGTGTGTGTATGTGTGTGTGTGTGTGTGTGTGTGTGTGACAAATAAATATAAGAAACCATGTAATACTCTTCCTGTAATCTGGGGCAATATCTTCATTAATCAAAAACAGTATATTTGCCATGTTATGTGTATTAATACAAACTGACTTTGGGCTATGAAAAACTTCCCCATAATTCAAGTTATATTTTGCCATCAAATAGTTAACAAAAATCTTTAGTTTTTAAATAGAGAGTTTCAAAAATAATCAGGAGAATGGCTACTTACATTTGAATTTCATATACACAATAAATAAGTTGTTTTGTTTGACTCATTTGTGTTGTGTGTGGTAAGAGGGTTGAGGAGGCAAATAATGGCTAATATCCACTACAAATATTAACTGTAACACACACTAAAAGGGATCAATTTCTATCTCGAATTCAAGTGTAACTTGAATGTATTTTTTTCTGCTTTCCAAATATGACTTGCTAGGTCTTTGAATTGCAAATAAAGGGTTATGAAAGCATATCTAGAAGTGTCTTAATTGAAGCACTATTAATGACTATTCTTCCTAGAGTAGAGTGACTGCAGTCCTTTGGAAAAGAGTCAAAGGCAAAAAATATTAAATATTCCAACAAAGCCAATCAGATCAATGACTCAAGATATTTCTAATGCTCTAAATAACGAGGCTGGTCTAATAACAATTATGGCATGCATTTTTATAAACAATTCTTTCCTGTTTCCGCTTTAAAATTCATTATCTGTAAAACATTCTCTTATAGGATCACAACATTGTGCTTCAACAAAGCTATAGCCCCACCTAGTGGTAGAAATATGTGATTGCAGCACTTCATGGAGCCTGGAGTAGTTTAATCACCACAAAATGTTAGTAAAAGAGCTGCCCACACACACGCACAAAGACTTGAATGGCTTTTCGTACTTCTCCTTTTTGGAAGTTATATGGGATCCAAAATACCCAATCTTGTCCTTATAAGAGTGTCTCTTTTCCATACCCAATCTTGTCCTTATATGTCTTTTTCCATACCCAATCTTGTCCTTATAAGAGTGTCTCTTTTCCATCAGTTATTTTTGTTTTGTATTTGTGTATAGCCAGCAGCTCCCCAAGACATTTCCACTCCCAGGTCCCCATTCGCCTACAGACTATAACCTCAATGTTTAACTTCCAGGTTTTGAGAATCAGAGAAGAAGGGCAGTAGAAATGATCAAAATCAGGGGTTCTGGACCCTGTCTGAGAACCATCTAAGAAAGTTTAAAAAAAATAGTACCCCTGTCTGATATATTCTTGTATACTTACTGCAGCAGGGAGAGTCCAGGCTTGGATGGTGTGTAAAACCTTCCTGGAGTGGTTTCAATGTGCAGCTAGGGTTATACCAAAGCAAATTCCAAGACAGCACACATATTTTATATTGAGGAATCCAGGACCCACTGAAGGTAAGTGATCTGTCATAGAGGATGTTAGAGTCACTGGTGTAAAGGAAATCACATTTTGCCTTTGGCACTGTGGTGATCTTACCCACCATTTCTTTTAAATTTGTGAAGAAACTATTATTTTTTTAATTATATGTATATGCATGTTTGTAGGTATAGGCACACCTGTGGGCTTGTACCCAGAGGTCAGAGGCATCAGAGCCCCTGGAGCCGGGGTCACTATAAGACAGTTGGTGTCGTTCTGGGAACCAAACCCAGGTTTGCAAGAGCTGTGTGCACTCTTAAGCATTGAGCCATCTTTCCAGCCTCCTACCATTTTGTGTGTAAAACTTTCCACTTATATATTCAAAGCTCAAGCTAAGTGACATCAAGAAAGAGATAAGAGTTTGTCCTCATTTCTTAATCTTGAAGTTAAATTTGTAATCAATTTTATCTCTACTATGGCTCATTCCTCTCCCCATCCCATGGTTAAATCCTGTTGTGCTTTACATGAGATCTGTGTGGATATAGCATATATATCATGTTTAACCCATAGTAAGCACTCAATAAACGTGTACACATTTAAAAGCAAAACAAAGGTGTACTGTAACCATCCATTACATACATTTGAGACAAACCCCCAACTAGTCCCCATCTGAGTAATCATTATAATCTCTATTTTCTTTCTTTTCTCACAAGTTTCCTAGCCTTTTGATAAATTTCTCAAGTCATTTTGCTTAGTAGTCTCTCCCAACTAATGTATTTTGTGTGATATTTTTAGCCTATAATATTTTCTTGTACGAGTACACATATATCTGTTTCAACTTCTTGTTGTCTTCCCAATAACTAGCCAGCCTTTTCCCTCTCTGTTCCCCATTCCCTTCTACTCAGGCCATGTCTGTAGCTCTTTCCTTTGCTTGTTCACACCCAAAGACTTGAAGTGGTTGAAGAGAGACTGTGGAATTTGAATGACTTACAGCTTCAGATTCCAGAAGTTATATCATTGTTATGAGTCTTAAATCACCCTCTAATGGATTGGTGGGAAACAAGGTAACAGGCAAGAGAGATGAATTAGTGGGTAACATGCTTGTTGCACAATCATTAGGCCCCGAATTTGGATTCTACAGGACTCACATAAAAGCCTGTCTTGGCTGTGAATGGCTGTAGCCTCAGCTCTGGTAAGGAGTGAGAGGAAGGAGGGTGGTGGGAGTGGGAGGTATAAAGGAGAGGGGACATGGAGACAGGCAGATCAGGGGTGAGGGGTTGCTCACTGGTGAACAGTCTGAAATGGAGAGGTCCAAATTCTGTGAGGGGCCTTATCTCAAAAATTTAAAGTAGGGAGTGGCTGGAGAGATGGCTCAGCAATTAAGAGCGCTAATTGCTCTTGTAAGAGACCCAGGTTTGGTTGGCAGCACCCACATGGCAACTCACAAATATAACTCCATTTCACGGGATTGAATGCCCCCTGCTG
Source organism: Cricetomys ansorgei (assembly GCA_026225945.1). Taxonomy (NCBI): domain Eukaryota; kingdom Metazoa; phylum Chordata; class Mammalia; order Rodentia; family Nesomyidae; genus Cricetomys; species Cricetomys ansorgei. The sequence continues at coordinate 7,284,304 of JAMJFZ010001121.1, read as the reverse complement.
GTCTCTGTGGGCATCAGGCACATCCATCCATCCATCCACACAGGCAAAACACAGAGATGCATAAAAATAATAAATAAGAGCTAGGAAAAAACTAAGGTGGAGAGCAATAGAGAGAAATACTCAAATATAACCCCTAGCCTTCACAGGCACACATGTGCATGCACACACACATATGTTTCACACATGTACACTCATAAAGCACTCACAAATGTGTACACATATATTCATACAATGTACACATGCATACATATAGGATTATATATATATACATACATAGCATTGTACTTTAGACTCTGCTAGTACTGATAGTAAACAGTCTTGACTCATGTAATGTAGCTGGGAAAGAAGTCTTGACATCAGGCATACTGTTTCTCCCATTGTACTCTAGTTCAAAATGTTTTTCACTGTTATGGGTTCTTAAGTCTTGTCATATAAATTTTAGTACTTACACGTTTTTGAGTAAATGTGGACTCTTGATTTCCTTAGGGAAGACCACCTTTCCCATCTCATACATGGTGGGCATGGTGGATTGAGTAAGAATAGCCTTCATAGGCTCACAGATTTGAATGCTTGGTTACCAGGGGGTGGCACTGTGTGAAAAGATTAGGAGGTGTGACCTTGTTAGAGGAAGTGTGTCATTGGCAGGGAGATTCGAGGTTTCAAAAGCTCAAGCCAGGCCCGGTGTCTTTCTCTTCCTGCTGCATTCAGATCTGGATATAGAACTCTTAGCTCCTTGTCCAGCACCATGTCTGCCTGCATGCTGCCATGCTTCCGCCATGCTGATAATAGACTAAACCTCTGAAATCATAAGGGTGCCCCAATTAAATACTTTCTTTTTTAGGAGTCGCCGTGGTCATGATGTCTCTTTACAGCAATAGAGCACTAAGACAGTTGGATAGAGGAGACATATTTATACCTCTCACCTTTAGCTCCAGAGCCATGCCATGATTGGATTAAGTTGAGAGGTTTACTTCTAGGATTGGCTCAGGGAAGGATACTTGGCCTAGTTCCAACCAGACTTTAGCTCTGAACTTATTTTTGCTTGTCAGGTTGTTTTTTGTTGTTGTTGTTGTTTGTTTGTTTCCTTGTCACTTGCAACTTGTTGAAGCTTAGCCACGAAGAGACAGAAAAGCAGCTGGGATCTAGCTTGGCACTAGATACAGGTACATCAAGGCATTCTGTTAAACATAACATTTTTCATAAAACATGCCCTGCAGACACAGTTGCTCTGTGAAACAGCAAAGCAATAACAAACAAAACAATTTAGAATCATGTCTGAGCACAAAATCAATGCTGGCAAGCAGCCTTAGCCCTGGCTCATCTTCCCACTGCCCAGGTAAAACCATAAAGAAGCCGGTGATGGCTAATCTTGGTTGCCAACTCGACTGTATCTGCAACCATGCTAGCCACTGGCACTCCAGTGAGGGGTTGTCTTGATCAGATTGTTTAAAGTGGAAAGACCAATTTAAACGTGGAGGGCACTTCTGGTGATAGCACATAGACAAGGACATAGAAAAAGGAAAATTCCTCGTTCGTGCTTGCCGCCATTCTCACTTCAGCTTCAACTGCCCTTGCTTTCTCTCCTGGTTCATTTGCTAATCTTAGAACCAGCTCCACTGGCAATGGTCAATTTGTTTTTATTTCAAGGTAGGAAAGAAGAGTGTGGACAATGGGGCTTGCCATCAGGCTTAATGGTCTGAGTTCAATCCTGGCCGCACATGACAGATATAGAGAACTGACTCCAGAAAGTTGACCTCTGACTTCTGCATGCATACCATCAAATGTGTACATGTACACATGCACACACACAAATAAGTGTAACTTTTAAAAATAATAGAGGAAAACTGAGAATATGAGACCAGCACAAGGGCAATTTCAGCTCTAAAATGTAAGCGTATGTAGGGTGAAACTAGAGTTAGAGATGATTGTGAACCGCCATGTGGGTGCCAGGAATCAAATCCAGGTCCCCTGTCATACCAGCTGTGGTAGTGAAGGTCTCTGATTCTACAACTGGGGTTGCGGGTGGGGTAGATACACAATACTGAGTACAGCGGGTTCAAACACTGCTTGGGAGATTGAAGATCCCAACCAAATAAATTTCTGTGAAATGTAAAATACTTTGTGCAATTTATTTGTGCAGGATATCCCTGTGCTTTGTACATGGTAGCCAAGCACTCCACCAAGTGAGCGACATCGTCAACCCCTTGTGGTTAGACCCAACCACACACAAGGGTTTCCAGACAAGAGACAGGAAAATCAATGCTACCCAAACCTCCATGAGCACTTTTCATCAGGAGTGTGGTGATACAAGCGAGTAGTTCCAGGAACAAAAAGTAAAATGAGGTCTACTACTCCAGCTGTTAGGACAGATTTTAGACAGAACAGAGATCAACATCAGTTTATTTATCTATTCATCATTCATTCATTCATTCATTCAGTTAATTTTTAATGGAAGAGTAGGGCAGCTGAGATGGTTCAGCAGGTAAGAGCATTTGCCATTAAGACTGACAACCTGTGTTCAATTCCCAGAACCCACATAGTAGAAGGTGAGAACCAACTTGTATAAGTTGTCCTGACCTCCCTCCATACATGGTACCCCTCCAAATAAACAAATAAACACATGTAAAAATTAAAGAAACAAACAAAAAATTGTAAGAGTAAAGACAGACTCTACGGGAAAAAGTCATTGAATTCTTCAATGATGATGTTAGGGGCAGATGGAAGGAGACTTCCGAGAAATCACCAGGACTCAAGATCGATGCAAAAGCAAGAAGTTTATTTCCAACATGTTGGAGTCTGCTCCCACAGATGCCTCAAGCAAGGCAGATGGGAGTGACAATTAGCACACTCCAAGCATGCGTTATACATGCTTTTCAAAGGCAGAGCCCAGCAACAGAGTACCAGGCACATTGTATTGGCTACACAGTCATGTGGGTACCAACCCTCAAACTGATTGGTGTTGGCATACAGCAAGGTTGCGGGCTCCTGGAAAATGCAAGCTCAGGGTTTTAGTCAATGCGGGTGGGGGAAACTCCCAACCCAAGGCCGTCAGTCAGCAGTCCATATCTTGTTCGTCCCAGAAACTATCTTTCTTATTCAAGTTCTGGAAACTGTTCTGAGTCACCTTGCTCCTGACTTGGGCCTACACAGTTTTGGTGCTCTTAGAAGCCTGACTAAAGTTTGGCTGCTTTGTTCTTGTCCTTTCAATGAAATGGTAAAAACTTTTCTAATGATGGCTCAAATTCCTGAAACGATATGGAAAGTATTTAATAATCATTGTATTATAAAGTAAAAGTCAGGATATAGAATAACAAACAGGTCAGTCTGTCAGTTGATGAGTAGATTTAATTACATAAAATGCTTCTGTGGTAAAAGGAAAACAAAATGCTACAAGTAAGTAAACCAGCAAATGAAACACTGAAAAACGTTTGCTAACTTACACCACAGACCAGGGATTACTTCCTCTGTACAGAGGGAGCTTCCGAACTTTCAAAAGACTAGGAGCTCTAGGTATATAGTGGCGATATAAAACAGGCTGCTCACAGAAAGAGAAGTGCAAACACCTCTTAACCGACCTCATGATAACCAAACGCAAAGCCAAACTACCCTGTAAGATGTATCTCACCAGATGGGTTGAAACTCAAACTGGACATGATGAATCTCTAAAAAAACAGATTTCCAAGTACTGCTGGCAGAAGACTATTGGAGAAACTGAGACACTCAGGAATGTCTAGTGCAACACTCGTGGGGAAAGATCTTTATACAGTGCCGTGGGAATATATACTGAGGAAGCCACTGTGGAGGCAAGGTGGAGATTCCTCAAAAAATTACAAATAGAACTGCACATAATCCAGCCATCTTGTCACATGTGTCACAAGGACTCAATGGAAATACTCACACACCCATGTTTACCGCTGTATTGTTCACAATAATCAGGAAGTGAAGCCGGCCTAGATAATGGGTAAAGAAAAAATGTGGTTCACAAACAGTGGACTGCCGTCCAGCTACAGGATAAGTGAGATCATGACATCTACTGGGAAAACAGACGAAGCTGGAGGTCCTTAGCTTTGCACAATAAGCCATACTGAAAAAGACAATGCCGCCACTCTAGATTTAAATCTGGGGTTGGGGAGGGCAGCGGGAAAAAAAGGGAGATCATCTTGAGAGGGAGAGATCTTATGGGAGAGTGGTGTGGTGGGGAACAGTTACAGAATACATGTGACAGGAAAGCAGTGTGGGGAAGAAGGGGAACAGTAACGTGGGCAGGGAAGGGGTGAAAGAAAAGGACAATAGGGAAAGGGAGTGAATGAGAATAAAATATAACAACGTATGTGTATCACTTTGTATACAAACTTGAACACTTTTCTTTAAAAAAGGAAAACAGCACCTATGTCAACATATAGGTAAATGATGGTATTGGGTTATCTGTGGCTGCTGGGGCTGTGGGGTGCGGAATCCTGAAACTAACAGGAATCCTTCAGGACAAATAGCCCAGTATAATTAGCATAAAAATTGGGGTAGAGGGTGGAGACATAACAGAAAATTCAGTTTTAAAAGGCTTAAAAGATACCATGAAATCACAACCATGGACGTTATTCCAACTCTGTCACTAAGTTAACATATTACCAGACATCTGTGGAAATTTAAACACTGGCTGGGCATTGAACAATATAGAAATTAATGTTAATTTGTTACCAGTATGTTAGTGGCATAGCTGTTTGAAGAACTCTTTTTTTGGGGGGGGCACTAAAATTTAGAGATACAATCAGAAGTTTATGGATGAAGTGACAGGATGTTGTAAAATCAGTGAGACCATAGACTAAACAACTGTTCTCTATCTTTACATACAATTGAAATGTTCCATAGTAAATAAAAAAGTTGGGGCTGTGGGATGGCTCAGTGAAAAATGGGCTTCCTGCACAAGCATTAGGACCTAAACTCTAGCCTCTAGTACCCAAGTGAAAGGCATGTGTGATGCTGAATGTTTCAGTGCTGGGGGGACAGAGACAGGCTCCCTGGCCAGCCAGTCTAGCCAAAACAGGGAGCTCCAGGTCAGGGAGAAACTTGGTCACAAGAAATTAGATGGAGCTGGGCGGTGGTAGTGCATGCTGTGAGTTCAAGGCCAGCCTGGTCTACAGAGTGAGTTCCAGGACAACCAGAGCCACAACAGAGAAACCCTGTGTAGACATAAAACAAAACAAACAAGAAAGCAAGAAAGAAGAAAGAAAAAAGTACTGACTGATCTTTCAGAGGACCTGGGTTCCATTCCCAGCACCCACATGGTGATTCACAACTGTCTGTTAACTCCAGTTCCAGGGGATCTACCCATAAAGGAGGACACCTCTAGCAACAGCCTCCGGCCTCCACACCTACAAACGTGTGAGCATACCTCCCCAGCAATCAAGCAATCATTCAAAGGCAAACATAAAATAAAATTCTATGGTTGATGTAGCTAGACTCCACAAGGGAAAAAACAAATCTTCAGAATATCATGTCCAGAATGCAAAGCCTAAGTGAGGGCTTTCTTTGAATCAATGTGGGTCCCTGTCTTGTATATTCTTTGACTAACAAAATGCAACTCTTTAATCTTTCATTTACAATGCAAGTTAGGTTAGGACATTCTCACAATTATCAGTAGCTTTCTGTAGGTCCCAGCAACATATTCATACCGGACATGCACTTGGTGGTGGCCAGCCTCCGAGAAACCCAAGAAACCCTTCTCCCAGGACTCCTGTCCATTGGGAATTCCTCCCTCTCTGTTCTAAGAATGGTCTATGATCAGTAAAATAAAGCAAAAGGATGACATGTTGCTTCTGAGATTAGCCTACAGACACAGCTTGGTCTTCTCCAAGGGAACCAGCTGCTATGTCCCACACAACCCCATGAAGGCCACAGAGCAAGGATAGGAATTTTGTGGGCAGCCTGTGGGTGTGCTTGGGAGCTCTCCAGACCCCGTCAAATCCAAAGCAAACTTTTCTAATAAAGGGCTACACAGTTCTCAACTGTGCTGTTACATACAATAAATAATGGCCATAGGTGGGGAAGCAACTGAGGAAGGCATCCACACACGCGTGCACACGAACTCTTACCCTTTGGGAATAGCTAGCAATTTGCCAACAATTACAGTCCTGCAGCCCAGGCTGTGTGGATATGAAGCATCCCCTAAACAAGGGTGATATTCTGAAGGCTTCATTGTAATGTTCTGAGAGGAGGCAATGGCTGGATCCCTAGGGCTTTGCTTTCATCAGAGGATTAATCCACTGGCAGAGTCACAATAAAAGTTGACTAAGGGGCAGAGGAAGAATTGTGGAAGGCAGGCTCCGGCTGAAGAAAGGAACTCACTGGGGTTGTCTTTAAGGGTATCTTGCTCTGCAGCCTTCCTCAGTTTCTGCCTCTGGCCTTTGAGACAACAGCTTCTGCGCTTTGTCTCTTCACAGCCCTGGAGCAATGGACCCAAATCACCTGGTAAACTTCAGTCTTCCCTCCTGTAAGTTATTTCTACCTGTTATGTCAAAGCAATGAAGTCTGGCCACCACAGACCACAGCTTAGCTGAACCTCCCAAGACCTCAATCACAGCTTGTCAGCTAGGCTGTCTCAGGGGATGTGAAATAAAGACCAGAAGTCGCTACCTTTAGCATAGCATAATGCAATCTTTCCCTGAACAATCCTTTCGACTTCTCAAATTTTAGTTTTCTACCTACTAGGTTTCCCAGTGACATCAAAAAGGCTTTCACTGGCCTCAGGGACTTGGCCTGCCTGGAATGCTTCTCCCTCAGATTTCTGCTCTGGTTATCCCCTTTAGGACTATATCGCATGGATCCCTTCCCGGTAAAGCCTTTCCTGTTGCCCACTGCCTTTTTCTTCAGAGCATATTGCCATGAAACATACACTCCACTACTTGTCTTCCTACTCTGGACTATATGCTTAATGAAGCTTATAGTAATTTCTGATTAAGACAGTATCCCAAATACCTAGCATTCAGCTACCAAATTGAGTAAAAGAATACCTGCATCTCCTTTAGAGTCATATAACAGTTTGCCAGGGTCCTGATACATATATTAAATATAAAACTAATTCAGAATCTTTTAAATACATGGCTATCAGATGTGTTTTCAAAGACTTTTTTGAGATACGGTCTGATGTAGATTAAACTTGCCTCAAATTCAATAAAAGATTATCTTCCTGCCTCTGAAAGGACTGGTTACAGGACTAGTCACTAGTGTTTTATGAAGATTAGATTTTCTCACCTACGTCCTGAAGGTTCCAAACCTATAATAGCCAGCTTTTTACAAAAGCACTTGACAACTAGTGCCATCTAAAAGAGCATCTGAATTACCTTTGACACTTTTCCCTTCCCCAGAGCCTATGCCACAATGAAATCTTTCACGTGACAGGAGGTGGAACCTTTGGGAAGTGCTTAGAATATGGGGGTAGACTCTTGATTAGGATGTCTTATGAACCCTACCACTTAACTCATACCTTCTGCCATGGTAAGAGCACACATAGCTCGTTCTATGAACCAGAAATGGAACACTGCCTAGCCTCCAGAAGATGCAAGGCAAATTCCCTTTTACACCCCTACTGAATCCTTGTTATCAGCAAAAGACATCATTGTCTCACTATAAACATCTAGAATCTGTTGAATACACCCTTTCCTCAAAACACTGCAATGGCTCCATGCATTCAGTCTGGACCCATCAAATGTCATCGCTCTCACAATGGAGTCCACAGAAGCCTTTATCAGATCTCAATACTGAGATCATTCTAAGCTTATCCCACTTTATAAAAGACTAGCTCCCTTCCCCTTCACCCTGATATTGCCCACCTTGTTTAGAACAGATCCATTTTTTGCTGCCTTACCTGGTAAAATCTATCAATGGTTCCTTTGTAGCACTAAACTATTTGCCAATATCTTCTAGTACTTGTAAAAGCAAACAGATGTGTGAACAAGACACTCAACAGCCTCACCTTTTCTCTAAGCACTCAGGACGTTTACGAACTACACTTGTTTTTTATAGAGTACAATGATTTTTATTTGTGGATGAAGTCTGATTTTAGGTTTCTTTTGGATACTCCCATTTTATTAAAAGCAAGACCAACGAATTAATCCTCAGACTCTGACCCATCTTCATCTTGACTAATCTGGAAATAGCGAAGTTCGTAGGTCTCCTTGTCAGATGCAACCACACGAAGCCAATCACGGAGATTGTTCTTCTTAAGGTATTTCTTGGTCAGATATTTCAAATACCTTTCAAAACAAAACCACAATTAAGATTTATAACCCCGACTATGGAGGCATGCACTACACATGTCTCCTGACCTCAACTCACTACCATTTCTAAGCAAAGACAAGAGCAATCTCTCAATCCTATGTACAAATTATACCCCAAGAAATCTGCTGTCCCTCTACTTAAAATATACTAATATTCCTCGTGTTTGAAACTAGGACAGCAGCGACAGCCTCTTCACCCTGTCTCTGTCGCACAAACACATTAAAACTGTTTTCTTGAGTAATCAGAAGTATATGGTCTTCAACCAAGGCTGCCTATATATAATCTAGCAATAAATCCCCAAACTAACCTAACCAACTGGCACTCACAATGTCAGGTTTCCCAGTATCTCATCAACACAGTGATTTTAGCAGAATGCTGTATTTACATAGCTGACAAAGCATTTCATTACAAGTTAAACACAAGAACTAACCTTTTAGAAAACTGTTTCTCAGAAACAACCGTGATTTTATTCTTCAAGCGTTCAATGTGAACAACATTTCCAAGATTTCCAGTTTTTCCGTTGACTTTAACCTTCTCCCGTAGAAACTGTTCCTATTTTCAAACAGAAAAAATGCAAAACTAGGGAAGAAAACCCTAGAATGTCACTAGGGAAGGTACCCTAGGAGTTACAGCTCAGATTAATATCAAGAACTACATTTAAATACCAAGAACTACACAATTATAGTTACATAAGATACTTACGAAATTTCCAGAATCAAAAATTCCATCTTCTACCGGATGAGTAAGGTCCAGATGAAACTTCCAGGTCGACTTCTTAGGCTTCTTGTCTTTCTGCAGCAAACACAATCATGACAGTATTAAGGAAATTTATTCTTTACATACAGAATTCCCAAGAAAAATTTACCAGTGCAGTGTGTATGCTATATAATGTTGTTATTCAGAGATACTACTCAATTCCTAAAGGAACCTGTACTGTATGAAAAGGTACACTTGGTTTAAACTAGTTTTTCATCAGTCCAATGGAACTTTCTATATTGCCACTAAGTACATCATAAATGTCAAGTTATATTAGAATATATAGTGAGATTATTTGCTTGATTCCAAAGAACTCAGTTTCCTAATTTAGTTAAACAGAGCACCAACCAATGTACTTCCAATTTAAAATCAAACCACCACCCGGTTGGGTCTGAATGCAAACCAAGCCCAATTTGTTCAAGTTGTGGAAGACTTCATGAGCTTCCACTATTTTCCAGACCCCCTAGTCACTTTTATGAACCAACACCCACTGCCAATCCCACTGCTGGTGGGGAACAGACAGGACGTCTAGCCTGAGCTCCATGGCACAAGACAGCTAAGATTCTATCCATGTGCATAGCATTACCAATTTTGAAATTAAAAAAAAAATCACGAGACTATGTATATTAAAAAGGCCATACAAGCAGATGTATCTAGTTAAAGATATGTTTATGAAAACATTTGAAATCGTGAATAATCAGTAATGGGTTTCATTATGTTTTGTTCTAGTTCGTCCAAATGGCTACCAATTAATAATAGGCCTACGTCCTCATGTAGCCTCGTAAACTTCCCCACCCTCCAATTATCACAAACACAGGATGGGACTCGATTTATGGCCGTGCAATGAACAGGTAATCCCTCTATGCTTATGGCCTCACTAACTCAGTTTTGACTCCCAGCCCAGCAATCGTACTTTTCACAACACGACTTTCCGAAATGTTTAAACCACGCTGCTCATATTGCTAAGGCCACCTAACATTTGCAACCGCGGGCCAGGCCACCTAACCTCTCCTCTTCCGGTCGCACAGCGGCGACAGGTGGTCGGGAGCCAGGGAGAACCCAAGAGGCCCAGAGACCGACCTTGCGTGCCCAACTCCTGCCTGAACTACTCGCGGGCCCGGGTCCGGCTCCGCCGGGCAGCCCCGCGGCCACGGAGACTCAGAACTCGGAATTCTACCATGTCCGTAGGACGCTCCGGGCCGACCCTATGGCCCACTGCGTTCTCCACTGAGGCGCTCCCACTCGCCAGACGGAAAAGCCACCCACAGCACTCTAAGCAGGCCCGCGCTCCCGTTCACTTACAGGCGCCATGTCGAGCAGCGGCCGAAGGAAGAGAGCAAGCTTCCGGTGTGCGCACGCTTTTATCTGGGAGCGTGCCGCGTCATAGGCAAAGCGCGCAAGCTTGCTGAGACTCGAAACCGGAGGTAGGCTGGAGCGCACGAGTCACCTAGGAAACGGAGGCGTGGCTTTGGTGTCCTGGCGTTGGGCTCTCGCGTGCGCCATCTAGCGGGCGGCGGTAGTTGAACTGATTCTCTGGTCTTGGCCCAGGCGTCCCAAACCAGAGAGATGGAAGTTCAAGGATGCAGGAGTCATCTTCCACAACTCAGGGCAAGGCAGAGTCTCATATTGCTTTAGGATCGTTTCTATTATATTATATATACTATTATATTATATATATTATATATAATCCTCCAGAGAAAAAGTTCTATGTTTTGTCTTTTTTTTTTTTTTAAATTAAGGTAGAGGATGTCTTTCTAAGAAAAACACGTTGAGTATATTTTGGGTTTACAGGATAGACATAACTTATTCTTTTCTCTACTGACTTCACAATCTGCTGAGACCTAACTACCAATGTCTACAAAATACACTAGGACAGCGGTATCTTGCTGACAAAGTAAAAGAAGCCTTTTGGTTTAGAGTGGTTGTAAATTGATGCCAGGCCAGAAAAGTGCTGTGCCTATTGGTAATTAGCAGTTTTAAGTTTCTGTGGATGTGAAACTCTAGTATTTAGAGACAGGAGATGGGCTTTAGTTGTTGATTTGGAAACGGCCCTAGAATGTAATAGATATGTATGTGCTCTGTATATACAATTAGTTATAGGTATTAATACACTGCAGGGCATTAAGCTAGTGGTACTGAAGACTTAGAAGAAAACAGTTTCTTTCAATTTTTTAAAAATCTGTTTGCTGCAAGAACCATAAGAATTTTCTGTTCTAAACGTTGTGGGGTGTGGTGGAAGGGTAGAGCAGGGGTTGACATTTCTTCCATTAAGGGCTTCCCCTTCTGCATAGCAAAAGGATCCTATGTTAATAGTGTAGGCCCTTGTAGGCCTACAAGGGGCTATGCCCTGACCCCCCCCTAGACTCTGTAAATGACCTTAACTGCCATTCCCAGCCTCTCCAGGAGTGAGAATGGCTAAACCAGATCTCCCAGACTTTTTAAACAGCCTTAACCAGCCCTAAAAGCTGGAGAGTGGCCAGGTTCCGCCCTGCAGAAAAACAAACAAAACCCTGCTAATCCCTGAGCTTGCCCAAAGATCAGACTACAAAAATCCCACCAATCCCAGGCCATCCTGAAAAGCTCCATCCCCCAAGAAACCATATATATAAACCCTGGCCCTTGATCAGTTTGTTGTTGCTTCTCATCCTAGCAGAGACAGTCAACCTCCTGGGGTTTTTTTCCCCCCTAATCTCATGTGAAATTTGTCGTGTGGTGTGACTTTGTGATATTCCTTGGCTCCCTGACTGCCAGGATACTTTTCCACGGAGCAGGAACACTTAAAATTGTAAATAAACCATTAGTTAACATTAAAAAAAATTTTTTTTTGCTTATCTTTGGCAACTTTCTATGACATAACGATGATCACTTTAAAAACTATTAAGCCGTTTATGAGAAGACATATAATATGTGATTCTAAATAGCTAGTAGTACTTAATCGGAAACTTTAATGGGTGAAAATAAACTTTATTCCTCTTGGTTAGAAAAATATTAACCAGAATGGTGGAGACAACAAGAATTACTGTTGTCAGTAGTTGTTTCCAAGGTGGATTTCCTACAAAGCATATATTGTCATATACACCTGTCTTAGCTACTGTTGTGCTGTTATGCAGACACCATGGCCAAGACAACTTAGAGAAGAAATTTTATTGGTGACTTACAGAGGGTGAGTCCCTGAGCATCTTACTGGGTAGCATGGCAGCGGGCTAGACGGCATGGCACTGGGGCAGTAGCTGAAAACTCACATCTGATCCAAAAGCGTGAGGCAGAGAGGAGTAACTGGGAATGGTGTGGACTTCTGAAACCTCAAAGCCCACCCTCAGTGACATCTCCAACAAGGTCACATGTCCTATCCTCTCAACTGGGGGCCAAGCGCTCAAATGTATGAGCTTGAGGAACCATTATCATTAAAACAATCACAGTACCTTACACTGTTTTGTTTTGGGCTCTAAAAAAAAGGTAAGAAAAAATTAGAACACTGAGGACAAGTGTACCATCCCAGCTACTTGAAAATAAGTTATTATATGACAAATACCTTTTTCTCCTCCTCCTCCTCCTCCTCCTCCTCCTCCTTTTTTGGAGACATGGTCTCACTATGAAGCCCTGGCTTCATGGAAGAAGCTATCATGGAAGCTATGAATGCCAGATTGGCTTTGAACTCACAGAGATCCTCCAGCCCCTGCTTCACAAGTGGCGAAACCAAAAATGTACACCACCATGCCTGGTGGACAGATATATTTTTAACAAACTATAAACTTAACTCATTGGCTTTACTTCACATTGGATTCTGAATACCTGCATCAGTTAAAAAAAGTAGCATATTGTAGATTGAGTTTATTGTAAAACTCCAAATTATATGGCCGCCTAAAATGGCTAAAGTACAATGTTATAAATGACTTTTAATGTATGGTTAAGCTGATAGTAAAGTAAAAGAATATTTTGGAGGCCAAAAGGTAAGCTATGCTCACACGTATCTGGCGTTTGAATCAGCTCTGCCAAGATAGGACAAAAAATCTAAAACTGCAGTTAATGTGTGCTTGGATTGATGCCAGGAAAAAGTACAAATGCTCCCTAGAGAAATACACCTTTGTTCTAGTCAGGAAGAATTCCCTGATCTGAGCTTCCAGAAATATGAATTGGCAACTTTTAAAACCACTAAAAACATAGGAAAACAAGCCACCATGAAAAAAGATCAACCACCCATACCTATAAAATCAGAACTACAGAGCCTGCATATATTGAAAATATCCAGAACATAAAATAAGTCTCTTCAGTGTGATGAAGAGCTGAAAGTATCTCAGAATATGTGGGAACCAGAGATAGTTAAATTTTGTCAGTATTTTAAAAAATAAACCACAAAAGGAATTTTTTGTACCTAAAAATACAAAACCCAAATTATAATTTTTAAAATTATGCTAAAAAGGAGACTAGACATAGCTGAAAAGAAAAATTAAGAAATCAGCAACTAAAATGAAATAGAAAATTAAAGAGAAGAAGATGAGCCCAAAGAGCGATACCAGTAATTCCAGCGACTCATGAGCCCGTGGCAGGATTCCTTGGTTCTGTGAGTTTGAGATCAGCTGGCAACATATCGAAACTTTGAAAATCAACGAAATATCAACAACAAAGGAGTAGGAAGGAGAAAGGAGGAAAGAAAACAAGGGATGGGGAAAGACTGACTAGACGGCATAGCAGGTAAGAAAGTGCTTGTTCTAAAACGCTTGTTGATCTGAGTTTAATTCCAGAACCCATGGTGGAAGGCGAGAACAGGCTCCCAAAATCTGTCCTGTGACCTCCATGTGCATGTGGTGGCAGGCACATGAGCATCACATCACACACATCACACACACACAGGCATCACATCACACACATCACACACAGGCGTCACATCACACACATCACACACACACAGGCATCACATCACACACATCACAAACACACGTGCATCACGTCACACATCACACACACACAGGCATCACATCACACACATCACAAACACAGGTGCATCACATCACACACATCACACACACATCACACACAGGCATCACATCACACACATCACAAACACACGTGCATCACATCACACACATCACAAACACACGTGCATCACATCACACACATCACACATGTGCATCACATCACACACATCACACACAGGCATCACATCACACACATCACACACACACACGTGCATTACATCACACACATTACAAACACACAGGCATCACATCACACACATCACAAACACACGTGCATCACATCACACACATCACACACGTGCATCACATCACACACATCACAAACACACGTGCATCACATCATACATCACAAACACACGTGCATCACATCATACATCACACACGTGCATCACATCACACACATCACAAACACACAGGCATCACATCACACACATCACACACGTGCATCACATCACACACATCACCAACACACAGGCATCACATCACACACATCACACACAGGCATCACATCACACACATCACACACAGGCATCACATCACACATCACAAACACACGTGCATCACATCACACACATCACAAACACACAGGCATCACATCACACACATCACATCACACACAGGCATCACATCACACACATCACAAACACACAGGCATCACAACACACACATCACAAACACACAGGCATCACATCACACACATCACACACACACAGGCATCACATCACGCACATCACAAACACACGTGCATCACATCACACACATCACAAACGTGCATCACATTGCACATCTCATAAACATACGTGCATCACATTGTACATCTCACAAACACAATAATAAAAAAGTTGGAAAAAAGAAGGGAGGGAGGCAGCAAGCAAGGAAGGAAATTATAGATACACAAAGTAGATTAAAGACAAGGATGACAGAGTTCTTACTGTAACAGGGCCTCAAACCTCAGAACAACTGACTCCCTGATGGAAGCGCCATTCAGTCTATAAAATTGAGCACATAGACAGCACCGCCTGCCAAAACGAAAACAAAGACCTAATCCATCAATGCCCATAATTCTGGGAAAGCAGTGTACTAGCCTTGCAGTTCTTCTGGCTGACTGTTCTTATTAACTGAGGTATGTCAACTCAGAACGTGGTTTTTGTGTTTAAATGCTCACCCTGAGAAAGGCTTAGTGCTACTCTGGGACCCAGACCACCCAGAGTTGTTGCCAGTCAGCTAATAAAGACTTTCTATCCACTTAAACCCAGGTTTGAGCAGTCTCCTCTGGCGAATACTCCACATTACTATTTCCAAATGGCATTAGCCAAGAAATCCAGTAGGATGTACCAGAAATAATGGGAAATGGCAGATAAATGGTTGAATAATCAGACTCAGGAAGCCCAACAAATCCTAACTGAAACAATTTAAAAGGCACATCCTCCAATATACACTTTTATTGTGGAAGTTTATTTTTAGTTATGTATAAAACAATTGTTTTATGCACTGTTGGGTGAGGGGCTACTTAGGTCTTGGAGGTT
This sequence comes from Cricetomys ansorgei, assembly GCA_026225945.1. NCBI lineage: Eukaryota > Metazoa > Chordata > Mammalia > Rodentia > Nesomyidae > Cricetomys > Cricetomys ansorgei. The sequence continues at coordinate 7,268,772 of JAMJFZ010001121.1, read as the reverse complement.
TGTATTGTCTGCAGGTGTTGGATTAATGTGGGGGATGTTTGATTGCTGATGATCTGCACGTACTATCAGTAGAACACCTGAGGAGTTCTGTATCAAAAACATCTGACCTCAGATGCTCAGGGTTCCACTGTCCAGTATGGTGGTTGCCATGATAGTGGTTCCCTCTGCTGAGATCTGGCAGGATTAACATCTATGAATATGTTTCAGGGTCTTCCTTGGTGAGCTGCCACAGCAACTACACACTTTAGTGAGCCTTCAAGACACAAAATATTTCCAAAGACTCCTGAGAGGGAAAATCCAAAATATCCACCAGATGACCTGATTTTACACCAGCAATAATAAAGCCAACAATGTAATAGCTACAAAGAATAAAACTTTAAGATGTACTTAAGACCTTTTAGACCACAAAACTCCATGTCGTCTACCCATAGATCTTCAGAAAGGAATTCTCAAAGACAGACTTCAGAACAAAGAAAAATAATGCTTCTATTGAAAGAGAGCTGATGTGTTAAAATAAATATTGAGCAAAAATAATTACTAATTTGCATGTAAATCTAAAGATTACCAGCTGGGCGGTGGTGGCACAGGTCCTTAAATCCCAACACTGGGGAGGCAGAGGCAGGTGGATCTCTGTAAGACTAAGGTCAGCCTGGTCTACAGACTGAGTTCCAGGATAGCCAGAGTTACAACAGAGAACCCTGTCTCGAAAAACCAAAAAATAAATAAATAAAATTATGCATCTTGAGGATATATTTACATTATTAGGCATGTTAAGTTTGTGAAAACTCATTAAGCTGTAAATTATGTAATTATGATGTTTAATACAAATGTGACATATGGGGCCTTTAATCACACACACCTTTAATCCTAGTACTCAGGAGGCAGAGAAAGGCAGATCTCTGAGTTCTAGGCCAGCTTGGCTTATAGAGTGTGTTCCAGGACAACCAGGGCTACATAAGGAAACACTGCCAAAACCACAACCAAAACAAAACAAACGAGCAAACAAAATACCCAAAGATTACATATGAATCAAAACAGTCAAAAGATAGTATAAGCTATACAATTACCAGTACTTAAGAACAGAGTATCTGAATTGTCCTCTATCTCTTAAATGGATTCATTTTATTTACTAAAACGTCCCAACAAGAGCTAGTCATATAGCTTCACAGGCTACCTCTACTAAATATTTGATGAAGAAATAATACCAGTTATGTTAGCTTTACATTCAAACTTGTAGAGGAATAGCCCTGTGTGAAACGTAGGGTCTACATGGTTTGTGTGGTCTGCATGGAATGTAGACACACCTTTAATCCTGGTATTTAGAAGGCGGTGGTGGTCCATGCCTTTAATCTCTAGAAAAAACAGTGGAAAGCAGACACAGGAAGTAGAACTCAGTAGGAGTCAGAGTCACATAGGAAGTGATGTCTGAGATGGCATCAGAGTGACTCATCAGAGGAAGAGTTAGCAGAGTATGGACATGCCCAATTCTCACGAGAAAAGGCAGGCTCTCAGTTAAAGAGAGTTACATAGGAGAGTCATTCAGTTAACAGAATCAAGAAAAGTCAGTAGACAGAGAGTCAGTTGGTCAATAAGAAGATTCAGTTGAACAGTCAGTTGAGAAACAGGCTGAAGAGTCAGTTGAACAAGATGAGCAAGTGTTCAGAAGGAGTTAGAGTGGCTCAGTCAGCAGTAAGTCTTGGAAGGCTAAGGGTGAGGCCTTCTAGGTCTAGCAGTTTAAATGTTCTAGATTGTATGAAGGCTGAAGCCTTTTGATTCAAGAATTAAGACTAAGAGGCCGAAATGCTCTAAGGCTCCAGGGCTCCAGCCTAGAACTGGTGATTTAATTAGACAAAAGAATAAACTGTCTTTTGCCATAAACAAATGTCTACATCTGGGTGAATCAACATCAACTTCTACAACTACACAGACTCACAGGTTGTCAGTCTCCCTTTCTCCAGAAGGAGAGGATCATTTACCCAGTTTCCTGTCCTCCCAGGATACATCCTGCCTTTTAACCTTAAGGCTTGTCCTTTCAGTGTGAGTTCCGGTAGGAAGTATGAGCTCCCATGAGTATGCCATGCTTCATGTCCCAGAAACCCTGAGGTAGAAGTAGTACTGTGTAGGGAGGTCTTGTGACGCTGTATCTTCGAGATTCAGAAGTGCATTCTGCACAACTGTGTGAGATTCTAGCAGGACTGAGCCTCGCTTATCCCTAGTAGATTGCTTTTTGCTTCTGCTGCCTCCTACTTCCTTACTTGTCACCTAGATTATTCCTGAGTAAAACCACTACATACAGATAATGGACCATGGCATGATTTTTATATAAACTTCCACATAATAAACAAATTAGGGAAAAGGGATCAGCAGTTAAGAACACTTGCTATGCAAGCCTCGATCTCATGGTAGAAGGAGAGAATCAACTCATCTGGCCTCCACACATGCTCACATGCATACACACCACACACACACACATACACACACACACACACATACACACACTATATTCACAGATAAATTACTGATAAACCATTCTAAGCAATGTGTCATGCAACAAACTGGGCATTATATCATGTGTAGTTTAAATAATTGTACAATGTTAATAAAATCTACACAAAAATAATCATAAGTTGTGTGTGAGTTTGTCAAGATTGCTAGATATAAAATTCATGAACAAAACCAATTACATAACTCTATACCAGCAATAAAGTAAAAAGTGGAATTTGAAGACAACATCATCTTTAATAGCACAAAGTATGGCAAAGGTCCAAGGGAAAGGTGCCAAAAAATATACAGGATCTGTGTGTAGAAACTGGAAAATTTAATGGACAGAAATTGGATAAAGGAAGTTGAATAAAAGTGCAATGTTCATGGATTGAAAGTTCAATAAAGAAGTCAGTTCTACAGATAGATGTGAGCTCAAGCAACAGCTTCACGCACTCACCCTCCTTCTTGACAAACCAATTAAAGTTTGCATGGAACTACAATGATAACAGAGTAGAGATATATCTGAAGAAAAATAAAGGAGGACTTTTCTACGAAATTAAGACTTTTTGATACTTTCATTGCAACAGTAGAATAGTGTTCCATGGTTAGATATATGAAATGGAGAGTTCCAAGACATGTACATGTGTGCTCGCCATTTATGGTAAAATGTTCAGACCCGCTTAACGGATCAATCGGTGCTGAATAGGGGGTTAGCTGAACTGGAACTGGAACGGACACATTGCATCTTGGAGTTCAGTCAGGGACCAAACTCCACAAAAGCCTTATTCATGGTTTCTTATACCCTCTTCATCAGAGGTGTACATGGTGGCTGCAACACAAGCCAACGCCAGCATGAGCTGCACAGCGAGCTGCATGCAGTCTTCTTTCTCACATGCGAATTGCAATGTGACACCAATTCCAAGTGAAATTAAAAACAAAACTGGAAAAATAAAAGGAGTTTCTGCCTGGAAACAACTATTTTACATGCTTAAAAAAATTAATGGCCACATATGGTGCTAGCATTAGCACCCAGCATTCAGAAGTTGGGAGTTGGGAGTTGGGAAGACCCAAAATTCAGGGTCAATCTGGGCCATCCAAGGAAACTATATATCAAAAACAAACAAACACATCTTTTCTAATTTTATACATATATTTGTAATTTAAATTATCTGATGATTTGACACATACACATAACACATACTGACCATTCTCACCCAGGTCCCATGACCCTACCCCTCCAATTTCCCTACATCCTTTCCTCATGTTCATGTCTCTGTACTGAGTTTAACCAGGGCCATAACTGTTAACTATGGGTTTAGAGCTTTGAGTTGAAGCCTGGTAGGCTCACTAGTGGTACAAAAGTAGAGACTATGATTCCCTCTCTTCCAGAAACTATCAATAACCAGTACGGTTCAGCAGTAAAGAGGATGACCTGTGAGCCCCTCTTCCATGACTGCCTGTTGGCTGTGGCAGTTCTGTGGGGGCTCAGTGCAGGTGACCACAGCTGTGTTCGTGGCTGCGACAGTTCTGTGGGGGCTCAGTGCAGGTGACCACAGCTGTGTTCATGGCTGCGACAGTTGTAGCGACACTACAGGATGGTCTTGGATTTTTGAGTCTTGCTACATAGTCAAGGTTGGCCTTGAATTTAGGATTACCCTCCTGCCACAACTTCCTGTGCACTACCATGCCTAGCTAGCAAAGAAAGTCATAAGTTTAAAAGGAAGACAAGTTTGTACCCAACCTGGAACTCAAAAGTTAGAAATTACTATTATTTATAATGAGTTTTTCTTTTAAAAAGGAGTCTGTGGGTGTGGCTGTTCTCTGCCATTTGGGACTGGGCTCTGTATCTAAGCTTTCAAGCCTTTGTAACCATTACTCTTTCTCTGGCAACTTGATTCTACTCCTTTGTTCCTGACTGAAAGATTTCTAACTTGCAACTTTTAAAACCTCAGTTAGCTCATGAGGTAATGGGAAGGAAGGGAAGGGAAGGGAAGGGAAGGGAAGGGAAAAGGGAAGGGAAAAGGGAAGGGAAAAGGGAAGGGGAAAGGGAAGAGGAAAGGGAAGAGGAAAGGGAAAGGAAAAGGAAAAGGAAAAAGGAAAAAGAAAAAGGAAAGAGGAAAGGAAAAGGAAAAGGAAAGAGGAAAGGAAAAGGAAAAGGAAAGAGGAAAGGAAAGGAAAGAAGAGAGGAAAGGAATCTGTCTAAGCCTGGGGAACTGAACTAACTCTAACCCCCTCTGGTTCAGCTTCTCCCAGCATGGCAATTACTGAGAAATATCTAAATTGTAACTTTTCTAAAACCCCAGTTAGTCCATTTATCTGAGCCTTATTTCTGCCTGATTTCCCTGTCATCAGCTTTTGTGTTCTCTCTCCCTGTTCTACTACAACTGCCATTTCTAACATTCTCCCTCTTATACCTCTTATACCTCCCTGCAAGCTGTTCCCAGAAGTCCAAGCAGCATGCAACTGTAAGGGGGAGGGGATTTTTTGGCAAAGACTTTCTCTACAATTATTAGCCATAAACGTAGTACAATGCAAGTAAAGACCTAGTACATGAAACAATAAAAATGGAAGATTTTCTTTCACAAGTTCTATACACAGCAAGTACAATTTTGTAGTATAAAAATACTTTAAGAATGTACACATATAAGAATTATGCACTGTTAAGTTTATTTTCATTTAATATAACATGAAGTTAACAGACATTTTAAGGTAACAAAATGTTATCATTGATAAGATTCTGCATTTCAAGAATATTTTACTATAGCTGGAGATTTAACATTCAAAGTTTACTCATTTTTAAAATGTAAAACACACAATTATAATATCCAGATCTTACAATTTTAAAGTTTTAACCAAAACATTTGCAAATAAATTCAAGAAGTACTCTATATTTAAGACAAAAAAATAATGCATTACTAACAAAGTGCCAATGGATCAGACAATGTCATTTGATCTGTTTTCTTCTGGGGAAGGAGGATAACAAAAGTACATGACAATACAGAACTAGCCAGCTTTTTAAATCATGGTTTAGAACTAGTAATTTTAAGTATACTTCGTAATAACAATGAGTGCTTACTTACAGTAGACATTAACCATGATAATTCATTTTAAGAAAGCACAGCTATGATCTCTACTAGACTCTTCAGTCATTGCTGAATAGTTTAGTGTCCAGTGCTTTTAAAAGTGCGTTTCAAACTAAGATGAACCAAGCCCCACAACATCAAGAAATGGTTTCCAAGAACTTCATATAAACAAAAGAATCTCCCTTGTTACTGGTACAATAGGTTCAGACCCGTTTTTAAGGAGATGTGAACAGTAGTGATGGAGAAGTTTGGCAATAAATACATTCCTAGCAGGCTATGGCCTCGCATGCTCTACCCTAAGACATGCCCTCCATGTGAAGGAAACTTACTTACCAGATGCTTACAGCTTTCTTTAGGCACTTGACCTTACTTGGTAGTTATGTTGGTGTTAGGTGTTCAGTTAATGGGAAATTAAGTTACATAGTGATTTCAAACCCTGTTTCCACAGAACATCTGTGCTCCATAAGCTAAGTCCCAATGTTCCCTCTACAATCAAATAATGCTGTTTGCGAACTCAGAGAACATATTTCATTTAAGTGAATAGATTCAATTTTAAGGTTTTTCTTCCACAGACTGAAAAAAACATCTTTGTTGCTGATTACTTGTCAAAATGCTAACAGAAAGAAGTCTTGAGAACTCTGAAATATTACATATAAATGTTAGAAGATTTGAAGGTTCCTATCAGCATAATATACTATTTATGGAAATATGCTTTGATAAGCTTTGTTCTTATGCTAGAGATCCATATTTCCTCATAGCAAATGTGGATTCAGTATGTAAACATTTTAAGATAATCCACAGTTAGGAATTTCCTGTCTGTTCTTGAATGTGTCTAAGAACCACTGTATCAATGCTTGGCTCCAAAACTCTCTTTAGGGCTTATGCCAAAAGGATGCTATCAGATACAAGGTTCCAAGGCAAGACCCCGGAATTTTACTCTAAAATGAAAAATATGGCCAGGTTCCACTACAGTTGCTACTAATGCTCCCATTTTTCTTAGCTATTTACCATATAGCTTAAATATGTTATACTAAGAATTTCTGTATTACAGTATTATGATTTGGGAAAAACTTGCAATATATTTGTAGGCAGCTAGCTTTAAAATAATGACACTTCAGCTCTTAGCAAAATGCCCTGAGAATAATGCATCCAAATTCCAGCTCAACTAGAAACAATCTAATTGAGAAATCTTAAAAGTACTAAATCAAAGTCTGGAAAACTTATAAATAAAAACAAAACAACCAAAAAAACAGACCAACATTTGAGGCACTACCAGACTACAGTACTTTTAGTAATTGGAAGGACTTTGAAAAGAGGACAAAGCTAGTGTCTTTACATATACATTCATACTGTGTGGTAATTCACACATGTATCCTCAAATTTTCAAAACATCATATTGCAGCATCTTCTGCTAAAGACACCATGGTCCAGCTGTGAGAGTTTTGGTCACTGACACAAAACACTGGCCCAGAAATCTGTACTATGAAGGGAACAGAGTCAAGAGCTTGGCTGGTAACCACTTCAAATGACTGTTAGCCCCCCAGGGGGATCAAGGATGTGAAGACCAAGTCAAAGCCAAAAGGGTCTGACCTAGGTCAGTGGGCACACAACTGTACCAGTGTAACAAAATTTTCACAGTAGAAATAAAATGAAAATATTTAATCTGTTAATACTGACTAAACTGTAAAGAAAGAAAGAGACATGTACACACATGAATGTATGACGACATCCAATGAGTCTCCATTCTCTATATGGTGCTTAGGAAACTGGAGATCTGCTACAAAAAGTACAACAGATACTAGGAATCAATTGTTAACATCTCTCTGATGTCAAAAAGAAGTCATTTCTGTTCTATGTTAAAAAATATATGTTCCCTGCTTCCCTTCAATATAATTTATAAAGCTTTACTAAATCAAATATTTTGCTCTAAGAGGAACATTAGACTTATGTGAAAATAAACAGTCCTGTATCTTTAAGATCTATACTTATATGTTGGAGTATGTACACTTCATATAATATTTAAAATGAAATGCTTAGGCCTAAGTAGCTTTTGCTATTAAAGGTATGGAGCTAGAGATGTATTGCTATAATCTATACATCCTTACACTGTAACGAAAAATAGAGATTCATTTAGGAAGAACAGGGGCATGGTAGTCCTGAAATACAAAAATCAAAACACTGGTGTGGTTATTAACTGGCCAGGTGATAACCAAAAAACAGCACAGATAAATAACTTTCTGGAATTCCTCTGGATAATATATCAATCAACTAAGGTACACATTCAAACAACAGAAATCTAAAGCAGAATGTAGTAGATGCTTGGGAGGAATTCAGCTTAATTCCTCATTGTGCTTTGCATGGGCAAAAGCTAAAAGGTCACACTAAAGTCAATTGGCTACAACTTCAATATTTCTTGTGCTGTAGAAGTCTCTTCATGGCACTTCTCTTTCAGTATCCTGCTTCTTCTCTGGATTGGTTTGTGGAGGCCTAGGTAAGATTTAAAACTGCATACAAATCAAGCAACTAAAATCTTGGGCTCTTGCATTTCTAATGCTCTTTCAAGTGGCTGATTAGATCAGTTGCATTGTTACACATATTTCTTCTAGATGTGAGCAAAGGACTTTGAGGGTCCAGACATGATGGAAAAGCCAGTGTCAGAGAATCAAGGTGTTACCAAGAGAGATTTGATTCTAAGCTGCACTCCAATGCAATGATTGTGATTTCATCAGAGGTCCTTGCAAACCCAGAATTATGTCTACAATTCTGGACACAACCTTCACACAGTCCAAAAGTCTAAACAGAAATGGAGGGGCATCGACTACAACATATTAAAATAATCCAGTTCACAGAATCCTTTCCTAGTCATATTTCACACCAGTAACAGAATTAAGTTACAAAAAATAAAAAATATATACACCTTTGAAGTAAGTTAATTTTTACTTAAGGTAAGTATTTCTTCCATGGTTCATTTTTACTCCATGCGAATCTCTATTTTTTATTGCAGTGTAAGGATGTACAGATTACAGCACTGCATCTCTAGCTCCATACCTTGAATGGCAAAAGCTACTTAGGCCTAAGCATTTCATTTGAAATACTATATACATTTAACAAATCAATTTAAAGTCAGGAATTCCAAAGCAACTTAAGAATTTCGGAAGGCTGGATTACCAACATGATGAACACTTACGCATTTTGGCTGAAGTAGTACAGAGTCCCTGCAAGGCCAGTCCTTCTGGTGCTGGGGCAGAAGCTGGGGACACAGCCAAAAGCAGAAACACGACTAAAGCTCACTCTATTTTGTGTGATGACTACAAAGGTCGTAATTAAAAACCTACAGCTTTAACAACCTCTTTTGCCACTGCCCCTGTGTCGTCTTTACCACTTGTTTGATTTGCTCAGATTTACTCAGCAGCTCTGATCCCGTCAACCACAGCAGATACTAAAACTACGTCATAGATTTGTCACCAGTTCGGCAAAGAAAAAAACATGCTAGAATAATGCATGGGACACCTGGCCACCAAGATAATGACATTTTTCCATAACAAGGATATGTGTTTGCCTAACAGAGCCTGGAGCTTTGACAATTGCATTTTATAATCTATGAATCTAGGTATTACATCTGAAATCAGCACAGAGCAATTCAACTTAAATGCATGATACTTCCATTCCACTAGATGCTACATTGTTGATTTAAAACCCTGGTTTGTTAACCACTGAAGTTCAGGAGTGATTTGCTCAGACAAGTGACCTCTACTGAAGCTGTTTTATCTGTTTCTTATGGTCACATAATGAAAACCACAGCAATGTTAATAGGAAAGATACTTATAAAATTATACATCTTGATATACTCTTTTAAAGTTACGAACTGCCTGCGAAACTAAGCTAGCACAATTTCAAAACAATAAAAACTTAGCAAAAATAAAACATGAGGTTGCTTATGAAGGCCATAGCTTTGGGACAACTAGATCCAGACCTAATGGACCTGCTTGTGCCGATGTCCTGTCTATTTGCAGGGCTTTATGGCTACAGCATATTCTTCACTCATGGCACACATGACAGACACCTAGAAGGGGAAAGGGCAGGCAAAGGGTTACTCAGAAGGTAATACACAGACAAGATGTGTTCAACAACTACTGTACACTTGTGGTCATTTTTTTATATTGAATTTGGAAAGGGGTAATTCAAAGCAATTACTCTATCTTCTTGACAGTACAACTTCTGAATAAACTGGAAACACTGTATCAGCATTTTCTCCATGTCATACTTCTGAGAGTTATAACAAAAGAGTCCATTTTTCTTCCTTTCCTCCCCACTTCCTTTCTTCTTTTCTATTCCTTAAATTCATAGGTAGATCTCCAAAACAAGTATGGAATTTGATGCCAATCCAGAAGAAAGAAAACAAACAAACAAAAAACACCTCCAAAACTTGATACTTCCTTTGGCAATAAGTCTTTAAGGGCACCATGGGAAACTGCCTTGTGGAGATCATTTCATCATTTCAGCAGTATTTTAAAGCTTTTTTCATAGTTTTTGAAATTTATTTTAGATGTTATTGTTGTATGTTTGTGTGAACAGATATCTTGTTAAAGGTGAAGAAGCAAACGTGCAGCAAGGCACGCTGAGGGGAATCGGGTTGCATATAGTCTTTTATGCTAACTGTTCAAGGCCAAAGTTTTATAAAATGGTTTTGAGTCTTCTGCCATTCTTACCTGAACGTCTTCACCCGCATTGTATTTTCCTTCTATTTCTTTGCCCAGTTCACCTTCCGGCAGCTTAAGATCCTCACGGACTTCACCAGTTTCTGTCAGCAGGGAAAGGTAACCATCCTGAATGCATATGAGCTATTAGAAGAAATTGCAGTGCATACTGATTAGACTCCACCCACTGTTGTGATATTTACACAGTTCAACTGCAACACACATTAGCTTGGATAAGAATACAGCAAGACATTAACAGATTTGTGGCATTTAAAAATGCTAACATGGCTCATGCCTTTAGTCCTAGCACTTGGGAGGCAGAGGCTAGCCTTGTCTACACTGAAAGCTCCAGGGCAGCCAGATCTAAATGGTGAGACCTTGTTTTTTTGTTTTTTTTTTTTTTTTTAAATGTAGGCATGTAGAATAATCCCAGAAGAGATGTGTAATTCACCCCCTGCATTAACCTCACCACTCTCTGCATTGCTAAGGTATGTATATTCACAGACACAATACAGACAGAGCTATTCTTAAGGAAAACGAGGTATTTCAGGGAAGTTTTTTTCAATGAATAATTTGCCTTAGAAACTTTCCAAATCAGAAAATATAGACCTATTTTCTTCTAACCTGGACATGTACTTGAGCATACTGTAAGCAAATTTTCCTGTTAGTGGCCATAAAAGTCATTTTTAGTTTTTCACTATTAATATGATGCACTTTATAATTTGATTATAAGCAAAGTGGAAATTTTTGGTCTTCAGGTCATTAACAGCTTTTTAAAACATTTACACACACGCATACACACACACACACACACACACGATGTATTTGGATCACGTTTACCTGGTTACCATCTCTTGACCCCTTCACTGTAGCTGATCTCAACTAGTCCCCCTCTACTTTCACGTCTTAGTCTCGGTGGCCCGTAAGTTTCATCAGAGCTGCTATGGAAGTGTGGGTGAGGAGTCCTTTACAGGAGCCTAGGCACCTTATCAGTGGCTAACCAACTGAAGAAAATGTCTCTCCCTCCACTAGTATGCACTGACTGTCTATAGATCTTCGAGGAGGAGTAGTAACAGACTTTTCTTTCTTTTTCCTTTCCTTTCCTTTTTTTAGACAAGGTTTCTCTGTTGTAACTGTGGCTGTCTTGAAACTCACTCTGGAGACCAAACTGGCTTTGAAGTCACAGAGATTCATCTGCCTCTGACTCCTAATGCTGGGATTAAAGGCGTGCACTGCTACCGCCCAGCACTAACAGATTTTTAACATTAACTGTAATGGTATTACAATTAAAAAAACAACCCAGTCATAACCTAACCTGTTAAAAAATACTTATTGATATGTTTTTTTTAAAGACTTTTCTAATTGTGTTTTGTGCCCTCCCCCTCTCTCATATGTGTGCACCCATGTGTGTATCATGCAGGTGCTCGCAGAGGTCAGAGGTTCCAGGATTCTCTGGAGATGGAGTTACAGGCAGTTGTTAGCCTCCCAATGTGGGTGCTGGGAACTGAACCTGGGTCCTGCAGAACAGCAGTATCTGCTCTGCTGAGCTGTGTCTCCCACCCCTTGATACAACTCTTTTATTCTAGGAATAAGAAAAACAGCAAGTCCCCACCATCAGTGTACCTACAATTCCAAGAAACTTTGCAAAGATAATCATCCAGACTATCAGCTGCTAACATACATAAAAGGAATGGAGCTGGGTGGTGGTGCATGCCTTTAATCCCAGCACTGGGGAGGCAAGAGGCAAGCAGATCTCTGAGTTCGAGGCCAGCCTGGTCTACAGAGTGAGTTCCAGGACAGCCAGAGTTACAATAGGGACCCTGTCTTAAAAAAAAAAAAAAGGAATGAGACATGGGTGCTGACATCTGTAACCAGAGTGATATAAGCCAGGATAACATACAGAAGGAGTTTCAAAGTGCTCTGCCCATGAACACCACTTAACAGGTCTGCTAAGCAACTGCACAGACTCCACTTCATAGGAGTTACTTAAGTTTTTGCACCTGTTGAAAATCTAAAGGATTCTACACAGCGAGTATTATGAACAGAAATGTTTGAGAGGTAGCTGGGAAAATTGTGAAGAATGAAGGGTCTATGGTATACACACAGTATTTAAATATCTGAGGACAGACCATTATATAAGGCAGAACTTGCTGCCCTTTCAGCTCCTCCAGAGGTAGACTGTGATACTTCAGGATAAAAAGTTCCAATTGCCACCAGTGATTGAAACACAGGAGCCAGATAATAACACTGGGATCCTGATAATTCTTTACAAATGCTATTTTCTTAAGAGTCAGAATTTGCTAAATGAAGTGAGGTGAAATATATGAAGTATTTCAAGATAAAAATGTGTAACTGTAATATAAGCATCTAGTGATGCCAAATATATGTGAACATGAAGATTATTTAAAAAGTACACATCTTTTACCTAGATTCATCCCTAATTAACATTTAGCCATTTGTGCATATCCCTTTATTTGTGTGTATGTACACACATACACACAGTGTACAAAATACAATGCTATACATTCTTGTTTTTGCTGAATCATTTGAGAGTTTCACAGATCATGACTTTTCAGATAGAAATTCTTCAGTATATTTGTCCCAAGAACAAGGACACACTCTTATGTAACTTATTTTTTTCAAACTTAGGAAATTTATTTGATATTATTTATTTAATATTGCTAATCTATTATCCATTTTCAAATGTGCCAGTTGTTCTGATATTTTGATAGCAACTCACTGCTCCTGGACAACATCCTTCCGTGTTCTGTTGTCATGTGGGTTTTATTTCTTTGAACGTGGAACAGTTCTATCACTGTGTCTTAAGACATTGACACTTACTTGGTTTACAAAATGTCAGTCAGCCTGAGTCTGCCTTGTTCCCTTGTAATTCGGGAAATGTATTTTTTTGGGAGAAATACTATCTAAATGATGTGCCCTCAGAATTCCAATCATACCAGGAGGCAAATATATCTATCTTGCTAATGGTCAGGCTAACTTTGACCACCAGGTTACTACCATGGTTGTCTGCAAGATCTTTATAGTCTAAATATAACTCTTTCTCTTATAAAAGAAGGAAGGAGCCAATGGTGTTGCTGTTAAATCTTTTTGTACAAATTTCATTTTTTCTTAAAGCCTTTAGGGTTAGAACACATGTAGTACATGCAGTGGGTGTATCAGACTCCCGACCGGCATATGAGATTTACTGGTACTAGAATGTGGCATCTTTTCTTTACTATTTTTTAAATTTTTATTTATTTAATCGAGGGCTACCTGGGAAAACAGGTGATTTTATGTAAACAGTGGGAGGTATACATGATGAACCTAAATTAAACGGTTTATTAGAATACGAGGATCAATCAAGACCATGAATTAGGCCTATTCCAAAGGGACTCAAGAATTCGCTTGACTAAGCTCCCACTGGCCAATAACAAAACAAACTGAAAATCAATATGATGACAAAAATAATGTACTAAAAACTCAAATATGTTGTTGCTTGAGTTCATAGTAAAAGATGAGTTTATTGGTCATCTTCAGTGGATGCTACGAATAGGTGTCATTTCAGAAACTGATGATGTAAGTGGATGAGGTGGCTCAGTGAGTAAAGGAACTTGCTGCCAAGCCTGGCAAGGTGAGTTCAATGGCTAGGGCTTACATAGTAAAAAGAACCAGCTTCGAGTTTTCCTGACCTCCACAGTTACATCATGGACGTATATACGGCCCTGTGTGCATGCAAGCATACACACACACACACAGAGAAAGAGAGAGAGAGAATTGTCTTTAAAAAATTTAGAAACCCTGATAATGAAAGGCAGAGTAAAGTGTTTATACTGACTTCCTGTATCTGTATATACTCAGGAGATACACGCCCTATTCCTCAAGGTAAAACAAAACAACTGATGAAAAGTTTCAAATGGAGAAATAACCAATTACTTTGTTTCCATTATATTAGTGGAGTGAGGCAATGATGACATATAAGTCTAGTAACATTACAGAAAAACTAATATTCCACTGAGTGTGGTGGCACACACCCTTAACCCTTTAATCCCAGCACTCTGGAAGCAGAGGCAGGAGGATCTCTAAGTTCAAGGCCAGCTTGGTCTACACAGCAAGTTCCAGGACAGCCAGGGCTACAAAGAGAAACCCTATCTTGAAAAACAAAACAAAACAAAAACAAAAAAAGAAACGAAGAAAAAAGATCAGTTACATGATTCCTGATAGTTGCACAGAACTTCACCTGTGGCATAAGCCTTACTCAAGCAACAATAACAAAGAAGAAAACAAAAGTTATGCTGACTCTGACTAAATTCTCCATCTTTGAAATACAGAGGAGGATAGCAAATGGTAAGGAGATGTAGTTAGCAAAATCTAGATGCCTGAACGTCTACAGATGATCCAGTCTCTTCTCTGAAACACTGCAGAGAGGTAGAGAGATAGAGGGAGGAAAGGAAGCAGGGAGGGATGGAGAGGGGGGCGAGAATTCAGTGCATGTGAGAGGTGAAATGCAGGGTAACGCAGATTCAGGAGCCTTATTAACTGACTTCATTGCGTACACCTCTTTCAGGCCCTGCATTAGTTTAATAAACTATAAAACAAAACCAGTAACTGTCATCACAAAACCGCCGCAAAGCAATTAGGAGAATGTAGGAATGATGGGACATTCTCTAGGAACTAACAATTATTTTAGGTAGGAGAGTGTAGGAGAAACAGAAGATATGAAGTTGGGAGGAGTTGGAGGTGGGGGAGTAGATGTCATTGTTGCTGTTTGCCACTCTGGGCAAGGAAGAGGTGGAGGCATTCTCACAGGTGCAAGCCCTGCAGAGGGAACCACCATCCTAGACGGTGCCATACTGGACAGTTGAACCCCTAGTGTCTGAGCTCAGGTTTTTTATTGATTCAGAACTCCTCAGGTGTTTTACTGATAGCATTTTCAGATCCTGAGCAATCAAACATCCCCCACATAAATCCAACACCTTCAGACAATACAAAATGCCAAGACCTAGGCAGCATCTCACCCAACACTGCATAAAGCAATTATTTTATACATAACAAAAAATAAACTTGTACGACATTTCCCCTTTCTGTATAAGCCAGTCAAAAAATTGCTTTATGTCTGTAACACAATTTAATACTACACCACCAAAACTATTTACAAGAGGAACAATCACAAGAACAGGACCAAGTGAAACCACACACCTATCAAGCTTTTCACAATGTCTTTGTACAGCAGAAAAACATTATCAATGTCCAATTATCTGGGATTCACTCATGATCTTCTGGGCTCCTCCAAAGGGCTTAGGTCACTTCTCTGGCTCTATCCTCTGCAGCACACACGGATTGTCCTCTAGGCTCCAGCTGACTTCACTCCACTGCTGTTGCTGTTCTTGGTGGTTGTCCCATAGTAATGGAATCTTCAGAACGCTGGTGTGTTCTGATGCAACTGGGCTGTACTTTCACCAATAGCCTCTCAAAGGGTCTTTTCATGGTGCTAAGCCTCAACTTCTTTTCATGACCTCTTCAATCTGGGCCTTCAATTGCCACAGAGGCTGCACCCTCACCAATGGCCTCTTCTGGTCTCTTACAGTGTCAAGCCTCAGCAGCTTTCCATGACCCCTTCATACTTTCAAAACCAGCACCACCTGGGTAACCCTTATAAGGTACCAAGTTCAGCTGCCAGCACAAGATATAACCTCAGCCAGTTCTGGAAGACAACTTCTGTGTGTTGACCCTGAGGAAACACTTTCCAGGTTTTAAGATAGAGTCTGGTTTGCTGGAAAAATAACTGGTCACTTTGTCTGCAGAAAGGGTCTCCTCGTGGATGGAGTTCTCATCAGCATCACCAGTATCTGGACCGCTTGTAGTCAGGTTTGCAGAAAACAAAACAAATCAAAACAAAATAGACTCTGTGAGGTCTGGAGTTTCTTGTTCCTCCTTGTCTCCATGTTGGATGTGGCTGGCCTGATGTCAGTGTCCCACGCTGGTATGCCATTTGTTGTAGTACACCTGCTGTGTAGGCTTACCAAGGAAGGCATGGAGACATTTTTTCATAGGTGTAATCCCTGCCAGACCTCAGCAGAGAGAACCACCATCCGAGACGGCGCCATACTGGACAGTGGAACCCCTAGTGTCTGAGCTCAAGTGCTTTTTATTGATTCAGAACTCCTCAGGTGTTTTACTGATAGCATTTTCAGATCCTGAGCAATCAAACATCCCCCATATAAATCCAACACCTTCAGACAATACAAAACGCCAAGACCTAGGCAGCACCTCACCCAACAGTGCATAAAACAATTTTATACATAACTAAAAATAAACGTCTACAACATATCATCTAAATGTACTGCATTCATGTATGAAACTGCCAAAAAATACATTTTTTTTTCAAAGAAGTAGGGTGCAGATAAAGCAAGATTTGTCATATGTTGATAAACCTAGGTGATGTGTCTTTGGGATTTTGACATTTAGAAAATTCCCACAATAAAAAGTAAAATACAGCCAGTGAGATGGCTCAGCAGGTAAAAGTGCTTGCTACAGAAGCTTGATGACTTGAGTTTGATTCCTGGAACCTATGTGGTGGAAGGAGAGAACTGACTCCTACCATGGCATGAGTGTGCGTGCATTCACACACAGAAATAATAAAATAAGAATAAACAGTATAATGGGAAAAGAAGATGCAGAGTTCTAGAAAGAAAGCACTGAATCTATTAAATGCTGGGAGGCACAGTGGGCTGAGAAAGGGCGAGGTAATAGGAAGGGTGCAGGGGCATTGATGACTACAGAGCCTGCCAAAGATGTGCCCAGAATAAGAAAAGAAAAAAAAAACGTAGAAAGGGGGAATTATGGGACTTTTTTGTCTGTGTTTATATTAGTAATATATAACAGATGGCAGGGGAAGATTCACTACAAGTGCTTTCCTAGCCTCAGATTCCAAATTTGCCTTTGCATTCTATTTCAAAACATGCAGTCCCTACTATGCAAGGTAAGACTTCATTATTTCAACTTCTGACTCCTTTCCCTGACACTCTTCAGCTACTTCCCAGAAGTTACTGGTCCCTTGTAGAGTGAATTCTTGAACATTATTATTGTATCACCTAAATAAATAAGATGTTATCCGACCCAGCAAGTCATTACACTGGCTATGCACAGCGATGCACTGTCAGCAAGTGAAATGAACATACACGGGATAACATGAGACCCAGAAAGTACTCTCTTCCACACTGACCACTTCTCCCCCTTGAACTTACACTAATGGCTTGATGGGGGATTCTCTGACTAGTTTCGGAATGTTTTCTAGTGGTGATGAATGACATGAAGGAACATGCAGAAAGGCCTGTGACAAATGGTGGGGGCGGGGAGACTTTTACTGTGCTGATTTCTACTGAAGAGGGGAAAAAGTCAAGTCTTGGGTTGAAAGTCAAGGATGCTGGAAAACCAAGCTAGGGAAATTGTCTAGGGTAGTGGTATGTGCATAGACCTTGCCAATGTTAGCAGATGCTCATCAGTGGGTGCCAGCTACAAACTAGGCTCTTTTAGATATAGAGGTAGTTCTCCTGGTAAATGACATTCAATTTCGTGTTACCGCTGCCTCAGTACTTGTGCAACAGGCCCAAGGACACAGGCTTTCTCTCATGAAGGTTGACAGAGCCACTACTGAGAGCCTCACAGAAAGAAATGATACAGGGTCCCTGATTTGGCGCCTTTCCCCAGTAGAAACAGCTAGTACTTGATGGCACTGTGGAAGCAGTGAGCTGCACTTACTGCAGTAGACCCAGTGCACATGGACTTGCTTTTCCTGCCTCTGGTGCTTCTGCTCAAGCTCCACCTGGGCTTATAGTATGCCTCATCTCTGTTACAGCACCTCATATGGTCTTGTTTCTGAATAAAATACTCATTTACAGGCAAAGTAATGAGACAATGAGATGCTGCCCTGAGAATTCAATGGTTCATGAACTCCATCTCTATAAACAGCTTGCCTACTGGATTGACCTTGAAGACTCATTTATGATACCTGCTGGGAAACACTGTGGGTCTAGGGTACTGTTTTACAGGTTACAATATAATACATGCTGCTAGCTTCCCTGTAAGTAGAACACACTGACTTAGGAACCTCACATGGCTCTTTTACTGTTATTCTTAATGATCCTACAGCAACATATTACCACTTCTCCCCAAAATACCTGGCTCTTCTGGCTTAGTGTTTTTCCGTTCCAGAGAAAGAATGCTTCCATGAAGAGAAAAGACATTCATAGAACATAGTAAAATGATGACAGACTTTAAAGTCCAAGGAAACCATAGCATCACTATTTTCTTTATTACTACTATTGTTTTAATTTGCAATGTGAAGGCTATGAGCTGGCTCAGGGGTAAAGGTGCTTGCCCACAGCCCAATGTCCTGACTAGGACCCACATGATGGATGGAAAGAACTGACTCCTGCTAATTGTCTCCTGACCTCCACACCTGTGTGTGCATGTAGGCACACACATACAGTAAGTTAAATAAATGTAATTTGGATTTAAAACTCATAGTTCTGGCAATACAGTGATGATCTAAAGGTCTACAAACTTGTTTTATATACCCTGTCCTAAGTAGTTTTCCCTATGAGGAATGGTCTTCAAATGACAGACAAAAGTGCAGCAAATCCAGCTAACATTCAAGTTGCAGTAAAGTGTACAGTAGTACAGAACTTACTAAAAAATACGATTCCAAAGAATACCTAAACAAGACATTTCTACATGTAACATTTTGGGAATTCCCCCAAAGGGTCTGGAAGCATTTTCTATTTTATATCACCACAGAGCCCCAGATAATTATAACTCCTTTTGGGAAAAAAAAAAATCTAATGAAAATTGGCAATCCTATTCTGAGCCAATCTTGGAACGGGAGTCAGGAGACATACTTTCTTGTATCCTGAACTTATTTTAAGACTATCCAAATTACATCTGTAAATGTTAATATGTTTCTTCTCCCAAATCTTTTTTTTTTAAATTATTACAATGAATGTACACAATCTACTTTGGCTGGCTGCCAATTGGCACTCAAAATACTGAATTCAGCAGATGCAAAGGAACTGCACATAGTCAAATAATAACAGAAGCAAGGATTTAATCAAGGCACTTGGAGAGACGAGTGAAGATCACCAGAGCATAACAAATACACTAGAAAGGCTCGAAGAACTAAGTTTCTAAATGAGTGACCAGAAATAAATACCCTATGCCAAATTTTATAACAAGGAAGGAGCAGACTCTGAGCACTTACTATACCAGACATGGTCCTAAGTGTTCACTAAGCCTCAAAAACGATCCCATGAGAAGTTCATTATTCCATCCCAATTTTGTGAAGAAAAAGAGACAAGAGAGGTCAAAAAACTGGCCAACTAAGGTATAGTATTAAGTGCCAAAGCGGAGACCTTGATCCAATTGACTGACACCATTCGTGAGTATCCACTCTGCCATGTGGACTATATCCTTAGGGGTGGGACTAGGCAGAAGTAAACAAGGCATTTGTTGTGGGCTCAAACACTTCAACCCAAACACTTCAACCACAGAACATTTTAAAGAAAAATTTAAAAATGAGAATGCAAAAATCTCATGACAAACAAATGAAAATCTGCGATGGAGATGGGGCCATAACTACTAATTCTTCCTTTTGCCCTAGGATACCATATGGCTTGGCACTGTCATCAGACGTACCTGTCTGTGCTTAACTTCTGTACATGAGGAGAGGGGTACGTTTGGACCTTACTAAACACCCAAATAAAATCCAAACCAAATTAGTCCTTTATGTTAAATATTTGATAGTAATTTATAATAGTAATAGTAATTTGATAATAGTAGTAATTATGTGAACTGCTGGTGTCAGCTTGCTGAAGCAACCGAAAGGTAGAAGCATGGAATAAAAACTCCTGAATATAATGAATACTGGATGCTCAACACATTCAGAAGTCAGGATGAGAAAATAAATCCATCTTGGCCAGCGTAAATTCCGAACTTAGCCTTCATTTGAAATGTTAATCTTAACACACCGCTACACTGAGTAAACACATATTCATTTAACAAGTGTTTACTGAGTGCCTATTATGTACCACTTCTAAAGCCAGTGATCTAAGAATAATGAAATGATCAAGTGGAATTTTGATTTAGGAAATGTTTAGTAGAACAGAATTACTTGTTGGTCTCCACAGCCACTTATGGGCACACACTCTCTCATTCAACCCCCATGTCACCCTGGTTTTGTAGACTGAGCTAGAAAGTGCCGGGACTAGGCCCAACCCTAGATCTGCTTGGCTCAAAACATCACTTGCTTTGGTGTTTGATATAACTATCAAAATATTTTAAATTCGTACTCACTCAATATAGAGAACATTCGTAAGTGGCGTAGTGAAAATATAAAACTGTGTATCGCATTAAAACTAGAAAAATATGTTTACACATGGATAACATCAAAGGAAGTAATTAACTAAATACAGTTGATATCAGCCATCTTAAATCTTATGAAAATTGTATAGAAACAGATCAATTTAAGGTCAAGGGCCAAGTGTAACACAGAAAAGACGAAAAGTTTATTTTACTGTGTTGTACAAAAATGGAAGACTTTCAAGAACTTCTTTAGCTATGATCAGTCAGAGCTTCCATATTCCAGAAGATCAGTCACCATCAACACTCCAAACTACAAAATGCTAATCATTAAACATGATATATCTCCGAGTGTAATTGGGACTGAAGTTTGAAGTTTATATATATATAATTTAATAAAGGGTCACAGTCAGTGGATATAAATAAACCAATTTTATAGTTTTTCATTTTCTCCTTCATACTCAGTGACTATGCACTTTATATTTGTGGCTTAGAGGTTACTTTTCTATTTAAGAATACCAGGTTTTGACTTATACTTATTAATGCAAAAACCTGGTTAGTAGGAATGCAAATTACTACTTTGAAAGTCTTAGGTCTGGTTAGTGAAAAGAAATAACATCCCTAGGAAAGAGTTATCTAAACCTGAAATGATTTGCCATGAAGGTAATAGTACTTTTACTAAACAATAGATTAATTCACAGTAAGTATATCATGTACAACTTGGTCTGAATACTTATATTTAAATATTTTACTTACATTTATTTATTTAGTACACGTATGTGGGCATATGTGTTTTATAGCTTATGTGTGGAGATCAGAGGACACAGGAATCATTTCTCTCCTTCTGGAATTGAGCTCAAGTGTCAGGCTTGACAGCAAGTGCCTTTATTAACTAAGTGATCTATCTGGTCCAATACAGCATCTTTAAAACCCAGGAATAGATGTTGGAGATATAGCACAAACTGGTATAGTTCTTGCCTAGAACATGCAACAAGGCCCTGGTTTGATCCCAGCACAGTATAACCAGGCATGAAGATTCACACCTGTAACCCCAGCACTCATAGGTAGAGGCAGGAGAATCAGAAATTGCAGGTCATCTTTAGATGAACAGTGAGATCAAGTGCAGCCTGGGATACATGATCCCTATTTCAAAATTAAAAAGCACAAATATTAACAAAAACAAAACACTATTTCTCTAATCTGTAAGATAAGTGGAGCCTAGCAATTGATGAGGAGAATTCCCTATAAAACTACTCCCAAGTCTTGTCAAACTATTACAAATCAGGGTGTTTTCACACTTCTGAAACAACACCATTAAGGAAGTCAGTACTTACTTGATAATCATTTCTCTTAATATTTGGAACATCCATGTTGTGAGTAGAAGGACAGATATCTTCATATTTTTTGCCAGTGAAAATATCAATTCCTACAAGGTGAACCTAACAGAGGAGAGCAGAAAACACGTTTAATCTCTGTTAAAGTATGCCACTCCTTAACAGAGAAGCACATCCCAACACTGATCGGAATGGATTCTTTCACCTCTTTCCAAGGTCATCTTACTTTCTTTAAAAAAGATGCAGCGGTCATAGAGTTGAGACTCAGTAAGCAACTGAACACTTTGAAGGCATCAAAACTCAATGCACCACACCTCTCAGCACTTCAGCTACGAGTATCCATAGAAAATGAGGACCAAGGTCTCTTAGAACTGTAAGAAACTGTAAGAACAGGTTTGTTTCAACTGTTAACGATGTGTTTTAGATCTTCAGGATTCGGGAAAGTTTTCGTTTCCAGTTAATCAAACAGTCTAAGGGCCCAATTAAAGGAAAGCATTCAGAGTGGTAGCTATTCAGAGACTGAGGGAAGAAACTAAAGTTATTTTAAGAACAGGAAACCTCAAAATGTAGATTGGAACACAAATGATCTTAACGCTGAAGCCAAAGAACGACCTGGAAGGGCTTACCTTGGCATGACCATGCTTCCCAGTCTTGGAAGTTGACATCTCCACGATTTTGCATGGTCGTCCTTTGAGCACCACGAAGCCGTTTTTGCGCAGGGCTGAACACTGCATAGGATAAGTGCTGGAAGCCCCTGCATCTCCAGTAGTGAAATCAATTTCGTCTGCCATGGTAGGCTGGGGAGATGTGTGGTTTTTCTGAGGGGGCTATGGAAAAAGTTTGTCTGTCTCATTCTGGGGGGCAGGTAACAAGCCGAACGCCACTGGCCCGTTATTTTTGCATTTATAGGGCACACACTCTTGAGTGGTGGATACTTTGCCATTCAGGCCTCTAGAAACTTTTCCAGCCCTTAGCGGGAGATGGGGAGGGAAGCCGCAGAGGAGCCCGCTGGGGAGCGAAGGCGACACCAGCGCTGGGCCGGCAGGTCCGATACCCACCACCCCATCGTAAGAAGTGCCCACGACCTTCCTGCGCCGGGCTGCCCGGCCCGCCGCCTCCACCCCATCCCCGCTGCCGGGCCGTCAGTCAGGCCGCAGGTCCGGGGAAGGCTGGGTCAGGAGCGGCGGACCGGCAGCACCTGGCCCTCAGCGCGCTTAGCACCCGCAGCGGCGCCGCCCTGGCATCCCGGCTCGGCCCGACAAAGGGCCTGCGCCCCGGCCGTCCGCGCTCACCCTCCTCCCGGGTCCTATGCATCTCGTCTCCTCTCCTCACCCCGACCCCAACGGCGCTGGCTGCAGCCCCCCGCCCCGCCGGCCCGGCCCCAGGTCTTCACCTTCCGGCCAGCACTGCCGGCCTCTGCTGCGTCCGCCGGTCCCTGCGGCTGCGGCGGCGCGAGCGGCCGCGGCTGGTCCAGGAGACTGGGCGGGGCCGCCACGCTTCCCACACCCGGCTCCCCGCCCCGGCCCGCCCCGTCAAGGCCCGCCCCGCCGCGGCCACACTTCCGGGATAGGCCCCGGCGCGTCACAGGCCCCGCCTTCAGAGCTCCCATTGGCTCGAGGCTTCGCGAGTCCCCGCCCAGTCACGTGAAGCGCGCCCTGGCAACCCCACGTGCTGCGGATTAGTGCACTTCCGGCGTGCCCTGCTGGCCGCAGTCGACTGCTTGAAGCTTCGGTGTGCTAGCGGGCGGGATGCATCCTCGTCTTCACTTCGGGCTAACCTCGGGGGTAGCCTGGTCGCTGGCCCTGGGCCCTGGCACGCAGGTGCGTGGATGCTGTCACGTAATGGTCTTCAGAACTCCAGTGGCGGTGGAGTGAACTTTGATAACAAGCCTCTGGTACAGCTTGCAGCCTTCCTTGGGGTTGGAACCATGATCGGAGCGCCATGAAGAGCGCCAGGTGCAGTGTGTTATTTCATGGCTCTGCATTGTCGGTCCTCGGAGGACTCCGGACACCCTCTGGTGAGGTGATGGTGAAGCCTGACCAGAGTCCATCAGTGTTCCCAGGTCGTGAGCTAATCCATGCTCCAGAGACTGTCTCCTCTGCCCTTCGATCTTCCTGGAATTGGTGTGTCCTAGAGTTTGGGTTTTTGCTGTTGTTTGGGTTTTTTTTGTTGTTAAGGATTAAAAACAAAGTTTCTTTTCTCTAGGTTTTTTTGTTTGTTTTTCAAGACAGAGTTTCTCTGTTGTAACTCTGGCTGTCCTGGAACTCACGCTGTAGACCAGGCTGGCCTCAAACTCACAGAGATCCACCTGCCTCTGCCTCCTGAGTGCTAGGATAAAAGTACTGCACCACCACCTCTCCGGCTTTAGTTTTTTTTTTTTTTTTTTTTTTTGGTGTCAGTTCTCCTGGAACTGGGGTTACAGACAGTTGTGAGCTGCCATGTGGGTGCTGAGAATTGAACCCAAGTCCTCTGTGCTCTTAACCTCTGAGCCATCTCTCCAACCTCCAAAGACAAAGATTCTTAAGAAGTGTATTTCCCTTTCACAGTTTCACTGTGGCTGCATTTCTCTCACCTTGGAGAGAATCTAGGTAATTAATTTCCCACTCCACAACCCAGTCCATGTCGTTCAGTGATTTTATATTGCTGTCTTGTAAGTAACTCCAGCCTCATATTCATGTATACATACATATACACAACACACACACATACACAACACAAGTGAAATATGCATATACACACACACACATATGTATGTATATATATGCAAACATTTCACTTGTGTTGTATAGACACAAGAAGCACATGGCTTCCATAAACTAAACTCTGCCTCCTGTTAATATATGAAAGTGCCAAATTACAACTCCAGGCTATTGAGTTCCCTCTGCTTTTTCTTATACTGCCTAACCTTTTCCTATCATTATTATTATTGCTGCTAATATTTAAATAAGATTTGCATAGACAGTGTCCTTTTATCTCCATTGCTTAATCTTGAATACTAATTTTTTTAAACTAAGGTTAAAGTTAGAATTTATGTAAAATAACGTTTGGTTTTAGTTCTATGCTCTTTGTAAAAGAAAATCAGTTATATAATCACCACCATAATCAAGATAGAGAATATTTTCCTCATTCCTCATTTCCTGTGCCTATTTGCCATCAACCCTGTTTTTCCACCCCCATCTCACACCCAAGGAGACCTTGGCAACCATTAGCAGATACCCTTTTATCTGCACTTTGAATTAGGAGAGTTCAGAGAAAATAAAGCAATTTGCCCTGAATCATGTAACTAGTAAGTCAGTCAGAGAATTAAAATGGAAATTACTGCGTTGTCTGCCACCATAGTCACATATTCATACAAGATTTGTATGTAGAGTCAAATGCTGTCAAATTCAGCAAGGACATCCTGAAGTCTCCGGAACACTGAAGTAGCAAATTCTGAGCCCTTGTTTCTAGGAGACTGACAGGGTTAGGTTCCTTGTAAGTTCCTGTGGTCACACTTTCATTGTTAATGGGACATTCTGTCATGTGTATTTCTATTGAAGACATCTTATTTCATATATATTGTAAACATTGGGTGTGTGGCTAACAACACTATAATTCAGACCTGAAAGTATTATTTCTACACACTTATATCCTTTATTTGACACAGCACAGTCTTGTGTGTAGGAACACTAAAGACTTTTCAGCATAATATTTAGGGGGTATTTTAAGCAGGGAAATCACTAACAGAAAACATAAAATGCAAAACAGAAAACAAAGCTCCACAAGACATAGTGGTAAATAGACTGGAAAGAATACTTATGTGAAATTTGAGATTTGAAACCATAAAAGAGAACACTGCTTGTTTCACCTCAGCTAGAGAAATGTGAGCAAGCTCAAATATCTGCACATTCACAAATGACCTAGAAAGCACTTGTGTTTGTTTGGAGATTACTAGTGGGTGTTCTTTTGTGTGTATATGCAAACCCACAAATGTGGAACTCAGAATCGTGAGGATTGAGTATTTTATTTATTATTTATGTATTTATCGAATATTATTTTAGCACCCTTACTTCTGGAATTCCCATGTAGATGGAATCAGTTCTTGTTCACAAGCTGCTTGCCGTCTGTCAGTATAGTAATTTTCAAAGATAAATAGTACAAACGTAAGTATAGAACACTGATAATGGAGTTCCTCCTTGTTCAGCCTAGGCGTTGGCCAGGTGGACTGTAAGGCAATCTGCATGTAATGTTGAGTGTCATACATAACAGGTTGAAAGATTTTTAAAAAGCTGCAATTAACTTCCCATTAATATGTTTAACCTAATAAATACACTCTAATATAAGCAATATAAAACTATTACTAAATTATTGTACAATCATTCCTTATCAATATGTCTTTACAATCTGGTGTATATTTAACATTTGAATTCAGAGTAGCCACATTGCAGGCTCACTGTAAGCTATATGTGGCTGGTAGCTTGTCTGTGGACATCACAGATTGGAAGGTATAGCTATTGCTTCTCCGGAGGTGACTATCTAATTTGAGAGTTGAAGAATGGGTAGAAGCTAGTATTAAGAAGCAGTTAAAGTTTAGGTATGTAGTTCCTCCCAAAAGACTGGTAGACTGGGGGCTTGGATCCCCATCCTGGTGGCCCAATTTTGGGAGATTTCTGGAAACTTGAGAAGGTGGGACCTGACTGGAGGAAGTAGATCTCTAAAGGTATGTCTTTGATGGTATCTTGTCCCTGGGGTCTTTCTGTCTTCTTTCTGCTTTCTGTCCTTCAGAGAGAGAAGATGCTTTTTGATATATAGTCCCTGCTGTGATGTTCTGTTTAAACACATGGGGGCCAAACCATGAGCTAAAATAAATACTTCCTCCCTTAAGTTGTTTATGTCAGATATTTTGGCCACAACAATACAAAGCTAATGCAGAAAGGGTTTGGAAAATGCATTTAAATCAAATGCAATGGGAGCACATAGGCCCAAATGACAGAACCATGGTTTTATCTCGCCCCGCAAAAGGCTTAGTGTGTACTGCGAAGAGATGGGTGAATTTTTACTTTGTTCTAACAGCAGTAAAACACTAAAACAATACAGATGATGAAATGATAACTTTTTCTTTTAATTTAGAAAGACCACTCTGTAAGTTACCTTTATAAGGGAGAAGACTATGAAAAGTAGGAAATTGGTTATAAATAAAATAAACATTTAGTGAACAAAGTTGTGACCTTGAGGAGACAGAATCAAGAGAGTTATAAGATAAAATGGAAGAATGTCATAATTGAATGTTAGAGGTCAAGATGGAGAGGCCCAGGGTGTAAAGAACTAAACTAAGACACATTGTTTTATGGCATTAATATACCATCTACTGAAATGGAAAATTCAAAAGAAGCAAATTTCAAGGAGAATTGAGTTTACTTTAGGGGAAAGTGAGTTGAAAATTCTGCGGGAGCTGGGATTTCTGTATGTAATGGTGTGATGGTTACAGCTGGTAGTGGATGGGCTATCTAGGAATTTGTGGGCACAGTTGTCTTAATACTTCTATTGCTTGGTAAAACACTGTGATCAAAAGCACTTGGAGAGAAAAGAGTTTATTTCAGCTTACAGCTTGTAGTCCATCATCCAGGGAAGTCAGTGCAGGAACTTAGGGCAGGAACCTGGAAGCAGGGACTGAAGCAGAGATCATGGAGAAGAAGCTCCCTGTTCATGACCTGCTCAGCCTATTTTCTTATGGTACCCAGGATCACCAGCCCAGGAATGGCACAACCTACACTGATCTGGGCTCTTCCACATTAGTCATTCATCAAGAAAATGCGCAACTGGCTTGCCCACAGGCCAATCTGGAAGGGGCATTTTCCCAATTGAGATTCTCTCTTCCAGAATGAGTTTAGCTTGTGTCAAGATGCACAGTTAACCCCTTGTCAACATGATACACTGATATATCACTATTCAACTAGAACCTTTCCTTTCTCATCACCCCCCCAAGATGGAATGCTAAAAATTGCTAAATTAAGTGTCCCTTTGAAGGTCCCACAGTTCTTAAAATTTCAAACACTTTAAAAATTCAGTCTTTTTAAACTATCCAAAGTCCCTTTCAAAGTTCAAAGTTTCTCTAAAAATATCTAGATTCTCTAAAACTCTTAAGTCTCTTGAAAAGTTCAAAGTCTCTAAACTGTGGGATCCTGTAAAATAAAAATAAATATTCTTAACTCCAAAAGAAAAGAACCAAGGCACAGTCACAATTAAAGCAAAACCAAAATCAACACTATTAAAAAGTTCAGTGCTTAATCTGGGACCCACTCATGACCTCTGGGCTCTGAAGGGCCTAGGTCACTTCTCCTGCTCTGCCCTCTGTAGCACGTACACCTCATCTTTAGGTTCAGCCTGGCATTACACCACAGCTGCTGCTGTCCTTGGCAGTAGTCCCAAGGTACTTGGTATCTTCAAAATGTTGGGATCTCCACTGCACTTCACCAAGGCTCTTATGGGCTCTCTTTGGAGACTCAGACCCTGCCACATGGGCCAAGCCTCAACTTCTCTCCATGACCTCTTCAATCCTGGGATTCTTGCTGCTACTGAGTCTGCACCTTCACCATGTCATGATATTCTACAGTTCTTCATGACCCCTTCGTAGCTTCAAAACCAGTACCACCTGGGAGACACACTACTAAGTTTGGCTGCCAAAATGAGAAGCAGCTTTGGCTGCCTCTGGATGGCTCACCCCGAGGAAACACTTCCCAGAAGATTTTAATTGTTCCAGCAAAGCAAAGGTTTCACATTAGTGGTGCTGGTTTTGTCAAATTCTTCAGCTCTAGCTGACTAGCAGATTCTTAATTCTGGATAACTTAATAATAACACTGATAAGAGTACTTACTTCCCTCTGAAACTTCCATTGCTAGACTTCCATTGTCTACATTGCCTTCAACTTTCTTATCTGAAAGATTCTCAATAGAACAATCCAGTAAGCTCTGAACACTCCATGGCTTTTGTATCTCGAAGTTCAAAT
The DNA here is from genome assembly GCA_026225945.1 of Cricetomys ansorgei. Lineage (NCBI taxonomy): Eukaryota > Metazoa > Chordata > Mammalia > Rodentia > Nesomyidae > Cricetomys > Cricetomys ansorgei. The sequence goes on along the minus strand of JAMJFZ010001121.1, from coordinate 7,239,836 downwards.
GCTACCGCAATCTTCTCCAGGTGGCATGGTCAGGTCTACCATAGCAATATCCTGTGCATGACTTGGTACCAATTTCTGTTGCTGTGATAAAACTCCATAACCAAAAGCAACTTGGAGAAGAAAGTATTTATTTCAGCTTATATGTCCCAATCACATTCCATCATAAAGGGAAGTCAGGGCAGGAACTCAAGACAGTAACCTGGAGGTAGGAACTGAAGCAAAGGACATGGAGGAGAGTTGCTTACTAGCCTGCTCTTCATAGCATGCTGAGCCTGATTTCTTTTGGTACCCAGGACCATGAGCCCAGGGGTGGCACTTCCTACAGTGATCTAGGCCCTCCCGTATCAATCATTAATCCAGAAATTACACCACTGGCTCATCCACAGGCCAGTCTGGTGGAGGCATTGCAATTGAGGTTCCCTTTTTCCAGATGACTTTAGCTTGTGTCAAGTTGTCACGAAATTAGCCAGTACAACAGTAAATATGAGAAGAGAACCCAGAACAGTGCCCTGACAGGTTAAAGGAATATCCAAAGGAAGGGTATATTAGTTACTTTTCTGTTACTGTGATAAAATGCCATGGCCAAGGCAACTTATAAGAGAAAGCATTCATTTGGGTGTCTGCTTCCGGAGGGTTAGAGTTCATGATGGCAGAGTAAAGACATGGTGGTAGGAACAGCTAAGAGCTCACATCTCAAATCATAAGGAAGAGGCAGAGAGCACACTGGCATGACTCTGTTGACGCCTCAAAGGCTTTCCCAGTAACATACCACACCCAACATACTTCCTAATCCTTCACAAACAGTTCCACCAACTGGGGACTAAATTTCCAAGCATACGATCTTATGGTGACTATTCTGATTCAAACTGCCACATTAAGAGAATAAGAAACTATATTGAATTTCTTAGGTGGTAAGCAACAACAAATTTAATTAGGAAGCAAGTGTAAGGTTTGAAAAAGACTCCAGATTTGAAAGGAAGCCTGCAGGGACAGAAACCATGCATCTTTTCCATTTCGATAGGAAGAACCATCTCATCTGATACCATTATAATGAGCAACCTATGTATCAGTAGAAAGATCCCAAGAGATAATGTTCTAGAAGATGGAATTCCAGACACTCTATCTTTGATTTCCTAGCTACTCCTTGACAAGGCACTTTGTTCCAAAAGTCATATTTTTAATTCTATATTACATCAAAACTTCTGCCTTATTGATGTTTTAAAAAATGGAATGACACAGGTTTCTAAATAGCACTAACTAAACCAGCATATTATCTTTCTGTTACTATAGCAAATAATATATGCACTCAACTTGTAAAGAGAAAGTTTATTTTGGCCTACAGTTTTAGAGATCTTAGTTAATGAACTGATCTCGTTGTTTTTAGATCTGTGATGAGGCCATGTATTAGAAGGACTGTGTAGTACAACAAAACCATTTATGTCATGGCTTAGAAACCAAAGAGGGCAAACTCCTTCAAGAGGACATCCTCAGTGATATAAAGACATCCTTGTAGACCCCACTAAAAAAGCTTCCACTAAATCCCATGATTGCTACCCTAGTATTAATTGCTTTAACAAGTGACCCTTTGAGGGACAGTCAAGAACCAGTCTATTGCGTAGGTATCAACAGATACCTCCACACCAGCAAATTAAATTGATTGGGTTTTATGGATCTCTCTGTGGTTGTGTGCCCTCTGTTTCCACAAACAATTTCCATTTTTAAACATGGTTATACATCCTTGTCCACTGTTAAAGATTTTCTGCATTTTAGTTATTAATTGCAACCAACAATGGTTGAAAATACTAAATGGAAAATTTCAGAAATTAATAATTGATGAGTTCTAAATCATAGGATGTTTTGAATGGAATGATGAAATCTCATACTATCCTGCATTTTACTCTCCAGTACATGAACCAACCCTTTATCTAGTATATCCAGACAGGAGCCATTTTCACCATCAGATCAATTGTTGAGGTATTAGAGTGCAAATGATCCTTATTTAATGATGACTCAAATGCCCAAGAATAGTGACACTAACAGTTTGGATATTCCAAGTTGTAAAGGAGTTCCTTTAAGTGAAAAGCTGAGAATTCTTAAATTATAAAGAAGGAAACAATTGCATGTTATGTTACTCTGGTAAGAACACTCCCAGCCATGAAATTGTGAAGATGGAAAAAAGGAAATCCATGCTAGTTTTGCTGTGAACACTGTGATACTTACAGCCACACTGTATGGTGAGTGTTTAGTCAAGTGGAGGAAGAATTACATTATAGGACTTGGTCCTGTCTAATTTCAGGTAATCCTTAGAGGACTTGGAACATAGCCCCCGTGGAGAAGAGCAGACTGATATATATATATATATATCTATATACCATCAGATGCCTGTAGTTATTTTTGTGACAATTACATTTTTACTTCCAGTCTTTAAGTGTAGTAGTACACAGCTGTGTGGCTCACTGAGGAAGACAGGGGAGCATATTCATAGGTGAAAACTCTGCCATATATCAGCAGAGGGAACTATTATCACAGCAAGTGCCGTACTGGACAAAAGAAACCTGAGTGTCTCATCTCAGGGATTTTTATTGATTCCTAAGCTCCTCAGGTGTTCTACTGATAGCATATGCAGATCATGAGCAATCAAACATCTTTTACATAAAGCCAAACCTGCATACAATACAAATGCCAAGACTCAGGCAACCTTTCATCCAACAATGCACAAAGCAACCATTTTAAACATAATTGGAAATAAACTTCTGCAACATTTCCCCCTTTCTGTATAAGACAATAAAACAATTGCTTATCTCTACAATAGAATTTAACATTACACCAGCAAAACCAATTACAAGAGGAACATTTATGAGGCTTGCTATTGGACAGGACCAAATGAGACCAAACATCTGTCAATCTTTTTGAAATGCCTTTGAGTAGCAGAAAAATATTATTAATGTCTAATTATCTGGAATTCACTCACTCACTCCTTTTGAGCTCTGCTTCCTATCTTCAAGCTCTTCTTCTTGTCTCTAAGTGCTGGGATTAAAGGCATACACCACCACTGCCTTCTGAATTCTTTGATTAAAAGTATATACTAATATTCTTTCTACATTCCATCTGGACCACACAAGCTCTGAATGTGATCCCTTCATATAGACCCTTGGATTTGATCCCTTCCTAGCTATCACATAGGCCTTTCATTGTGATCCTTTCCCAGAAAAAGCCATGTTGCTGGATGAAATGATTAAGTATTCCTCTACAGGATGTGTTTCCAGAATGAGAGACAGGAGGAATAGAGAAAGAACTTCAGGCTGAATGAGAGGAACGCAAATAATAGAACATGACAAAGTTCAATAGAGATGGTTTGCTGTGACAGCACACACCTGTGATCCCAGTACTCAGGAGAAAAAGGAAAGAGGATTACTTCAATCAAGACTAGACTACAAAGCAAGAGCCCATCAAACAAATACAGGGGCAAAGCTTGCTATTATGAAGGAGGAGACAGAAAGGTGAGAGAATAAGAATGTGGAGACATTTGAGCCAAGGAAGAAAAGCTGAGGTTACTCATATTGAACGGACAGCCTTCGGCAGACAAAGAATGAGATGGGCTCTATATGAATAACTTGCATTCAGAGGCCTGTGTGGCCCAGATAGATTGTACAAAGAATGTTAAGAATGTTGGTACACACTTTTAATCCCAGTATTCAGAAAGCAGTGGTGGTCTACTCTTCTGTCTTTCCTAAGACAGAAACAGAGTGTAGAAGTGGATATAGGAAGCAGAGCTCAGAAAGAGTCAGTGTCCGATAAGAAGTGACATCTGAAATGAGCCAGAGTGAAGGATAGGCAAAGTTACAAATCAGAGGAAGAGTTAGCAGAATGAGTCAGAATGAGGACAACTTTCAAGATCACTATAGAAAGATGGGCTCTCAGCTCAGAGCTGACTCAGTTACAGAAGAGTCAGTTATAGAAGCAGGCAGTATGGAGCAATGAGTTCCAGAAGCAGACTGGGTTAGACACACAAAGACACAGGCAGCATGACAGAGGAAGTCAGTATCGGATGAGAAGAATGAGTCAGTTTGAAGCCGAGCAGAGCAGTTCAGTCTGAGGCAGCCAGAGTCTGCCAGAGTCAAAAGACTTCAGTCAGGGGGCTAGAGAGATGGCTCAGCCATTAAGAGCACTGCTCTTCCAGAGGACCCAGGTTCAATTCACAGCACCCACATGGCAGCTCACAAATATCTGTAACTCTAGTACCAGGGGATCCAACACCCTCACACCAATGCACATTAATTTTTTTTTTTTTTTAGTCAGAAATGTCGGCTCAGATCAGTTTAACCAGTCAGCTTGGAAAGGAGTTTGAGCCAGAACAGTGAGTGAACTGAACCAGAAGAGCAAGAAGGAGTTAATCAGATTGCTTTGTTCAGTCAGCAGTAACTCTCGGAGGTTGGTTAGATTATATGGAAGTGTAAATGTTCTAGATTGTACAAAGTCTGAAGCATTCCAGTTCTAGACTTAAGAGTAGATTTTATGGATACCGAAATGCTCCAGGGCTCTAGGACTAAGACCTGTGACTGAATTTACCAAAGAATAAAGAACTCTTTGAGCCCAAATCAATGTCTACACCTACACAAGGTAGATGATAAGGAATGACACTCAGGATTGTCCTCTACACGCACACACACACACACACTCACTCGCATACCTGCACATGCACACACCTGCACATACCTGCACATGCATACCTGCACACATCTATCTGTACATACACACCTGCACATGCACACCTGCACACATCTGTACATGCACACCTGCACACACCTGCACACACTTGCACACCTGCACACACCTGAACATGCACACCTGCACACACCTACACATACCTACCTGCTTTATACTTTCTCCCCACTTACTCATACACACATAGGCATACCCTCCCAAAAACATCATACTGAACTTTTCAGTACCGTCTATAATTTTTAACATGTGTAATTGAATGAGTAACCAGAAATAAGAACCAATTAAAACCTTACATAAAATCAATTTTAATTGCTATTTTTGTAAGTACAATGATGAGAGTTATATAAATAGCTTAATGGAGGAAACAGATGGAAATGGAAATGCACTGGAAGGATGAAGAACTTCTGAAAGGTATATAGGTAAATAGAAAATATTTTAATATTTTCTTGATTTCTTTAAAACATGATCGATTAAAGCAAAAATTGCGACACATCACACCATATTCTAGAGTGTATTGTATATGTAAATGAGTTATTTATAATAGCACAAAAGGTAGGAAGTAAATGGAGCATGTTGTTGAAAAGTTTTTAATTTTGGACCGGGCAGTGGGGATAGAAGACACCAAGGAAACAGGACTGATTGATACACATATGAACTCAGAGACTGTGGCAGCACACACAGGGCTAAGCCAGATGTAGTCCCAGTGCTGAAAGAGGAAGTAAACATGAGCCCCCATCCTAACCCAAAAGCTATCTCTGTCAACCACTTGCAAAGGAAAATTTAGTTTTCTCCAAGGAGCCTAACTGGGAATACAAACCACACTTAAGGGAGGCCCCAGGCCCAGCAGTAGATGGCCAACACAAAGCAAACTCCATGAAATCTCTGGAGATGTTTTGTCTCGTATTGCTTTGTTTGGACTTTTCTGGTTTTTCAACATAATGCTTTTATTAAGTACTTGAGTTTCATACAATGTATGAAACCCTAATCCTAACCATAACCCGAAGAGAACCTGGATTCAGTGTTTTTCTAGAGGTATTATAAAACTCAGAAGTCACTATCCTCGTGAATAGAAAGCAAAAATAAGTAAAGGGGGAAAACCATCTTGTAATGAAGCCTGGAGGAATTTAGTGGGAAAATTCTCCCAGAAGATGGCCATAGAATACAGAGCTGATTGCTCCAGCAATACACCATGACTACCCAGTAACATTCACAGTCTACTGTGGAAGCTTGCCTGAGCCTAGAAATCCAGAGTCCTGAATGGGAGTCAGTCACATACACTCTCAGAGAAAGGGGTTTCTAAAGTTCCACACCTATGGATCTAGCATTTAGCATAAATTATACTGATTGCACAAATTACCTTTATTGCACACATCATCTCAACAAAGTAGTGTAGGACTTCAAAGCTCCCAGTATGCAAAATGCTCATCAGAACATGGCAGGGACTAAATCTCCAGGTGCAAACCAGGGGCCAGTCATGGAAATGGGTCTTCTAGAATAGGAAAGGTTTGAGTAATAGTGCTACTGAGCTAATTCTTCATTGCACATACATTTACATATTTATTACATTTAATCATCGATGTATTAAACATGAGCTCATATTTCTGGCTAATACAAGATTTATTCTGTTATTCTGTTGCTTCTTCCTCTGACAGTGAGACACAGTGTTCCTGTCATCTACAATGTATTCACTTGCTTAACTCTAATATATATGTAAAGTAGTTTTGAAATTGCCAGCATGTACTCCTGTGAGAAACACCAACTAGGTACTGTTTTTATTGCAATTTCTTTTGTCTTAGCCTTATAGACTCCCACTAAAACACTATTTTCTATAGTTACTTAGTTCAGCTCCTTTCTTCTGAGGCTGCTGTAGTGAAGTTATATATTTGTAATCTAGTGGGACAAATTCATTATAGCCTGTTATATCTTAGAATTCATCAGTATACTGATTGAATGTTTTGTTTTTGTTTTGTTATTGTTTTTTTGACATGGGGTTTCTCTGTTGTAACTCCAGCTGTCCTGGAACTCACCCAGTAGACCAAGCTGGCCTTAAACTCACAGAGATCCACCTGCCTTTGCCTCCTGAGTGCTGGGATTAAAGGTGTGCACCACCACCACCTGGCATACTGATTGAATTGTAAATACTGGCCCACAGTAAGGTTTCCTCCATGTTACATTTTTGTGGCTTTTGCTAAATGTATAAACCACCCAGTTTAGTCACATTATCCCAAAGCTCCCTTTCTTGTCACTTTGGAATCAGATTATTTCCTGTCTTCAATCCTCTAACAACTACTGATTTGTTTCCCATGCTTGCAGTTTTATATTTTTCAGAATATCATATAAATGGAGTCATAAACTGTAATAGTTTTCTCAGCCTGTCTGGCTCTTTTGTCTAGCAAACTGCATTTAAGATTAATCTATCTAGCCACACAAATCAATTCTGTGTTCCCTGTTATTGAGTAGTATTTTCTGTTCTGAATGTGCTGTGTTTATTTGTTAGCTGAAGGATGTTGTTCAGTTTCTAGGGATTATTCATAAAGTTATCGATGTTTGCGTACAGAACTTGATATGGCCACTAGTTTTCATTTCTCTTGAAAAAAATAACTGGGCTTGGATTGTTGATGTGTTCATAAGGAACTGTCAAGATGTTTTCCAAAATGGCTGTGCAGTTTTGCATGTCAGTCATAAGTGAGCACTGATTCTACATTTTTTTTTCTTCAACATAATGCTTTTATTAAATACTTGAGATTGATACAATGCATCTTGATAACTCTCTCTTTTCATCTCTCCCAGATCCACCCTCCCACTCCTGTGCCCTCAAAAAAAAAACCAAAACACAAACCACACAAGATTTTTAAAAAAAGGAAAAAGAAAGAAAGAAAAGAAAAAAAAGTCTGTGTGGCAGGAGCATGGATCACAGGCATGACTAGATCAGAGACAACCACCTGGTCTATACTAACCTGAGATTAAGCATGACAAAGCTCAACCTGAGGTTGGGATTCACTGCTCAAACAACACAGAAACCCTGATATCCTGCAGGCATCCAGATATCCTGCTGACACTCAGACATCCTACAGGCACCTGGGCATCCTGTAGGCACCTAGCTGTCACACAGGCAACCTGACATCATGCAGGTACCCTGACATCCCTCAGGAACTCAGATATCCCTCAGGCACCTGGAGGACATCATGAATGGTCATGAACATCCTGAAGGCACCCAGCCATTCTGTAGCACCATGGCCTCCTGCAGGCACTCAGACATTGCTCAGGCATCATACAGGCCCCTTGGCATCACATAGGCACCTAGCCATCATGCTGGCATACAGTTCTCACACAGACACTTGGATGCCACACAGGCACCTGGGCATCCCACAGGCAACTAGACATCACACGGACTCTGGACTGCCTGTTAGAACGAGCACCTCATGAAGCCAGATCAAGCATCCAGGCAATGTCAACAATGCAGATGGAACTGTAACTGTTTGGGTCCATATGAGCATCTTAAGGTTTTTAAAACCCCTCCCAAAAGGAGGAGACTCAACCCTGACGATGGAATATTTTTCAGCTGGGATATCTTGCTGTGGATGATCCCAAAGTTTGGCAGCACATTCGAGGGCATGCTGAGAGCTGGCCCTGGCAACTTCAACAGGGCTTCAGAGAGGATGTAAGGAGTAGGTGAAGGGAGATGAGTCAGAACTGGTGGCTAGAACTGTGGCTCTGACTGCAGCAGCTCATGATCTTTGGACAGGTATAGGAAACAGTCCACCTCCAGCCCTGCGTTTCTTACTGGCAAGCACCACTGCTCCCCTGCCAACAGAGTCCCTAGCTAGATGCCTCTTTGCCATGTGTGCAGCTCTATTCTCCAGGAGGAGCCCTGGGCTGGCAGTTTGCCATAGGTTGGTCTGACTGTGGCCCTGACCCACAGGCAGTCAACATTCATACCACCCGAGTTCCCCTGTTCACCATCTTGGTGAGCCATGGGGGAGAGGTAGGGAGAGAACATAGTGGGGTAGCGGCTCCAGCCTCCCAGGGCATTTCTGTATCTGTCCCTTCCACAACTCCAGCTCTGTAACTCTGCTGTGTACCCTGCTGTATCCTGCCATCTATCCTCTTTCTACTCACTTGCTTTTAGTTATGGCATTTTTATCATGGAGACCCAATAGCATACTGTGTTTTTGATCGCTTGTTTGTATTCCCCTAATAATGAAGGTGCTTTTCCTTTCCATATAGCTATTGGATTTGAAGTGTCTGCTCACATTTAGATTCTTATTCAGCTGTTTTCTTATTATTCATCTGAGCCCTGGATCAGATTTGTGCTTTGCAAATACTCTCTCTTAGGTTGTGGCTTATCCTTTCAATCTTTGTTGTATTTTGAACCTCTTATTCTCCCCCACCTCATTTTAAAATGGTGGTATGGATAGTGGTACATATGGGGCCTTGTGCAATGGTAGGCAAGCACTGTACCACTCAGATGTATTTCTAGCTCAAGCTGTTTTTGATAAAATTCAATTTGTGGGTCTGTTCAGTATGTGTGCGCTTGTGTTTGGGTACACATGTATGTGTGGGTGGACATGTGGGTAGATGTCAGAGGTTAATCTTGGATGTCAGTCCTCAGAATCTGTTCACCTTAATTTTTTGAGACATTATTTTCCACTTGCCTTAAGCTAGACTATCTGGCCAGAGATACACTTATCTCTACCTCCCCAGCCCCCAGATTTCAAGTACTTACCTTTTTTGGGAATAAAAGCAGGTCTTTATATTTACACAGCAAGCACTTTACCAACTGAACCATCTTCTCAGCCCCTATTAATTTGTTCTTTCATGTGTTGTGTTCTTGGTATAAGAGCTGGAATCTTTGCCTAAGTCAAGATCACAAAGATTTCTTCATATGTGTGTGTGTGCATACATACACCTGTGTATATATATATATATATATATATATATATATATATATATATATATATATATATATATATATATGCTTTTTTGCCTGCTGTTGAAGAATGAATCTAGGACCTTGTACATGCTGGGTAAACACTTCCACTGAACTTTGCCCTTATTTCCTTTTTCTTTTGAGATAAGGTCTCACTCCATTGAAGACCTTGAATTTATTACGTTGTAAATGATTTCTGATGCTGTAGTTGAGCTATGAAGCTGTATTTGTTGGGTGGCCAATTGTAACTGGTACTTTTTCACTCATAACTGAACTCTACCTGTTGGTTGTCTTGCCTGACAACTGAGACAGATTTCTAACTGTAACTTTTTTTTTTTAACCCTGCATCTCTAAAAGATTAGAAAGGAAAAGAAAGAAAGAAAGGTTTTTACAGCCCCTTCTGACTGTTTTTATCTGTCTAAACCTGGAGAACTAGACTAGCTTCTAAAATCTTCTATCCCATTAACTGTCCCATAAAGGGGCTGGTGCCTGCTTTCCCATCAGTGCTCTCCCATCAACTGTCTTCTGCCTCAGCCTGGTGGCTGACTTCCCATCCACTATGCCTTGCCCCTAACTCCTCTGTCTGGGCCTTCCCAGCTACTGTCAACTGTTCCTTATCTCAGCCTAATTCTACCTGCCTTCCCATCCACATCCTCTGCCACTGACTGGCAGCTCCAGCTGCCACTGCCTCTTTTATCCCTAAGCTGTTCCCAGAAGTCCAAGCAGCATCTAGTCAACATGGAAGGCTGCACAGTACAGACTTCAGAACGTTCTGCTACATTACATAGCCCGAGTAGTCGGTGAACGTACGTTTTAGTTATTTATTTTTATTATTTATTTTGTATCTATGTGCACGTGTTTGTGTGCATATATGTGTTTTTAAAAGCTTATATGATACGTTTCCCTATGGCTTTTTCAAATATCCTTATTGTTATTTATCTGTCCCCCTCTTTCCCTCTGATGACTTGCTTGAATTTAGTTCACACATTCTTTCAATCAAGTCTCCTGTTGACATTTTCCATTGAGTGTTTTTTGGGTCCTTCACTGTATTCTTCAGCCCTGGGATTTCCGGTTGTTTCTTTAAAAAAAAAAATGCTTCTGGGGATAGAGAGATGGTCAGCAAATCAGAGTGCTTTCCTCTTCTTGTAGAGGACTCAAGTTTGGTTGCTAGCACCCATGTTGGTCAGCTAACCATCCTCTGTAGCTCTAGTTCCTAGGGATCTGATGACCCTTTTGGCTGCCATGGTCACCTGTACACACACACACACACACACACACACACACACACACACACACACTAAATAAATAAAAATAAAAATTAATAAGACCCTTAAAATGATCTCTATTTGTTGGAAACCATGTATATTATTCTTGTGAGTTTTATTATTTACCTTTGCTCCTTAGATGCTTGCTAGACTATTTTAAACTAGTTATTTTTAATTAATTGTCACTCCCATTTTTTTCCAAGTTAGTTACTGATAAAATCACTTCATTCCTTCGGTGGTATTGTTTTGCCTTTTCCTTATTCTTATCCCCTTATCGGGTGTGTGTACACTGAGCGGAGCAGTTGTAGACCGACTTCAATGGGAAAGACCTTCATCTACATGTGTGAGGGAGATGGCTGTGTGGGATATGGCAGTTTTGGTTCTTATGAAGGAACAGTACTATAGTCTCTGCAGCTCTGTCCCTTGAGAGTGATGAAGATCGCATGGGTCTTAGTTGCCATGGCTGTGGGTGCCCTCAAAGATGTGCATGGCAGCAGGGATTCTGGAGGCCTTGATAGTGAAGGCCTTTGGAATTCTTCTCATTCTTCTTTCTCCCATAGGGAAAGTCATGATTGGGAATGTGACCTTTGATGCTGGATTCAGCTTATTGTCAGTGATAGAGCCAGTATCTGATGAGTGGTTCTTATGTGGTAGCCACAGAGCCAAGGTATGGAGCGTGGACATGCATATACTAGCTGTAGAGAAGGAGCAGTGTAAGTGTCGGGAACAGGCTCCCTTGCTGCTGAACTGGTGATGCTGTGCAAGAGTCATGTGCTCACAGGGATACGGTAGAACTAGCATTTGAAGCACAGGTCGCACAGACTGCAGCTCTGGAGGCTAGAGTGGGTTCATGTCTGATCTTCTGAAATTCAGTGCAGCTATTGATCCAGAGTCTGAAACATGGATATACACAGATACAGTAGCTCTAGGCATCAGGTGCCAGTTACCTTTCTGTGACAATGACGATGATGTCTGAGGAATGGATGGTTCCAGAGTGTGATGAAAACACCATGGTCTATAGTTTGAGCATATTCAGAGTGCTAACGGTGGTATGGCCCAGGGTAGGGCTAACCTGTAACAGCAGTTGCTCTAGTGTCTGCAGCATGGGTGTATGTAGAAAAGGCACAGCTCCAGGGCCCAGGATGCATATGGAGCTGGGCAGAGTGTCAGCTTCATTGGCACAGGAGTTGCTTCTTTGGATAGCATGTGGTAGTGTCTTCTTCGTGGAGCCCATGGCAACAATGGCTTTTGGTTATCTCAGTGATGAAAACTGCCAGTATCTGCTGTAGAACAGGACACTGGGAAATGTGGTGACGTGGGTTGATACTGATAGCCCCCTTTCCTCTGTTCTTCACCAGATAGGTACCGTGGTAGTCCCACCAATCTTTTCAATGCACTTTCCCCCTGTCTTTTGCTCCACTCTGTTGCTGCACATCTTAATTGGACCCTTGAGCCCTTCCTTGATTATTTTCATTTATGGATAACTATTTAATTGCTTTGTTTTTGAAAGGAATGAAGCTGGTGTCTCCCACTGTGCCATACGCATGTCTTAAAATCATAGTTTGTGTGTTTAATGGAAAATGGGCATGATTAACTCCATAGATTGAGAAGCAGATGTAAATTAAAGATATACATGGTAGTCGCTATATGGCCACTAAAAAATTAATCCAAAGAAGTATAAGTAAAAGACAGTAAGATCGATTTTTTTTTAATTAAGCAAAATGATAAGATAAGAGGCAAAATGATAGAGGCCCTGGCTGTGATCATAGTCAGTAGCTAGGAACTTTGAACACAAAACCCTGGCTGTCATCTGAACCAGCAACAAATTCAAAGACCGTGGAGTTTTTTTCCTGCTGTTCATGTTTCAGTTTCCTTGCCTCTGCCACATGATGAAGGGATGGGTGGTGGAGAAGAGATGAAACATAGCCCTAAGTCAGAACCCTCTTGGTTTTGGAGGGCTTTCCACTGAACCATTAATTTTTCATAATTTTCTACCTCATTTGTTTACACCCTTCCAGTCAGAGCCTGGGTCTGTATAGACCCTTGGGCGCAGCCTTTGGGCCACTCCAGTCCCGCTCTTAGCCAGAGTCCAGCTTGAGGGCAGAGGCAGCTCCCAGGTGCTCCTGATCTTTGGAGGAAGACTCACTAGCTATCCTGTTCTTCAGAGGAAGATGTCACCAGCTCCACTGGAGAATTAACCCTCTGTTTGGACAAGACTCCTGTTCTTCAGTGGCAGACCTGCTCCCTGGGGCCTGGGGGAGTGACTTGCTTCCCAGTTGTCAGTGCCACTAAGAGTACGGGGTTGCCACTTCTACCTGGCATTGTCTAGGGTTGGTACACTGCACCCACTGAGAGCTCAAACATATTGCTACTGGCCAACAGAGCAGCAAGCAGCCCAAAGCCAGAGGGAGCTTCCATTTTCACTTCTATGCATATATAGATTCATTCTCTCGGTTCTTGTACTGGCTAGTTTAATGTGAATTGTTCACCTGTAGGACATTTTCTTAATTAGTGATCAATGGGGAAGGGCCTGGCCCATTGTGGGTGGTGCCACCCCTGGGTTGGTGGTCCTGGGTTCTGTAGGAAAGCAGACTGAGCAAGCCACGAGGAGCAAGCCAGTAAGCAGCACCCCTCCGTGGCTTCTTCATCAGTTTCTGCCTCCAGGTTCCTGCCCTGCATAAGTCCTTGCTCTCACTGCTTTTTATGATAAACTGTTATATGGAAGTGTGAGCAAAATAAACTCTTTCCTCACCAAGTTGCTTTTAGTCATGGTGTTTCGTCACAGCAATAGTATCCCCAACTAGGACAGTGCCTGACTAATACCTAGGATCTTCAAGGCAGAAACTAAAGCAGAGGCCATTGAGGAGTGCTGCTTCCTGGCTCTTCTCCAGGGCTTGTTAAGACTGCTCTATTATGTATCCCAGGACCACCTACCCAAGGATGGCATTGCCCCCTTGATGAGGGTTCTCCCACATCAATCATTAATCAAGAAAATGCCCCACAGGTCATTCTGATGGAGGCTGTTCCTCAGGTGAGGGTCTCTCATCCTAGGTGCTTCTACTTTGTGCCAAGATGACAAAAACTAACCAGCACGCACACTGATGTGAAGAATGAAAAAGGTTTCATCACTGCAAACTTCAGCAGGAGGAAGATAGTAGGGAAAATTTTTAACAGCTTCATGGTAAGCATAATGAACGCTTTCTGTGGTGATTAGTTTATTTGTATTAGTGTGTATTTGTTGTACAAAGCAGTGGATTTTGAAATCAGTTTTGCTGAAGTATACGAGGTAATTTGGCCCAAAAAGTCCTCATGTTATTGGCATGTGCGTGACCTTGGTTTCACATATGAGGGAAATGTTTTTCTGGTCTGACTTGTTTTGCTTAATATGATGATCTCCAGAACATGATATGATGTTATTTTTCTTGATAAATGAACAGAGCTCTATTGTGTTTATATCCCATATTTTCATTATAAATTCACCCGTTGATAGACTTCCACGCTGGCCCCATAACTTGGCTGTTGTCAGCAGCGCTGTCGTAAGCGTACATGGACAAGTGTGTCTGGACTATGCTGATGGAGACTCCTTTGAGTATATTCCTGGGAGTGCTACAGTTAACTCACATTCAGTTCTGTTTTAGATTTTTAAGGGCTGGGGGTTGGGACAACCATCTCTTTGTTTTGTTTGTTGTTTTGAGACAGGGTCTCACCATGTAGCCTTAGATGACCTGGAACTTAGATGACTTGTGTTCCAGAGATGGCTGCGCCTCTGCCTCCCACGTACAAGGATTACAGGTGTGTATCACCATGCCCAGCACCTATCTTTGCCTTTTGAAGAACCTCCATACTCATTTCCACAGTGGCTACACTAGTTATGTTCCCACCGGTGTTCCTCTTCTCTCACATCCTCATCTGCATTAAAAAAAAAACAACCTGATAAATTCATATGGAACCAGCTTAGTCCTAATTTGCATTTTCCCGGTAGCTAAGGATAATGGTGTGTTTCATGTATCAGTTGGACATCTTATGTTCTGTCTTTTGAGAAATGAGACTTCATTTGCCCTGTCTGTGGATTTGACTTAATTTTTTTGGACTATGTATTCTATATATTAATCTTCTGTTAGTTGTGTAGATGGCAAATGTTTTCTCTCATTCTGTAGTCTGTCTCTTCACTTCTTGTTTTCTTTGCTGTACAGGGGAACATTTAATTCTGTGCAATCCTATTTAATAGAATTGGAATTATTTCTTGAACTATTAGAGTGTTTTTCAGAAAGTCTTGCCAATGCTGTAAAAACCTGTGTTTTTCTTCAGCAGCTTTAGCACCCTTGGTTTCATGTTTAAGGATGTGATTCATTTTGAATTGATTTTTATACTGGATATGAATGCAATTTTATTCTTATACGCGTAGAAACTGAGTTTCTCCAGCAGCATTTGTTGAAAAGCCTGTCTTCAAATGTATATTTTTTTTTGTCTTTGTTAAAAACCAGGGAGTTAACAGCTTCATGGGTTTATTTTTATGTCTGTTATTCTATTTCATTGGTCTAGGTGTATCTGACATGGTGATTTTGTCCTAGGTCTTTGTAGTATGACTTGAGATAATATATTGTGACCCCTATAATGTTGCTCTTTTACTAAAAAATTCCAATGTGAATCTCAAAGCCTGAGAAACAGGAAAACTAGTGATGTAAATTCTAGTCTTGGTCAGAAACCCAAAGCAGTAAGAAAATCAATGTCCAGATAAGAGATAGGCAGAGAGTCAAGGTTTTTGCTCATTCGGCTCTTCTATTTGTGGTTGACTGGCCTACTATGTATTTGTTTAGAAAATATCCTGTGTGTGTATGTGGAGCTGTTTCTGATTGAGATGGGCTTCTCAATCAATACACTGAATAGAGAAAATTATTCTCTGCAGTATGGCTTGCCTCATTCAACCCAGTGGAGACCTTAGTTGATATTCAGGCCCAACCTTATGTTCTATGGAGTCCTTCTGTCTATGAATCAGTACACAGAGAATACTATTAATGTAGTGGCTGCAGTGATTGTTCCTGAAGACCAAGAGGAACTGGAGTCCTACTCTATGGTAGTTGTAAATGTTTTGTCTTACCTTCACTGGGCCATGACTTACAAATAAAGAGTACATCTATAAATATTTGGAGGATACTTAAAAAATGTTTGTGTAGGCTTTAGGGGTAAAGTTGCAAAAATCAATAGGCATTAAAAACAGATAAATGGATTCCATATTTGATGAAACATTATCTGGGTATGTCTATGAGGGTGTCTTTGGGTGAAATTAATACTTGAAACATTAGAGTGAGTATAGCCAATTACTCTCCCTGATGTGGGTAGCTCTCACCTTGTTGAAGGCCTGACTAGAACAGGAAGGTTTCTGACCATCTTTGAGCTGGGCCATAGGTCTTTTCTGCCTTTAGACTTATAAAATTGGCTTTCCAACTTTTCAGGCCTATGGATTCCAATTATCAATATCCCTTTGGGTCTGTTTATCTGGATAATCTTTGTGAATATACTTCCCAAAGAATTTTACAAGATCTGCAGAAATCTAACTTGCTTCCAATAAAGAGCTTACTGAAAAAAATTGTGAGTCAGTATCTCTCATAAAGTTAGTCACAAAGAACTATAACGAAATATTAACAAATCAAATCCAGTATTATATAAAAGCATCTGTATACGATATGAAACACAAAATTTCATAAAAACATGAGAAGTCATTTTTATTTTAGTATTAGAAGTTGGTTTAATATTTAAAACTATATAATTATAGTTAACAGAAAAAGAGAAAACTATGAAATAGAAAAAACATATGTTGTCAAACTCCATTTGCTGCCAATGAAAAACTATCAGAAGCTACAAGTGAAAGATCGTCCATGTTATTATTGACACATGAAAATCGTGGAGCCAGCAATCTCCTTAATGGTACAATATTGATGTTTTCCTTAAGAGAGATAAATAGATAGGGATACACACTGTCATTTCTATTCTTCCTAAGGTCCTCAACATAGCAATAAGGCAGGAAGAAATGTTAATGATAAAAGGTCAAGAGAAAATCAATGTGTTTTCTCTTTCCTCTGTTTTTCCCTCTCTGCCCCTCTCTCTTTCTGCAGAACACATGACTGTATAGAAAATCTTGGGGAATTCACAAATTATTGTCAGCAGGGTTTCAGTACACAAAATTTACATGCAAAGGTTCATATGTGAGCTGGAAAGATGTCTCAGCAGGGAAAGGTATTTTCCATTAAGCCTGATTACCTGAATTTGTCTCTCCACTCCGACCCAAATGATGGAAGTGGAGAACCAACCTCTGCTAGTTGTTCTTAGACTGCCACATGCATACTATAGTGTGCACATGCATATATATATATATATATATATATATATATATACACACACACACACACACATATATATATGTGTATATATATATATATACACACACATATATATGTACAATAAATAAACAAATGTAACTTTAAAATATATTTTTATATAGGCAATATTTCTGGAAAATTAATTGTATTTATAATAACATCAAAACATAAGTACTTAGGAATTTATTTAATAAAGTCATCCAACACTTTTGGAAACCAAAAAGCATTTCTGGAGGTTATTTACATGGAAATACATCTCATATTGTTGGATTAGAAGCCTCAATATTGTTAAAATGTCAATTCTACTCACACTGGTAATAGATTAAATATAATTCTAGTCATAATCCCACCCAGTTTTTTGTAGAATTGACAAACACTTTCTGAAATTTATTTGAGGTTGCAGAAGGTCTAGAGTATAAAAAAAAAATCTTGAAAAGGAACAAAATTAGAAAGCTTCCTGCTTAGCGTTAAGATTTTCTTAAAGGTTATCGTAGCATATGGTACTGATACAAATCGATACAAAATTAATAAAACAGCATGGAGAGAACTTGCTCCTCACATTTTCAGCAAAATTGCCAAAGCAATCTTTAAAAAAAATATATTTTAAATTGACTTTTCATTTTATATGTATGAGGGTTTTACCTGAAGGTATGTCTGTGCACCACATGTCTGCAGTGCCTGCAGAGGCCAGTAGAGGGCGAGAAGACCCTGGGCCTGGAGGTGGAGACATTATGAACAACCATGTGGGTCTTCAGAACCTGGGTCCTGCAAGGGCAGCACATGTTTTTAACTGCTGAGCCATCTCTCCAGCCTCCAGAAACTTAAATAATAAATAAAGTGTATGTGTGTGTATCTTGTATGTGGGCTTGTGCCTATGGATACAGGAACTTGCAGGGGCAGGGGAGACAGAGACAGAGACAGAGACAGAGACACAGACAGAGACAGTCAGACAGAGACAGACATGGATTTCCCTGGAGCTGGAGTTACAGGCAGTTGTGTGCTGCCTGACTTGGGTACAGGAACAAACTGAACTTGCTTGGAGCCTCTGCAAGGGACCTAAGTATGCTCTTAACCACTGAACCATCTCCTCAGCGCTCCAAAGTGATCTTAAGAGCAGTCTTTTCATCTAAGAATTTTCTAATTACTGATTCTCCACAAAAGAACCTTGATACCTATTTCACATGATATGCAGAAATTGAGACCAATCATAGTCTTATACACAAAAAATAAACCTATGAAGAGTCTGGAAATATTTAAATTGTCTTTGGGAGTAGCTAAAAGGTTTTTGGGCAGGATATGGAAAAGTAATTAAAATAGATAAATTTGATCACATCATAGTGAAATACTCATCATTAAGTGCATAGAAAATAAATAGTATGGTTTTAGAATGAAAGAAAACATAAATATTCACACACATGTGTTTGATAATTAATTGCATTTCACAAGGTCTAATAAGATAATTCCCTGTTCCAGATGCCACTGTGATCTACACTGTTTTCAAGTATCACAACGTATCATAGTGTTTTTCTCTACCGCATTCTGTGTGCACTATTGAAGAACATAGAATAATCTCAGGGTTATAATTACTAGTGTAATTACACATGATACACTAAGTTCCAAAATTTTTTCTTTTGTCGGGAGAATAGATTTCACTAAGGATGTTTAGAGTATTCTGTTAGGGTCAGTGCCACAGTCATGTTCTCTGTTTTATCATTTTGATTTACAGTTAGGCGGATCTGTTTCTGTTTAACTATAAGCTAAAGGAATGACAGTAATAGAAAACTATCGTTTTGCAATTCCCAGTATTACAACTGACTCAAGTAAGAATCATCAGCATATGTTAAAGCCTTGCGTAAAACTGTAAGAGAGAAGATATTCATAACCTTTAAGAATTGCTGTGGGAGTTTTTTAGTTATGTCTAAAATAATTGTTTTGTGTACTGTTGGGTGAGGGGTTGCTGAGGCCTTGGTATTTTGTGTTGTCTGCAGGTGATGGATTAATGTGGGGGATGTTTGATTGTTCATGGCCTGCGTGTGCTATCAGTAGAACACCTGAGGAGTTCTGTATCAATAAAAACACCTGTGCTCAGATGCTCAGGGTTCCACTGTCTAGCATGGCACCTGCCATGATAGTGGTTCCCTCTGTTGAGGTCTGGCAGGGTTTACATCTATGAAAATGTTGTTGTGTCTTGTTTGGTGAGCCATCACAGTAGCATACTACAATAAAATAACATACTTTTATGACACCAGTTCACAAAATTTGAGGTCACTGCCTTAGGCAAATGACCAAATAGCAGCACCCCCCCCCCAGTAGAACAGTCTAGCATTGCATTTCCTGAAATGATTCAGTAAGAAATACAAAAAACTCACTTATGGAGGATTCTTGCCAAAATATTTCATATTAATTTAATCATGGGGCGATGACTGGACAAATCCAGAAAGTGGGGCATTTTACAAGATAACTGACTTAAAAATGATAGTGTCGTGGGAGGCCCCCAAAGCAGTGACAGTCATTCTGGATTAGAAGAGACCTCTGAGACACATTGACAAGTACAAAGGAGGAAACGATTAGATCCAGTGTACAACTTACATTTTTTAAAATAGATGTCCCATTTGTGTCTGAGAATTCCACACTTATTCTCTGCGTTTTGACGAATTGTGAGTTTCTGTGTTAACTACCATCCACTACACAAAAAAAGCTTCTCTGTGGGTAAAGAGACACATATTTAGAGGTGGTTTGATACATGTATAAACTATGTATGATATTGTGTTTGGCATGATGTATACAAAACAGCAGTAGTATTTTCACCCCTGGAGCCTATGAGCTTCCCAGTCATTGGTTCTTTGTCAGATTTAAAATCACCAGGCATGCGCTTCCTCCTTCAGAGCCTGTCTTAAATCTAATTAGAAAGCGATTGGTTACCCTGTAATTAATATTATGCCGTTTTAGTGTCTGTAATCTGCCTGCAAATGGTTAGCATGCGTATATATGTATGTATGTATATATATGTGTGTGTGTGTGTGTGTGTGTGTGTATATGTATATACATATAATACACACATATATATGTGTATATAATATATATTGGATATATATATCAGAAAGAACATGGAAAAATGGCTGTTAGCCATGGTTGAAGGCATAAAAATGCTTATTGTAGCGTTCTTTCACATTTTATGTATGTTTGAAACTTTGAAAAGAATGAAAAAAAGCCTTCAGGATTCTTGGGGTTGTTCCGGGGTGTTGACACCAGAGGGTGCTCGCGCTTTTCAAACAGAGCCGAACAGGCAAGCAGTCGCTGCAGCGCACTCTTAGGAACCCTTTGGATGGAGCACAGACTTCAATTGAAGCCTTTAATTTTGCAGCTTTCCACTCTTCTTTGCCTTATTACCTTCTATGTAACTTAAGGAATTGCAGGGATGCAGTTTCTCTATTTCTGGGTCCCTTCTGACTCTCTTCATTCCCGGCTTCCATTAGCATCTCACAGGGTCTAATACAGTAATTTCCTATCTCAGAAGCCACTGTCCACACTGCTGTGGAATGACTTTCCTGAAGCATTCCTATCTCTGTCAGATCCCTGGTGTCCTAGGAACAGTTTATACTCTTCAGTACTGTTACAATAACCATTCCCATGAATTTCTCATATTATTACTCTATATTAACCCTGCATCTCCCGAGACACCAGGCTGTCATATGTGAAGGTCAGAGGACAGCTGTTTGGAGTTGATACTTTCCTTTCATCCTGTGGATGCTGAGCATTGACTCAGGTTGTCAGGCTTGGCGACAAACATTTTTGCCCATTGAATGTGACAGAAGAGAGCCACGCCCAAGATTGTCCTCTGACCTCTACATGAACCCCCACCAACACACAGAGAGATTAAAAAAGAAAGAAAATTACTTCTCTGTTGCAACCACTTACAATGAAAACACTGATATCCAGCACCCAGACCTTTTCCCCACACGTTGGCATGCCATCTGCAGTTCTTCCTTTGTGGAGTGTCTGTTGTCTGTTCTGATTGTTGGCATCTTTCTGGGTTATTTCTTCATATGCAGAGATGGAGGAAGAAGGAATTGGAGCATCACTCGGGGCTCTGACTGGTGAAACTATTTTGGGGTAGGGAGAACTCAAAAATAACTTTCAAATTATGATAATATGTTAAACTTTCCTACTCAATTATAGAGTATGGCTTGTTTGTATTAACCCAATGTGTTTTAATTTTTGAAAGGAAATTGTCATTTTATTAACAGTTCATCTGTGATTTATCACAGTGGAAATCTGGTCAGAATCATTTGTGTTCACAACCAGTGACTCCATCCTTTTTGGAAAGGGAACCTGCAATAAATGAATGAATATTTTATTAATGTGTCCGTGTACCTGGTGCTTTCCTTCCAGCAGTTTGTCTACAGACGAGAAAACCGAGGCTGGGAGAACCAGTCTACGTTCCCAAAGCTGTGAAGGCACTAACACAAACATTGTTCTCTGGTTGCAGAATTGTGCTCTCTGTACTTGCTAGACCACCAAGGACGTGGGACAAGTTTTTGCTGGACTGATCAGAGATGAAAAAAGGAAAGGAACGGTTTATCCACGAGAATGTTTGCACAACAGCTGTCATAATCTGACAGTAACTGTGCTCGTCTGAAAGTGCTGACATAATAGATACACTACAGGTAAACCATTTAAAGAGGGAGCTGATACAGGGGCCTGTGAGATGCCTCAGTAGTAAGGACGCTTGCCACCAAACCTGATGACCTGAGTTCTGTTCCCAGATCCTAGACTTGATCCCCTCCCCCCCGCGTCTACACATGTGTTAGAGCATGCTGCTCCAATAAATGTAATAAAACTATTAAAAAAGATGTCTGGTACTTAGTATATACTTAGTTCATAAAGTGGTCGTCTTAAAAGGGAACTCGAGGGCAACAAAGAGTCTGGACTGTTAAAAGTCACTCTAGGAACTGAAGCGATGTGTTGGCTGCTGAAACCCTGCAATGCTTTTACAGAGGACCCAAACTCAGTTCCCAGCACCCATGTCAGGCAGCTCGCAGCCTTCAGCCCAGAGAGATCCAACACCTTTGGTCTCTAGGGGCACCTGCATTTACATGCCTATATCTTGCACCCATGCAAATACATGATTTAAGAAAAACCAAATCTTTAAAAAAATTCACTCTATGATGGGCTGAAATTGGGCCTCTTACCTGGAAGGTTGATTCCACCTGAAATGGAAGAGATTTCAGCAGGCTTATTTTAGTTCCATTTAAAGAAGTAGTTTCAAACATTTAGAGCTATCTGTCTGAAAGAGGTGTACTCCCTTTGGGAAGAATGGAGGGATGGTTTGTTAAATAGACTTCCTTTTTTTACAGATTTATTTGCTGGAATGCAGGTGACTGTTAGCTGCCACATTGGTGCTAGGAACCAAACTTGACTTCTCCATAGAAGCAGCAATTTTCCCTACTGAGCTATCCCTCCATCCCGTAGACTTTATTCTTCAATTATTATTTATTCATTTAATTTTAGTTTCAGAAAAAAAAAAATTGAGAGGAGCTCCTAAGAGGGGCTGTGTAACCTTTGCCCTCACAGAAGCACAAGCCTCCCTCATCACCAACATCCCCCAGCAGAGTGAGGTGTTTGCTGCAGCAGATGAACTTACAGACAGGCCCCCATCACCCAAAGTCCTCGAGCTACATCAGGATGCACTCCTAGTGTTGTGTAGCCCACAGTTTTACACAAATGTGTCCACCGTGTATCTATCAGTAGGGGATGGTCCAGAGTAATTAGTTTCACTGTCCTAAAAATTCTTTGTGAGATCCAGCGGTTTCACAAGACAAAATAACCAGACATCAGTTGCAGAATTGCCTGGGTAAAATCCACAGTGAGAGATTTCAGATCTTATCTGGGCTGCAAGTGGACTCTGAAATGCACCAGGAAAGCACATGTTCAACAGCACATTCAACTTTGCTTTTGGGTAGAGTGGCACTTTTATCAACAAGCCAGACGTCAGAGTACAGATTGGCATCAGGACATGTGCATATTAGCTTGCACATAGTTCCTACCACAGAGGGGCTAACATCCCCAATACTGTCAAATTCAACTCTACTCACTAGTCGGCAACTGGAGCCCACCCTCCGTTACCACTCTTGCACCTCCCAGAGAGATTCGGTTTAGACTGTGATCTTCACAGTCAGAACAAGCCGTCTGGGGTGGGGAGGCAGCACAGAAATGTACTTGCCATGGAAGCATGAGGAACTGAGTTAGGATCCCAGGCTCTCATGTAAAACCCCAGCACAGTGAGCGCACATTTGCAACTCCAGCAGCAGGGCTGAGCCACGATGGAGAGAGGTAAGTGTCAGGACTCCCTGGCCAGTCAGCAGAGCTGAAATGCTGGGCTCTAGGGTTTGTGAGAAACCATGTAACAACAAATAAGGTGGAGAGTAATAGGGGAGATACCTTTGTTCTCCACATATGCATGGTCTGGTGTGAATGCCCCCCCAACCCCCGCACATAGCCCTCTATCAAAGATCCTTCAAAATATTTTTCCTGCAATGAAGATACATTGAAAATAAGGCAGAAAGAACCATGTGACACTTTGTTAAGCTCATTCCTAAGGCAGAAGTGAAATAAATGTGCCTTGCTACTGATTGAGATTGTCCCTGTGGGTTTCCTAGTGTAAAAGGTTTTTGACATATTTTGGACTAATGGAAAACCACCATGCTTTGGAATAGATTTTTAAGTGAAAGTTGATGTGTTTTGATCAGTTTTGAATTGATTTACAATTCATAAAGCCCATAGATGGCAGAAAATAATGACTGCCATGTAAGGCAGCTTGGTGAAGGTCACAGGATCAATGAGGTCAATAGCGTATCCAGGCAGGGGATGGGTCTGGCAAAAGCTTAACACTAATGCTGAACAAGCAGATTGATAACAGGGAAGGGCTGGCCCTAGGACAGGTCTCTTTTCCTGCATGATAATTTCATGTCTAAGATGTACTGTGTGTTATGTAATTGTAGTTTATTCTTAGGGGGTATTGTTTAAATTAAATTATTTATAGTGTCAAACTAATATAACACTTAGAATCTGTGTGGAAATTTATTCTGGGAAATTAGAATTAGTGTCTGATAGGATACCATGGAATGTAGTGTAATATGAGATACTGTGGGAGACAGTGTAGTACAGGATACCATGGGAGACAGTGTAGTAGAGGATACCATGGGAGACAGTGTAGTACAGGATACCATGGGAGACAGTGTAGTACAGGATAATGGATACAGTGTAGGATACCATGGGAGACAGTGTAGTAGAGGATACATGGATACAGTGTAGTACAGGATACCATGGGAGACAGTGTAGTACAGGATACCATGGGAGACAGTGTAGTAGAGGATACCATGGGAGACAGTGTAGTAGAGGATACCATGGGAGACAGTGTAGTACAGGATACCATGGGAGACAGTGTAGTACAGGATACCATGGGAGACAGTGTAGTACAGGATACCATGGGAGACAGTGTAGTACAGGATACCATGGGAGACGGTATAGTAGAGGATACCATGGGAGACAGTGTAGTAGAGGATACCATGGAGACAGTGTAGTACAGGATACCAGGGAGACAGTGTAGTAGAGGATACCATGGGATACAGTGTAGTACAGGATACCGTGGCTAGATACCACTTACAATATATTGGGTTTTTTATTTTTAATAAATAGCCTGGGCTAGATAGTTTGGCTAACTTTGGCCAGGAAATGACTTTATTACCTTCTTGCCTTGCTTCTCTTTCTCAGTCTTGGTTTTTTAAACGTGTAATAGTATTTGTAGAAATGTGAGAGGAATTTGTGTTTATAATGGATATCAGTGACTATGTAATTATTACAGGTGCTACAATAGACCAGTGGGAAAAAGAACCATTCACTAATTAGACGCCCATAGATACCACCTGACAAACGAGCTAACTAATCTGTAGAAGAAAACGCCCGATCTGAAATGATCACAGAGTCTGATGTAACTAGGTAATTAAATCTCAGCACTGGCAGTTCCATGTTCTGCTAGAACCACACTGATTAGATTTTCTTAGCTCAGGGCAACCCAAGTCTCCAGTTGCTCAACAACTTTTATTTCCCCATTGCAAAATAATTTACTGTTTAGGTAGTATGACTAGCCTCTTATCTCACAGAATATTGTGTGCCAGTCCTTAGCCCTCTTCAAGTATTAACTCATTTAACTCCTGACAATCTCAGAAGGCAGCTTCTGCTCTCACCAACTGTTCACCAAATGCAGAAATGGAAATCCCTGAGATCATGACTCCTGACCCCTGTTCTTATCTCTTTAAACACTGTATCCCTGAGGCAGGAAGTTCTGGAACTTATCAGGGAGTCCTGAGCCTACAGGCTGAGATGATGTGGTAAGTGGGGCAAGATAAAAAAAAAAAAAAGCCCCTGGGCTAAAGCTCCTCTGGGTGGACTTGGGAGCTCCCTTTCCACAGTATCAGGACATCAGCCTTGCACTTGGGGACTAAAGAGAATGGTGTGTCATCTCTTGCTTTCAAGCTATTAAATGCCCTTGTGGTGATTTTAGCCAACCTACATTGATCCTGTGTTTGCCCTAGTCTAAACAAAGGCGTAGGCTTTTGATGGGGCCCCCAGCAGAACAGTTCTACTAAATTCTGAACGTAGGTGTTTATTTCTCAGGGTTAGAAGTGGCTGCCCCGTTCACATAGAAAAGCTTAGGATTGGAATCTGTCTTCGATGAAAACATAGGTGGTGAGCACGTCGTCATTACAGTCTCTGAGGGCTGTCACAGAGACATCCCGCACAACACAGCACATTGCTCCTTCTGACTCCTCTGAAGCATTCTGTCCTTGCTATATTTTGATACACTATGCACTGGTTTTAGTCTCCCTTCCTCTAGGCCTTTTCAGGGATAGAGAAACTAAGGCGTATCTCAGCACTAGTAACACCAGCACCCCCTAAGAACAAAGGTAAAGAGGCTAAGAATCGGAAGAAGTTGGAGAGCATTGCAGAGCCTCCCCTGCTAGACTGAGAGCTTCTTACTATTTTTATTTTATGTGTTTGAGTGTTTTGCCTGCATGTATTATCTGTGCTCCATGTGCATGAAATGTCCACAGAAGCCAGAAGAAGGCATCAGATCCCCTGGAACTGGAGTTACAGATAGTTGATGAGCTACAGTGCTGGGAATCAAACCCTGGGCTTCTGGAAGAGCCGTCAGTTAACTGGTTAGCCCTCCCTCCAGGACCAGACTAAGAGCTTTTACCTACTTCTGACCCACTGAAAGCTTCAAGTGCAAAAATACACATTGTGTGTCGTCAACACTGCTTCTTGAGGGAGAATGTGGTGCTGTTGAGTGAATATGGATGTGAGAAACGAGGAGAGATGATGTTTGAGCACCCTTAGAAGGTGGCTTATGTTATCTCAGAATGAGCAAGTAAAGCCAGGCAGTGGTGGTGCATGCCTTTAATCCCAGCACTCAGGAGGCAGAGTCAGGTGGGATCTCTGTGAGTTCAAGGCCAGCCTACTTTACAGAGTGAGTTCCAGGACAGCCAGAGTTACAACAGAGAAACCCTGTTTTGAAAAAGCAATAAATAAATGAACAAATAAATAAATACATATATAAAATAAAGAACAAATAGAGTAATGGGTTCTTCCTATTTGCTCTTAAAATTCATAAGACCAGTTGCAGCACATTGCAAGGTAAGGCGCAGGGACCTGACAGTCAAAGGACTTCAGTTTGAATCCTGATTGACTATATAGCAGTTGAGCGACTTGTGCAATCTGCTTATTAACATTCCAGTGACTTGGAGCCCTTGTATTAAAATGGCAGGAATAGGGGCTGGAGAGATAGGTAGTTCGGTGGTAAAGAACGCATGCCGCACTTCCAAAGGACCCGAGGTCAGCGCTCACATCAGGCTGCTCACAACCGCCGGGGACTGCAGCACCCCACCCGTCACAGGGCCTGCCCTCCTCCACTGGCCTGCGTGGACGCTGCACTCACACCTGCACACTTAAAATTAAATCGTCTTATTTTAATGGTGATAGTAGCAGAGTCCGGAACGGTGAACACGTCGGGGGACGACTGTGTGTGACCTTGGCACAAGCTGCATGAGGCAAAGCGTAATTTACAGCTGGAAACTTCAGCACTCCCATCAGGAGTCCACGGAACGAGTCGATCTCACCCCTTTCAAAAGAACCGGTAAGGACCCGGGAGACATGGACAACATTTCCAACCCGAAGGACCTGACTGGTCATAGAACACTCTGCCCACAGTACTGAGTACTCAACAGTCTCTCCACCAGGGCCGTAGTTAGACGTTTTCTTTGCATCTAATTTTAAGTCGATTCGAATGGGAATTCCACACAGGTTCAGAACAGAATAACAGTTTTTGTTTCACATTATATGCAGCTCATTTTTCCCCTCCCGGCTTGATCATTCCATATTTGCATCTTTTAGATATTTTCCCCCTTCGGGAAATTGGGAGCCAGGGCAGGTGCGACCTTTATATCTGCTCTACCTCTTTCCCTGGAACATGAGGTGCCGGGTGGGGGGTGGGAGAGGTAGGAGGGAAGATTGAGGGTGGGCACTGGCTTCCAGAAGTGTTTCTGTGAGAGCAATCACGTGGGAGAAGAGGCCAGTCACTGGTCACAGACAGGTATTGCTGCTGTTTCACCAAACCGCTCTTTTCTCAGAAATTCTCACCGCCTGTTTTGTAGTCCAGCAACGTGGTGTTAGGTGATGTAATTGTTGATTGTTTAAGATATCTGGGGTTGGTCTCCCTGTGTGTGGAACCAGCTCTTTACCAGATAAGAGTAATGAGGCAATACAGGAAAAAATTTATATATCATACGTCAAAATATACATAGTACGTTACGTGATCACATACGCCTGAGCATATGCATGTGAGTGAGTGAGAGGAGAAAATGAAGCAATGTCCCGACTTCCCCTGGGCTTCTGCTTGCTGGAGCCCTCATGATGAGGTAAATAATGCCTTTTGCAAGGCAGAATTGGAGGTGCGTATATAAGGTTGGGGCTTTATGCTTGAAACAGCACATGTCAGTTCAAGAAAGTGCTCATGAAGAAAGTGCTTTGAGCGTTTTGAATCAGGAACCAAAGGACTTCTAGAGTTAAAGAATCAGAATAAGGATAGCTCCAGTTCCAGATTTGATGGCCCAGGAGGCCTGATGGGGCTGTCTTAGTGTATTAGGAAAACAACCCCCGGGCTCCTGCTGACAGGCCACTTTCTCCAAGTGCTATTAATTAGAATGCGTTATTAGCTAACAGCAGGGAGCGGACATCCTTTGCATGTTAACTAAAGTGCAATCGCCATTTAGCTAGTGGGGCTTGCTCAGTCTTTAAAACCGTCTTAATCATTAGTGAATTAGTTAAACTGTAACATTGTGAGATTAAAAATAATCACCGGTGTCACTTGGGAACAGGTTTGAACTGGAACTGGTCATCAGATGTTCTCGGTACAGTCAGTGCTGACTGCGTTGATTGCTGGGTGACAACCACCCCAGCTCCAGATGTTGCCACTTTCAACCTGATCTCCCAAGTTGCACAGTATCTTGAGATCAGCACGAATCAGAGTTGATTTCTGCTTTGCTCTGAAGTAGGGTGTGAGTGGGATGGTACTGGGGGGCTTCATCTTCAATTCTCAGTCACCCGGAATTTTAGAACATACAATTGAAATGCATGTATTTCTGATATTTTATCTTCTTATTAGTTATTAATGACTCTACCTTGCGAGGTCTTGAAATGATGATGAAGCTTAACCAGGCTTCCTTGGTAGATCTAAAAAGATTGCTTCAATATCAGCCGGAGATTGTGAAGAGAAGCGTACGTTTTCTTTTAGAAGTGCCTCTTTTTTTAAAGTGTGTGTGTGTGTGTGTGTGTGTGTGTGTGCGCACACGTGCATGGATGTAGGTCAGAAGACAACTTTGTGGAAGTAATCTCCTTCCCTTTACATGGGTCCCAAGGATCAAACTCAGTTCACTAGACTTGTATAGCAATCACTCTACCCATCTCACCAATCCCATGTGGCTACTGTGGTGGCTCACCAAGGAAAACATCCAGGCATACTCATAGGTGCCAGACTTCAGCAGAGGGAAACCACTATCATGACAAGCACACCTAACAGTGGGAGTCTCATCTCAGGGGTTTTTATCGATGCCTAAGCTCCTCAAGTGTTCTATTGATAGCACATGCAGATCATGAGCCATCAAATATCCTCCACATAAAGCCAAGATATTGTGTTTGAGATCTATGGAAGAGGTTGTATGTTTCCCCATAGCAGTGGTGAGAAAGAATGCCAAACCACCAGAGTGTTTCAGCCAGAGATTCTTCCCACCAGCCCAGGACACCCTGTTGTGTGGAAGACTCTGCTTAGAGTCAAAAAGCAGCTTAGTTAAACTGAACAGGTTTTTGTTGTTGTTGGGTTTTTTTTTTTTTCAAAACTGCCTACAAGTGGTCCAGACCTTAGTGATAGTGATGAGAACTCCACCCATGAGGGAACCCTTTGTGCAGATAAGGCCTAGTTATTTTTCCTGCAAACCAGACTCTGCCTTAAAACCTAGAAAGTGTTTCCTCAGGCTCATCACACAGAAGCTGTCTTCCAGAACTGGCGAGGTTGTATCTCATGCTGGTAGCCAAACTTGGTAACCATAAAAGTTACCCAGGTGGTGCTGGTTTTCAAGGCATGAAAGAGTTTTTGGAGAGCAGCTGAGGCTTGGCACTGTGAGAGGCCTGGAGAGGCCACTGGTAAAATGCAGCCTCAGTAGCAGTTGAAGGCCCAGAAAGAAGTTGAGGCTTGGCACCGTGAAGAGAGGCTAGAAGGGGCTATTGGTAGAAGTGCAGCCCAGTTGCAGCAAGGGACCCCAGCCTTCAGGAGATGCCAGTTCCATGGGATGACCACCAAGAGCAGCAGCAGCAGTGGAGGGGAGCCAGCCAGAGCCTGGAAGACAAACTGTGTGTGCTGTAGAGGGCTGAGAGAGAGGAGCCCAGAAGATAGTGAATTCCAGATAATTGGACAATGATAATGTTTTTCTGCTGTCCAAAGACCTTGGGAAAGGTTTGATAGATGTTTGGTTTCATTTGGTTCTGTGCACTAACAACTCTTGTGATTGTTTCTCTTGTAAATAGTTTTGCTGGTGTAGTGTTAAATTGTATTGTAGCAAAATTTTTTGATTGGCTTACACAAAAAAGGGGAATTGTTGTAGGAGTTTATTTTTCGTTATGTTAAAAATGTTTTTATATACTGTTGAGTGAGGGTCTGCCTAGGTTTTTCCATTTTGTATTGTTTACATGTGTTAGATTTATGTGGAGGATGTTTAATTTCTTATGATCTGCATGTGCTCTCAATAGAATACCTGAAGAGTTCTGAATGAATAAAAACACCTGAGCTCAGTTGCTTGAGGTTCCGCTGTAAGCTAGCCATGATGGTGGTTCCCTTGCTGAGGTCTGGTAGAGTTTGCAACCATGAAAATGCCTCTTTGTCATCTTTGCTGGGCCACCACAGCAGGGTTCTACTACAGGTATGTCACTGGCGGTGGGCCTGGTTTTCAAAAACCCGTGCCAGACCAAGTCTTTCTCTGCTTTCAACTTTGGGATCAGGATGTAAGCTCTCAGCTACTGCTCTAGCACCATGTCCGCCTGGCTGCTGCCATGGTCTCTGCCAAGATGATCATGGCCTCACCCTCAGAAACTGTAAGCCAGCCTCCAATTACAATTAAAGGCTTTCTTTTATAAGTTTCCTTGGTTTTATTCTTTCACAGCAATAGAACAGTGACTAAGATGCCCTGTGGTACCCTCTCTTGTTCTCCCCTCCTTTCATTGGTTTCCTTCCCCCTTTTCCTTTCCTGATGTGTGTGTGTGTGTGTGTGTGTGTGTGTGTGTGTGTGTGTGTGTGTGGTTTCTGCATATCAGGGAAAAGTTCTCCTATTTGCCTTCATGAGTCTGCCTTATTTCACTTAATAAGATGATCACCATTTCATCTATTTCCCTGCAAATGATCTATGTTCCCTCTCCCTCCTGGTGGAAACAGTACTCCGGTGCATGTGCTTGCGTGTCACATTTTCTTCATTCATCTTTTGGTGCATATCTAGGGTATTTCCTTATCTTGGCCCTCGTGAATATTCCTGTATAAACATGGATGTCTTTGTATCTCTGTGATATTCTTAGATTCCATCTTGTCTATACATAGGAGTGGCATAGCTGAATCATATGTTGGTTCCACTTTAGATTTTTTTGACACATACTAATTGTCACAGTGCTTGCATTAGTGTGGCTCCTCACAAGGAGTGTATAAGGGATTCTTTCCCCACATCTTTACCAGTGTTGGTTGTCTCTGACTTGGGTAAGACGGAATCTCACTGTATTTTTTATTAAACCTTTTTCACATATGTTTGTGTTGGGCATTTGTATTTCTTCTTCTTTTTAAACATGAGTTTAGCCAGGCAGTGGTGGCGCACACCTTTAATCCCAGCACTGGGGAGGCAGAGGCAGACTGATCTCTGTGAGTTTGAGGCCAGCCTGGTCTACAGAGTGAGTTCCAGGACAGCCAGAGTTACAACAGAGAAACCCTGCTTTGAAAAAAAAAATAGCTTTTAGGGTTCTGTAGTTAAGAGAACTTGCTGCTCTTCTGAGAATCCAAGTTTTGTTCCCAGCATACACATGATGGCTCACAGCTGTCTGGAACTCCAGTTCTAGGGGATCCAATGCCCTATACCCATGTGCACATACACACATGCAAGAAAAAGCTTATGCACATAAAATAAAATAAATGTTTAGAAACTCAGCTTATAAACTTTTACAGGTTTCGTTATGGAATTTTCATTATCCTTCATTCTCTTAACTTGCTACTCCCTACTCCTTGTCTCCCTTACCAACTGTACCCCTCTGCCTCCAGCATCCCACTTTTCAGTCCATATTCCGTGTATTCTACTATCCTCCTGACTCCTACCCTTAAAGCTCCCCCCACCCCCCATTGACCCCTTTCTACTTTTCTGGCCTCTAGACTCACAACCCCTACCTACATACACATATTTAACAGCTAAAAGCTATGATACACAGATGAAAAAGAACAGAGGGTATTTGTCTTTCTGAGCTTTGGTTACCTTGCTTTATCCATTCTCCTCCAAATTTTATTTTTCTTTATTGTCCAAACAAAGTTCCATTGGGAAAAACCCAATACTCAAATAAGCTAATTTTCCTATAGATGTTTGGCCTTCTTTGTATTCTTTATAGTGTTTAAATGAAAATTCTGAACAGTTTTTGTGAATTGATTCCTCACATCTCTTCCAAATTCATATTCAGTACCCCAACCCTGAATTTAGTGGCTGCATTGGCATAGTAGATGATAAAGGTATACTGAGGTCGTATGTGGGAGACGCTAATCTAAGAGGGCTAGTGTACTTTTAAGAAAAACATGCATGCTGGCGTGATCTTCCTCTCCCCATGTGAGTACACAGCGAGACGCTAACCATCAACAGGATAGGCTGAGCGCCCTCACCAAGGACAGGGCTGCCTTGCACCTTGGCCTTGGACCTTCTAACCTCCAGAACCGTGAGACACAGAAGGCTGCCGTTCAATGCACTGGTCTAAATGTTTTGTCATGGCAACCCAAACTGACATGTATACCATCTAGGGACAAAATTGCTTGCATGCCAACAGTCATGCTTCAGTTAATGCATTCTTTGAAGGTTTTTATCTGGGTCTAAGCACGATTCACACTGTATTTTCATTTCGCATAGGAACGAATGATGGAAACTTGAGGAGACTCTGTGACTTGCCCAAAATGACTCAACTGAGAACTTCATAATGAGGACTCAGCCCTGCAGTGTGGCTGGCCTGAGGGATTTAACCAGGAGTCAGTTATCTGTAGGAATCCTTTTCAGAGCATGAGCCCATCTCATTCTTTGTCTGCCGAAGGCTGTCCGTTCAATATGAGTAACCTCAGCTTTTCTTCCTTGGCTCAAATGTCTCCACATTCTTATTCTCTCACCCTTCTGTCTCCTCCTTCATAATAGCAAGCTTTGCCCCTGTATTTGTTTTTGAGATGGGCTCTTGCTTTGTAGTCTAGTCTTGATTGAAGTGGTAATCCTCTTTCCTTTTTCTCCTGAGTACTGGGATCACAGGTGTGTGCTGTCACAGCAAACCATCTCTATTGAACTTTGTCATGTTCTATTATTTGTGTTCCTCTCATTCAGCCTGAAGTTCTTTCTCTATTCCTCCTGTCTCTCATTCTGGAAACACATCCTGTAGAGGAATACTTATTCATTTAATCCAGCAACATGGCTTTTCTGGGAAAGGAGCACATTGAAAGGCCTATGTGATAGCTAGGAAGGGATCAAATCCAAGGGTCTATAGGAAGGGATCACATTAAGACTTGTGTGGTCCAGATGGAATGTAGAAAGAATATTAGTATATACCTTTAATCAAAGAATTCAGAAGGCAGTGGTGGTGTATGCCTTTAATTCCAGCATTTGGAGACAGGAAGAAGAGCTTGAAGATAGGAAGCAGAGCTCAGAAGGAGTCAGTGTCAGACAGGAAGTGACATGTGAGATGAGTTACAGTGAAGGGCAAACAAACTGATGAATCAGAGGAAGAGTTGGCAGAGTGAGTCAGAGTGAGGACACGCCCAACTCTCACAATAGAAAAGCAGCCTCTCGGAGAGTCAGAAGAATGAGACATACTGAAGGATAAGACACAGAGAAAGAGGATAAGAGATAGATACAGTATGAAGTAGTCAGACAGAAAATAAGACACAGAAGCCGAGACTCAGGAGGAGTTTGAGAGGATAAGAGGCAGTTAGGCAGAAGAAGTCAATATCAGATGGGAGGAGTGAGTCAGTTTGAAGCCAAGCAGAGCAGTTCAGTTTGAGGCCGTCAGAGAATCAGCCAGAGTCAGCCAGAGTCAGAAGAGTTCTGTCAGAAACAGTCAGCCATCTTAGAAGGTCAGTTTGAGCCAGCAGATGGAGAAGAGTTTGAGCCAGAACAGTGAACCAGAAGAGTTAATCGAGTTCAGTAAGTATAGCCCTGAGTTCAGAAGGAGCTAGTCAGAGTGGCTCAGTCAGCAGTGAGTCTAGGAGGCTTAAACATTTTATATTCTGTGGGGGCTGAAAGCTCTAGGGCTTCAGCACTAAGGTCCAGTGACTGAATTAGGCAAAGAATAAATGGCCTTTGAACCTGAATCAACATCTACTACATCCACATACTATTATGGTTGGTTTTAAATGTGAACTTGCTGCAGATCTCAATGGCCCAGGTAGGGACACTCACCTGAAGAAGTTTCCTGATCATCTTGTTTGATGTGGGAAGACCCACCCTCATGATAGGTGGAAAAGTTGGTGGCAGTCCAGATAAAAATGGCATGGCAGAAGGAAGACGTCCCCTTCACCCTTTACTGCTTGACCTTCCCTCTTGTCACCAGGTTAATTTACCTTGTTGTTGCTGCTTCCTTTTCTGAGATCAGAATCAGTGTTCCCAAGCTTCCCTTGTGGAACAGGGACCAGCAGCTCTCCATGAACTGTCCAGGTTTCTGAAACCAGCTTAGGACTGGAGAGGAACCCAGCCAGATGGACAGAATAGCTGTTGATCATTGTGTGCATCCCAACTCCAGCGAGACAGCCATTGTGGCACTGCCCTGACATTGAGGCACTGAGCCTCAGTGAACGAGTAACTACCAGGTTCTCAGCCTTAAGGTGTGATTCTGCTGTTGTTACTATTTTTAAGTTGACTTAATAAATTACACACACGCGCGCGCGCACACACACACACAAAACTTACCTTATTGGTTCTATTCCTGTAGAACCATCTCTCCAGTCTTTTAAAAAATTTTAAACAACTTTTTAATAGACTTATCTTTAATTATGTATATGCGTGTGTTGAAAACATTTTCTTTTTATAATACTTTTATTAATAATTTGAGTTTCATCCTATGTATCTCGATAATACCTTCTTCCCACTCCTCCCTGTTCTACCCTCCCACCCCTGTGCCCTCAAAAAAGAAAGAAAACAACAACAAGAACAAAAAGGGAAATTAAGTCAAGCTTGTGTGGCAGGAGCATGGATGGCAGGCTTCACCATGGTCTTTGGAGGCAGCAGGCTCCTCTGATTGTGGACTTCGACCTGGCCCATACTAGCTGGAGGTGAAGCGTGACAGAGTTCAACCTGAAGCTGGGCCTCACCACCCAAACCCAGACACTGAGCAGGGCCCCTGGTATCTTGCCCCCTCCCTTTCCCTCAGATTTCCTTTGTAATACTAGGCTTGTGCAGGCCAAATCGCTACCATACAACCGGGCCACACCTCTAATTCTCTATACTGCTCGTTGAGATAAATTTTTAAAATAACTGGAGATCTGATAAATTTAATTTTTTCAATAGTATAGGTATTTTCATCAGCTGTATTTGATAATAACTAGACAAGCTAACACAATCCAGAAGAAACAGCTTAACGCTTTTGTCTTTGTAGACACAATAGATTTTTAAAGTTAAAATTATAGATATTTTTGTTACAGCTATTTATAATAATAATATATATATTTATATCATATTATGCATTATTATATTATAACACATATGTTATTATATATAACATATAATATAACAATTATATAACATATATATTATATACACATATATTATATAGAACAATTATATATAATATATATAATTATATATAACATATATGTTATAATATATTATAATAGTATTCATAATATATTACTTTGAGAGAAAATTCTTTAGGGGAATTGGAATAAAAGTCATGATAAAACACAGTAAAATTTACAACTATTAAAAGTGTGTCCATAGTCCACACAGTGTTAGCATATGTATGAAAAACAGACATGGAGGAAAAGCTTATTTATGTGCATATGCATTTCTTGTTTGTTTTTCAGTCGTCGATGGTAACAAATTTACTGATGTTATAATCCCACTGAATAGAATACAGCAGGTACTTTTACATGTAGTTGTTGTGCACATAAACAGTGTGCATGTGCATGTGTGGGATGTGTGGGGGTTGGAACACAGCTTTGTTAGTCCATTCTCCCTTTCACATTTACATGGTCTCTGGCAAAAGAACTCGGATCTTCGGGCTTATGGAGCAAGTACTTTTATCCATGAGGCATCCTGTTGGCCCCGAGGGCTAGTTTTAATGGGAATATATATTATAATATGACAAGCTACATCCTTGTCACTTATTTAAATATAAGATGAGAAGTTTTAAATGTCACGTTAAAAGTTTGAAGGTTATGACTTGCAGTTCTGTCTTTTCCTCCGACTGTACTTATTTATAATACTAGAGCCTTTTGGCTTTGAATCTTAGTCCCGTGATGAAAGTGCAACTGGCTGAGCATAAAAGCATGTTTCCCGTCTTTGTACTGTTCTCGGGACTCTAAAACATACCTGCTCGTGGCAGGTGTTCAAATAAAAAGTTATTGAATAATTGTATTTCATCGGAAGGAGCCATTCATTTCTCCTCCACAACTCCTAGCCTTTAAGTTGGTTTTATAAGTTTATAAGTTTGTTAGAACTGGGAACAAAACTGACAGGTAGAAGTAAACCTTGAGCTTAAAGCATAGTTCATCTTTATCCCTAAAATAAGAATAAGAAAAAATACTTTGACAAAATTAAAAAAAAAACATGCACAGTAAACCAATATAATTAAACAAATTTTAATGTGTGTATTTTCCATAGTAAACTAAAGTAGCACCAAGCATTCAGAAATATATTTATGAGCAAAAAATATTAGTTATATGTAAATTTCTAACTTAAAACCAGTTCCATTTTATGATAATTTTTTTAATGTTCACCAAGTTAGAAATCAGTACAAAGACCAGGAGAGTGATCAGAATGGCTGAACTCTCCTTCTCATGTCCTAACAGAATTCTAGTGCAAAATCACATGCACACCTGTCTTATATTTTGTGCACCCTCTCCATTTAGAACACTGGAAGTACAGATAATGACTAACAATTTTGTATTTGCTACACTGGCAACAAACTGACAAAAAAAAGGATATTTGGTGTATATACACTGTTAAATAACATTTTTACAGTTTTTAAGAATTAGCAGCCTTGTGGTGGTGGTGGCAGTGGTGCACACCTTTAATCCCAGCACTCGGGAGGCAGAGGCAGGTGGATCTCTGAGTTGGAGGCCAGCCTGGTCTACAGAGTGAGTTCCAGGACAGCCAGAGTTACAACAGAGAAACCTTGTCTCGAACCCCCCCGCAAGCCCCCCAAAATTAGCAACAAGGTTTGATTTTTGTCATATATTTATGTAACATTTATAATAGATATATAGTATATTATTTTGTATTTCATATTATTCAAAGAAATAATATTATACATAGACCTCTTAATATAGCATTACTTAAACAAAAGCACATTTAGAAAATACAATGAAAATGCTTACAGACTAACATAGAAATGTTCTACTTAGATTTAGGAGTTAGATTAGATTCTTTCATGGTATTTTATCATTGACTTGTTTTGTGATAATTTTTCCTCGAAGTAAGAAAGTGTTATCTTGAACTTATAAATTACTTTTATTTGAGAGAACAACTGGAGCTGTCTTCTATGCCACGATCTTTATTGCTACAGTATTTCTGTGAACACCGATTCCAGGTACCCTTGTGGAGCACCCCTCTATGCTAGGCTCTGTAGCTCCCACTTTACACTTGACCCTCGGGACCGTTGGCTGAGGCAGGAAGTGACATCACGCCCATCTTCAGCAAACACTGCTGAAGGAAAGCGAAAGGCAAGCATGGATCACGAGTCTGCTTGTCCTTCTTGCCGTTAGATGGTAAGCTCCACAAAGTGAGCGTGAACCATGTCTCACTACAGCTCAGAGTGTATTATTACAGAGCAGACCACACCTAGGATGGCTGTGCGTAGACATTTAGAGAAAACCCTTTCCCGAATGCCTGGACAGTGGACCATAGCAAGGTGCTGCAGTTATCTGGCCAGGCCAAGAAGTCTGGCTGTATTTAGACAGGCGAGAGAAAATCATTGCTACAAAATGACACTTGTAAACGAATTTTTCTGGAAATGAATGTAGGTAGTGCCAGTTTTGTTATTTAACATTAAATAGTTTTTTATGTTTAAATTGTAGTTTAAATTTAAATTAAATAGTTTAAATTATGTTAACTAGTGCCTTGGTCATATATAAAGCTTTATTCACTTTCTGTTTCCCTTTACTATTTCTTCAGCACATAAAGTTGATCACCGATACTGGCGGCTCTTCATCCTCAGATGGAGTTTAAATTGCAGGTGTAATAAGCATGCGTGGATGTCTTTCTGGGCATTATTCTCTAAACAGTAGAGCACAATGACTATTTGCCCCGCGTTTACATTGACTTTTAAGTAATCTAGGGATGAAGAAGGACGTATGGAGGGTGCCCCACTTTATCTAAGGCCTCAAATGTCTGTTGACTGTTGTATGTGCAGTGGTGGATAGGAAATGCCCATCTCAGCCAGAGGCACAATGGAGGATATTTACATGTCTCTGAGATAGAAAACTTCAGGGTTGGAAATCTTGAATTCGGGGGTCAGTTAAAATCAGTAGTTATAACTGAAAAGTGACCTTTGGGATTCCTTTGGAAAACCTTTAGTACTTTGTTTTCTCAGAGAATGGGGCCAGGGACCATGATTTGGTAGAAAGCACATTCATCCATGTAAAATTACTAAGCTTCTGTGTCATTTATTGGCGTTTGGAGCTTCCCAGAGGCTGTCAGCATTCTGAAGGAGAAGATAGGAGCCCTTGCCCTACTCAGAGAGATCTTCATTTTGTTCTGAATCCACCCCTAGCATAAAAATCTGCCAAACAACTTAAGCTTACGTTTGACTGACTCCTGAAGTTTCAAGTAAAAGAAAAAAATTCCCCTAATTATCCCCAAAGGAGTAAAAAAAAAATCGAAAATTAAAAAAAAGAGATAAAAATAATTTCATGCATGTTTAGACTGCATCTATGCGTGCGAACAAGTTTGACCAAGAGAACAAACAAACAAGCAAGCAAACAAAAAGCACCAGAAAGGGACAAGCGTGGCGTCTCAGGCCTATAATTTCACACCCTGGAGGCAGAGGTAGGAGGGTCACCACGAGTTTGAGGTCAGCCTTGTCCATCTAGATCACAGAGGGCTGCACAAACTCTTTCTCAGAGAGGAAAGGGCAGGGAGAGAGTGAAGGAGGGAGGAAAGAAGGAGGGGAGGGCAGAAAAGGGGAAAAGGAAAAAAGAAACAGGTGTTGAGTGAGCCTTTTCACAGGTCAGGAGTACTTTTTTGAAGGTGCTTTCACTGGGTGGGTTTGTGGCACATGTATGCGGTCTGACACGAGGGAAATAGGGGCAGGTGTTCAAGAGCCTGGCTAGGCTGCGTGAGACTTAACCCTCCCTCAAATAAGAGATCAAGCATTTTTCTCCAATACATATCTATCTGTCTGTCTGTCTATCTGTCTATCTATCTATCTATCTATCTATCT
Organism: Cricetomys ansorgei; assembly: GCA_026225945.1. Lineage (NCBI taxonomy): Eukaryota > Metazoa > Chordata > Mammalia > Rodentia > Nesomyidae > Cricetomys > Cricetomys ansorgei. The sequence continues at coordinate 7,200,069 of JAMJFZ010001121.1, read as the reverse complement.
ATCTATCTATCTATCTATCTATCTATCTGTCTGATTGTCTGTCTGTCTGTCCGTCCGTCCGTCCGTCCATCTATCATCCATTCATTCATGAATGGATCTCTTTCTCTACTTTGTGGGGAAAACAGCTTGGAGACATTTTAGTTTCTTGTCTGTCCCTAACTGTAACTAGGGACAGTACTTCCAATCTGCCTATAGAGGGCACTTAGAATGACCCAGGCACATTGGTTACACACACAGACATTAGTGCCAGCCACAGGATAGTTATGTAGGACCTGTGCATGGTAAAGACAAAGCAAAAGAGGGGAAAGGGGGGATTGTTACATGTCACTTGGTGTTTCCAGAGAAGTTAAATGGGGTGGGGTTTGATTAGGTTTGAAAGTCAACTTCTTTTGAGACATCGTAATTAAAAAAAAATGTTTTTAAACAAATAGAGCAACGCTTTACTTCAAATTTTCTTATGAGATTGATCCAATTTATTAGAGTTTGGAGGTAATATACAAAACGCCTGACTCCTAATGGCTTGAATGTGTCTTATAACATCTCAGACAAAAACGCCACGGGCAATGAAAAATTGCACAAAGGCCTTAAGTAGTGAGGTGCTAACATGTTTTAGATGCTAACATCAAGTGATAATCTAGGCTCTGAGGCTAGGAAAGACTTGTGTTTAACCTTTGCAAAACACATCAAAGAAACTAAAATGTTTTCTCTCAATATAGGACAGTTTGAGTAGCTAGCTATAGAATAGAGTTTTTCATCACAAATATAGCTTAACATACTCAGCTAGTCCATATAAAAATACAGAAAAAATAATTTTAAGTAAAACACAAACTCTAATACACACAGCAGAAACTGAGGAATGGTAACAGGAAAGTCAGTCTGAACGTGAGCCTCAGGTCCGCGGGTAAGAAAATTCCAATTTAATTTAATCATATTTAAATATATAGATAGCAGTTGTAGCTTCAGGTTTCTCGGTCACATGCTTTAAAAAGCGGTATGTTACATGAAAAGCACTCAACTTCATTTCTAAAAAAATGAACAGGACTAGGAAAATTGTAACACACTTTCCCTGTAGAGTAGCAAAATAGCAGTCTCTTTGGTTTACTTAATCAGTAGTTTTATCATCAAAAATAGATTCTGTAAGTTAAAAAAAATACTTTCTTTGGTAATACTTGTTGACACTTCTGTTTGGAGTCTGTACAAATTCTTCAAAAAATAAAAAAATCAAACAACTCTCTTGAGTATAGACGTACCCTCGTCATGAAGGAATCGGCTGGGAGGGTTAGGAGAGGACTCATGGCTCCCTCCTCGGTGCCCAGGTTCTAGCCAGGTCATCCTCACGCAGTCTCTGAAGCTCTCAGGAACTCCATTTGTACAGCAGCTTTGGGTGCCGGGGCTGAACCACTCTTCTTCCGGAATTCTGCAGCGATTTCCTCAAAAGACTTTCCTTTGGTTTCTGGAACTTTAAAAAATGTAAACAGGGTGAAGGCCAGGACCATCCCAGCAAAGAGGAAGAACACGTAAGGTCCACAGAAGTCCTGCAACGGAGAACAAACAGATGCAGTCAGCAGCCGCATGGTGCCCGGGCCGGAGGCTCGAGGCTCGCCGCGGGCACTTACCGCGATGTACTGGAAGCAGATGGCGATGATGAAGTTGCAGACCCAGTTGCTGAAGGCAGCCAGCGCCAGAGCAGTGGGCCGGGGTCCTTGGCTGAAAAATTCAGCGACCATGAACCAAGGGATTGGGCCTGGCCCAATCTCAAAGAAACTGACGAAGAGGAAGATGGCTGTCATGCTCACGTAACTCATCCAGGAGAATTTGTTCTGAAGACGAGGAAGATAGCGTCAGTGGGACCGCAGCCACTGGCTGCAGCCTGGAGAGTTAGCCGCTTCTGAGTTCTCTCAGGCTGGGTTCAGAGGTGGGCGCAGCTCTCAAGTGTTTGTTTTTCATCAGGTTCAAGTTACTCTGAGACAACTTAGTTGAACCCTAACCTCACTTTTGTTTGAGCTCTTGCCCAGCCAATCCCTAGCATTAGGGCTTTTTGGCTTTTTTTCCCCCCACAGTCACCGAAGACTGTGAATCCTAAAAGTCCTCCTACCAAGAGGGCCAGACAAGGTTTGTGACTCCCTGTGAAGTGCAGGATGAGGACACTGGGTTGGGAGGTTATCTGCCCATGGTTCTACCAGCAGGCGGCCACAGAGCCTGTGCTCTGTACTGCTGCCCCGGATAATAAGCAACACGCTGCTACTGAAGTCTCTAAACCCAAGAGCATAGTTCCCCTTTCCTTTATGTTTCTCCTCGTCTTCCATTTCATAAGCCAGTCTCAAGCGCTCGTTACTTACAGAGCTCTTTAACCTAGAGGCCAAAAATGTTTGCCTGTGGTAAGAAAAAAAACAGCACCACCAGTCCAGATACCATACTCACCAGCAGCACAAGTCCCACTGACATGAAGATGGCGCAGAAAAACATCCCGATCATTCCAGCTAGAAACAGGGAGCGCCGCCCTGCCTTCTCCACAAGCAGTACCTGGGAAAGTTTACAGAACATGACCTTAGCATTCGGAGCCAAGCAACGCTGTGTTGATACTCACAAGTTTCCCACCAAGGAGCTTGTTTTGATGTGTAGTGGGGTGGAGTCAGAGCTGTGACCCCATTTCACAGATGTGCAACCAAGGTGAGAAGTGACACTTGTGTGTGATGGCCGTCCTAGTCTCAGTATACAGCGGTAATTAAATGTTGGGCTAATTTGCATTGAATTGAAAATTCAGTCTTGAGACGGACTGGAGGGTTCCCAACACTCTAGGGTCATCTCTTTGAATATGGCAGTGAGACGCTGTACATCCTGATGCTTCCTAAGAGATTACCTCTACAATCAAATTTTGAAAAATCTACATTTATCAGGGCTGGGGCCACAGCTCAGTGGTAGATTACTTGCCTCACATACATAAGGCCCTGAGTTCAATCCCCAACGTCATAAAAGAAAGGAAAAAGAATTGTTGTACTAAAAACAGGAAGGTGACCCCCGTGTCTCACCTGCTGATTTTAATCATTACAGGAGTCGGTATGCCACAGACATCTGAGACAGTGGGACTGTTCAAGGGTCAACCATTCTTGTCCAACTTCTCAGTGTTTACTAAAGTCAAATTATGGTCACTTACCTGGTGACATAAAGAATTTGATCACTGTACCAAAATAGTTAGCTCTATATTTTCCTGATGTGCTTATATGTACCTGTTGTGGGAGTGAACTACGTATTTGAAAAGTGAAGACTTCACAGCGAAACATCAGAGTGCTTCCTTCTTTACCCTAACTCAGGGAATCTGTCATCGATCCGTTTGAGTTATGAACTTTTGCACCAATGGTTAAGATTTACTATTTACCAAGATCAACATTTGTTGTCCGGAGTCTGACCCATGGGATCTTGTCAACACTGGACACATGCACACGCACGTGCACACACGCACACACACACACCATAATTTCCCATCTCCGTGAGTAAACTGGGTATGGTCATCAATCTAAGTAAGTCAACAGCAAAGCATGCTCTGTGTCCCTAGGATGTCTGCTGAGCATTTGTCTTCACCCGCAGCGAAAGCCCTTTTCATTTCAGAGGTATACTCACATCAGCATTTCAGATCATTCTAGAAAGGACAACAAGCCAAGAGCCCACATTTAATTACTGAGAAGTAAACAAGAAAAAGGGTCCTACATATTTCTTAGAACGTCTGTGTGTGGGTGTTTTATGTGCATGTGTGTCTGTGCCTACATTCCTGCAGTACTAGCACCTGTAAGAAAAGGGCATCAAATTCCTTGGAGCTGGGTTTCAAAATGGTTATGAGCCTCCATGTGGATGCTGAGAATTGAACTCAGGTCCTCTGGAGGAGCACCCAGTGTTTTTAAGCACTGAGCAATCTCTCCAGCCCTCTGATACATTTTTGACTCTTTCAAAGCTGGTAGGATGACATATGATGTTGACACAGTAATATCTGGTTATGTGAAAACAGGAATATTTTTGCAAGAATAAAGGCTCTTTAAATCTGTTTCTTCTATGAGAAATATTTACTGGATAATAAAAGCTAAAAAATGTGTGTTTTGACAATTGAGTTCATTTTCTGCTGGAAGCAAGGCAACAGACACTCAAATGCACACCAGTGGAGAAGCATGGCCAAGCCCTGAAACATTTCCAGCCCCCTTCTCTGCCCCATTCTGTGGGTCCCTCAGGTCCTGGTGCTTTGCTGAAGCTGGGCCATCCTGTCTCTCAGCTCCCCTCATCTTTCTTCCTGTTTTGTTCTTTTCTCAAGATCACAAGTGCCATTCCATCAGCTCATCACTATGGATGAAAATGTAGAGCCTAGACATCATTCAGAGTATAATTGGCCATGTCTGTTTCTCAAGCACTTAGAAAAAAATAAGCTGGATGATTTGTGTTGCCTTTGGATTAGTGAAACAAAAATCACAAGCACAGATTCTTTCTGCAAAAATCAATGTGAATGCTATTTTAAAATACAGAGACATAAAAATAATCTCTTTGTTGTGTTTTGATGTGGTTTGCTTTGCTACATTGTCTTGCTATGGAGCCTTGGCTGTACTTGAACTTGAGAATGCCTGCCTCTGCCTCCTGAGTGCAAAGACCACAGGTGTATACCACAATTATTTTGAAAATCTAAATAAAATAAAAACACCAATGCTTTCTGTAATTGCGGAGTGTTAATGAAGAGATTAGAACTGGCTTTGTATGTGTGTCAGTCATCTACTTTAAGACATTTAAGTAAAGAACAAGCTCCAAAAACTCCATATGCAAAACAATTAAGATGCTGGTTATAATAATAATTTATAATAATTATCAATTAAACTGCTTCTCCATTCAAATGAGGCCGGGCACAGAGGAAGGAAATAAAATCCTGTACAATGTTTTTTCTCAGAATTTGGGTTACCCAATCTTAACGACTTTATATAGCAACAGCTATTATAAATAATGTTTTAATAATGATGTCCATTTTATAAAAACTATCATTTCTAGGAGACAAAAAGGACAAGAATCCCTTGTATCAGGTCCCAGGATTGGCCTCTATGGACTGAAGCAGCCTTTGGCTTGGACAGGTGCTGTCTCTGAAGTGCAGTCTGTAGAACCATGACATGTTTTGTTTGTGCTTCTTTGTGCTCTCTAAGGTCCAGCACTATTTAATGAGGTCTAGGGAGCCAAGCTGTAATTTATTGACCACTCTAAGGTAATAGTTAAAGTCCATGTACAGAGAATAAAAAAGCAAGTTACCAAAATAGGCTGAGTATAGTATTATGGCTAACATTAAAACTCAAAAGCATTTGAACATGTTGTATTCAAAGGGGAAAACAAGTTAGTCTCATTTTGAGTGAATTTTATTAGTTGAGAAGTCTTTGTACGTGTTCTTATTATTTCAAGTATTGTCAAAATATCAGACTTAGTCCTTGGCTTTTAGAAAGTTAACTTCTTCCTTTTGTTGGAATTAGGAAAACAAAGAAATTTTGCATTTTATACCATTTCTACCCAGACTTCACATACTACACATATTTGGAGCTATAGACTAGTGACCTGCCTGGAAGTTTTTCCCGGTGATCTAACATCATAGGAATTTGCCCAGTTTGTTTAATTCTGTTACAAGTTTAGTTATCTATTAGCTTTTTAAATGCTTTCCCCAAGATACCAGGATGAAATATCTCCACCAGACGGGGAGAGGCTAGGGAATGTGCCCAGTGTTGTCAGAATGGCAGGCTGTCAGCTGGCCCTGGGCTGTTTAAATAGAGAAGGAGGGCCAGAACCCAGAGTCTCATACAGAGAGAAAGTCTTACCAATGAGTTATTAATTTACCAAATGAGTGAGTAGCTGGCAGCCTCCACAGTGGGAGAGTCTGTGACTCACTGCCTCAGTCTCGTCTTAGAGCAGTGTGACTGCTGTATGCATAGGACTTTCCCCATTATTCACTTCTCTGTACACGCAGACTGCACGTGGACAAAGTTGCTGATCACCTTTCCCCAAAAGCCACCATCCCACCTCCACTCCCGGGCCGAGGAACGAGCAGAGTGCCTTTCCAGCTAGTGACTTACAGAGACAGCGGTGAAGATCATGTTGACAACACCAACACCAATGGTCGCATACACAGGTTTGCTGACACCAGCTGTCTGAAAAATGCTGGTTGAGTAGTAAAATATCTGCAAAATAAGAACAGGCCAGCCTTAAGCAGGGGGCCTCCCACTGAGGTTCTGGAAGCAAGGCTGCTTATTTTTAGCTTTTGTGGAACCATGATTCCTAGAATCTCCTGAGGTTTACCCCACCCTTTCCTCAGACATTTAAAGTGTTTAAAGCTCCTGGTGGCTTAAATGTTCTTAGCTTTAGCTGAGAATTTTACTGCTTCACTTCATTTGTTTTATTTCTAAACTTTTTGTTAGTGTACAACATGCCTATAACAGGTACACGTAAGTGAACAGCTCAATTGTGTTAAAAACTATTACATCCTTGTGAAGAGAACTTGGGTTAAAGATTAACTCATTTTCAACTCTGCAGAACCCCTCTATCCCGTTATCCATTGTCCTAAGGGAATTACTTTCCTAACATCCGATATGATAGATGAATTTCGCTAAGTCCCGTACTTGATGTAAACAAAAATGTATCACACGCTCTTGTTCTGGCTTCTTTTGTTAATCATTGTCTGTGAAAGCATCCTTGCTGTTCTGTGTATTTGGACACTGTTCACTGTCATTACTGTGTGGTATTCTGATATTCCTGCATACTGCATTTTAGTTACCTGTTCTCCTGATGACTATTTAGGCATTTGCTCTCTTAGGGTATTTATGAGTAGTGGTGCTGGGTTTAGTGCTTGCCAAACTGTTTTTTTTTTGTTTGTTTGTTTTTGAGGCAGGGTCTGTCTTTGTAACCCTGGCTGTTCTAGAACTCGTTCTGTAGACCAACCAGGCTAGCCTCAAACTCATGAGATCTGTCTGCCTCTGCTTCCAACTGCTGGGATTAAAGTCCTGAGCTACCACTCCTGGCAGGCACACACTCTTAACAGTTATTTTGGTGGAGTATGTGAGTACTTATATCCCAAATTAGAATCACTGGGTCATAGTGTCTGTTATAAAATCGACTTTGATACAGATGCTGCCTAACAGTTATCAAAAAGAAATAAAAATCTTATGTTGTCACTAGTTTATAACAATTCTGGTTGTTATTGCATCTATCATCTATCTATCTATCTATCTATCTATCTATCATCTATCTATCTATCATCTATCTATCTATCATCTATCTATCTATCTATCTATCTATCATCTATCTATCTATCATCTATCTATCTATCATCTATCTATCTATCTATCTATTATCTATCTATCTATCTATCATCTATCTATCTATCTATCTATCATCTATCTATCTATCTATCTATCTATCTATCATCTATCTATCTATCTATCATCTATCTATCTATCATCTATCTATCTATCTATCTATCTATCATCTATCTATCTATCATCTATCTATCTATCTATCTATCTATCATCTATCTATCTATCTATCTATCTATCTATCTATCTATCTATCTATCTATCTATCATCTATCTATCTATCATCTATCTATCTATCTATCTATCTATCATCTATCTATCTATCTATCTATCATCTATCTATCTATCATCTATCTATCTATCTATCTATCTATCTATCATCTATCTATCTATCTATCTATCATCTATCTATCTATCATCTATCTATCTATCTATCTCTCTATCATCTATCTATCTATCATCTATCTATCATCTATCTATCTATCTATCATTTATCTATCTATCATCTATCTATCTATCATCTATCTATCATCTATCTATCTATCTATCTATCTATCATCTATCTATCTATCATCTATCTATCTATCATCTATCTATCTATCTATCTATCTATCTATCTATCTATCATCTATCTATCATCTATCTATCATCTATCTATCTATCATCTATCTATCTATCTATCTATCTATCATCTATCTATCTATCTATCTATCATCTATCTATCTATCTATAGTATAACATCCAAGTGGAACTGTGGTTTCCGTTTTGTGTAGATTACTAGAAATCCGAGGTTTCATACTCTATGAACCTTAGAACCTTCTAATTTTGGTTTGGGGGTTGGAAGTGATGTAACTAGTGTTCGTTCTTCACCTTGGCATTCATTACAGCTTTTGCCTTTCAGTTCCACCCCTTATCCTGTGTGTGGTATTTGTGTACATGTGTGCATTTGAGTTTGTGGGCATGTGTGTATGGAAATAAGAGGTCAACGTTGGGTGTCTTCCTCAGTGGTTCTCCACCTTATTTTTGAGACAGAATCTCTCAAAATCTGAAGCTCACCAATTGGCTAGGCTATCATGTTAATGATCTAGGGACCAGTACATTTCCTACTCCTAAGGTCTGGAGTTATGTATAGGTACTGATACACCCTCCTTTGTATGTGGGTGCTGGGGCTCCGAATTCAGATACTCATGTTTGCAGTGGCAAGCACAATCCCAACTGAGCCATCTTCTAGACCCCTTGCTTCCTTCTTAATAGACCTAAAATCCTATATATTTTTGATATTTTAAAAATATTCAGCTAATTTTAGAGAGTCACAGAAGCAAAACGAGGGAAATCAATTATTACCGGACATATATTGTGATAATTCTTGATGTCGGTGTTTACAAATGTCTTTTAGTGACCTAAACCCAAGCCTTTTCTTCTCAGTCTTGGCTCCCTTTGCTTGACTAATGTTAGGTGTTCTTAAACTTACCCCATTGATTCCAGAAAACTGCTGAGCCAGGTGCAGCATTAGTGCCACGATGATGGGCTGTCGGTACCTTGAATCTGTGAAGAGCTGGATCACCGAGACTTTCTGCTCAGTCGATGCCTCTTCTTTTTCTTTTCTCATCTCATTAATATCTTTGGTGACATCCTCAGTTCCCCTCAGTCTCTTCAAGCCTACCCCACCCAAACAGTCTGGTTGAAAGAGCTCAGATCAAACAAAAATAAATTTATTTTTATCACAAAGATGCTAGTTCTGCATGCCCCTTTGACTTAACAGTGACAGGTCCTGGCAATTCTTTTTTTGGTTAAATTGAATTCTATTCTTTGATTAAAGAAAGAAAAGGAAAGCAGAACATCCAACTTCATCTGGAGAGGGAGAGGGAAAGGGAGTGGGGGGAGGGAGAGAGAACATTATGTTCCTCCTTATCATAAAAACACAGTTCTGAGAAGGGTCATTTGGGAGCCTCTGGCTAAACCCAGTGTGACACGCGAGCTCCTGGTGCGAGCGATGCACAGCACACTGATCATATCTAAATCAAACGATACAACAGCTATGTCTAAAGTCTTCTGTGAGACCATCGGCTTCATTTACAAGGTCCTCAGGTTAATTTTATGAGCAGCCATTCACAAATGCTATTTTGTATTAGCTGATAATTCCTAAATAGTAGAAACAAACAGTTCCCTACAGACTTACTTTTCTTTGCTTTGACTTCCTCTTCCAACTTTATATAAAGGTATCTGGGGCTTTCTGGACAGAAGAGCAGCAGCAGACACTGTAGGAGAGCTGGTACAGCAGATAGGCCAACCAGGATGTGCCAGTAATCCTGATTGCCCAGAAGAAAGCTAAGGCCAGCGATCTGAAAGGACAAGGAAGGAGTGTATCAGCCACACTGTACTTTGGGCCTGCTTTCTACAGCATTTTCATGAGAAAATGCATTGGCGTTTTAATGGTGATCCTCAACGGTTAGTTCACGTTGGCATGAAGGGGAGGCGGTCATTAGTGAGTCCCATTTTAACCAAGTCAAGAGCAGTTTGTTAGGAAAGAATCCATGGATGCTTGTCTTCACTCATTCTAATTGCAAGTTTATGCTGGAGATCAACCCAATTTTCAAAAACACGCTTGATATCAAAAGCAAAACACACGGTGCTCCTGCAAGCAACCAGATGGAATCATACTGTTAGAATCGCTGCCAGGTGTGGCCATGTGTGTCTGTAAGACACCAGCCCTGGAAGAATGCAAAGAAGTAGATCCCTGGAGCTCACTGTCCAGCTAGTCTACCTGAAACAGCAAGCTCAGGTTAGAGAGACTTTCTCAAGAACAGGGAGGAGTGTGTCAGAGGAGGACACTTGACATGAGCTTCTGGCCTCTACATACACTCATAGTGAGATGCACACACACACACACACACACACACACACACACACACACACACACACACACACAGGGGGCGGGGAGAGAGAGAGAGAGAGAGAGAAAGAGGGAGAGAGGGAGAGAGAGAGGAGAGGGAGGAAGAGAGAGGCTTAACTTAGGGCTTTGCTTTAAAACACCTTCTTAGGTTATGCAGAACTTAAATATTTCATAGATTAAAAAAATACATAATGATGACCAGCTTAATGAGAACAATTACATAATGAGAACCCAGTTTATGATCCCTGTTACGGTGGTTTACGAACTTCCTTTTAGATATCATAAGCATTGGATTCCAAAGATCCTTCTAAGGCCAGAGGATAGAAAAGAGAGAGAGACAGCTGAAGACAAGCTGAAGAGGAGATTTTACCTGACTAATAAGAATGCCTGTGACAATGGCCAGTTGGTGAAGAGTGCCCAGAGCACCCCTGAGCGTGGTTGGAGCAATTTCACCAATGTACATTGGAATCAGTCCTGAAATTAGCCCTGCATGTGACACAAACACAGAGATGTTAAAATGCAACCTGGAACATTGCAACAACTCTTATGTAGTTTAATCACGGTCAGTATCCTTACTGAAAGTCACTCCCCAGGTCTTGGAGGAGCCCTTGTCCCACCATGGGCTCAGTTTGTGCAGAAAACCTTGGTTTTCTGAACGAAGGCCTAGTTTGAAGTATTAATGGAAAGAAATGCTTAATTATGTATTTGTCAGTTTCCACGGTCTTAGTTTAGAAACCATCCATGTTAGTGTTTAGTTCCTCTCATAGTGGCTTAAGTTGTCTTGCGAAGAGTGCCTAGAGGATGTTTTAGTAATCATCTAATCATTCAGACTTATAGTATTAAAGGAACTCAGAACATCAAGAGAAGCCAACCTCCTGACAGAGGCATGGAATGATTCCCCCAGGATCACCACAGAGTAGAGCGTCCTCACACAGACTCCAAGCCTGGCTGAGTCCCCATCACAGAGGCATACCTCAAGACCCCTGTTGGGTGCTAGCGAGGCTCAGAAGGGGGCAGAGGGTAAGGAACTCAAGGGCTCTTCCCCAGCTGCCTCAGCTGGGACAACCTAGCTTCTTCATTGCATCAAAATCTTGAGCTTCAGAGATGCTATTTGAAAAAATAAATAAATACAGGGGTTTTGAAAAAGTACTACACCACTATGCTTTCTATATTTTTCTTTTTATTACATTGATTCACTTATTTATTGTATGTCTGTGTGTTTCTCTATGTGTCCATCTGTCCATGTGAAAGTCAGAGGAGAACTCAGGCTGCCAGGCTTTGTGGCAAGTGCTTTTACTGGCTGTACCATTCATTGCTTTGGCTTTTTTTCTGTAGTTTTTAAAAAAGGTATATTTAATTTTATTTTATGTGTATGAATATTTTGCCTGCATTTATGATGTGTGTGCCTCTTGCCAATGGATGCCAGAGGATGACTTCAGACCCCTCGGGTCTGGAGTTTACAGAGGGTTGTGAGCTGCTGTGTGGATACAGGGAATTGAACTTAGGTCCCCTGAAAGAGCAGCCCATGCTCTTAACCACTGACCCATCTCTCTTACCTTCCTGTAGCTTTCTTAAACATACAGGTAACTAGGTATTCTGTAAGTAGTGGCATATCCAGGCGTTTGCTAATTTCAGAATTCAGTGTTTTCTTAAAAATTTAAAAATAAGATTTACTATGGGCTTCCTATTTGAGAATGCCCACCTTCTAAATGGAAATCGATGGTCTTTTTGGCAAAAGGAATTTTGGTCAACTATTTTCAATATATAATTTAACACTCCAAATTGTTTTAAAGCCTCAAATGCATATTTACATGGTTAGTATGACATGTGCACTTCCACAGACTTTTACTTGTACTCTGACCTTTGGCCTGTGGAGCTTGACTAAGAGAAAGCCACAAAGTTGACCTTTTTATCTAGTAGCAAATGCCTGTGTTTCAAGAGCAGAATGACATAAATAAACTCCCAGGTCTGAGGTCAGAGGACCTTGAACTTAAATTCTATTTCTTGTAGTTTTTAGCAAACTTTAGTACTCAGAATATGGTGAGACACAACCTGACATTGGCTGTGGAGAGTGCCAGTCACTTTGCAGTGCTAGTTCTGTGCTGCTGCATAACATGCTTATAGCATTTATTTTTAGTTTTGAAAAAAAAGTAATGTTTTCCACGCTGTGTTAAAAACTGAGAGAGATCAAGAGAAGAAAAACATGATTTAGACCTATTTCATAGTGCCGTTATTCATCTTTTATGGAAGAAACCGAGGCTGCGCCTTAACTAATCTGTCTAAGGTAGAGATGGTGCCAGAATTGATTCCTCCTGAATCCATCGTGTGTTCCGTACTGAGCTGACTCTCTCCTTTTGGGTGTTTGTATTAACACTGAGAATAATGAGAAGAAATGTTTAACTAAGTTACACTTCTGCTTCAACTGATCATTGAAGACACACGGAATTATAACCTTATTCTGCAGGTAAAAGTTCTAGAGGCAATCATAGAGTAATTTTGTACCTTCACCATATCTTTCCTACCTGTCATGGATATCGTGCCTTTGAGGTCAATTCCCATTTGTGAAAAAAGGTTAAAATGCCAGCCCAGGGCCATCAAAATGAAGGTCCACTGACACTGGGAAGTCCAGCATCTGTCTATTTGTTTGCAATCGAATTCTCCTATCTCTGCTCAGACCCCTGCCTCTGAAGGTTTGAAACCCTGACTCCAGAAACTGGTGATGCTTCTCAGACATGAAGTTCAAGGGAGGAAGGACTCTATTAGCGTTTCTGTCCAAGTCCCTGTGCCTATGGATGCCGCCAGCCATGTCAGGGATCAAACACCAGTGAGAGAGAGAGACACCGTAGCATGGGCCATAAGTGCAGGGTCAGGGTCTGAAGAGCGCAGTCTCCAGCGGTTCGCTGCAGCACACGAGTAGTAGCAACAGCTAGTGCTTATTCATGCTTACTATCCGCCCGAAGCTAATGCGGGACACTTTACATATATTCTCCCAGTTCCACTAGAGGCAGATGATGTTGTCATCTCCATGTTGTAGATGGGAAAAGAGAGAATCAGCCAAGTAATTTGAGATCAAACAACTAGAAGCGAAGCTATTGGAACGGGCAGGGACACAGCATCTCAGTTCGCTCTTACTTTCCCCGGTTGACTTCCTTCTGTGATGCCATGTGAGGCTCCATGTTAGGCTCCACAAATCTCCGCCTAGAGTAACTTTCAGACAATGGCGTGTATGCGTGTCACTCACCACAGTACAGTCCGGATATGCTTCTTCCGGCAATGATGAGGATATGCGATGGTCCCAATTTGGAACACCCCATCAAGAGGGCTCCAGTCAATGAGAGACTGTTCGCTGCCAACATGGCTTTGATTCTGAAATGTTATAAAGACTTTTAAGCTCAGCACCAAAACATGAGGAAAGTACTTGTTTTCAGACCATGTTGAAACTTTAACCCGTGATAATTATTTTGGGTTTGACCGAAATGCTGGTTCAGGATCCTTGAAGCATGCCTGCTACTTCCTCATTTACAAGCTGGTGAATGAGCGGTTGAACTATTCCTGATGGGAGATCTCCTCCACCTGTCTCTAATTTTCATGGAGACAGTTCCCTTGCTTTGCTTCGTCTTTGTGTTTTGGAGATGATGGTCTTGCTCTCTAGCGCTGGCTAACTGGACTTCACTCTGTAGCCTAGGCTACAGCGCTCAAGGAGCCTTCTGCCTCAACCTCCAGAGCCTTGAGGTTATCGGGGTGAGCCACAACGCCCTGGCTAAGTAGTTTGATTTAAGATGACACTTCTGATACTCAGTTAGTTGGTTTTTCCATTGCTCATTTGTTTTAAAAAGCAAAGCTTTTTGGTGACAGAAAAACTGATTTCTGTAGTTGCTACCCATTGTTTGTCTCTTTATTGTTTTGTTAATAGTAAAGGGTTTTAGCTGCTGCTTTGAAGTCGTATTTCCTTTTGTGGGCATTGGTTGCAAGTAAATTAAAGCATTCCTCTAAAAGCTTATCATAATCATAATTATCCTCATTTTTACACAAAGCCAGCATAATTATTTGTAAAATCCATGAACTCACATTAACCAAATGTAAAGAATTATATTCTTTTTGAGACAGGCTCTCTCTCATTCTAGAGTCTACGCTGGTGCAGGATTCACCCTGTGGCCTAGTCTGCCCTTGGACTTGTGGCAATTCTTATGTCTCAGCCTCCTGAGTGTTAGAAGTAGAGGCATGAGCCACCACACCCACCTACTGCATAATACACTTTAAAGCTGTTGATAGCAATAAAAACATCACTAACAAAAGTGATCATATGAAACCCACACAAGCTTTCTCGAAAGCTAAGTCAAAAGTAACAAAGCAACACAAGAATCTGAGCAGTCAGCTCTGTCAGTGTCAGTGCCACAGTGTCACGTGAGCCGCTTGCTGTGTCCAGGTGCTCATTTTTGCCTATCGGTGCTTCGGACTCTGATGAGAATGGGCTTTTGCAAATATCTTCAAGACCAAACATACCACTTCCTTAGAGAATTAAACTTAGTATCTACACTGCAGTAACGCCTAACAGCCAGGTGGTAGGCTGAATGGTGTCCCCCAAGAACCCAAGTCCTATTCCTCAAGCTCTGTAAATGTCACCTTATCCAGCAAAAGGGGTTTTCAGATAGGATTACAATAACAGTCCTGGACAGGAAGAGTGTCTTGGGATATTCAGGTAACCATGATGAAATCAAAGTGTCCTCAAAAGAGCAAGACAGGAGAGAAGGAAATGCTGTCACGGAAGTGGAGAATGGAGTGAGGGCCTTCTAAGATGATGCTGGCTAGTTTTATGTCAACTTGACATAAGCTAAAGTCATTCGAGAGGAGTGAACCTCAATTGAGAAAATGCCTCCATATGATCTGGCTGTAGGCAAGTCAGTAGGGCATTTTCTTATTTAGTGATTGATGGGGGCAGGTCCACCCCACCCCATTGTGGGTGATTCCATCGCTGGGCTGGTGGTCTTGGGTTCTATAAGAAAGTATGTTGGGCAAGCCATAAGGAAGCAAGCCAGTAAGGAGCACCTCTCTATGGGCTCTGTATCAACTCCTGCCTCCAGGTTCCGGTCATGTGTGAGTCCCTGTCCTGACTTCCTTCTCTGATAAACAGCAATGAGGGAGTGTTTCAGCCCAAGTTTCTTTGGTTATGGTGTTTCATCACAGCAATAGTAACCCTAACTAAGACAGAAGTTGGTACCAGGAGTTGGGTGGTATTACTGTGACAGACCTGACCGTGTTTCACGGGATTGTGGAAGGACTTTGGAAATTTGGACTGGAAAAGTCATTGAGTGTTGAGAGTTCAGTGAGCTTTCTGCATGATCTTGAAAGATAAAATGTTGATGGCAGTGTGGAAGACAGAGGTCTGGCTTGTGAAGTTTCAGAGAGAAGTTTAAAGATTGTTTTGGGGTCATTTGTTATTTCGAACTCAGATCGTGCAGTTCTGCTTAGCTGGGGCTGAAGAATCAGCTGTGATTAACAAGATACCAGAACTACTAAAGTGAGACCTCTGCTTTGGAGGAATACTTGATTCTGGTCAGCTGGAGTTGAGAAATTAGTGGTGATTAAGATGAGACCAGCATTGTTGAGGTGAAATCTTTTGGGAAGTGTTTCCTGAGAGTCAGCACACAGAAGCTGTGTTCCAGAGGTGGCCAAGGTGATACTTCAGGCTGGTGGCCAAACTTGGTAGTCTAAGAGTCACCCAGGTAGTATTTGTTATGAAAAGCAGCTGAGGTTTGGCACTGTGAGAAGCCAATGAGAGACCATTGGTGAAGGTGCAGCCTTAGTGCCAGTTGAAAGCCCAGAATTGAAGGGGTCATGCAGAGAAGTTGAAGCTTGGCACTACAAAGAATGCCTATGAGAGACTATTGGTGAACGTGCAGCCCAGTGAAAGCAGAAGTCTCCAGCATTTTGGAGATGCCAATACTATGGGATGACCACCAAGAACAGCAGCAGCAGTGCAGAGGAGGCTGCTGAGCTTAGGAGGCAAGCGGCGTGTGCATCAGAGGGTGGAGTTGGAGAAGTGACCTAAATCATCTGGAGGAGCCCAGAAGATTGTGAGTGAACCTCAGATTGGACATGGAGTTATTTCTACAATTGGAGTGTGGTTTTGCTTTGTTCAGATTGTGACTCTACCCTGGTTCTTCCCTCTTGAAGTAAGGAAGTATTTAACTTACATATTTATTTTTTACAGGAGCCCACAGCTGAGAGATCTTGAACGTTTAAAAGAGATTTTGGATTTTTAAAAGAGACTGGATATGTTAACGGGACTGAATTTTTAATGTGTTTGTATTTGTAAAGACCATGGGACTTTTAAAGATGGGAAGGTGGCATGAACAAGGGATAGGGGGCCAGTATTAATTGGAGAGGAGGAGGCAGGGATTTGCTCCTCAGAGCTTCCAGAAGGAACCAGCCTGTTGATATCTTTCCTTTAGCCAAGTATAATGAATGTTGGAGTTCTGACCTCCAAAATTGTAAGAAAATTAATACGTGTTGTTTGAGGCACTAGGCTGGTGATAACTCACTACAGTAACAAGAGGTGTAAGGAAATCACTCATCACCTTAAAGTAGGCAGTGTACAAGTGTTGGCTAGCCTGGGCTACATTGCGGAGACCCAGTTAAAGGGTGATACTCTGCTCAGACCTCAAGGAAATGCTGTTTCCTTAAATAAGGATATTACAGTTACCTGAGCTTTATTATATCTTGAAAAAGGAGTTTCTTTTGTAAATAGTCAATTTCTTACATTTTTACTAAGTTTCTTATGGTTTATGTAATTTCAGTAGAAGAAAGTATCAGAATTTTAAATAATTCAGAAACTTAATAATTAGTGAGTGAGTCCAAGCCTACAATTTATAGTAGGAACTAGAAAGATAACATGAATTAGGATCCAGGATTATTAAACTAATTACCAAACCGCTTTTTTCTCTTCCAAATTTTTTTTTTTTTTTTTGCATTTCCTAAATTTTTCATGTTTGGTGTGTGTTAATTCTATTGTGAAAACAAAAGGTAATTAACACATAGTAATAATTGAATTTAACTAACAGGAAGCCAATGAAAAGAAAAAAAACAAACAAACCACACTTGCTATTCTAACTTTATCAGAAGCCCTAACAACTTTGACACGTTCATTACCAAGTTCATGAAGGCAACCGACTCCCTGATGCACTGTTTGTATTTGTTTTAAAATTTGAGTATGCATATATGTGTATCTGGGGGTGGGTGCGCACACGTATGAGCGTCGGTGCTCATGAAGGCCGTGGGTGTAAGCTGGGTCACGTGTAGCTAAGCTAGAGGCAGAGGGTGCTGGGAGCCAAATTCAGGCCCACTGCAAGGGCAGTATTTCCTCTTAGCCCCTGAGCCATGCCTCCCCTCGTGAAACTGATGGTTTTAATCCAAAACATGGACTTTGACGTGGAGTCGGAAACTGAGTCGTTAGCTTCATCTCCAATTGGAGCTTTGAGAGAGCAGCAGGAGTGGCAGCAGGAAGTCGAACGCTGTGCCCAGTGTGCAGCAGCAATTTGTCGGGGTGTTAGGTGACCATCGGACTTGACTAATGCAAGTGTCAAATTGTAATCAAAAAATGAAAACAGTGTTTGAGAATTGGTGTAATCTGGTGGAGCTCTGCTCATGGGTTTTAAAACTCACAAAACTGGAGGATCAGAGCCTCTTGAAATACAGTGAATTCACCTTTCTGCTAACACTTCCACAGTAACTAAGATTTACTAGGTGCTTGTAGCAACATTTTTCTCTCAATTTGGCCTAGCCCACAGCATTATAAGTTGAAATAGCACTCTAAAACTATCTCACAAATGGGAAGATGGTATCTCTCTATAAAAATTGCAGCAGTAACAAAATATTAAAGCTGGGTTTATATTTATTTTTAAAACTTACCTTCCAAGCTTATCCCCTAGCCACCCACCAAAGAATGAGGCGACCATTCCACCCACTGCAAAACTGGACACGGACAGAGACCAGAGCATAGTGATTATATGAGCAGATCCTGCAGTCTCTTCTTCATCCCAGGGGGCTGGTGTTTCAAAAGCCGGTGTGGCTATGAATGGGGTGTCTGTGCTATTGAGAGCATAGTTACTGGTAGCTCTTCTGTCATCCAGTGGAACACCCAAAACATGTCGATAATGGGATATTATTACCTAAGGAAATAGAGAAAGAAATGCATGACTTCAGAATTCCACATATAACATTTGATTTGCCATTAAATGTCTGTTAGGTGTTCCTAATTATGTGAGCTGTGTAATACAGATATAGGCAGACTGATTTACAGTTGGTCATGGCCTAGAACACAGAGATGACAAATGCAGTAACAGGAGCTGGGTGGGAAGAGATGCCTGAAAGAGGTGTGGGGTACCCCAGGAACAGCACACTGAAATACATTTTACACTTGTAGGTAGACAGCAGCAGGTGCTTGGCTTTGTGTCATGGTAGCATCTGCTCCAACTAAGCAAGGGGGCCACAGAGGAAAGACTCATCAGCAAGTAGGCTTTCACTTTTTAAATAACTGCTAGAGATCTTGGCTTTTACGAAAAGCTTTCCAAGTCCCAAATGTTGACAACTATTTATATTGAAGATATTCTTCAGGTAGAGAAGACAGATTTTTATACTAAACTCTTTTGCACAAAGGGTTTAATAGTAACATAAAGGGCAAAAAACTACTGGCAAAGCTCAAAGTAAAAGCTAAAGTTAGAACTATATACAATTCTAGCACTTGGTGTTGTATCCTTGGTAGAACTGAGCCATAAACTCAGTCTCAGACTTCCTAGTAGTTAATGCAAATAGATCCAAGTGGTCAAGTCTAGAACTGATCAATTTTCAAGTTAAAAACAGCTTATATAGAACCGAAAAGGTGTAAAGATTTCTCCTATGGGTCCTCGGAGAGGTCAGTATATCTCAGAAGGAACAGTCCTCAAAGCTATGTTTCTAGCCATGTTTTATATGGTTCTTCTATAGCCATGAATATACATCAACATAGACTCTAGAAGCACATCCTTCAGCCTTTCCTCCACCACATCACTCTTCTCAGCAGTGACTTGATCACTGTTCAGCCCCAGTAAGCTGGTTGGTTCCTCTGCAGCGAGGACCTGGACCACAGCTGCTGCCTCTTCCTAGCTATAGATCAAGTCCTACTCAGTAACACAATGTGAGCAACAGGGGGATTGACATTCTGTTATGAAAGTTCAGACCAAGACATCTGTCTCATAGATGGCTTCCCTATAAAGTCAGAGGGTACACATAGAGAAAAGGGTGAAATGAATTATGCAAAATATTCTTTGCAGTTTAATATATAGCATAGAAATAATTGCACATAATAATAATTACAGATAAAAAATAATGATTCTCCTCCCCCTCCTTCTTCTTCATTTTTTTTTTGAATGAGCAAATGTCATTTTTATGCTCATGAAAACTTGTGATTTCAAAATACCTTCTAATGTTATTCAAACGGTAGGAAATGCCAGTAGGGGTCCCTGTTTTTAGTTCTGGACTGGGACTTGAAGTGAAGGAGGGGCCATCTCAGCCTCCTCTTTCTAATAAGACTAGGGAGGATGGCCTGAGTGAGGATTTAAAAAGGGATCCCAGAAAAGAAGGATTTTTAGGTCGATCTGGATTTTAGGATGCTTGCCAAACCGGCACATTCTTTCATCGTCCATAGAAAAGCGTCTGACTGTGGGTCTCCTGACACCACGGCATTATTCCCTAGTAGCCAGAGCAAGAGGCTTGACACATTTAGGATGGTGTGTACTTAATGAGAGAACGCTTTCAGTCCAAGGGGCCCGAGGAGCAGTCCTTGCCAGCTAATGGACTGTGGTCAGCACGTGTTCCAGGTGTTCACACCCTGTGGTATCTTACATTTTTCCTAGAACTCTAAGAAAAGCAGTTAAAATGATAAAATGTGATGCATATAATTATAGCACCCAATGCACCTGAACTTTCTTTCCCTTTCCAAGGTTTATTTGCTCCCAGTCTGAGTTGGAGCACAAGGACATGCATGAGTCCCAGTCCTCTAACTAAGGGGCTGTGGCAACTGGGAAGAGTGAGATCTCTCTCTCTCTCTCTCTCTCTCTGAGGATCCACTGTGTAACAGAGTATGGTTACACAGAGTACACCCAAGAATGGTAGGAACTATCTAATATGTTGCCTTACCAAGTACCAATCATATGGAGAGAATCCAAACATTTTGGATCTCTTGACTATCAATCTAAACATTTGCACTGTTTTGTGCTGAAGGTCTATGGGAGACAGGTAGAGGGAGAGATGAGCCATTGTTTTAGTGTCAGGCTCTGAAGGTTTCTACTCTGCCCACAGAAATCTGTGCCAAGGTTGGAAAGATATGGCTGTGGAAAGCTCAATGCAAATAAGTAGGCATTTACGAGTGTACACTGAATGGAACACGTCCTCCTGTTTGCGCTGCCTCTCTGGAATTTTTCATTCATGCTTGGGGGACAGCTGTAACTGAATGCTGCAAGGGATTCTTGCCTTTACACTTCCTGAGCAGGGGGTATCGAGTTAGCATTTTCTCTGAGCTCAGAGAACAGCGGTGTCAGAGATCAAAAATTATGCACTGCTCTTTTTTTTTTTTGGACTCAAGGTTGTTAACCCATGAGTCAAGGCCAAATTATCAGCTGGGGGTCAATGCACATTGCACTTGGCTGACTGGGATTACCTCATGGCTCCCACGTGGACAGTTTATCTCAGTGTGTGAGAACATATGACACTCTGGGCAGGAGGAACAGACAGGACTTGTCCCCAGAGAACTGTGTGTATGTTTGACTTGCCTCTTGAGGTGCATTGATCACACCGATGTCATAACCAAACTGGAAGGAGCCCAGCACAGCAGTGAAGACCGTGAAAGCCAAGGTTCCGGTGATCTGAGGGACGAAACACAAAGCTGACAAACACTGTGTCTGCTGCCTGACCTCCCTGCTCTGCTGCACGGACTGCCTACAGGCTCTGGTTCTTTCCCTCCCTCAGCCTTCCACCTGGGCCCTGTACTCAGCAGGGCAGGGGTGCAGAGGAGAATGTGAAAGCTGTTTGAAAGAAAAAAGAAAAACTCACAGAAAACACCCCCTCCCCAAGCATGACAGCTTTTCCAGGTTACAAATTTAACATTCTCTTTGTTTCTTACACACATGTATGTATATACACACAGACACACACACCACACATACCACCCCCTCCAACACACACACACCAGGAATGGGAAAGGAGAGAGAGAGCTAGGTAGAAAGGCAGAAACATACACCAGGCAGGTTTTAAACTCCCTGGTTTGTAGTTGAGGATGACCTTGAACTTCTGATCTCCCTGACTTCACTTCCAGAGTGCTAGAATTATAGTTATGCACCACCACACCCAGTGATAAGTCCATGGCTTTGTTGATGTTAGGCAAACACTTCACCAGCTGAGTCTAATCCACAGCTCCTCATCAATGTCTTTCAATATTCAAAATCAGAACTGAGAATTTGAATCACTGCTGAAGGGAAAAAGAACCATCAGCACAGAAACAGAGGTGCAGCATCATCAGTAGCAAAGAGACGGGAGCTTTCCAGACATTTCCACACTATAAAAAACACCCCATCACTAGCCTAAGAGTCATGTGTTCTTTATCACTGTTGGTACCGGTATCAGGCAAGAGTCCTTCTCGGGATTTGCAGGAGGCTGAGCACGTGGCTTTCCCTCCAGCTTGAGGAAGCTATACTGAAACTGGCGAGCATTCAGTTTGCAATTAATCGCTCACCCAATCAGCTGACAGAAATCATGCATATGGATTCACAGATCAGGGTACTCTAAGAGCAGCAGCTTGCAGACCCCCTCACCAAAACAAAAAAAAAAAAAAACCAACCCAGTAGGGATGGTCAAATAGATTCAGTCGCATCATGATACGCATCAGATGCACACAACCTACTACACACCAGCTCAAAAGAATAGTGTGACCAAATGTATTGGCTTTTGTTGTTTGCTTTTGTTTTGAGACAGAGTCTTACTTTGGAGCTCTGGAAGGTCTGGAACACATAATGTAGACCAGGCTGGCCTCAAATTCACAGAGATACTCCTGCTTCTGCCTCCAGAGTACTGGAATTAAAGGAGTGGGCCACCGTGTCCAGCCTGACTTATTTTTAAATGGTAAACGAAACTGTAAATTTGTGATTGCAAATGAGTAAAATTGTAATGAGTGATTCACCATATGATTGACTGATTTTTTTTTTTTTTTTAACAGCGCTAGGAATCAAACCCAATGCCTTATGCATGCTAGGGGAAAATACTACCTCTAAGCTACAGCTTTAGCTCATTAATGCTTTTAAAAGGACTTAAACACAAATATTATTTGACTTGTACATAAAATGTTTTCTTGAAGAATGAATGCAAAAAGTGAATCTCCTTCCCAGGAATGTGAAGCTAGAGAAGTGGAAGTAAACGGAATATTCTTTAAATTTATACTGTTAGGCGTTTTATAGGGAAATGTAGATGTCATCAGATAACTTAAAATTTCAACCAAGTATCACAGGATATGGCAGGTATTTTGCTGGGTGAATGACTATGTCCCATCAGCATGAATTTTTTCCTTGCTTTGTTTTTTACCTTAAGTGATTTTTGCTTATTTCCCGTATAGGATCTTCGGGTTTTGTCTGAATTGTGAGATCGTAAATCTCTGTACTCCATCATGAAGAATAAATAATTAACCTGGACCCCAATTCTCTAATAAAACTCCAGCTCAGTGTCATCATCAGCAAAGTATCATGGGACCTTTGTAAGGACCCTAGAAGTTCTTCAGCCCACTGACTCTAAAACAAGACTCTACTCTGGGAAGCTTAGTACATGTGCAGCTCTCCGAGTTCTCCCTCCCTCCCCTCCAAGCCCTCCTATTGGATTGGAATCTCACTTGGGTCTGTGGAATCTGTAGGTTTAGGTGGCCTTTATGCAAGCCAGTCCCGTTAGCAACTCTGTTCCCTGAAAGGACTGCAGAACAGATGCAAAGGTGCTCACTCCCCTTGTCCCTCCCCCTTTCCCTCCCTCCTCCAAAGATGCATACATACACTCATATATGTCACATGTATTATGTATTTATTACAAAGAATATACACATATTTATACATAAGAATATCTTACACACAGCAAGTAATATTTAAAATACGCACACACACACACACACACACACACACACATGGCATATATTATATAAACTTATGGAAGGTTTTGAATGACTTTCTAAAATGTAATGAGGCATTTAAAACTCAGAAAATGAAAGCTAAGATGCTATTCCATTTACTGGGTGAGTGGTGTGTCCTCAAATCATCTCCTCCTTAAGCTGTTTCCAAGGATAGGGGTTTCTTTTTGTTTACAGAAAATAATTGTCAGCAGCAGCGAGGGATCAGGTGCGTTGGGGGGCTCTAACGTTCTCTCCAGCACTGTAGTATAGCCACTTTGATGTGAGGTGCAACACAAACGCAGCTTCAGAGCCCAATGTGGGGATGCTTCTGCCTGCCTGCTTGCTCCTTTATATGGATTATCTCATTTATTCCTGGCATTAATTTTCCACTGATGCTATAAAAAATTTCTACCAACTCAGAGGCTTGAACAAGCCAACCTGATTTATCTTACAGGTCTTCAGGTTAGAGGTCTTGTCTGAGTCTCTGCAGACTAAAATCCATATGTTAAAAGACTGTGTTTCTTTCTGGAGACGGTGCAAGAAAATTTGAGTTGATGGTAGAATTCACTTCCTTGTTGTGGTAGGACTCTGAGGGTTCCTGCTGGCTATAAGCTGAAGGCCTCTCAGTTGCAGAGGGCAGCATTCTCCTTGGCTTAAGTATATTCTTCCTCCATCTTCACAGCCAACAATGACAGGTCATGTCCTTGTCACATTGCATCTCTCAGATCCTGACAAGTTCTGCACTTTCAGGAATGCATGTCAGATTTAACATGTCCACATAAGCAAAGAACATTTCTCCATCTCAATGTCCTGATCAGATACTATATCTGCAAAGCCATCTAGGTGTGGTATGACTGCATATTTAGTCTGAAAAAGTTCTATTCATGAAAGAGAAACTTTATGGAAACTACTAAGCACCAAAAGTCCCAACTACCTTCATCCATCCAGTCTAGTGACAGAGATTGGTGTGGGTCGGTAGACAGAACTAATAAAGTAATGAGAACTGAGAGGTGGGGGGAGTCTCAGTCCAGGCTTTGGGTTCCTAAAGGGTTTGCCTATTCTCTCAAAGCCCTTGCAGATAGTCTTCATTTCATTCCACACACAGGGGAATGTGGACATGGAAGTAACTTGTACAGAAGGCAAGTGGAAGAAAGTCTTCAAGTCTTTTCTTTAACCTTCTTTGTAGGCCGTGAGATACTAAGCTGGAAACATTGTTAAATGTCAATTTTTACTTACAGTTTAGTAAATTTCAGTTAGAGAAACTAGTTCCCACGTCCAGTTTAAAATATGCTGCAGATAAACGTGGAAGGATAGAATAGGCAAGAAGCACGGGGCCACTGAGATGCTCGGCAGCTAAAGGCAGGTACCACCAAGCTTGAGGACTACTTGAGTTCAGTTCCTGGGACCCACATGCTAGAAAGTAAGAACTGACTCCTGAAAGTTGCCTTCTGGCCCCACAAGTGCATTCTGGCAGGAGCAGGTGCACATGCACACACAGAGAATAAAAATAAACGGAATAAGGGAGCGGCTGAATCTTAACATGCAACGAAATGTGGTGTTTATTTTGTGGCTTAGAAGTCGTATGTCATCGATTGGCATAGACAAGTAGTTGCGAAAGTCAGAAAACTTAGAAAGGGGTCCTAGATGGACCTTAGTGTCCCCGCGCTTCTGTTCCTTTCCCGATGAAATGGCCATAACAGGGGGTGACGTGCTCAGGAGGCTCCTTGGTGGGATTATTGTGAAAATGAAGAGATAGGTAATGCGGTCTTCTTTAAGTAGAGGGCACACAGCAAATGCATTTTTACCCACGTCACCATCATCTCGTGAACTGCTCCTGTCAGGCAACCATCTACCAACTTTTCATACGTCATTAACAATATCCAAAACAACTTGTCAAGCAGGTGAGGTGATCTCCATTCTGTGGCCGAGGAAGCCACACTCAGAGAGGGTCAAGGCACATGCCTAACTAGTCTGGGGCGGATATCTCATGAGGGAACATTTAGACTTCCACTGCTAAATAAAGGGGCAGATTTACAGCAGTGATGGATTGGCTAGGAAGGGAAAAATGGATGATTTGCCTCCAAATGCTTCCAAAAGCCAGGCCAGAGGTGATTTCACATCCAACTTTGAAAAAGGCCAGATACTTCTCATACCATGGAGTTCTCAGACTGAAAGGAACTCAAAAGGTGACCGAAGTTTGTCTGGTACCACCTTTATTTCTCAATGGAAGAAATGGAGGACTAACAGACCATGTTCCTTGTCTGAATTTTCTGTGCACTGTGGGCATGTCCAGGCTGATGCTCTAACTCTCTTGAGCCTCCTAGTTATCCCTCTAAACTCCAGTGGATTTGCAAAGCTGAAAAGCCCTGCCCTTTGGGTCAGTCTCACACCTTCTGTGTTCTGCTATTAGGCAGTCCCTCTGTTCTTGAGGAAAGTTATTCCAGCATATCTCTAAAGCACCAAGGGAATTTACCAGAGCCTGAACATCTGTCTGAGCAGGTGCTGTTAAGCACATTACCTTTCTTTGACAGCGTCTTCTAGACGTTAGGTGTATGGATGGCGCCTTATCATATTTGCTGAAGCTGCACACTGTCCCTGTAGTTACTAATTTAATATTTATCTGCGAATTGTCATTAAAGTTCTCCCTACTATAGCTTTATCCTGAGCTACAGGACTCACAGAATCATGATTCCACAGTCTTTAAATATGCATTATGCAAATACATAACTGACATTTGAATGTTTGCCCTCTAAGCCTTTCTCATGCTGTCTTTACTTACTCATTCAGGGATTACTAAAATAAAGCCTAGATAGCCCATATGGTGTCCCAAGAGTCCTTATTGTATCATAATAGAGAAAACTTAAAGCTAGTTGACTTAATCTGAGTCTAAGTAGCTACAAATAGCATTAGAATCCACACCCAACCTGGGTGATCCAACCGCACATGGTGTCTGTCATTTATGAAGGCATGCTCCGCAGAGTCCTTACCAGGTCAGAATGCAAGGGCCCCACTCTCAACAGGGGTTTAGATTTATCAATTTCCATTATTGTATTCAGGGGCTGGGAAGAGCTTGCAAGTGTGCAAGATTGATATTTTCTTTTGAAAGTTTTATTTGGAAAAGGATTCTATCTACAGAGATGTTGCAATAGCAGAGAAATGAACACCTCACGGCCTTCACTTTGCTCACTGGTGATTACCTAAATACTCACCACGTTTGTTTCTTATTGTATGTTGTTTGGGATAAACTATTTAAAAATAAGCTGCAGATTATTTATGTCACCTCATTCCTAGTGACTTCGACAGGTACTCTCCTTCAAAACAAAGATAGCTCTGCCTGATTGTAATATTGTCACACCCAGGAATATAACACCAGGTATGCTAATGTTAGTGAAGAGTCGGCTCAAGGTCAAAATTCCCCAGATTGTACTTCATAGGATCATTCTTCTTCTTCCTGTGGGCTGAGGTAACCTGCAAGAGTGCTGTCTGTTCTCAGTCTCTTAATCCAGATCAGTTCTTCCCCCTTTTTAAAAAGTCTTACATACATGGGCATTTTTGAACATTCCAGATCCACCCTCATGGTTAGATTCAGTTAACTTGCCCTAGATTTTGGAGGTAGTAACATATGCCTTCAGTAACCGGCTATACAGAGGTAGTTGGAAAGTTATGCAGGTTAATTAAAAAAAAAACAAAACCAGCAGATATTCTTAAAACTCTGATTACTGATTAAGAACTTGGGTTTGCTTAGTAGTGACATGGATTAGTTATTGACCAAGTAAAGATGCACTTGACTCTGTGGTTACTGCATCCAGTATATAAAGTATATACTGTATATATAAAGTATATACTGCTTTATATACTCACCTATTTGAACAGATTCCCAATCTCCTCAAAATCAAATTTAAAGGAACGAAAGGTTGCTTTACCTTGTCTTCTGACATTGTATTCCTGGGAGTTGTCCTCTTGATTCCAGGTCCTGCACTGAATGTGGATGAATACTGACCAGCCAGAGTCCTCTGCCTGGTTATACATTGTAGGAGGGGGAGGAGCAAGTAGAGGGAAACCTTCTTAACAGAGGCTGAATATTGATGGGAAGCTAATCAATACATCCTTTGCCTCAGTGACCTGTGGCTTGAGAGTACCTCTGCTCCACCAGGAAAGAAACTGACAGTAGGTCTCAGAGGTGTAAGTTACAAACCAGAGGCAGTCAGATTTTAATGGTTGATAAGTGTGGCAGAAGCTGAGGACAGGTGAAAGGAGAAGCCCAGGGGGTCTTTTGTTGAAGCAGAGGCATGCTGTGTTGTGGGGAAGACTAAGACAGGAACGTGGAAGGTGCAGTGCTGTTCTGCAGAGAGCCAGTCCTGTGGTGTTTGTGCTTCAGAGATGGGCTCTGTGGCCCATGGAGATTTGATTAGCTACCTGAGTGGGGTTTGGGAAGGTGTATGCTGGGGTTTCATTCACAGCATTTTACTGCAGTGATCTTAAGTAAGTGAGTCATTATAGTTTGTTTTTTAATCTGATAAAACAGAGACAACAGAACACACTTTGTTTTGTTGAGGGGATTAAAGGAGATAACATGATACCTATTTGGCACGGAATAGGTTCTCAGTAGATGGTAGTGACGCACCTTCTATTGTTACTATTAATCCAGCGTATTTCAAAATGTGATTGCTGAGCCAGATGTCGTGGCACACATCTGTAATGCTAGCACTGGGGAGGCTGCCACAGAGGACTGTGAGCTGGAGGCCCATTGGGTTACATGAGAGTTGCAGGCTAGCCTTGGCTACACAGAGAGACAACGATTGGGGGAGGGAGTGCACTGGGCATGATAGCCTTGTGTTCTCAATGGACTCGGCTTATGTGTCTTCAGCCTGTTTCTTTCTGGGAACCCACTGATCCAAAAATAATGGGGGAGATAACAAAGTTAGTTTAGCTTTCATTGTGGCTGGCAGCTCTAGTTCCTGGGTTCCATAGAGGTCACACGGAGCGAGTTCACAGCAGAGGGGATGTAAGAAGCAACAGCAAAGGCACAGAAATGTGACGTGGGGAGGAAACTGGATTTATTTTGCCTGCCATTTTCTCCACTCTTCCTCACCCCTCCCGTGTGTGTGTGTGTGTGTGTGTGTGTGTGTGTGTGTGTGTGTTACATAAGCACATATGTGTGTATTCCTCTGTATTGAGGCTGGGGATTGATGTTGAGTGTCTTTATTATTTGAGATAGGACCTCAGAGAACCTGAAAGCTCCCCGTCTGGGTGAGGCTGACTGGCTAGTGAGTTGCTAGCATCCACCAAATCTTCTCCAGTGCAGAGATTATATGCACTGCCTGGCCATGCATAGAATTCTTTAATGTGTGTTGGGAATTCGAACCCAGGTTCTCTCGCTTTCACAAGTGCTCAAACCCGCTGAGCTATCTCTTCAGCCCCTCATTCCTGTAATGTGACAACATGTGAAGCACCGGTTTTAGGAAGCAAATAATTCAATTCAAAGCCCAAAATTCAGCGGAGTTCAGCACGATTGTATGCTCTAGCCTGCCACAGATGAGATACAGCCACCTCTTGCCAGGACTTTACACTGAAGTGGAGACACAACTCTGCAGTGTCTTAGAAGGCAGACACGCAAGCGAGTGCTAAAAGCGGTGGCATTAATCTTTATAGTTCCTTTCGGTGCCAAGCGCTTTCCAGGGCTTGACTGGCTTAATCATCAGTGACTGCTCCAGATGGTGCTTTCCAGCACCCCATGACGCATGCGCGCTGGTGTCCATCCTCAGCACCACAGATGATCCGGAAAGGAGATGCCCTGGAAACTGTTTTCCACTGACTTGGCTCTGCACAGAACACACTTAGGCCGCCGTCAGGAATGACAGCTGCCCTGGGTTGCTTTTCTACCTTTGTCTTTTGAAGTTCTGCTTTGAAGAATGGTGCCTGTCTTCCTGGCAGCTGTGGCTGGGAGTACGCTAACTACAACTACTGTGCTTTTTCCAAGCAGGTGCCCAGAGGCCAGGGACTCTGATCCTTCTCCCTTGGAGGCGCGACCTGGCACTCATCTGGACTCTGCAGCATCTGTGGGTGGGCTAAAACTCCCTGCCGGTTGAGGATGGAGGCAGCACAGGTTGGTTTTGTCAGGTGAATTCAGATCACAAAACCGGCCTCATGAGAAGCTGCGAATATAGCTTCAGGACGCCTGGTGGAGCTGCAGGCTTCTGTGGGATAAAATCTAGTAATGAAACCTGTCTTTTTGCACTTTGCCCTGGGATGATGTCTATTCATCGAGTGCCCAGAATCAGAGATCCCTGCAGCACTGCAAAGCCAGCTCTTCTCAGGATCAGTCTGTCTCAGCGCCCACATGCTGAGGTTACCTGGGTGCCTTTCTGGGGATTGAGTACTGGGGATTGAGTTCAGGTCCTTGTGTTTGAAGAGCAAATGCTCTCACCCACTAGGCGGTCTCCCCAGCCTGGCTTTATACTTTTAAACATTTCAGATCACATTCTGATTACATCATTAATTAAGAGAGGACATGCCAACAATTGTAAATGGTCACCTCACCCCCTTTTTCTCCTTTATTATCTTTCCTTTTAATAAAGTGAGAAGTCTTAATTTTTTTTTCTTTTTGGTTTTGTTTTCTCTATGAATGGGAGGATCCTTCTCTGATGGAGTCAGGTGCAGCTATGCGCAAAAGGCATGAGTGCAAACTTGGCCAACCCAAGAGTGCAAGGGTTCATGGGAAGAGCTCAGTCCTGAAGGTCAGGTCTTCCTGTTTGGCCTCCCTGATCCTCTTGGCCACCTACATTGTAAGGACAATGTCTCACAAAAGACAACCAAACAAAATAACAATAACAACCCCCAAATAGAACAAAAAGATAACCCCTGCTGGTGAGTGAAGGGTTGATTGGGTGGGAGCATCTACAGAAAAGGGGAGGTGAATTGCAAGAGTGTTGTGACCATTCATGCTTGCTTCTGGACGCCTAATGGTAGGGGAGAAAGAGAAGTAACAAATTCAAGATATATGCAGGTGCACAGAGAAAATGGTGTTTGTATATAAATGCTTTCAGAAGAAGAGGGAATGGGAGATGACAGGTCGCTTGCTTGCTGACCTGGGGTAACAGACACCATTTGCAATTAGAGGTTCTAGAACTTCGTCATCTATGTAGCAGTCCAGGGATCCCTCCCAGACCCCATAAAAATGAATCAGAGGCATTTTGCTCCATTTTTTGAAAGATTAAATGATTTGAGGCATCTGTCAGTCTACATGCAGTTCTAAGAGACAACACAGATAGCTCACGTGCACTTCGCTCTGGTCCCCCTAGTGATGACATCTTCTAAGATCATGGTTGTAGATCATAACCAGGATGTTAGTGTGAGTGACCAAGGTACAGTTCCTAGCAACACAAGGATCCCTGAACTGTCTTCTGTAACCATTCCCACTTTCCTCTTACACTTCCAGACTCTTCGATCACGGCAATCACCCTGTTCTCCAATTGTGTGATTCTACCACTTTGAGCATAATTTGAAACAGAAGAGATCTTCCAGAAGAAATGTAAATCTCATCTAAAGACACCTTCACAGATGCATCTGGAACAATGTTTGACTGAAAATATGGACCCTTATGGTCCAGGCAAGTTGTCATATAAAATTAATCATATGCTGGTTTTCCTGTTTCCACTCAGCAGAATTCCCTCAAGAGCTTACCCAGTCCTATATGTCAGATGTGTATCTGAAATATTACCAATATTTGGTAGTTAAGAATAATCTCCTCCACTCATTCATTCCCCACAGATTCTTCTCCTATCACCACCACCACCACTTTCTCTCCCAACTGCATACACTCTTCAAATTTATTTATCTTATTTTTATGTGAATGAGTGGTGAGATATTCCAATCTCCTCTGATTAATTTTGGTTTGAAGTCTATTTTGTCAGGTATTAGAATGACTGCACCAGCTTGCTTCTTATGTCCATTTGCTTGGAAGATCTTTTTTTCCAACCGTTTGCCCTGAGGTAATGTCTGTCTTCGATCTTTAGGTGTGTTTCTTAAGTGCAGCTGAAGCATTGGTCCTGTTTTGCATCCATTCTGTTAGTCTGTATCTTTTTGTTTAGAGGTCTAGTCAATTGATGTTGGAGATATCAATGTCCAATGATTGTTAATTTATGTTATTTTGTTATTTTTGTTGGCCACGGTGGTGGTATGGTGGTAGTGTGTGTGTGTGTTTGTGTGTGTGTGTGTGTGTGAGAGAGAGAGAGAGGGGGGGGAGAGAGCACTTTTCTTTTGGTTTTGGTGGTATGAGACTATTTCCTGTGTTTTTGTGGGTGTAGTTAATCTCCTTGGATTGGACTTTTTCTTTTAGTACCTTCTGTAAGGTTGGATTTGTAGATAGATACTGTTAAATTTGGCTTTATCATGGACTGTCTTGTTTTCTCCTTCTACGATGAATGAATGTTTTGCTGGGTGCAGTAGTCTGGGCTGGCCTCGGTGGTTTCTTAGAGTCTGCAGGACATCTGCCCAGGCCCTTCTGGCTTGTAGACTCTCCACTGTGAAGTCAGGTGTGAAGACTAATGAGTCTGCCTTTATTTTCCCCTTTTTCCTTGCAGCTTTTACTATTCTTTCTTTGTTCTGTATGTTAAGTGTTTTGATTATTATGTGGCAAGAGGACTTTGTTTTCTGTTCCAATTTATTTGTTGTTCTGTATGTTTCTTGTACCTTTATAGACGTCTCTTTCTTTTAGGCTTGGAAAATTTTCTTCTATGATTTTGTTGAAAATATTTTCAGCCTTTGAGCTGGGATTCTTCTTTTTCTACTCCTATTATTCTTAGGTTTGTTTGGTCTTTTCATAGTAACCCATATTTCCTGGATGGTTTGTGTTAGGAATTTTTTAGATTCACCATTTTCTTAGTTCAATGGATCTGTTTTTTCTATTATACTTCCAACACCCGAGGGTCTTTCCTTCATCTCTTGTATTCTGTTGGTAAAGCTTGCCTCTGTAGTTCCTGTTAGCTTACCTAGATTTTTCATTTCCTGAGTTCCCTCAGTTTGTGTTTTCTTTGTTTCTTCATTTCCATCCTCATGTCTTAAACAGTTTTGTTTCCTTCAACAGTTTTTTTTTTTTTTCTCCCTTGTCTTCCCTTAGGAGATGTATCTATTTATTCCAATTTTTGTTCGTCTTTTCCTCCGTTTCTTTAAGAGAATTGTTCATTTCCTCTTTAGGGAGCTCTCTCATCTTCACAACGTCGGTTTTAAGGTCTTCTTGTGCTTCAGCTGTGTTGAAATATTCAGGGCTTGCTGGCCTCTGGTGGTGACATATTTCCCTAACTGTTGCTGATTGTATTCTTATTCTGGCATCTAGGAGTCTGGGTTTGAGGTGATTATCAGTCTGGGTGCTGATGTCTGAGTTGTCTTTGTTGGATGAGTGTTTTATTCCTTGGTTTCTGTTTCCTGTCTGGTCTTCTGGCTAGTGTGGCCTCTGGTGGAGCAAGGTAAACACATGAACAAACAAAAGACTAAAAGGGGAAAAATAAACTAAGTTTTAAAAATTGTTATGTTGGGGCTCAGTGGTTAAGAGTACATGCTGCTCTTCCAGAGGACCAGAGCTGGGTTCTCAGCACTCACATCACCCAACTCCAGGGGATATGATCCTTTCTTCTTGCTTCCACTAGCACTATACATATGAGTCATTACACACACATTACATACATACAATACACATAAATAAAAACAAATACACATAAATACAAGCATAAACAGTTATGTTGTTTAACCCAACTTTCCCATGTTGAAACTTTAGGTCTCCCTACTCCCCTTTTTCCCCTCTATCTCATCTTTTGAGATACATCAATTGAGAAACAGTTAGTTTTCATCTTTTGCCTTTTGTTCCATCATATGCAGAAGCAAGATGTAAGGGAAAGAAAATGGTCAAAGCAGGTAGACAAATGTGAGCCCATAACTATCTCCCTGAGCACTCGGGGAGATGATTAGGTATGAATAACCAAGTCAACATTGTCACGTGAGTGTCTAAGAGGTTGAGTGTGTAAGAAGTACCATCTTACTGCTATCCTAAGGGAATAGAGAACTCTTCATATTATCTTGTAAGATAGATGGGGCCTACCGTAAGTGATGGAGCTAGAATAGAAGCCATAACATTCTTATATGAAGACAGATGTTTAAGTCTGTGCTTTCTATTGTGTATGTTATTTTATTTTTTGTTTTGTTTCATTTTTTTCAAGACCGGATCTCATTATGTAGACCAGGCTGTCCTTGAACTCATAGATCTACCTGCGTCTGCCTTCCAAGTGCTGAATTAAAACTATGCACCACTATGTAAGTAGTTTAAAAAAAACAACATTTCCCCTAGCAAACACAAAGCTGCTTTGGGCCAATGCATTTAAATTTCTTTAATGTGAAAGTCCTGGGGAGGAAACTTGAAGTTATCTATTCCATTTTTTAAATCAATGGCAGGAAAAATTAATCTCTGGATTCAAAGTATCACCCTTGCCCACTGACAGAGAAAGGGTAGAATTAATTGATTAGCACAGACTTCTTTCTAAAGGTTCCTGATTAGTACCTTCAAGCCAGGGAGCATCCTGTAGGACATAAATATCTTCTCTCTGTAGTCTTTGCCTGTTAGTGAAAGATCCTGATAATTGGACATCAAGGTGAAAGGAAGCTTCACAAACAAACCAGGAATCAGCACAGTAAGCAACACCCAGAATCCCACTCACTGTTTCTAAACCACTGAAAACTCACAGTGTAGTCCACAACTTCACCATGCTGTGTCTTCATCTTCACTACGCCCAGGCTGAGCATAAGTAAGATCTTCCTCTTATTAGCAGAGGGAAGTCCAAATCTTAAAGTATTTAAGGATCAGCCCCTGATTCAGTTGCAGAGCTTTGATTGTTCAGTTAGTTCTTTAACAAGTATATGCGGATTATCAACTATGCACCAAGACCGGGGACTGCATGGTTAAGAAAAAGGCTGTCTTCTAGGAATTCACTTTCTGTAGGAATAGAGGCTGACATTTTATATCCTGTATCGAGAATATTTTGAATTTGTCTAAGTGACCACCTGTCAGGGGCTGAAGTGGACTCTCACAGAAATGCTTTGTAACAGTGAACAACAACTGTATCTATGTGGCAATAATTATTAGCCCATCTCTTACGTAACCCAAGATGGTGATGGGCTACAAAAGGCCAGCCAGACATAAGTTAAGTTCCAGCCCCTCACACACAAAGGCCAGTCTCCCAAAATCCCACCACAGTGCCCTGCTCCAACACTCCCTCTCTCCCCAAAAGTCCACATCGCCTTTCCTTTGCTCTCTTTCCAGCCAATCAGAGACAGTCACCTCAACCCTTCTCCAAATGTGCCTCTCCTTCCCTTCCTGCCTAGGACCCTTTAAATCCTGCCATTTGTCCAGGGGCCACATCTGTCTCTACTCTATTCAAAAACAGTCCTTTGTCCTTCTGGGGCAAATATCCCTTGTCCCCTATCCCTTTTATCCTGTCCCTTGTCCTTTGTCCATCTGGGGCAAATAAATCTCCTTTGTGCTGAGAAACTGGT
This sequence comes from Cricetomys ansorgei, assembly GCA_026225945.1. Lineage (NCBI taxonomy): Eukaryota > Metazoa > Chordata > Mammalia > Rodentia > Nesomyidae > Cricetomys > Cricetomys ansorgei. Next base: position 7,165,148 of record JAMJFZ010001121.1, on the reverse strand, counting down.
GTCTGGGTGTGTTTGGTGCTGACTATGGGCCTTTCAGTACCTGGCACCTGGTTCTTGGCCTCAGAGTCAGAGATTAAGAGATGTTTATGGGTCTTGTGACCAGTGAAGAGGCTGCTAAGGTGGTAGAATTAGAGGAGTCCAGGTTTCAACATCCAGGGCCAAGGGATTTATGGTCAGAACAAAGACAAGCCATATATAAATGGCAGACAAATATTTTAGTTCTTTCAGAACTGGTCAATCCATGGCAACAGGAGAGAAGAGGACATCTGAGGTTCTAAAAGAAGCATTTAGCTGAGTATGCTCTCTGTCTTCTCTTGATCTTCTGAGGATAACTTTAGGATTCGGATAATGGAAAATTGAACTATTCTGGTAACTCAGATTACTTAGTTGCGTTTTACTTAACAATGGGTCCATTTCCTTGGTTTATCCCAGTACTCTAGAAAAGTTTTCTAGGGAGGTAATAGTTCTCACATCACATGCCTAGAGGGAGGAGCTAATGACCCATTATTGAGATGGTGCAGTTAGGGAATTTCACTTAGGGCTATGGGTTCCAACCACCTGGTCAATTTGGGGGATGAGGACTTACTTTGCAGAGAGCCTGAAGGCTTATTTCAAGGAATGTAGGCAGGCTTGAAGCAAAGCACCAAACATAATTAGTGTAGAATAGGCAAATTTCACCCACACAGATGCCTCTCCCACTCACTCCACTTACCCATATAGTAAATGATTCCTTCCCAAGTTCCAACTCCTTCAGATTAAGTTAATTGAACCAAAATACCCACTAGAAACTTGTTGTTTTTTTAGTTCTATTTGTGTTAATGATGATTCCCCAAAAGCTAATCCTGGAGTCTTTCAGATTTTGAACAAATGCCATCTCCTGTGGGCAATACAACTCCGGTGTGGGCTATATTATAGTTCTCACTTCACAGATGAAGAAGAGATAATTGAAACAGTTTAATGATCTGTTCAGAGTCATAGGATTAGCTAATGTCTAAGATCCAGCTGAACTGAGATTTTTGCTCGGCCTTTTCTGCTTGGTCTTTACTGGAGAACACCATGGAATGATTGGTCCTCTCTACATTTGTATGCTATAGGCCTCTTATTGAACAAGTAATAACTAGTCTTGACCACTGTGAAGAGACATTTAAACTACCAAAGGTCATAGGATCTTCTTACCTCCTTCTCCTCTTAGGCCCCCAACCCTAACAATGAAAATAGGAATTTTTCTGTTAAGATTATCCACACAATAAGAATTTCTAGATACTCTTAGATAAGGAGATATAATTTGAGTATAGTATTGAGGATGGTGAGCTTGAACCACTGAGATGATTTAGTTTTAGAAGGCTTTATTTTGAGCAAATGTTAGAAATAAATTACTGGCCACAAAAAAATGGTTAATTTCAGCTGCAGGTGTTAGTACACACTTTTAATCCCAGAATTTGGTGAGTCTGAGGCCTGCCTGGGCCTCAGAGGTCCTGGCCACTTAGGGTCTCAATGAGACCTTGTAGCAAAAAAGAAATAATTTAATTTCAAGTCTTAATTAAATTTATTTATCTTTATTTTTATTTTATTTATTTTTAAATTTATTTTATTTATTTTTACTTAATTAAATTAAGAAAGATACAAAGGCAGTTAAGCCAATAGCAGTTAGGTTGCTATTTCTTAGAACATGTCTTAAGGATAGATAAGTCAATAAGAACCAAAGTCTGAGTTTCGATGTCATAGATTTGAGAAAGACTATTTCATAAAAATAATCTATTTTTCTGGCAGATGACATGGTGAGTGTTGATTGCATGAAGACTAGATGGAGAAAGATGGAAAGACAATAAAACGAACAGAGCTTGAGTCTCCAGGAAAGCCTCATCAGGCTGACATCGACTTTCTTTAGTGGATAATCTGGGACCTAAATTTACATTTTGGAATTCCTCTGGAAATGAGCCTTAACGGGGAACCAGGGAGGGTGTTTGTGGTCCAGGTACATCCTTACAAAGAGCATCCTGTGTTACACCAAGAAAAAAGCCAATAGCACGCCATTTCCTTTACTCTTTTTTATCCTCCCCTCCTCCACCACCATGCTCCACCTCTTCCTGTTTCTTTTGGTTTTTTTTTTTTTTTGAGACAAGGTTTCATGTATTCCACGCTGGCCTTGAACTCTGGACCTTCTGCTTCCATGTCCCTTGTGCTGGGGTTGTAGAGCAATTGTCATCACACCTGGCATATTTTTCTTCTTTTATAGTTGTCTAGACTTTGGTCTAGAAGCTCTTTGTGGCTAGATTAGTGAAGAATTAGTGAATTTTGATGGATAACTTTGGTGAAAACCTGGAGAGACTCACAAGATCTGAAGTGACAAACCAGATATATATCAATCTCATAGGGCCACTCTCTTTTACATTTTAATGTAATTATGTATGTAATTATGTAATGATTTTAATGTAGAGAAGTTGTACTTTAATAAAAATCAAAGACTTTAGAATGCTTTGAAGGCTGAAATAAAGAATACATATGACAAGAATTAAATAGATATGACAGAGGAAGAGAAGGAGGGACATTCAGGAGTTATAATAATCTAATAATACAATAGTAGATCCAGAACCACAACAAAACAACAGAAAAACCCAGAATGTATACAGAGATTGTAGAGAAATATTTAATCTTTTAATCCATCAGCATGGCTGCTCTAGGGTAGAATGAATGTTCATACACACCTTTAATCTCAGTATTCAGAAAGCAGTGATAACACACACCTTTATCCCAGTATTCAGAAGGCAGTGGTGGTAGAATGCCTTTAATCCCAGCACTTGGGAGCTCAGGAAGCAGAGCTCAGAGGGAGTCAGTGTCAGACAGGAAGTGATGTCTGAGATGAGTCAGAATGAAGGAAGGCAAAGTGATGAATCAGAGGAAGAGTTAGCAGAATGAAGATATGCATCTCTCATGGTATAAAAGTAGGCTCTTAGGTAAGGGTCAGTAGTAAGAGGACAAGACACAGAGTCAATGAAGAGTTCTGACTGAGGATAAGGCAGAGAAGTCAATGAAGAGTTCTGACTGAGGATAAGGCAGAGAAGCAGAGAGGCTGACTGAGGCAGTATGGGGCAGTGAGAGCTCACAGAGACACAGAAGCAGTCTGAGGAGTCTGAAGCAGAGGCACAGAGGCAGCCTGGCAGAAAAGAGTCAGTATCACACAGGAATAGTGAGTCAGTTTGAAGCCGAACAGAGCAGTTCAGTCTGAGACAGTCAGTGAATCAGCCAGAGTAAGCCAGAGTCATATGAGTTCAGTTAGAAGCAGTCAGCCAGCTCAGAAGATCAGTCAGACCAGTCACCTTGGAGAAGAGTTTGAGCCAGAACAACAAGTGAGTTGAACCAGAAGAATCAGAGTTCAGAAGGAGCTAGTCAATGTGGCTCAGTCAGTAGTAAGTCTCAGAGGTTTATTAGATTGTACGAAGGTTTAGATGTTCTAGATTGTATGGAGGCTGGAGCCTTTTAGGTCTAGACTGAGGATTAGATTGTATGGAGGCCAAGTGCTCCAGGGCTCCAGGACAAGAACCAGTGATTTAATTAGACAAAAGAATAAACAGCATTTTGCACTTAATCAACATCTAAATCTGGCAGCTATGGCTACAAGAAGCAATGATTATAACAAGAGAAGAATAAAAACATTGAACTCCTTCCTCCAAAGAACAATATAGACTTTCAGCTATAACGCATTTTCTTAGTATTATGCTTTGTAAGGATGTATTTAACTATGCATAAATGCATTTACATATGTAAAATGGAGGCACATTGTTATCCTGATCTGGGAAATGACACAAAGTAAAAAACAACAATAAATCATTTGATGTTCCATGTGGTAAGAGCTTACTAAATATGGGGGAAAAGCCAAAAATATTTCTTTTGTTTTGTCATGTTCTCAAAGCTGCTGTATTTAGTACTAAATCACTGATTATAACATTGGATGGAGATTTGCTTTTCTCCTAATGACATTTAACAGGAAAAACTTAATCTAGCTATGCCTTGGACTGTTCTTATAGGCTATTGTGACATACATAATATGTGGCTGACCTTGATTTGCAACTTGAGTTGATAAAGAGAAACTTCTTGAGCTGTGAACAGCTTCAAGGACTAACCTAACCTAACCTAGCCTAACCTAACCTAATTGGGACAACGAGGGAATAAAGAAAGGATAAACACATACAGAAAAGCTAGGATCAGGTGGGGTGTGCTCTGTCTGATGAAGGTCAGCAACTACAACAGCAATCCAAGAACCTCAGTACGTTCATTTCTTTACACAGTTGAATGTAGGACATATATTTATTGTGTATAGCTGAACAAGGAGATGGGTTTATGGTATACAGCTGGACAAGGGGGCAGGCTTAGCAAGTCTCAGTAGGAACTCTCTGTAGAGGGGCAGTCTCAGGCTGTAAACATCCTAGAGGAAGAGGCTATGGATGGTGGTTGCAGTACACACTGGTCAGCCATTGGTAAGCACTCATATTTGGACCAGAGTAAGGCTTTGTCATCCTTCTGAGCCTGGCCAGGGAAGGCTTTGTCACTTCCATGGTCCAAGGCATTGGGATCCTTTGTCTAACTGTGCCTGTGTCAAACCATACATGTTTATCGGGGGCTTCACTGACTCTCCACAGAACCCAGGAGATTATGAAGTACCCTTCATGGTGAGTCAGAGGGCCTGTTTCAAAGAAGAGTAACTATGGAGAGAGACTTGACTTGAGTTAACTGACACCGTCCTCCAGACTGGAGACACCAATGGAATGAAAGGAAAAGTAGGAAGAAGCTCATTGTAGTCGCGGAGTAAGGTGCTCCGTCATGCCCCCTTTTCCAAGGCTAGACCAGAACTGCTATAATTACGAGGAAAAAAAAATCTTTTGTTCCTTAAGTTATTTTGCTCAAATACTTTGTCACTGTCATAAAAGTCAAGTACACAGTGCTCAGCTTTCATTCTTAACCATGGGTAACAGGAAAACATGGTTCAGAACTATTAGAATTCTGTTCTTTTTGTGTTTAAACTCTTGAGCTATAATTTAATTAGGAAGCACGCATGCCCATGCATATGCGTGCGTGCACACACACACACAACACACACACACACAACACACACACACACACACACGAATAGTATTTAACATTCTAGAGGTGTCCCAAGCCATAAATCACTTCATATGTGGCATTATGTTGAAAAGGACACAATATATTCAATTTTACAGATTATTAATCTTCATCTATGCCAGCTAAACAGAAATTATCACCTGAGTAGCCATAGGTATTGTTGGTATTTATTTTAAAATGTGACAAGAAGGGTTAACATACGATTTATAGTCTTAAAAACATGTGTTTTTAAAATCTAGCATACAAGATATTAGATATATAATTATAACATTTTCACACAGTTTGTTTTAGTAAATTTTCCTCCCCCCTCATCTCTCCCAAAACCCCAGATTCCTCAATCCCTTCTTGTAACTCTATCCCCTGTTTCCCTTCTTCTTTTGTGTCCCCACGTGTCTTTTTGACTACCCACCTCCTTCTTCATCACCTATATTAACCCTCTCCTGGTTTCCTTTCTAGATCTTTAGGCTCTATCCACATTCACACACACACACACACACACACACACACACACACACACACACACACACACGCCACATTCATATATACATAACAGGTTAAGATCTGCACTTAAGAGAGAGGATGTGGTTTTGGTTGTCTGAGTTTGGATCACTTGCTTAATATTATGCTTTCCAGATCCATCCCTTTCCTGGCATTTTCATAATTTTATTTTTCTTTTGAGCTGAATACAATTCTGTAGGACTTCACACCCCAACAGCATGCCTGTGGCACTGGTGAGAAAGAGCTAGTCGCCAGGATGGGGTCTTCCAAGCCTCCCTACATTCAGACTACAGGTGCCAGACGACAGTTAATGACGCAAGTGCACCTCCGTAGGACCTACTCACGCTTCCCATTCATTTGATTTTTACTTTCAAAGCCATTTCATTTGCATATCAGGCTAAAAACAAATTTATGAGGCCTTCCTCTTCAGGAAAAAATGATAAATCATAGAAAGAGCAAAAGACCCTCCCTGCCACCCCCTTGGGCACAGACATCTCTTTACAAGTCCCTGGTGTGCTTTCTGTTCGGTTGCTGCAGTCCCCATCGACCCTCCCCTTTGAATCTGTTGCCCTCACTTCTGTTAAGATGGTCTTTCAATCCACCGCCTTTGAAGCTTTCCTTCGTTCTTTCTCCGCAGCATCGCACAGAAGTCAACAGACAAATAGCACACAGTTCCTCAGCCTAAGCATGAGTGTCCAGACATCTTTTCCCAGCACTCCTGGCTCCTGATTGTTTAAGATCCAGCACGAGAAAGTACAACATGCCCCACTGCTCCTGCCAGGTCAGATGACCCCTGTCTGACTCCCCTGAACTTGCTGAATATGGCTTTGGAAAGAAGGGAAGTTAACCCTTCTGCAGTGTTTCTTCAGAACCCAAGGCATCCTGTGAAATAGAATCCATGCTTACAAGGCATTGGAGCACTGTACACAGGAAGGAGACCTGGCTCTGCCCTTTGTCTGCAGGGGTGGGATACTTGCAAAGGGACAAATCTTGTTTCGCCTCTTTGGACATCATTTTTAGACAAACCAGAGGAGCTCTCTTTATCATCTCGTGCAAGATGGGAACTGCATCAGCTTTGAGGGATTGCTATAGAACGAGATAACTTAGTCCGATGTGGTGCTCAGAATAAAGCCAAGCAGCTAATGATCACTGGTGTTTGTTGTTAATATGTTAATATGTTTCTGCTCTCAGTTTCTATGACTCTTTCTTCTCACTGGAACACCCTCTCCAACAGCTGACATGGATTCCTGGGGACCTCTGAGCTGACTAGCAGATGAGCTATGCTCTTTCTTTCTACCTGCAGTTTGTGATGTTTGGCCATCGTGGAATTTTTAACTGGAAGACGGAGAGGTCACTTACTGAATGGGTGTTCCCTGGATTAGTGCTGTGCGTACCCCAGAGGTTTGACAATCTGTGGCAAATTGATTTGACAGATGTGTATTGATGGCAATTTCTCAGTAAGCACTGTCCTAAATTAATTAATCACCAGGCAATTTACTCTAAATTGAATGCTACTGCTGCACAGAGAAAAATTTTGTTTATAATCCTCGAATCATCCCAGTTTAAATTAAGTCAATTAAAACGCTCTGTTCCTAACCACTTTTTCCAATCAAATGTACCTAAATGGACACAATACTCTGCAGGGCATCTTTCTGCTATGAGTTTGTGTCTCTTTAATGTCCTTAGGTTAATCATTTTCAGACATTGTCTGAGCTATTTTCTGCCATTGCCTGGCAAAGCATTTGCAGATCATTTGCAGGCTGCTGAGGGAAGCTGATGAGGTGGACATAAAAAATGGGAGCGAAGATCATGAGGTCCTTGTTGAGGATTAACAAACAATGTTGCTCAGCGTTGTTGATCAACAGGTCACCAGTGAAAGGAGCAGTGTCAGGGCCAGAGGACACTTATGTCAGCTGTTTACCAGATAGGAGTTCCAGGAATGTACGGAAATAAGCAGATGGTGCAATCCCGTGTGGACAAAATGTTGACCCAGGGGCTCGTTGTCTCGTGGATCTCTGAGGAACAACCAGCTTCATTAGCCCTGTCCTTCCCCAAAAGCCCTAAATGTATGTGCAAATACTGGATGCACTTCTCCGGATGAGAGTCTATGGCAAGATTAGCACAACAAGCCCAACCAGCATGTCCCTTCCTCCACAATCAGAATACACTCTGCCTTGGAGCAGAGTGAGTGGATTCTGTTAAGCACTATGAGGTGTTTGGGGTGGGGAGACAGCTTTTTGGCTCTGCAGAGATCCAAGTGAGGCTTGAATCAGAACCCAAGGTCACTTGCTGCTGACAACGCAGCTTTGTGGTCCTTTGAGCAGAACTATGGGCTTCTCTGGACATTCGGGACTGTAGCAGAGTGGAGCCATGGCATGTATTAGCCACCCTCTCTTCAAGAAGTGTGCAATCTAGCCTGGGGCTGCATTCTGTCTTTCCCCTTGTTTCTTCCCGTCTTTTAAAATTCTCCATAGGAGGTTCTTTCTGTAATGAAAGCACAGGTCCATGCTTCTTTCTCTCTGAGCAGTCTGTAAGGATCTATCCAGCACACCAAGGTCATTGCCTTTGCCTTACCACGGACTGGAACAAAGGGCTCCATGGTCTGCCAGGTAGAGAGCTGGATGTCTAGGAAGAGTCAGGTAAAGTGGAAGTAGTATGGGCCTGGGTGACCTGACATCATACCTACATTCCTCTCCTGCTGCAGCCTCTGGACCATGGAGCTACTCATCCCGTCAGGTGTGTGGGCTCTGAGGCGTTAGGCACTAAGTTCCCGGGAGGTGTTTCACTTTTATGCTTTGAATGCTTGCAAGGAGAAGGCTTGAGTTTCTTGCTGATGCTTCGCTCTCAAAAGTGCAGAAACTCCCTGGGTTTAGTGTCCTGAATGTTAGATTCTCCTGCAGTCTCTTTCTGGTAGTGAAAACCCTGGCAAGAGGCAGCCTCTAAACTGTCTGTCCTTGTCACAGTCACCAACCTGACTCCTCCACCCCCTTTACAGATTTATCACCACAAAATAAAAACCTGCTTAGCATTTTAACCCTTTGGCTTGCTGAGCAGAGCCAGGCCCACCAAAGAGCTAACTGCTCCGGATGCTGAGATCCTGGAAGACTGTAATTTGAAATGTTTATTGAGACAAGGCTTTGACTGCTGTCCCTGTGAAACTGTCACAAAGGTTGCCGCTGCAGTGTTACTGGGAATGTCGGAGGAAAGAAACAGGTTGTCGGAGAAGCTAGTTTTGCCATGAAAGCTATTGCATTGACAAAGCAAAATTGAGTGAGTCAGAAGATTGAGCGCTTTTTTTCCCCCTTTGTAAAGTACCTTTTATTGAAGTAGAGTTATGTTCAAAAAACAAACAAAAAAATAAAGCTTAAAAGGTGAAGTAGGCAGTAACGTGCATGTATGTAGCAGGCACCAGGTGGAATGTGTGCCAAACACAGATAGTCAACAAAGTGATTTGGTGTTTACAAAGTATATGTATGGGGCAGGGAAACATTTGATCTTGGTTGCTTAGAATAGCATAAACGACAATATACACACACATACATACTCACACACTCATATGTACACACACACATATTTACATACACACATTCACATACATATTCACACACACACATATACATATGTATGCACTCATAAAATATATATTCATGCATATATAAACACATAGATTTCTTTTTAGATCTATAATTTAATAATAATTCTTTTGTGTAATGACTCCTCTAAACTTTCTCTTGTGTCGTAGGGGTGTATTATAAGAACAGCTGTAGACCAAATTTACACAGGTCTTATCCAGTTGCAGGCAGGCGGGGATTGTCTGATCCCTGTTTCAGAACCCGAACCAGAGGCTGGCACTGGGGTGTTCTGATTTCCGAAGTCCGCCCTTCCGTTTTAGGAGCCGTGTCCGCTTTCTCAGAGCTCCTCTTCTCATTCTATTTTCACATTTCCTTTTAGACAAAGGCCAAGGAACAAGCTGCCCTCAGGTGCCGTCACTGGCATTTGTAATATTGATTTTGATGCTACTGCTTTTCTGGTGAGCTATTGCGGAACTCCTCTTATTTCATAGAATGGGGTGCTCTTCACCCCATGGTGTGGTGATAAGGAATAGAGATGGGTTTTTGAGCCCGTAGCTAAGCACCTTGGGCAGGTTCTCTCTTGATCACTCTCCATTTATAAGATAATGGGGACTATGGGACAAACTACAAATTAAAATTAAAACCAGAAAGAAAATTTTAAATATTACAACAATATAATCAAAGCACATAGAAACACATAAAACAATGAAAAATATCTAAGACACGAAGAGAAAAGATGTATGAGAAAGAGAATCTAAGTGTGCATTAAAAAATACAATCAAAACATAAGTAAACAGCAGACAAGGATTGAAAACAACATCTAAAGATAAGTGCAAATACTTAAGTGGAAAATATTCAAAGAATGTGAGAGGTGAAATGAAGAATTTAGAATCACAAAGACGTAGAAATAAAGACAGTTGCCAAATAATATAGAAAGGCAAAAAGATTGAAAAAGAAGTTGGGTATAAAACATGAGTATTAAATAATTAAATCTTTATTCTCAACCTAACTTAATGCAGGTTTGAAAATTAACAATAAGAAGACGGTAAACACGGACAAAGAAACATTTCAGAGCGATGTCAGCGGGAATGTCTGTAAACAAAAATGACAGTAATTAAATGTGCTTTTAAAAGAGCAGTTTCTATGTACTAAAGATTACTGCATTAACTTCAAGACCAAAGTGAAATGACTGAAGAACAAAGGCGTGAGTCCTATGCCCTGGGCATGGTCTTCTAGCTGGAGTCTTCCAGAGCCTCCAAATAGGAGCACAGGTCCCTAAGGAGCAGAAGAAACACTCTGGGGAGGCAAGGGGTGTGTTTCCAGAGACAGGCCCACTCAGGAGTTTTAACTGTAGGTTAGGAGCAAAGGACTCCTCAAGGTCCTTAAGGTCCAGGTGGCCAGTTAAATCATCCCCCAGTCTCTTCTCAAAGCCTTAGGATAAAATGGTAGCTAAGATGCCTGCGTAACGTGAGGAAGTAGGGGTTTGGAGACTTGATTTTTTTATGTAAATGTATGTTTATATGAATGTGTGTGTGTGTTCATGTGCTTGTGGACACACATGTGTGCTCAGGTATTTGTGTGTGTGTAGGCCAGAGGTCAACGTGTGTGTTGTTCCTTGAGCGCCATCCACCTTGTTTTTCAGACAGGGTCTCTCCCTGGCTTGTAGTTCACTGACTAGGCTAGGCTGGTTGTCAACCCCAGAGATCTATCTCCTTCCACTTTCTTAGTACTAGGATTACAAGCAAGGACAATACATTTTTTTTTTCTGGTTTCACGTGGGCTCTGAAGATAAACTTTGTCTTTATGTGCATACAACCAACCCTTTACCACCTGATTTTTCTAACTGACCTTGAGGCATTTGGTCTTTGTATCCTCTGGAGAACCCGAGGACTGTGCAGAGTAGAAGAAGAAAGAACAAGTGTTCAGATGTCATGTTTCTTTGAAGTTGGGATGGGTTTTCTAGGACAATGGCATCAGCATACCAGATTCCTGCTTACATGGGGAGGAGTGGTCCAGAATGTTACCTTAGTAATAAACACTCTAGTAGTCTTATGACCAGGAGCATTTAAGCTAGTAGGGCATCAGGGCAGTTTCATGCTGCAAAGCTGCTGCTCCCTGAAGGAAATTGGGGGTGCTCAGTGTTGAAAGAAGTGGCTGGAAGAATGTACAGATCTATAGGCAAAGTGATCCATTCATCGGGTGGGAGCTTGGGGGGGCCTTTTGTCAACATGTGAGTCAGCAACCCTCCTAACTGATGTTCTTCTCTCACCAGAGGCCAGAAAGCAGGCTATTTCCATGTTCGGAAACACTTCTGGCCTGTGAGAAGGGGGAGCACGGGCTCCGGAAGACATGTTATACATTCATATGGTTAGATGATTGTTTTCCTGTGCTACCAGCACGGTCTTTGTCATGTTGGACTATTCACCTTTTTTTTATTTTTTGTATCCACATGTTTTTTGTATTCCCCTGGGCCTTTGCCTCAACTGCTCAGGCTAACTGGAAGGCCTCCTTCTTGTTTTCTGTTCTAACAGGCTGAGGGAGGTAACTTTTCAAAGCTTCCATAACCTTTGCTGTGTAACAATCTCCTACATATTGAGAAAGTCTCTCTGGGTTGGAAGACTCAGAAAATACACGAAACTTACAAGGCTTACGAAGTTCCTGAATCTTATAACATTTAGAAGGACTCCCCTGGGGTTACATAATCAGTAACAATTGCTAGGGAGGAGAAACTCTCCAACTGCTAGTTATGCATTGAACTCTGGGGATGTGATTTTTTTTTTCTTTCTTCTTTTGTGATGTAGGTATATTTGAGTCATGGATGCTCTTGTAAGTTACCTCAATAAACTTACTTCTGCCCTAAACTAGACTTGGATGGAATCAGTCCTTGATGCCTTATCATGGGTGAATGGGTGTCTCCCAGGAAAACTCACACAAACATTTCTCTCTGGTTCCACCAAAGTTTCCACATTCCTCTGTGTCAAAGAACAGACTATCCTTCTGGTATTCTCTGAGAATACTTGTTTCCTGCTACTTGCTTTCTTAAAATCTCAGCTACCTAAGATACTTATGATCCTTGGGAGGGGCAGTTGAGGATAGGCAGGGGTAATTTCTTCATTAGCAGCTTCTGCTTCAGCATCCAGGATCAGGCTGGTGATATGTAGCACATGCAGCTGGTAAGCCAATGGCTACTTTGCTAACCCTCACATGCGGAGAATGGGCAGGACATGCTCTAATAAGATCATAGTTGCCTCCACTACTTTAAAAAATAAGATGGTATATGAACTGCCCCCTACAATGTGATGGTTTTGAATCCTCTTACATGTGAAAGTCATTAAAATAGCTTTATTAGAACGAACTAAACCATTAGCATATTACCTACATAAAAACATTGTAATAAAACACAACCCAAGTCACAAATGGGAAACCTTAGGGGCCTCTGCCAGGCTAGGAGTTGCAAGAAAGGGTTCAGTGGCACAGTGTGTCTGCCAGGCATTGTCTGTAGATTTGCCACTCATGTGGAAACTTTGCTTACAAAATGAAGTTTCATTTGAAAGTGTTGGTGAACTTTTTGTTGCTTTTCAGTTCTCAAGCATATATGACAGAAACACATGGTATCTGAAAAGACTGGGAATCAGTCTTTTTCTGACAAAGCACCTGGAATACGGTGAGATTTGTGGTGACTTTTATCTCATGGCGTGGCCACCTTCTGATGGTACCGACACCTACTGAGGCTTCTAGAATGCCAGATGAGGTTACTATCATTTATCTTGATGAAGCCAGCCTAAGATACAGCCTCTGCATAGGTACCTGCGAGAGAACAGCGTGGAGGATGATGCTGGGTTTTGTGCCCATAACTTTTGAGCAGGGCGGTGTATTTCTGCCCTGAAAAAAGTCCGGCCGGCCGTGAGTCCTCTCAAGCAGCGCTCCCATGTTCTGGATATCACTAGTCACTGACATCTCAAAATCAAAACTGAACCCTCCCCCACTCAAAACCAAAATCTTGTAAAGATTGAGAAAAAGACTTCCAACATTAAATGGACCAAATGGGAATGTTTCACGAAATGGGAAATTACCTCTTACCAGCTTCAGGTCTCAAATACGTCTGTATACCAGCATGATGGATCACCATCTCCAAATGTCTTTGTGTGAGGGTTAGAGAACTCACCGTGCGAACCTATTTGTCCATTTTCCTCCACTGCTGCTAATGTTGATGATTTGATTGCAACTCTGAGAGACTACTCTATTTCTTTCTGCCCCAGTGATGCCGTCTGGCTCTGAGTACCTCTTATTAAACTGGCTAAGAAGGAAAGGAAGCCTGGGATCATTCAGCCTTTGGTGAAAGGTTGAAAACTTTAGTCAGTTCTAACAATCCTGTCCCTATGACTTCACTGGGTAGGTTGACTTGGAACAAGATAATTATTTGTGGGAAGGAGTCAGACCTGTGTCAAGCTGTTATTGGCATAAAACATGGACAGCATTATTTGTGACAAATGAAAGCATCAATCAAGCTAGTGTGATATAATTTTTTTAAACAGTCATAGGATATTTTAATGTAAATTACACTGAAAACTTATTTTAAAAACTTTAAAAAACTTTTTTAACAACTGAAGCTTCTAGTTTCTAGATTGTTCCTGATTTACTGTAACATCTTGAATACTTCCGAGCCTGTTTCACATTCTCCACCTGTATCTTTTGGAAAGGTACACTCTTTGTTTTGGAAAAGACTTCAGATATCTGCAACTAAGCACCATAGGTCCCCTACATGGTTTTGGTGCTGGAAAGATGAAGTCCTTGACGCTGGCTACTAAGAACGGATTATACATTATCTGTCCTTCATATCAACATCTTTGTGAGAAGACACCGAATAAGAGGAACAATTCTTTCTTTGTTAGGATGCTTCAGTTACATCATTTCACTACCTTCTTTTTTAATTTTTTAAAATATCTCTTTTTATCAAGGGAGGAGATAAATACGTGATTGAGCAAACTTGAACTACAAGGTGTGCCCTTTACAAAACTTGGTGAAACAATGAATCCATCGGAAGGCATGTGTCAATATCCTGCAATGAAACTTCGTGCAACGGCGTTCAATGACGTTGAAAATATGCAGATGTCAAGGCTGCCCAGGGAGGCCTCAGACATCCAGCTACTTGAACGACTGCTGAGACCCAAATGTCATCAGACATATTTGAAGCTACATTTGGCAGAAGGTCTTTGACTCTTGTTGTGATTTTTTAAACATTTATTTCATAAAATAAGATTAAGAGTCCTCTCCCCACAGCCCAAAATCTGTATTTTTTTTGCAATGACAATAGCTTAAAAGGGACCATTACTTTCGTTTGTCTAGGAATTTTAAAATTCTGCTTCTCTATGTAATAGCTTCTCTTCTGATTGTGCAAGTTCGTTGGTGAAGATGATTTATAAAGCAAGAAAGGAGACCCAGAGTCAAAGTCAAAGGGGTCTTCTTTTCTGCCAGGAAGGAAAATCCATGGGGCTTTCAGTTTCTATATGAAAGAAAAGTTACGCTTTATGGTTTTATGAACTCTGAAGACGGCTTTTAAATTTTGATATTGAAATTAAAATAACCACATAGTTGTATGCCATTTTGATTCCAAAAGCTATCGTTTATTCTCTTTCATTTATTCATCCAATAAACATTGACCGAGTAACTACTATCTACTAGATATTCTTCAAAGCACTTCAAGGATGTACCCAGGGGCAAAATAGCTGCAGAGAAGAACCGTAATGGTGGTAATGGACAAAATGGCTGTGTGTGATGGTTGTTTTGTTCTGTGTTTTAATAATATAGCCACCTGAGGTTAAAGGAATATTTGTGAACAAGATCTAAAATAAGAGATGAAGCAAGCCACGCGGATGAGTGATAGATGAGGTTTCTGGATGGGTTATCAGGAAGGGGCATGCTTTGAGGATATTCTGGTTGAAGCACGGACTGCGTGGCTGGATCCAAGTAAACAGGGAAAAACAAGAGGTCAGAGAAGAAGTTATGGAAGTCAGAGATGGTCAAAAGTAGGGCAGATAATTTTAGTGGCTTTGTTTGCCACATGAATATATTATTGTGAGTGAACTGGGAAGACACTGTGGAGCTTAGTAAAAGGGTACCATATTTGCCTTCTGCTTTAAAAGCATCATGCCAGGTAGAAAGTGGCCTGGGCCCAGATCAGATTATGGATATACCCTGAATCTAAGAAAGGTCATATTTCTAAAATATGGTATTGGTATATATACTTTTGTAGAAATAGGGAGACAATGAGATTTTCTGGTGTAGAGCTGGGGAAGGCCATGAATCAGTTTGGGTTTTTGGGACACAATATATATCCAAATGAAGATGCTTCATAAGAAATTAGTCATATGAATCCAGCATTCATGTAGGAGAGTGGGGTTTGAGATACCATTGTATAGATGGTTTTTAAGGCTCCAAGACTGAAGAGATTCACCCAGAAAAGGGATATCCTGTAGTAGCTACTAGCACATGCCAGCAAATAGGGAAGTCCAGGGCATAGGAGCTATTTCAAGAAGGAATTCTTGACTGTGTCAAAGATTGCAGATTAGCAGCATGGAGCTAGAGAGCTGGTTGCTGCACTGTACAGGGAGGTGGTCACTGTGCCCTTAGCAAAGCCACCATCCTGGGGATGAAAGACCAATTCAAAATGGTTCAAAAGGCTAAAGAGAGAAATTCAGTGAGTAGACACAGTTCCTCCTAGGGAGTTTTCTTTGAAGGGGAGCAGACCAATAGATGGAAGTGAAATGGGTTAGTAGGTCCAAGGAGAGGGTTGTAAGACAGGACACTGTATCATTAATGGGTGAAATCCATTAATGGGAGACAAGAACGGTGCAATAGAGAGGCAAAGATGGGCAAAGCAATGGCCTTTGTTTGAAAAGGACGTATAAGATACACATTGAGCCAATGGGAAGAACTTCCCCCTACGGCTTTAGGAGTTTCTACAGCCATTGATAATAAGCTTCACCAGACAAGATCAGGAAAATGAGAAGCCAGGCTATTTGTAGGTATGTCTAAATGGACAGCGAAATCACCAAGCATTCAGAACGATACTGTTGGATATGGGCAGGGAGCCAAGGGTTGAACACGTGAGCATAGGAGAGTGACTGAAGGGGACTCAAGGACTTTCTCTGTGGGCTGAAAGAGCTTCAGAGAAGTGGGTATTGGGAAGAGCAGGGTGGAATTATCGTGTCCTTCATCAGACATATTTCCTCTGTAATAATGTAACAGCATATCTCAGGTTATAAGTCTAGGAAATCTTTGAGCTTACCAAAATCTTCTTAACTGTAGCATGAACATCTATAGACATTACTTTTTGAAGAATTGCTGTATAAGTGAAGGAAAAAGAATACCTAAAAGTGATAGTTTCAGACTGGAAGAATCTTTCAGGAAGACACACAGGTAACAACTACATCCAGTTTTGCCAGATTTTTGACCATTCAAAACATTTTTGAAAACTATAGGTTTAAAAGTGTAGACAACCAAAGGCACAGCAAAAGGGTACTTTTCCCTTCTAGCATTCTAGATTTACCATCTCTCTACAGTTACATGAACAGTGTAAGACAGCTAAAATGTAAAAAAGAAAAGTCCTTTTAAAACATGCAGTTTTAAAACGCACTTAGGCTGTTGTCTTTTCCCTCCCCACTGCCACCCGACATGGGCAATTCTGATTTAGGACAATGCCTCCTGTTCCCTAAACAGACTACAGTATGCACTATTATGCTTTAACCTGGGGAAAGGCATAAGCAAACGGACACTTGCTAGGACCAGACAGTCATCCATTGCTGGGAATGAACACTTGCCTTGTTGTCAGCATTTGCAAGTCCTTTGCTCTGCAAAGCAATTTGCCCTTGATAAGACGTAAATTATCAAAACCAAACCCACGCAGAGGGAGGGAGGGCAAAGACGAGCACACACAGACAGAAGTCGGGACACCTTAGGGTTTTGGTTTTTGTTTTTTTTTTTATTTTCAACTGCATTTTCTAGATTTCATCCAAATGTTTAGTAAGATTTTGATCTAACTTGAAACAGTACAAACCTAATCCAGGGAGTGTTTGTTAAAAAGCAAAAACAACAACAACAAAACAAGAAAACTTCTGGGGAGATAGATCTCTTGTTGTTCTGTGTTGTGGGTTTTCGTGGACTGGCATGTGAAGAAGACTGAAGTTCAGAGCACAGGGTCCTGATCTCAGATTGTTTAATGCTGTGCAAATTGTTGAATCACATAAGGGTCTATGGAGAAATTTTCAGAATAATGCCACAGTATGGAAATAAAAACAGTACCAGAAAATACTTGGCAAAAGCGTATGTGTTGTCAGCTTGGTATCTGAAAATTGTGAAGAGCTTCTACTCTTCGTTGGGCTCCGGAAGAGAGATCATTTTATACTCACCCTGTGGGAGACTCATGGAAGGACAGTTCATTTCAGGGTCCCTAATATTGCTGTAGCGAGTAAGGCCGAATACAATGGCATGTATGAGAACTTCCAGCAGGTTAAGTAAAACAAAAACAAAAAACCCAAACAAACCTAGATGTTGTGGCTAAATTTTGTGTTGGAATTCTGTAGTCTCAAGGAAAGCAAGTTCTTGACTCATGGATGGTTTGCATGTGTTGTTTGAGATGTCTAGATTTAATTTTTCAGGAATGAACTGAAAGGTAATCAATAATTTACAACTGTTGAGATGATCAGAACCCAGTGCCAGAGTCTGTGGAGGGCTTGGAGATGGTAGATTTTCTTGTACTTTCCAGCAACATGTTAAGGTCGAAGTTTCGTCAAAACCTATGTCTTCTTTCTTGACAATAATGTAGCACATCATATACCGTGAAGCAATCAGCACACAGGCAACAGTGCCTGTCCACTCAGACTTCCCAAGACAGCACACACAGCACGCTTGCACGGTCCGGGACTACAGTGACGGGAACTCGTACACACAGCAGCAGCAGGAGTGGGAGGCAGTTTTTAAACAGAACTTTGTGGACTGTGAAATCAGACTTTGGCCCTTCTTTGTCAATGGACAAAACCAAAATGGCTCAGGCCTGAATATCACACCTCTTTCTAAACTACTGCACGGGTGGGACTCAAGACACAATCGCCAGTGCATCACAAGAGCAGACAGAAGACTGTTAGAAGTGCGCGGTGACAACCAGGAATTACAAGGACTTTAAAACATGTACTGGATGCAAGGTCTGTTAGGTGTGAACCCCAAAACACAATGGTAGCACAGTAGTGTTAGAAACGTGGAACCCTGTGCAAGTGGCCTCGTGAGAGTGTGCCCTTTCTTTAATGTACCCTACTGAATAACAACAACAATAATAATGTTAATAATAATAATGATAAACAAGTCTAGGTTTTCCTGAAGTTTGTTGAAAGTTTCCCAAGAAAAACACTGAGATACATCTAACTAGAACTATCAGATTTCACGTGGGGCTTAATGTATGTTGTCAGGGGGCTATGTATGACCAGATTGAATCAGTGTGGGGAAACCTCACAGTCCATCCATCTCTACCATTCACTGAATAAAGGAATCCAAACAATTTAATGGCTAGCACTTGGAAACAATGGTGTTCTTCTAGGTCCCAGATCAAAGCTGTGGTGTGGGCATGCTCAATAGGTTTGTCGAATGCTCAGCAATTTAGTTCATTTAGGATGGACAGGTCTACTTAATTTGAGGGAGAGGCTGTTTTTCAGTGTGGGAAAACAGAAACTTGGCTAATTTATAGGAACGAAACCTTTTTAAAAGAAAGCTCAAAACAGGAGACATTTTAAATTACGATCAACAAATAAACAAACAAAAGAAAATCAACCCCCAAATTTGGAAATTGCATGATGAACCACATGGGTACCATTCTGATATATTTTGTATGACCAAGGCCTCAAGATATCAGGGTTGAGACCTGCCATAAATACCAGAAGATCTATTTTTGAAGATAACTGCTTCGAGGGATTCTATAAATGTATTTTAAGGAGCAGAGATTACTGGGGACCTTTTAAATTTGGCTTTGCCTTATGCTCAGTGAAAAATATTTGTACAAAAATATAAAAGTCATGGCTTGATGTTTAACGTCTGTGTTTTATTTTGTTGGCACCAGAAAAAAAAGCTCATGTTATGTTATGTCACTGTACATACTGTAAACAAGACGGCATTAATATGTTTTCTTATGATTTTTCTTTTGTTCCAGTGAATCTAGGTTTTAAAAAATACATTCACAAACTACCTTATGTTTAAACACAATGATTCCCTTTTATTTCTTAACTGTACCCAAAGTCCCACAATAAAAAAATCATTTAAAGCTGTGTGTTTCAGATGTATCACTTAGAAATAAGAATGAAACAAAACAAAAACATAAAAAAACAAAGATCAGTTTGCAACATAATTTAAAGAAGCCTCTGGTTCAAATGATCACAGCAGCCATACAAAGAGCTGGTGGCAATCACACTGGGGACAAGACCCAGATCCGTATTATTTCTGTCCACGTCAGCATCTAATTACAGTAGTTGCTAAATCCAACCCAGAGCTATTGCTGAATTTGTCCCATGAAATTTGTGAAGACAATGTCGTTCAGCAGCATAATCCCAGCAGTAAAAATGAGAACGGGAGGGTATCATTGCTTTTGAGAGCTAGAGGGACCATGATGGACACATCCTGGTGACCGCCTAGAGACCACCCACATCCCTGTATGTTACCTGCTTCAAATAACTGCAAATGGCAATTCCCTAAGAGTCACTTATTCTAGAACTCAGAATATTTCCCTTTCTCATCCCCTTTGGCCAAACAGATTAAAAAGATGCCATTTTCCTAATGTATGTTTCGTTCTCATTAATAGTACATCAGCTGCTCTTTTTTTTTTTTTTTTTTTTAGGCAAAATCAGTAGGATCATAATTTTTGTCTTTCTTTTTTTGATCCATTCAAAGTAATTGCATTCTTTAAAACAAACCACATTAGGTTTTTGTCACTGGAAATGTTTTCTCCCTCCAATTTTTTTAAAGAACAATTTGGTCAACTACTGTTCTGAAAATATTCAATACAACTGAGATTGCCAGTTGAGCTCTCTATATGTCTCCTGGAGATAACACTGCTGTGATGAACAGAGAAACAGAAACAAAACAAAACGAGGTAGGTTAAAACAGGAAGCACAGCACAGATACCATTTTGCAACACCTGGATACCACAGGCGGCCATGCTTATAGCTTTGGGAAAAATCCCAGTCAGTCACACAAAGGTTCAAATCATTCGAGTAAGGGTTTATAAGGACACAAGCCAACCTGAACTAAATACATACACATCTCTGCACAGATGCTGTTAACAGTACGTTGGGAAGTTTGGAGGAACATAATGTGATTAGGGTCTCAGAATATTGGCCAAAGCCTTGCCTTCAGGTTCCCTAAAATCTGAGCTGTTAGTGCCTGCTGTGTCTGCGGCAGGCTCAAAGTCTAGTCCCCTGACCCAGTGAGAACACAGGCAGCTCAGAAACATTTATTAGCAATTCTTCTCTGTCACAGTTTTCATCTTGAGAGAGTGGCACCCTCGGGAGGGAGCTGGGTTTCCAGAGCACAGCTGTCATGTAAGCCTCAGCTCCAGGAAAGATCTCAATCAGTCTCAGCCCTAACAAAGTCCAAATGAAGGAACCTCTTAGCAGGGAGGCTTTGTGCCTTGAAGAAAGGACATGTGTATTTACATAGACATATTAGCTCATTTCTCAGAAGCTCCTTTTGGGTGACCCACCTGTCACCCCATCCTTTGCCCTGATCTGTTGCATAATAATCGAGGGACAGGCGCACCCCAGAGTCCCTCCCCAGTCACGAGCCCACTCAACACCCTTCATTCTAGAAAGGGCCGCATCAAAACGGCCTGTCAGACTCACAAAAGTGGTCCTTGATTTTATTAGATTAAGGCTAGTAGTTTAGCCATTTAAAATCTATTTCCCCAGAGAGGAGAAAACCAGCTATTTTGCTTCTCTTTCAAAAATTCATTAGCCAGTAGCACAGTAGCAATAAGAAACAAAACAAACAAACAAAAAACAAAACAAAACAAAAAAACCCAGCCTCTTGGGTCGGTGAAGGCAAGAGATTTCTTAAATTACCCAACTATTCAGTTAGGGCCTTCAGTGCAGGGAGATAAGGTACATTTATTGTGCTGTCTCTCACTACTGGGAATTGGAAATTTTACAACATATCATATCCTTAAAACTAGCAGGCAGACAGAAGTAAAAAAAAAAAAAAAAAAAGACTAATCATCCAGTATGCATTCTTTCCCAAGTCTTACAAAGTAAGGAGGTAAAGAAAACAAAAGGGAAAAAATCAAAAAACAAAAACAAACAAACAAAAAAACCAAACAAACCAAAAGATCCGAAAAGCCAGCATAAACACAGCTTAATCGTAAGAGCACACAACATTGGTTTCTATCCCTAACTCCGAAGGGCACAAGGTCCATCTCTGTCCACAGACAATGCAGCATCCTCGGGATCTCCCGGACATTCCTGCCACCTCTTTCTCTCCTTCTCAACCGGGCTGCAACACTGAAAGAGGGACTATATTGGGAGGGATGGAGGGAGAGGAAACAGGGAAAGCGGTATGTTCAACCAGGCCTTCTGATTCTGCCTCTAGACTGGCATACGTCCACATGAGTTATGTTCTTTTACAATAGAAATAACGCCATGAAGATAAGTGCCAAGTGCTCTTCCGTTACCAGTTCATCATGGAATTTCTGTTGAGGGTCATGAAAAACACTTGGCTACTTCCTCCAGATCGCACGGATGCAAAAAATACCTGTTTGAAATTAAAAACAAGTTAGTTCAGCTTCATGGGTTTTTTTTTCCCCCTTCTCTTCTTCAACTGTCCAGTCATTTTCTCTCACATGTCCTAGAGGGACCACATGTCAGCTAGGTTTCAATGGCCAGTGTTCACAGTGGCTTTTGAGACAGTGCATTGTATGGAAACCCTCCTGCCCTTACTTCTGTTTTCTAACGCTCTTATGTATTGTTGGACTTCTGGTCTGGGACAATGATGACTTCTAGAAAGGTATAGGGGCTATGTTTCTCTCCCTTATAAGTGACATGGAGGCAGATGGAAGAGAATCCCTTTCATTTCCAAAAGTTACGGGCAAAACCGACAGTTGCACAACTTTAGTGTTCAGCTTTTAAACTTGAAAACAAAGACATCAGAATGGCTATGGTTGAATAGGCTGAGGTGTTGAATGCCTGTTCAGTCTGGTGTTCCATGGGTTAACGCTAAGCCTCTCTGCTGACGCTGGCAGACCCTAGGCCAAAGAGATAATGGCATTAATAAGCAGAATCACAGTCCATTAGGTCTGAGCCAGTTCAATCATTTTATTAAAGGCCTGGAAGAAGCGAGCGGAATTTAGATTACTGCTCGCTTGAGCTGAATGTCAGTGAACCACTGCCCCAGGAAAATAATATTTTGGGGCTGCGGCATAGCCCTTCAGTCGGCCAGTGTCTGTGGTCTGAGGAATGTGTGTGTGTGTGTGTGTATGTGTGTGTGTGTGTGTGTGTCACTAGAGAAAGGCTGTGTTATTGGCTACAGAAGAAAGACAAGCTTCTATAAGGGATCAGAGAATCGAAAATGGGGAGGACAGTGAGGTTTTGCTGAAAAGAAAGGGTTGTTGTTGTGCCCAGTTATGGGTTCAGGGACTAAACCAGAGGCCCCAGCCTGAGAGTAAGGGTTGGACCAGGCCCGCTGAGGTGGGTCATCAAGAACTACAGTGTGGTTGTGCATACCCAGAACATTTCATGTATTAGGATCTAGGGACCGCAGACGTGTTGGAGTCTTACCAGTTAAGGCTTATTTCTGACATACTCTGATAAGCCCCCTGGTAACCGTTCTTGTCTCCCACAGCTGCTGTGCACTAGACCACACCATGTCAGAAGCAGTTAGCCAGGGTCAAAGGATCCAGACCCATATTATCAGGGTTGGATGAAGACCAGCCTGGCCTCTGGGAACTGGGGTGAACAAAGAAATGTAAACAGTTCAACCCATCGCATTCATTTCTATGGCCATTTATATCTGCTGCTTTGGGAGACATGGTTGCTAGGCTGAGCATAGTCCCAGAGGACGGGTTCACAAATGTAGATTAGCTGTGAAAGACTCTGGGTTAATCTACAGGGAGGGTGATGAAAAGCATGGCCACTTCAGTATATTCCTGTGAGGTGACCAATCATGCTGGACAGACATGGCTATTTGCACTGGAATGTAGCCCCCCTCCCACCCCGTGACATGTCAGGAGACACATGGCTGGAATGAGATAAGACATGGCGGGTGTTGCGTTTGTGACTACATCTCTTAGGAATGGGAGACAGTTGTTTAGAAGTTCCTATTTCTACATGGCAGATGTTTTACACTTAAGGGTGAATATAATATGAAAGCTAGGTCCCAGTAGTGACTCTTTGAAAGGCCTAAAAGTGGCGATGTAAGGCTGACCCGCCGTGAGATGGCAGGCTAATGACGGGCCAGCTGCCCTAAGTGCATGGGTGAGTCTGCGATGTTTGTGAAATCACCAGAAGGCCCACAGGCCGCCAAAGTTACTAAGAGTCTACAAGGAAGTTTCAGATGTTTTATGTCGCTTTGGATGCATGAGTCATAGATTCTGAATGTTCACATGAATCAAACCAAGCAATGCCATTTCGAGATAGTTGTTATTCAACACAGATGTGACTCAAGTCAGTATAAAGGAAAATGAAGGTTTCACAGGTACCTGGTGGTCTCTTAAAATGCAAACACTAAAGCAAAGTTGAAACGGATTTACCTTATCATTTCTTTCACATAGAAACTTTAACCTTTGAGCTCGCTTATGCATAAATACTCCATCCAAATGTCCTGTTTCCACTGACCGGATCTCAATAGCTTTCTCGCCCCAGCCCATTATCTGATTGGAATGAATGTAGGCTGTCAAAAGGAATTTCCAAAACTGCATTAAAAACATTAGATGGGCAACAACTCACAGCATCTGTTTACATCTTAACCACAAAAAAAAAAAACAGACAAAGGACTTGAGATTAAACAGACAAAGTAAGTCTTACAAGTGTTAGTCACGGAGTGGTGGTTTTTTTTTTTTTTTTTTTTTTTTGTTTGTGTGTGAACTCATATGGTGGTTTCACATTTCTTGACTTTCGTTTCATTTGGGGGGTGTAACTGCTGAAGGAGATAAGGAATGGTTAACCTACCCACAGATGTGGGCATTTCTCCCCATTGGAGCACCACATCCTTAGTGATCCGGCCGTAGGTGTTCACATACACCCCCTCATCCTCATAGCAGACGAGCATTTCCATCCCATCTGTTTTAGGCAAGATGACAATCGCGTGAGGGGTGATATTGCCCTGAATCTAGAAGACAAGGAAAGGCCGAGAATTACTTTGCATTTCAACCAGACTTTGATCTCTAAGAATCGCAAATGAGATCTTATGTCACTTTTCACTGTAGCAATTGAAGTCTACTTTAATTTAACCACTGGTCTTGTCAAAGGCCCTGGTAAACACAAACACAGTTACTTGATCAAGAATCCAACTCACTGGCTCATAACAAACCGTAACAGTGAGTGTGTGGAGTACCTAGTGTGGCCAGCATCGGACCACATGTATACATAATTTCTAGTCCTTGGAAAAGTTCTCCATCGTAGAAATCGCTGTTGCAGATGAGGGAATGAATCTCAGTGTTAATGTAGTTTGACCAAAGCTACACGAGTACTTGGTGGTGGAAGTAGACTTCAAGCATGTTTTCCAGACACTGAAATTCATGAGTTCCCACTAGAACGACTGCTTCTACACAAGGTCGGAGTGTCAGGTGCCTACAAGAAGTCCGTGAGTACATAACCCAGAATATTCACCTTGGGTCCTCCAACACCAGAATGATCTAGATTAGTGATTTCTCTCGGTAAAAAAAAAAATGTTGAATTACCACTGGTCACACTGTTGAAATAAATAAGTGTCGATTGACTGGTTCTATGGAGAGGGAGGTGTTCCTGCTACTCCTGGTTGACAATGTCACATCCTTCCAACATGTGATTGACAGACAGGGCTTCAGAAGACAATCACAGTGGTGACCCAGCATTCTCAGCAAGTTAAAAAGCTATAAAACGCAGCAATGGGTGACAACCGCATGAATGTAAATGCTTCAAAACAGCATGCATAAGGACCGGGGTTCTTTAAAGTCTCAGAATGTTAATGGATCAACCTTAGACTATCTTGAGAGTTTGTGAGCCTTGGGATAACATTCATGAAACATAGCTTATACCACATCAGCTCTCACACATAGATCCATGCAGCATTTCCCTTAAGGGTAATGTTTTATGCGATGTGCCAGTATAGTAATTTGAGTATTATATTGTTAATAAGAAGAACTTGAATATGTTGGGTCTCGAGCCAATTTAGTGATCATGATAATAACCCTACAGAGCAGGTACTTGGAGTCCCATCTTACAGCTGGGAAAGCTGAGGGTCGGAGAACTTGCCTAGCATGTGTACTATTGCTAGGTTCATACATGCTAGAAATGGTGCGAGTCTCACTGCACCTGCCACACCACACCACATTGCCCTCAGGCTGATGAGAAGAACTAGAAATAGAAGAAAAGAGATTTTCTCCAAGAATTTAGTATTACCTAACCGTTCTCTTTCTGTAGCACAGGATAGACCAAACTTCTGTCAAAAACTGCAAATGGGAACTCAGCTATTGTATAACATATGCATTTCAACCCGATGTCCAAAGACAGATGGTAACTCCAAAATAATTTAATTCCTGTGCAACTTAGCTTGAAGGAGTAATAAAATTTACGGACATCATGTCTACTCAGTGATACCAAAGTTCACCACCTTTTACAGATTAGCATAATTTCAAGTAAAAATAGACATAATCAAATCTCTCTACATGCAGGCTGTCATGCAGGGGACAGGAGGCAGTGTGATGCCTGAAACTTACATGGGATGGTATGTAGATATCATAGGAGTTTCCAGAATCAACATCAATTACATGGAAACCAGTGTGTGAGCCAAAAATGACCTTTAACCTTTGACCTTCTTCTACTGTGAGGTCAACAAGCAGAGGCTTGTGCTGAAGATCTGCAAAAGACTTTAAAAATCACCTCATTAGTATCCATACCATTCAAAGAGGTTGTCTTATTTCCTAAGAGTTTCACTTGGCCACAGAAGAAAGTGGCTTTCTTCTCTGAGAAACTAGGAGAAGGTCTCTTTAAGGTTTAGGTGTATTCGTATCTGACTCCAGGAGGAAAGCTGTATTGTCTATTTTTTGTTGCCCTCCCCCCTCCACCCCTTTTTTTGTCTTTCACAGCAATGACAATTTACAGCCATCAATTTTGATCGTGTCATTGTATATTAAAAGCTTGGTGTCTGGATGCTGCCGATCCTTCCTGTATATTTCTGGCCTTTGTCCTCTAGAGAGTGTGCAGTAATCTTTATGGCCCCCTCTTTCCCATGTGATAAGCAGGTTCATCTATGGTTGCTATCATCCAGAACAGACTGGGAGCAGCACTGTGTTAACTCTTTTGAAGATCAATGGGAGCACAATGGTTATGATTTTCCTTCCACGGTTGTCAATTACTCTAAACTTTAATACTACAACCTCAGAGTTAGGTTTGGGTGATGAGAAGAGGAGATGGGGATGCACATCACAGAACACCTGTCTCCAAGGCTTTCACTGGAAAGGAAAAAAGGAGATCTCTAGCCAAGTTTCTCAAAGTCCTGTTTGATTAGCTCCAGGGCCTACGCTCGACAGCCATGAAGTGTTCCTGACTCCCCACCTTGCAATGGGTTCTGTACTTTTATCAGATATTGGGCTCTAGAGGAAGATTTGAGAGGCCATAGCTGACATCAAATACGGTTCTCTTCTCCATCTGTCACAGTCACTCTCACAGCACAGGAAGTCAACACCTTTTGTCCCTGTCCTAGGGGAAGGTTCCACCTCCGGTCTATGCCAGTCTTTTCTATTCAAGCTCTTGCCTCTGTGCTTCCTCTTCCAGGTTGGCTCTGATCTGCTGAGGGGAGCATTCTCTCATGGGCTGTGGCTGGGACCCTGAGGGCAGTGACTCCCGAGTCAGAGTGGGAAGGGGATCTTGATTGAAAAGCTTTTCTGGAGAGAGACTGGCAGCAAAGTAGCGCCACATTAGCTTTGGGAGTTAGCCTTTCACCACTGTTATGAACATAATGTAATCCAAAAGCTTCTCTCAGTAAAGTGGGCCTGTGGAGGAGAGCCCACTTCTGTTGAAGGGTCTGTCATCCAGAGCGCATCACAAGTGGACCATTTGAACTAAAGGAGCACGATGGGAGTGGAGCGATTCGTTCTCTGTAAGTATCGACAAACTCCCTGGGCACTTTTGGTTTTCACATAGCATAGGTGGCATCAGAAAATAAATAAAGATCCCAAAGCCAATTACACAAAATCACAAAGGGAGGGCAAATGAGGACCAGTGAGAAATGCAAAGAGAAAACGGGAGGTACATTCCACTGGCTACGGCTAGGCTGTGATCACACTGAGCACAGCAGTGTGATTGAAAGTGACGGTCCTTCTGATGAGTTGGGGCTCATCCTTTATAATCTGGGCTCAGTGGGACAAAGCACATTACCATATCATTCTCACTGGACCTCAGGAGCACCCTGCCCGTCTGTGATGAGTACAGACCAAGAAAAGGACATCAGGACAGAAATGCCAAGGAGAGATTCAGAGAGGTCTTTATGCAATAGGGATAAACAAAAAGTCAGCCGAGTCTTAGAGAGTTTATTCAGAAACGATAGTGATTGTTAGCAGATATGGAGACCCAGTGCTAACACAGATCTTTCCTTTTCAGATAAAACTTCAGACAGCACTTGACTTTCATTGGCTTCATAACAGAGATTGTTGTGAAATGTTGTGTTTGGTACTTTTCCTGGTAATTGTTCCAAACTAAATTCCTCTTGAAGTCAACAGTTCATAGGCCACCAACGGAGGAGGACGATCACAGATTATAATGTGATGAACTGTATAGTATTTTTTTAATACTTCAGTCTTTTGAAATAATGAATTCAAGAATTGTTTAAAGCAAGTTTTCTCTACATAATAAAACTGGTACTGGCATCTGTGGAAAATAGGACTCTGATAGGAATAGAATTAAACAAGCAATATTCACAGGTACCTTAAATGCCATGAACTTGTGATAAGGTTTAGGGGCCCAAGCATATATCTCCACTGCATTCTTTAAGGCAATCACCAAGAACTTGATCCTTTCATATTTAACTGAAATGGAAAAAAAGGGTAAGAGTTTAGAAGCCACATCAATTTATCCAAGATTTTTTTGTATTAATGAATGTAGGTGCCTGTCTCTGTGTCTTCATAGTCGAGGATGTTGTCCTTGGTATAGTTGGATATTTTTAATGCACAAATTTAACTTTTTTTTACTGTACCCAGTCGACAGAATTTGAAGTCTTTAGATAGTTGACACAATTTGAAGTCTTTAGATTTATGTATTAAAAGATTTTTCTTCATCTAAAGATGGGACTATTTCGGTTTAAACATGGATATTCACTTTGATATGGACATACATCATTCTCTTATGTTAGTTTGCCTGTCTTTTATGCTTACTTGAATATAGTTATAGAAAGATGCTAGAACAATTAACAAACTTTTAGGGACATAAGCTTATCATCTATTATTACTTGCTTATTATTCACATTTGAATCCTAATGCTTAAATGAAATAATTGTTTATATTTCTAATGAAAGATGAAACGATAGGAGCCAGGGGTTCTGTCCGTGGCTTATTTTTAAGGGCTTCATATACTTTGACAAATCTTTTCACTATTTATCAAAATAGAATATTACGGATCCTAACTTGGTGAAATGACCACTGTCTAATAATTTATTATTGCCACAGTAACACTCACCAAGTGCTCACCACGTGAATGAATGAGCGATACATCCTGCTATCTGAGCTCCTAGTTACGGTGGTCTAGGTGTTTCTGATCACATAACGATCAGTATTTACAATGATGACCTTGAAGGAACACACAATTCTTTAAAGCCTTCTGGACTTTTCACTATTGCAGAAATAATCTAATTCTGCAATTAGACAAATGACACATATTCTAATCACTTTGTGTATGAAGTATCTGTACAAAAATATCCTGTATCACAGGAAAGCTAGGTAGGATAAATTTTTTTCATGAAATCTTGGGTTTCTAGTTGGCTCCTTCATAATTTTTTATGATGCGCACTCTTTCTTCCCTTCTTTTTGTGATGCTGGGGACTGAATCCAAGCCTTCAAGTGTTGGGCAAGCACTTTGCCACCAAACTATGTCCCCAGCCAACATGGCTTCCTTACGGACCCATTCTCTCACCTTTTTACCTGAGAGAAACAGATTCACAAAGATTGACACAGCTTCAGAAGAAAAGTTATGCAAGTATATATAGGACAAAAGAAGCATTTTTCACAATTCTTAGATAAACCACTCACTTTTCTGTGGTATTCCTATTTTGCTGTTTATATACAAGATCACATTTGTCAAGCATATCGTTCAAATTCTTTTACAAAGTGATTAGCAAATATTATCATTCGTGTTCTCTACATCTGAAATTCCATAGGAATTTGAGTACACAGGACTAGTTACATACGTCAACATACATCACACGATGCCATTGCTGCCGTGGCTGGAATCTCAGAAGGAAAGCAAAGCAGACAGAACCTGCAGTTACTTGGATAACCAAGATTAAAAAAGTTTCTGATAGTTAAGATGGTCTCTAATTTCTGATAATACTGATCAATTATTGCTCTCTGGTTATACATTATTTTTTGGTTTATGGTTATAGATCAGCACACACATGTGAGGGCAATGAAATGAGGTATCCCTGATCAGAAGTTAGAATGCTAGGAAGGCTGATGGAAGATGTGTAAGTTAAACAGCCTCAGAATTTGGTAACATATTTTTCAGGTATATGCAAGACACAACATTCAGAAATGTTACTATCTCCTGCAATGAGTTTTATGGGTTTATAATTACACAGTCTTGGTTTATGTAATGAAATCTGATCACTAAAATATCTGGGCTGGTAAATGTCAAATGTTAATAGCAAGATACTTCTATTGAAAGGAAATTCTGCAGCTTTTGCAGAGCCATGTTTTGAGTCAATTCTGTTTTTTTTTCCACAGATGCACTTAAATTGCTCCCCCTTTCCCCCTGAAAACAAGCTCAGCTCTGCAATAAAGAAACCCACAGTCTTCAAGAAAGAACCACACGTGGAAATGAACCTGACTGCTACCTGTCCTGGGAACGAGGTGGGCCGTGTTTGATACTTTGCCACACAATTAGATTAAGGTAAGAGAAAATTACGGTTTCAGAGTATGACAAGAAGGGACCAAACAATTCTGATCCCCAAACAAAAGCCCCAGTGGAGCCTGACTATCACCAGACTGCTATGGAAAAACACTCCCCGTGTTCCGGATTGTGAATAGTACCATGCCCATTTAACATCCCTTCCTTCCTTTGACAATCACTACTTAGCTGGTGTCCACGTGCCTGGCCCTGTACCGGCTGCCAGGAAGCAATGCAGACAGGACTGGGGCCATGGTGACATATTCTACAGGCACCCAGTGTTGATGAACCTCATCTCTAGCTCTCTCAGTCACACCTTCATTTTTTTCTAAATAAATGCATATAAATAAGCCCACTGTTACAAAAGATTATAAAGGCTTCTTTGGGGGTACAAAACACAAAGAGCTCAGTATTTATGAGTGGAGGCACAGCTCCCTTACTTGAATAACCCAGTTACTATTCACTCCTTCCTACTGTCAAGATGTCTAAGACGGTCACTTGGAATGAACGTGGAGGAAAAGGACACAGAGACTGTTCTAGAACAGTTGTTCTAGGTGTCATATATGAATAGCTTCATTTTTATTTTCTGAGTTCCTTTACAGCATTTTCCACTTTTGGTCATCAGTCACATAACACAAGTGGCTGGACCAACTCTACAGGTTACAGTTTCAAACCTGTATAGTGCTCTCCCGGGACTGCACGAGGGGCACCTTTGGAGCGATGTCTGAAGCCCCTCTGCCACACCTGTATGGCTGTTTCTCAGTTTAAAAAAGCTCAAATCTTGTGTACATTTCCCAGACCTGCAGAAGTTTCCTTATTCATCTCAGTTCTCAATCGACAAGGTTTTGGCTAAAGCAGTCTGAAGAGTTCAAATACTTTCTGCTCACAGCTAAGACGTGTAGTACACCATGATGACATTTTTCTCTCTTGTCCTTCCTCACGTTCTTCACTTCCTGGCTTCCTGTGTATCTAGGTAGATCTGAACTTCCTGCGAGGAAGCGTCTTTCAACACGGTGAAACATAGTCATAATCTATTCATGCCATTTCGTTTTTTCTTGGTGGGACTCCTGGAACTCTACAGTACCTTGCTCTGCAGGCCTGTGGCAAAGCAGTCTCCTTAGGTTCCCCTGGCCATCATCCTGGGCATTTCCTTTGTCTTTTTCCCGAGCCACTAAATTTTAGTTTTTTATTTTTGGTGGGACACATCCTCCACCCAGTAGCTTTCTCAGAGATGGTGCACGAAATGGAATGTTCTGGAGGTATGTCATGCCTATAAATGTCTTCCTTCTGCTCTTAGAGCTGATTCATGGTTTGATAGTATGATGTTTAATTTTATATGTTAATTTGACTGAGCAAAATCCTGTTCCAACATTTGGGCAAACATTATTCTCAGTATTTCTATGAGCGTTTTTCTGATGTGAGTAGTATTAGAATCAGTAGCCTGGGCAAAGCAGAATGCAGTGGGCTTCAGCCAATAACTTGAAGATCTGACTAGAACAAGCAGGCTGAGTCCTCCTGTCCTCAGCTGAGGTATGAGTCTTTCTGCCTCCAAACTCAGACTGAACCATCACTTCTTTTGGGGGGCAGTTCTCAACCTGTAGGTCACAACCCTCATGGGGTTGAATGACCCTCTCACAGGGGTCTGCATATCAAATATTTACATTACGATTCATAACAGTAGCAAAATTACAATTATGAAGTAGCTACAAAAATAATTTTACAGTTGGGGGGCCATTACAACACAAGGAACTGTATTCACAGCATCAGGAAGGTTGAGGGTCTTGAGCCTGCTAGGTTTCTGCCTGGAACACCACCATCAATTCTTTGGGTTCACAGGCTTTTGGAGTTGAGTTAAATTACACCATTGGCTGTCCTAGGTCTCCAGGTTCCCAACTGAAACATTTTTGGGACTTCTTAGTTTCCAAAGTTCTGAGAGCCAATCCCTTATAATAAATCTCTGCCTCTGTTTGCATTTCCCTGTCTCTGTCTCTACATACGTGGGCGAGGGGTAGCTAACTCTAACACTCTATTTTATTGCTATAAAATAGGATGGAAATAGGTTTTGAGATAATGTCTCATGCATTTACAGGACAAGGATGATCTTGAACTCTTGACCTTCTTGCTTCCACTTCCGCCGTGCTGGGATTGCACTACTACACCTAGTGTACTTTCTCCATCGCTAGGATTAAATCCAGGGCTTGTGCATACAAGGCGAGCACTCTACCAAGTGAGCTACAGCCCGAGCCCCTAGTTAAAAATGATTTTGCCTTTGGAACTTTGAAGCTTTGTTAGCTTTACTTTTCAAGGTTTTAATATCGTTTTTGAAGTCTCAAGATGCTCTGATTCTGGGGACTATTTTACATAAGTTGTTTATTAATTTGTCTGTGGCCTGGGAATTTTAAGGACTTTCTCGTTTCTCGTATACTTAACTACCGTATCATGAGCTTTCTTTTTGAGTAACTATTCTGAGTTCTCAGAATCGTTTTAATCTGCGATGTCAAAGGCATCCCCTCTAGAAGGTGTTCTTTATTTTTTTTCTCCAGTATGTTCTTCCGTCTCTACTTATTATTTTTTATCACTTAACTGAAGTTCGTAATTTGAACTTTTTGGACTGATCTTTTATTTCCTTACGTTTTTTTCTCTCCTTTTGAAAGGGATTTATTTTATTTTTACAATTGTTGTCAAGCGTCTGTGTACGTGCACTTGTGTGTCAGTGCCTGTGGAGGCCGAAGGGGGTCAGATCTCCTATAGAACCAGAATTACAGATGGCTGTGAGATCCCTAACGTAGGCGCTGGGAACCAAACTCCATCCTTTAGAAGAGCAATAAGTACTATTAACGCCCAATTCTTCTCTGTAGCCTCCTGTAAGGAGAGGGTGAAGCCCTGGGTGAACAGCTGCTGTTCACATAGACAAGGCCACGTCAAAGACCCATCGCCTCTGACCCACAAGGATAGCAATGCCTTTCTCAGGTCAGGCTCAGGAACACTGAAAAGCCTCCCCCTGGCCCGTGTGTAGATGTTGATAGCATGTGCCGAAAACGCTTCCTCTTCCAGTATGTTTATAGCCTGAGACTGATGCCTCACACCGAGAAAACCTGCTTCCTTGTTCATCTGTGCGTATTAACTGTCTCCTCCATTAGCTGTATGCAATAAACCCGCTCTCTAGACTGAGATTTTTTAAGAGACATATAAAGCGAACACGCCAAGTCTCCTGGATGCTAGTGCATATCCATCAGAGTGCATCATGCATCTCCTGAGCTTTTCTGTATGCGTGCCTGCTGTTTCTTCATTCCCCATCACCCCAGTCAGGTCACCCCAAAGCTGTCCAGGTCAGGGCAGCTCCCCTTCTTGTTTCAGTTCTTCCTCATAGGCATGCTCCCCATACTCATCTTTTCTCATCTTTAGATGCTTATACTATTTTTATTCCTGCGAAGATTCTTTTTTGTCTCTCACTGACCTCCCCAATCGTACCCCACCTTTAAAATTACCCCTATTTTTCTTTTATAGAAACACTTTTAAAAAAAACAAAAACCTCTGTAAAACATAGTTTCTTCCTTCCTTTTCTCCTTCCTGAATTTTCTTTCATGCCTCATCCTCTGATGTCCTTACTGCCTGTCTGTTCCTTCTTCCTGCACATGAGATCTGCGTATCTGTTTTCTGGTAGAGACGGGCTAATCAACTGGCAGCGGACCCCCTAGAGAAGTAAGGTAGGGAGCGTTCCTTCGTGACTCTAAACGTTAGTACCTGTACATTTAGTTTTTCCAAAGACAAGTTTTTCAGTCTCTTTCTTGGGAGTATAAATGTGCTCCTAGCATTTCGGGAGCTGTATGGGGGAGACCTGTTTATATGTGTGTGTGCAGGTGTGCACCCTCACAAGCGCTCTTACCACCACCCTGGGGATGCACGCTCCTGCCCTCGTGCTGCAGGGCTGAGGACAGTGGTCTGCCTGTGGGGGCGGGGCCAGGTATCTTGAGGACTTTCTAACTTCTCTGCTTTTCAGCAATCCTGTTTTCAGCTCTGTCGAGCACCACTCTCCTGTGGTCTCCCTGTGTTTCTGGTCTTTCTGGGCTCTATGGGGTGGATGGATAATTTTGATAATGCTCCTCACTGTACCCTAAGAATTCAGCATCCACTGGTCTGCTATATCTGATCCCAATCACACAGCCACTCTTTTTCAGTTTCAGAGCCATCTCTTATTTGTGAAGTAGAAGATTTAAACTTATTTTCAAACATTGTAAAGTTACGTGCACTTCTGTGGGGTAATATGAACATTAAACAGCTGCTATATCTGCCAGCCGGGCTCTTGCCAGAAGGTCACCTTCCTTAGCTGTTAGGTCCAGTTTTCTGGGTGTGGATGGGTGGCAGCTTTCTTGAACACAGAAAGGATGCTAGTTTGGAGTACCAGTAATTGTCTACTCAATCCCTTGGGTGGAGCAAGTTCATGTTAAAATCTACCTTGCCCACTGATATCTTTGTGTTAAAGGCATTCGATTCTATTATTGCTATGGAGGAACTTTTTTATGGTCTCCTCCCTCAGACAAAACATCAGACAGTGAATACCTTGTCTGGGGTCTTGATTCCGACCATATAGTGGTGTCAAGTCGGGTTGTTGTACTGTGGAAGTTCTGTTCATTAAGCTATCAAGACCTTAGTATCAGTGAACAGTGACTTTCCTCAATAATTACCTGGAGGACACGTGCTCTGGGTTAGTCCATCAGAGTCAGGACCCTTTGCCTAGGCCATCAGGCTTGCATCTCGGAGAACTGTCTCTGTTCTTTATTGAACCAGTTAGAGAAATATATTCCCATCTACATATTTTCTGTCTTTTCTTCTCTTAATCTGTTCAATCTTGAGGGTTTATTGCATTTTTTTTTTTTACTTTCTTTATTGTTATTTTAGGGTCTTTGGGAGAAGTACATATAAATATTCAAACTGGAGTCTAGCGTTTTATTCTAAATGCATTCTCTGAGTTTCATCTATCTGACTTTTGGAGGAATAATTCAAGTACATTTTAGGATCCGGTAAGATCTTAAAACTGGTGGCACACAACACCGCCAACAGCAGATGGAGATCACTGAGTACATTTACCCAAACCCCTGGGACGGAGCATCTGCCAAACTCTCTGCTCCCTGCACTGAGACTCACCAACTTTGTAATGTATGCAGCCTTCCAAGTCCCCAACTGTGATCCAGCCTTGCTTCTTTTCCACTTCCGGGTCATTGTGCAGTATTCTGTTTCTTAACCATGAAAGATAGTAAACACGCAGTTTGTTCTTCTTTCCTGTTGAAACGACAGAGTTTTAATGTTAAGCTCCGCCTGTGATAGCCTCTTCTCTTTCCTCCCTCACCACCCTCATCTAGTTCTTAAGAGGCATGCGTGTGCCTGTGAGTGCAGAATAACCAGTGTTCTTAGCTCTTCCTAACCCTTACCTCTGTCAGGACTTGTAAAGACAGACTCTAGTATTTTGGTTAAAAACCATACGTTGTACATTTTGTCTTCAAGGGATTTCTTTTTTGAGTAAGCTGCTCTTATTCTATCTTCCCAGGTCTGCTGAGCACGGTAAGTTCTAACTCTCTAACAGTCTCAGAGAATTCTGGATCTAATCTCATAAAGGAATGCTGGCAAATGGGCATTTTCGCCTACCCTCTCATTTTCTCTCTCCTCTCTTTACCTCCTCTCATCCTCTCTTTATCCTCTTCTTCCTTATAGCAAAGTCAATTTTTAACAGTTTTATTTAACTGGGAAGATAAAGGAATTTATCAAAAGGCAGGGAAACAAATTCAATAAAGCAATTTGAGTTTAGAGAATGATACTAGACAAAGTTATGGTGCTGAGGTCACTAAAAAGAATATTAAATAAAAATATCAAAGAAGAAAAAAAAAAGATGTAGACTTGGAATTAAAAAAAAAAAAAAAAGGTTAAATGTTCCCTTTGGTAAAGTGATTCAGAGCACGCACGGGATGATAAAACATGAGCTCCATGGCATATAAGATTTTATGGAGAGGAAAATTAATGTACTCCACTGGATTATCAGGGTACCAGAGGGTAAAATGTACATTTCTGTTGCTCTTTCTTAATGAGAAATTTAGGCTTGTGAATTTTATTTCTCAGATATTTTCCATTGCCTTTCAAGAGGTTTTTATGTTCTACAGATGGAATATGTACTAGAAGAAGAGAATTCGTGAGCGCATCCCTCACTGGTTTGACAGAAGATTGCAATGAAACTTAAGCTGTGGGAAGCACGACACAGCTGCTATTCATTTGCGTGTGCGGAAGCTCAGCGCCCAGGTGCGCATGATCGCTACAATGAACATAACCGGTGCTCCGTCTTCCGATGCCAATAGGGTCTGGGCAATTCAGGAATCTTCCTTCTTATTTTTATTATCTCTTTTCTCCCTTTGTGCTCCATGTTAAGAGGAAATAGTTGCACAGTGAAGGATGAAGACATGTCACTAGCAGGAAAATAGAGCCTGAACTTGAATTTTCTGGAAGTAATTCCACTTTGGATAGGTGGCAGACAGAGGTGTAGTTTTAGTTTTGATTTGGGAGTACTTAAAAAAAAACACACACACACATAGAACTCAATGCAAGTCATAGTACAATCGCAATTT
Source organism: Cricetomys ansorgei (assembly GCA_026225945.1). Classification (NCBI taxonomy): domain Eukaryota; kingdom Metazoa; phylum Chordata; class Mammalia; order Rodentia; family Nesomyidae; genus Cricetomys; species Cricetomys ansorgei. The sequence continues at coordinate 7,128,029 of JAMJFZ010001121.1, read as the reverse complement.
GCCTTGGCTGACCTTTATTTTCAATGACAAAACCCCAAACACTCAGTAGAAAAGTTAAACAAAGCGGGGATTATATGTCAAGAGATTTCATTTTCTCAAGCCACAAGCACACCTGCAGAGTTAAACTTTCATCTTCAAGGTTGATCCCAGAAGCCCTGTTTGGTCTCTTTGTATCATGAAGATGAAGAATAGAGCTCATAACCTAGGTTGCATGATGGGAATATGTCAGAGCCATCAATATTGAATGTCCACATCTTATCCCAGAGGCTCTGGCCCTGGTCTAGGGGGAAGCTTGGGTTCTCACATCTTCCAAGCGGTCCTAACACATAAGTAAGGAGGGAGGCGGGCAATTTGTTCAACCCTTTCAAATACCACCAGGAAAAACAAAAAAACACCTTCTCATCAATAAACTGACTCCAGTTGCATCTTTCACTTGCTAGTAATGAGACTTACTTGCAGTCTAAGGAGGTTTTTTTCCCCATTTTTTAAAAGCTATTGATGTTTGTAAAAATGTGGCAGTGAGGATAAAGAGGACTTTGTTCTCCAAGTAGGATTGGACTTTACTCTCCCTGTAGAATTGATTACCCAGTAGTACAACTGCCCTCAAAATACCAGTGGTCAGGAAGTACACATTCTGAGAAAAAAGGCTAAAGAAACTTCTGCTTACTAAATTCCCCTCCCGGGAACCTATCTACATTTTGATATTCTTCCTCTCAGAGTCTGATAGTAACTTAGTGCAGACAGCTTAATAAGATTCTTGCTGAGTCCTAAGAGAGGCACAGCTCTTGTGATACAGGTCTGCCTCACTCAGGTTTAACGCACAGGGAAGTCTTCCCTATGCCCCTTATCCGTGTTCAGTGCTGTACCATCTTCTGAGGTCCTTGGATAGACCAGGGCAGGGCTTCTTCAGAGACCAGGATGTCACCTTCCCGCCTGGGCACTCCGGGAGGAGGGGAGGCAGGTCAGCTTAGTAACATACCTGATATTGTCACAAGAACATTTAGTCCTTCTAGTACATCCATCTGCTGAAATCGCCTCCGGTTGATCAGATTGTAGACTTTGCCTTGGCCACTTCTGTCCAAAAGCATCAGGCCATTTTCAGTTCCCACCAGAAGGTTTACACCTGCAAATTTAAGAAGCACTCAAAGACTGGCTTTTTATGGGTTTTAGTCAGTTTTACCTGGATCCCTATAAAGGGATCTGTGCCATGGAAATGAAACTTTCATGGCCAGGAAACTGTGCCATGCTGATGTAAACAAATGGACAAGTAATATAGAGATTGAAGGTGTTAACCCAAGTTCACTAAGAGCTACACCATTCCTCTAGTAACAGCTGCAGGTTTATTCTGTGAAGCGGAAGCAGCATGCACCATACCTGTTCATTCACTACTTAGCTCAGAGAGTGCTCACCAAGAGAAGCCTTAGGCAGAGCCGTGTAAGTAAGCAAAATTGCTCATTTTCCCTCTTTATGGAGAGTTTTCTCTTCCTTGGCTCTCCCCATACATCCAATGTCTTTCTTCCCAGAGCCTCCCACACCTATTCATCAGTGATTTCTGAGGTCACCACCCTGTCCACCTTCAAAATAGAAAGGTTTCCACTTCCTATCTATCACTCTGTCCCCATGGAAGCCTTTTTCCTCCTCACACACACACTGAAGCTTTTGCTCTCGGGCAGGGAAATGATAAGATAGTTCACAGGAAGCTAAGTCATAGAAATATTGACTTGAAAGAATTCTCAATCATCTAATTCGATCCTAGCACACATATAAGCAGTGACATTTATCCTAAAGCTGGAAGATAAGTCATTTCATCTGGATAATAATAACCCTAAAACTTCATACCTAAAGGAATTAGTCATCCACTTACTAAAAGGTATCTACATTCTAATAACATGAGTATCCACCTGCCAAGCCCTCCCTGTGAAACGTGGTTATTTTGTTCTCTAAATCTCACCTTCTGTTACAGAGCTACTGTGCCCCACATGGAACAATTCCCAGGCTTCAATATTCTTCAATATTCTTGCTAATATGGTAAATGCTTTTAGCCTTATAAAATTATGATATCCCAATCGAAGCCTAGCAATGAAGGATCACATCCTGATCTTCCTTTGATGTTGTGAGTAACACAGAACAAGACTGGTAAAATCTCACCACTTATACTGAGTTGAACCCAGCTAATATCTGCAGATCTACTTGATGAGAACTTCACACTGATATTTCCAACTGACAAGGAAGGCTCATAATTGGCTGTCCTTTTTTAGTTCTACCCAGTTACTGCTGACAGTGGGGCCTTGGACAAGTCACTAAAATATGAAGGGTTCGCTTTTCAGTTGTGAAGAGAAGGTAATGCCATGAGGCCCATTGCAGGATACTACATGGATCACAGAGGTAGAATATAGGGTGCCTTTTATAGTTCTAGGCACAGAGTGGCTTTGTATTGAGTGGTGGTTAATTCTGTGGCTGATATGTGCCCATCATTCTACATGCCATCTTGAGTACCAGGCCCCTTCTACATACAATCTACTTTTGGTCACTCGATGTCAGTTCTCTAGCACCTATGATTCGCCTGTGCTTTCTGATGATCAGAGCCACAGGCGTTTAACACTGGAAGGCAAACTGATTAGTGAATGAAACAAACAAACAAACAAACAAAACAACAACAACAAAACCATCAACATACCCCACAGAGCCGCACAAAGTATTTCTGAATTGAAGCGTTTCTTGTATTTTCTGATTTCTGGCGTGTCACTATGAGGGCGAATGTTTGTCGGGTTTACATTTACCACTGAAATCTTCCTTGCTTCGTTGAGTTTGGCCTGTTCTTGCCTAAGAAGTTCGCTAGTAAACAGGGCTTTGAGAGAAAGAATTAGAGATGTCAATATCATCTTAACAGACAGTCTGGGGAAGTATGGAGGAAGGGCTTGGCTGAATCCATTTCTATTTTATACTCTTTTTAGTAGAACAAAGCATGCCATTTACAGAAGTAGTATTTTTTTCGTTAGCATATCAAGCTTACAGACACTCCTTCGGATGTTGTAGAAAATTAATATTAATCTCACAGAGTCAAATATGCCATTTGTGTAATTACAAGCAAGGAATAGTTCCTTTTTGAGATTTCACATAAGCTGACTTCCACGATTAGTGAGTTACAGAAGGTGAAGAAACAATCCTCTGAGCCAGACCTCTGATGGAAGCACAAGCCTGGAACTCAGCACGTGGATGCTCAGCACACTACTGCGAGCATAGAATTGTACTCAGAAACCGTTTTTTGAGAAATACGCGGTAAGTTTGTAGACTTCTGTGGGGTGGCTTTACCTACTCTCCTGGGATACCTCTGGGTTTCTTCCAGAAACATAATAGAAAAAATTGCAAGGGCGGGGGGAGAAAGTAATTTGCTTTGGGAGTTCCAGAAAATACTACAATTTAAAACATCTTTATCTTAAGATAGGGCATAGCAATGAACGGGCTAACCACTGAGTTAATGATGAGTTTTGTCCCTGAGCTGTACTGGGAAGGAAGCCTGTTTCTAAATCACCAGGGCCAGCGTGCTTACCGGCAGCAGAGGACTCATCATCCTCTTCGTCTTCATCAGTGGGTGATGTCTGGTACACTCTGGGGTCCACGAAGGGGGTGAAGGAGGCTTTGGTGCTGCTTCCCATACCATACTGATCAAAAGGCAAGGAGGAGAACTCAGTTGTGCAGTAACAGGCGGCACCAACATAGCTTTGGTCAGACTTGACAGTGACTACAGACTCCTCTGCTGTCCTGTTGACACTCTAGTCCCTAGGCAAAGCGTGGGCCTCTGTCCAGCCTCTCCCCATTCTGGTTACTCTCCAGACACTATGTGTGTGTAGGGCTTCATTAGTGATCAGGCTACCAATGCTTCAGAAAGAATATTGTATTTTGCATGGCAGGTCGCAACTTAATATTTGTATTACTGCCACTGATCATTATGACGACAGAATTTATCTCCACTTTTAAGTCCAGTCATCATGTGTTGGCCAAACAGTCTTAAGAAAAGCAAATTCTAAGGGATGTTGATACAGCAACACTCCATCCTGAAACCCATCAGCTCAAGAGATTCCCTCTTGGATGGTAGCCTTCGGGCCCTTCCACTCTGGCCTGATGAAGCATGTGGACTTGGATCTGCTCTAACAGCTTTAAACTTTTTAATCTGCAATTATTTATCCAGGGATTGATGTTTCCTTCCCTTGGTGGCAGAGGATGCTTTTTATGTGGGGACTTCATGCATCCACTGGATTTGTATGTAATATGACTTAAGGGCTTACTTTAAATAAATCTTTAAAGGTGTAGACCACAGGATAAAGGCACAAAGTCACAGCTGGATTAGGGGCTTATACATTTAATATTAGCATTTGGTATCATAGTGTAATTGAATTTTGTCAACAGAGGCTTTATGACTATTTGTCCATTTGTCTGTTATGTTCTTTCCTTCTATAGCACCCATCATGAGTATGTACATGTGTGAGTGTAAGATGTGTACATGTGTGTATGTCAGAGGTCCCTGCCAGGTGTCCTCCTTGATCACTCCTCAACCTTATTTTTTGAGACAGTCTTTGGCTGAACCCAGAGCTCCCCATCTGGGTTGGCTGGCTGGCCAATGAAACTGTCCCTGCTCTCCCTGACTTCTGGTGCTGGGGTACAGACATACATCTCCACACCTGGCTTTTTACATGCATGCTGGGGATCAGACTCAGGCTTTTACGCTGCTGAAGCAGGCACTTTGCCAACAAAGTCATCTCCCAGACTCCACACTTATCCTTCAGTATCACAAACACATCTGTATTCAACATAGTAAGACTCCTTTGTGGGTATTCCTGCTTTAGGTATAAATCTTCAGTTTTGTTATTAGATTTTATTTAAAAACAAATCAACATTGCTAAGCCCTAGTCATCTAGGGACAAACTTGCAAACATCCAATTTGATTTCCTAACTCACAAAGATCCAACTGGATTCCCTTCAAGATTATCCCTCTACCCTTTAGAATCAAATTCCTTCCATCCTCCTCAGGTAGGGGCCCCTCTCAAAAGAAGTTATTTTTACATATATTTTCTCTTTCATCTTTAGAAGTCCAGAAAGGAGATGGTAAAACTGGTAAAGCATTTCCTCTTGGAGCTGGGATAGAACAACCCTGTTCTGCAGGGCCTGTTCTGCAGGGGGTCTCCTTGGTACTGATATCAGACTTTAGAATTTTCAAGGTGTCCCTGAGGCATGTTAAGAGCAAGCACATTACAGAAACTCAGTGTGTGGGTAACGTCAAACCAACAGTGCACATACTTTACAAAAACTTTGAGGGCCTATGAGTGAGTCACTGGACTCTCATGAAACATGACATAACCTTGAATTTACCCAATGATGTCTAAGACCTGTGCTCACTCAGGCTTTCCTAGGAATGCTTTCACATGGGACAAACATCTTATTTCATTTTCCTTGTGCAACTTGGAGAAAAGACTGGCCTTTGTTCACTTATAAAACATGAAGAACCTATCTTACATGAACAAATCATTTCAACTTGGTTTTATTTAGGTCAAGCTTAGGTTGACTAAATCAATGCAAATACAAGTCAGAAATGTTGGCTTTGAAATCTCACTAGTCTGTAGTTTCTCCCAATGGACTCCCACAGGAAGTCCAAGTTCTAGTTCAAACATTGTAGTAAATTAGCTGAGTTTTAACCCCACTAACCCCATTTAATCCCACTAAATTTAAGCACTCTCAAGTCCCATCCACAACACAGGAATTAGGCCAGATAATACATGAGAACTTTTTGTTGCTGTATCTTTCATTTCTCTTCTTATTGGCATTGAAGCTATATAGCAGTAACCAATCAAACATGTTCCAGAGAGTTTGGTAAAGCCCTATTTTTGATGACATCAAGGTGAAGAGCCCCACCGAGGAGAACAGAACACTCATGGCTACTGCCTGGCACCTACTTCAGCTCCAGAATCCATCTCCTGGGAATGGGTGGAGACACGTCCCAATCCCTCGGTGGGAGTCCCAGCTGGGGAATGGCTCTGCTGCACAAGGTCTGGGAGATTGATGTGGCCGGCAAAGCCATTACTGTCGCTGTGGCCGGATCGCTTCTTCTCTTCAGCTGTCTGAGGGGTGCAACACACAAGGGTCATTAGAGAGAGGAAACAAACTAAAGAGTGATGTCACTCCACACATCCTAGATGTGACAGGTTCTGAGCTGTTCTCCTGGGAGCATAAGATGGTACACAGATAAATACCTCTGCACAGACACAATGGACTCCAAACTCCAAACTGATCTACTGGGGACTATAGGATGGAAACAGTAAAATGTCTACTTTGCCTAAAAAATAAAGACATTAAGCTTTGTTAATATTTAGTAAGTGGACTGGCTTTCAGGATTCATGGTACTGCATGAAGGATGACACAGGATGGAGGGCCAGAGTCAGGGCCAGACCTGCCAAGTTTCTTTTCTGCAGTGTGTGTGTGTGTGTGTGTGTGTGTGTGTGTGTGTGTGTGTGTGTGTGTGTGTATTACCAGACAACTGGATTTACAGACCATATTGTCAGATTGTATTGAAACAGTTGTCCAAATCCAGCTGGAAAGAAGCACGTGGGTGAAATGATACCAATACTCTCCCCTTCCAGTCCCCCCACCACCACACACTGTACCACACACATTAAAAAAAAAAAGTATTTCAAGAAATGCAGAGATGTTATTTACCCAACTCACAGGGTTCTTTGCTATACATAAGGTCAAAACAATGATTAATCAGATCTGACAGGAATTTCAAATTACTGAAATGATCTAGTAGATTCTTTGAAAATAGGGACTTCCATCTTTATTGTTAATGTTCACCCTTTCAGCAAGTGATTGTTCCAGTTGGTGATGTGGGGGAGTAAAGAGATACGGTCATTATGACTGGAAAAGCATTTGAAGCGTTGTCTGTAGCGTTCCTTGTAAGCACTTTTTCAAGATAATTTATAATGTGGGACTGGAAAGATGGCTCAGTGGTTAAGAGTACATACTGCTCTTACAGATGACCCAAGCTCAGTTCCCAGCAGCCAGCATTGGGTGGCTCACAATTGCCTGTAACTCCAGCTTGAGAGCATCCAACATCATCTGGACTTTGTGGGCACCTGCACTCACATGCACACACCCACACATATATACACACATAATTAAAAATAAAATAATATTTAAAAAGTATTTTATAATGCATATATTGATGCAATGGGAAAGAACTATAAAATTGTTATTGATAGGAGTGCACGAGTTAAATATTTAAAACCACTCCTCTGGAGATCAGCCTCCTCCCTAAATCCAAGGGAACAAAAAAGAACAACAGAAAACCCCCAAAGACAGTGCTTCTAATTGGCTAGTTTTGCAATCTCCCCACTCCTATCTAAGTGTCACTCAGTACCCACAGATAACCGTTCTCCGTGTCTCTCACTCTCTGTCCCACCCCACCTCTGGTAACTACCATTCATTCCATCCTCAGCTTGTATGAGATCGCTGCTTCAGTTTCCAGATATGAGAGAGACTATTTCACTTGACATAATGATCCCCACTACCATCTGTCATGTCATAAATAACAGGATCTCACTCTTTTTATGGCTAAATAGCTTTGCATTTTGTGTGGAGACCACAGTTTCTGTATCTATTTATCAGGCGATGGATGCTTAGGTGGCTTCCGCTTTTTGGCAGCTGTGACTGGCGCTCAACACGGGACTGCAGGCGGACCTTTGACATATCGATTTCATTTGCTTTGGACAATTCCCCAGTAGTGGGACAGCTGGATCACATGGCAGTTCTATTTTTAATTACTGAAAGACATCACATCAAGAATATGCAGAGTCCTTTTCTCCACACCCTTCTCAAGACTTGGTACTTTCAGTCTGTTTGAGAGTAGTCATTCTAATTTATTTTTTTTTGATTTCTGTTTTGATTCATGTCTCCTTGACAACTAGTGAGTATGATTATTTTCCCATGTGTCCAGTAGCCATTTACACATGTTCTCTTTCGAGAAATCCCTGTTGCCCATTTACAAATTATTATTATTTTTCTAATGAGGTTTCTGAGCTCCTTATAGACTGACTCTACATGTAAATGCACTGGTGACTATCTCCCCCTGTTCTGTAGTTTGCCCCGTGACTAACTATGCCCTTTGTTTAGTATGTAACTAGTTCACTGAGGATTCCTAGGGCGGACCCAAGTAATGATTTCCATCCCTCTTTCTTTCACACTCCCTTTGACTCCCTCCCCTCCACATCTCTTAGCTCAGCATTGCTGAATGCCTACTAAATAAGAAGAGATTTTATGGAATGCTTAACATGGAACAGCTGGGAACACGGCAGGTATGTTCCCCACCTTCTGAGGGTGGTATTGGCAAGAATGCACGCATAATCTTTAATATTCATCATCAACCTGACTGAATTTGGAATCACCTAGGAGACTCACCTCTGGTGGTCTTGTGAGCTGTGTTTACAGAGAGCTTTGACTGAGGAGGGGAAACCTACCCTAAATATGTTCTGGGTGACCAGTATGAGAAATGGGGGAAAGGAATAGGAAAGCCTGACAAACACCCCCTACTCTCGTTTCCTGACTGTGGAAGTCACCAGCCAACTTACTGTCCTGCCACCGTGACTTTGTAACTGATTTCTGACACTGTGTCTGAGCTCTGAAGCCTGATTTGTTTGGAGTCAGTTGTAATTGTTATTTTTTCACTTGTAACTGAAGGCTGGCTCTTGGTTCTCCTCCTCCTCTGCCCCAACTGCTACTGAGACAGATTCTTAACTTGGAGCTTTTTAACCCTATAGCTCTGAAAGGTTATAAAGGAAAAGAGAGAAAGGAAGAAATCCTCACAGCCCCTTCTAGCTGTCTTTACAGCCTTCTGGCTGTCTAAACCTGAAGAACTGGACTAACTTCTAAAATCTTTTATCCCATTACCTGTCTCATGACATGCTTGTCCATCAACATCCTCCACCACTGACAGCTCCAAAAGTCACTGCCTCTTTCATCCTTAAGCTGTTTCCAGAAGTCCAAGTGGTACCCACTCATAAGGAAGACTGCATGGTACCAAAATCTTCTTGGCAAAGCGCCCTAGTACATGCCTTTCCTACCATGACACACTGTTCTCTTGCACCCTGAGCCAAAGCAAAGCCCTCCTTCCTTAAGTAGCTTTGCTCAGATACTTGGTTAGGGAGAAGGAAAAACGACCATGCTCAGCTTCCCCCAGACTCTGTACCATTTCTGGCCTGTACTTTCTTCTGTCTGGAAATACAAGTAGCCACTTCTTTGGTGTGTATGAGACAGAACGGACTCCTGAGATCCCAGAGGGATGTGAGTCATCTAAAAGGAAGCCTGAGGAATGACTGGAAAGCATAGTGTCATCTGTTTCCAGGACTACAAACTGGACCGGCGAGGGTCCTTTCCTCAATTCATTTTGTCACAGTGTTCATCGGGAGCCTGCACGGGTGCATATTCTCAGCGTTGAAGAGTTGAACATTTCATCTTCTGAATGGCATTTAGAGAGTTCAACTCTCATCTATCTTAATGTCCTTGCTTTTCATGTGCGCTAAACAGCCTTTCCCTCTTTCCAACTTCCGTTCAGTACTGAAAAGCCTTTTGACATTTTCTCCCAATTTCCCCAAAGCATAAATCACACCTTGTCACTTAGAATTTTTCACTTTCTCTTGTATCAGTGGCATTTTCTCCCAGGGCTTGAAACTCACGAAGACACACTGGTTATTAAGGAAAGACTTGAGGGCCAACTAGGGATGTAGCTCAGAGATTGAAAAGCCCGAAGCAATGACCCTTGAATCTGCCCACCTCTGAGTCATCATCCCTTGGTTCAATCAACCAGCATCTTCTCATCAAATACCTTCTGTGTGCTAGGCTTTCTCCTGGGAACACAAAGGTAATTGAACAACAGTCCTGCTCTCTTGAACCTCATTAAGAGAATCTCAACCTCTCTCATTTTGATGTCCTCACCATTCCCACGAGGATGAGCACAAACATGCTCTGTATTCCAACATATGCCAGGTGCTGTGTTTGAGCACTGTACCATGTGACTTTGAGTCCTCATAGGGACGCCATGGGCTAGCTTCGTTAGCCCCACCTCACAGAACGGCAGTGCAAGAGAGCCAATTAACTTTTCTCGAGTGAGGTTCTAAACTTAGGCTGTCTGGTGGTAGAGCCCAGTGGCTCTGGGATGCACCATTGCACTGTGAGAGCTCAAACGTCATAGATTATTGTGCAGAGAGTGGAAACCTGTGACAAGCGGGACCGAATTCCCAATAAAATTGACCGTGTAGACTGGGAGATGAGGACCAGTCTTTGCCAGCAGCCAAACTGGGCTATGGTGGGGATCGTGTAATGGAGGGAGAAGAGGTGAGACCACAAGTATGCAGAGGGGAAGAAAGCACGTCTGTGGAGAGACAGCAGAGAAGGAAGGAGGCAAGTAAAGGGGCAGGCAAGGAGATACAGGCAGCAGAGGGCACGTGACAGCCAGCTAAGCCTTTGTCTCTTTAGCTTCAGGTTCCCCCCCTCCTACTAGGGTGGGGGAGGGGTGAGTAAGGTACTAGTGAATACCCTACTAACTCTGTCTCGAGTTTCTTCCATGAGATGTGCACATAGCTTGTGAATTTCAACTCTTTTTTTGTGTGTTATGACGCTGCCCCACACTTTTCTCTCTTAAACTCTGTAAAAGTGTGTTTTTTTCTCTTTTAAATTTATAATAAGAAGAAGCGTCGTGGTACCAACTAGTGTTCTCATTCAGCTCGGTAGGTGGATAGATGCCACAGGGAATGTAAATAGCTTTGGGAACGTACTATAGACAGGCATCCATTGAGTCCTAGGAAAGGCTTCTAGAAGAAGGGGAAGGCTGAGTCAGAAGAGAATGGGAAGGAGCAAGAAAAGCCGAGGCGCACTTCTAGGAGGCGGGCCCTCCATAGACGAAACGGCTGGTAAGAGCTGACGTGGCACACTAGAATAGAGTCGAAAGTGGTTCCCTAGAGGTGTCAGATAAGACAGGGAAAAGCAGGATAGCAGCCAGGGAGTGCACTGCAGGAGCACTTTGTATGTGACACGTGACATGACCATAGGTCTAAGGCCAGTAGAGTCTTTAGAACTTCTTTTCTCCTCACAAAAGAATGAGTTGAGGGGGTCCCTGATGCTCACCCCATGGAAGTGAACTAACAGTATCCTATAAACTAAATCTTATAATAATATCAAATTTAAGTTTTTAAAGTTTTTTTTTTTTACTTTAAGCTGAACTAATTTTTTAAATACAGGTGTTTTTAAATGGATTTCTTTTACCCTCAACGCTTATTAGATGATTGATTTTATGTGCCAACTTAACTGAGCCAGAAATAATTAAACATTATTTCTGGCTGTGTCTTTCACATGGCTCTGAGCATCAAGAAAACAAGCATTTGAGTTGATGCAGTTGGTAGGTAGACTATCATTCCCAAACTGTTAGTAGGAACCAAGAGATCTGAAATGGAACAAAAGGCAGAAGGAAAAAAAAAGTGTTTAAAAGAAAATGTTGGTTGGGCGGCGGTGGCTCACATCTTTAATCCCAGCACTGGGGAGGCAGAGGCAGGCAGATCTCTGTGAGTTCGAGGCCAGCCTGGACTGCAGAGTGAGTTCCAGGACAGCCAGAGTTACAACAGAGAAACCCTGTCTCAAAACAACAGCAACAACAATAACAACAAAACCAAAGAAAAATAAGAAAAGAAAAAAGAAAGAAAATGTTATGTTCGATGTGCGTGGGTGTATCTGTGAATGTGGGCCCATATACCATGGCACACCCACAGAGGTCAAAGAGCAACCTAGGGTGTTGTTCCACACTCTCCGGCTTATTTGAGGCAGTCTTTTGTTGATCAGTGCTGTGTAGTACAGGCTAGCTGAACCACAACCTCTGGTGATTCTCCTGCCTCTTCCTCTGCCTCTGCCTCTGCCTCTGCCTCTGCCTCTGCCTCTTGTTTCACCATAGAAGCACTGGGATTACATATGCATACCATCAATTCTGGCTTTACATGGGCTCTGGGGTTTCAAACTCGGGTCCTCATGCTTGTGTGGCAAATTTTTTTCTTTTTTTAATTCACTAAGCCATCTCCACAGCCCATGACTTGCACTGGGATTCAAACCAGGTGCAGGGATCATTGGAGTTCTTGTCCTCCATGATACACAAACCATTTCCTCATAATCTCCCTCTCTCTTTCCCTCTCTCCTTTTTATCTCCAGCATTTTGATTAATCTAGTTTGTTGTTTTAAGACCCACACTTTGGGACTCAGGAGTTGACTTAGCTGATGAAGGGCTGGCCTTGAAGATCTGGCAAGCATGAAGATCTGAGCTAAATCTTCAAGACTCTTATAATTCTAGAGTTTGGGAAACAGAGACGGGTAGACCTCTGGGCTTGCTGGCCAGACAGCTTAACTTACTTGGTGAGCTCCAGGCCAGTGAGAGACCTTGTCTCAGTAGACAAAATGAGGGTTGGCACTTGAGAAAAGACACCGAGGTGTCCCTGGCCTCCATATGTATACACACACATGTCTACCTACTTACATGCACACACAATAAAAAGTAAAACTAAAAACCTACACTTGATAAGAGCAGAACTTGGAAACCGAGAAGACAAATGGTCTGACTGGCCCTCAGTAGATCAAGCTCTCGTAAGACACAGGCACCTGTGATTCTGAAAGTGTTGGTGGTTGTGTCATCAAATGCTGGCTGCTCTGAATAATAGGGAATTATTCAGATGTGGCCAGCAACAGAAATGAATTTGTGGCTCTAAATGTCTCCCTGGAGATACTGACCCTGTCATAAAGACTCCACCATGCTAGGAACTGAGTTGTTTCCATTTAAAGGTAAGGAATAACTCACTCTAGAACATTTCTTCTTGTGTGGGTAAGCTACCCTGATAGAAACCCTGTACCTTTGCATTAAAATAACCCATCCACCATGCTGGGAACTTTATATACCAGCACCACACAACGCCAGTGCTAGCAGCCAAGTCCATTCTTTATGACAGGCATATGTGAAAGCATTCTTCAAAGTCTATGTGAAGGATTCAACAGGAACATAAAGCAAAACCCTAGCAAGTTGCTGTGCGAGCTAGTCTTCTAGTTATAGCCACACAGCCAATCATCACTTCAAAGGCTTTATTCATCTGGAAACTACAGCTTCTTTCTTCCTTACTGAAGTGAAAGGCCTCTGCCTTGTTGGAGAGCGAAGTTTGTGAATGGAGTTTCCTAACCCTACCTATCCGATTTGAAGAGGGAGAATGACCAGTGTCTGTTTATGCCTGAGAGGGAAGGGTGAGTTGTGATAAGAAGCAAGAGGAGACCGGGCTTTATGGTGATAATGAAATAAACTAGTTAACTGTTATCAAACACATATATTTACTAACTAGCCCATTTCACGTTCCCAATCATCCTATAAAACCTATGATAGTATATACAAAATGTGTGTGTGTGTGTGTGTAGGTCTGAAATTGATGCAAAGTGCCTTTCTTGCCCACCCCTCCCTTATTAGCTGTGGCACGGTCTCTCCACCAGCCCAGAGCCTGCTGATTCTGGCTATCCCAAGTAGTCAGCTTGCCCCAGGGGTTCCCTCTCTCTGCCTCCTGAGTGCTGAGATTTCAAGTGGCTACCACACCTGCTTGGCTTTTTTTGTGGGTTCTAGGAATCTAAATTCTTGTCTTCATACTTGCGTGGCAAGCACTTTATCCACCGTGTCACCTCCGTAACCTATTTAAGAACTTTTACAGAAGAAAAAACAGATGGAGGGAAAGATGCGGTGACGTTTCCCAATGTCACCTGCCATTGTTTCCTTCTCAAACTTGCATGAGATGAAAAGAGGAGATGGGTTCCGGTTTCTTTGGGGCACTGCAGGGGAACAAAGATACCGCAGGGGACGCGGTGGAAGGACAGTTGAGAGGGACTATGTGCTTGCCACCAAATAAAATCATGTTTCTAGACTTAAGTAACAAAAAACGTCAAGAGCTGGACTGAAGCTCAGCAGTTTGGAGCACTGGCTGCTCTTTCAAAGGACCTGGGTTCCATTCCTAATATCCACAGGACAGCTCACAACTGCCTGCAACTCCAGGCTCGATGGATCGGATGTCTTCTTCTGGCCTCTGTGGACATTAGACTTGCACCTGGTGTACAGACATACACGCAGGCAAAAACACACATACATATAAAAGTAACTAAATAAAAATGTAAATGCCAAAGGTAAGCTTCTTGGTTGATTTTTGTGTTTCTTTGTTCTCTAGCCTCAATAGCTTACTCCCTACCCCCCAAATGTTAATTTAATGAGGTACAAAGATAGCACAATTTCTTGTAACTACTGAGCATTTTCTACAAAAATCCATAAGGATGAAGCCATGGGGGAAGAGGCTCACAAAACCACCACTGCTATTAAGAGAGGCCATTTATTTCTGTTTTCCTGGTGTCGGAAACATCTGTGTTTTCCAGTTTTATGTCCTCAGGCTCAGATTTTATATTGTGATTCGCATAGCTCCTATTGAAGAATTGGGACTAATGTAATTATCACTCTGCAAAAACTTGGGGGGGAGGACACAGAAAAGAAGATGGCAGACAATTTTTAAAGTCACTCAACCACTCCGAAGCACAGGTTTCTATCCTCTCCTCTAGCCAGCATGCTGACAATATGAGCTATAAGCATTCTACGTAAAAGCTTGAATAGAAAAACCACCTAAGGACTGAACTTCCTTTTGACAGCTGTTACACCAACTCACCTCTCTGATCATCAAGGTCCCTTCTCTTGAAATACTGCTGCCGAAAGTATCCGCATGAGAAGTCTCCAGCCCATGTGTCCCGACCATTCCCATGTTGTATTGCTCATTGCTTCCTGGAGCTCCTGTTGGTCTGAGATGGGAAAGAACAGTAGTCACGGCAAGGTGTCAAGTTAGCAAAATACCATTTCCTGTCCATATCCACCTCTTATTCAGGTAAATGCAAATGACATAAGATTTGCCACTGATGTTCTTTGTGTGATTCTTGCTGCGACTTTAAGGAATTCTGTATTAATGCTCCTAGATTGGGGTTTCCATTTCTGCAGCATCTTGACCTATTTTCCACCCTATTTTCAACTCAGACGGAGAGCTTCCTGCTCTTTAAGGACAAATGATGGAATCAGCAGCCAGGCTTATGAGGCTCTACTGACTCTCCCCAGCTCTACAACTTTCTGTGACAAACAGGCACCCTAACCTGTGTTTTACCTGCTCTTTCTTCTGCTTAGCTCTTAGCCAGTTCCTTCCCTTCCTCTATTTTTATTCCAAGTAATAGATGTTGTTTCTAAGATACCATCTCAAGACCTGTCAATGTCCAATCCCACCAGTCTCCATCCTTTTAACAGTTCTTATTGCCACTTGCAATTCTTTAAGATGTGTGTGTATGTGTGTGTGTTTGTGTGTGTATATACATATGCACAAGTGCCTTCACACATTCCTGGGGAACTGGAGTTAGGTTTTATTCTAAGGAAAGCCATCCACTTTCTTCGATGCAAGGTCTCTTTTTGACCTGGAACTCACCAATTAGGCTAGACTGGTCAGTGAGTCTCGGGGATCCTCCTGTATCTGTCCTCCCAGCAGTGAGATTAATAGCATGTGCCACCATGTCTGGCATTTTTACATGGGTTCTGGGAATCGAACTCAGGTCCTCATGCTTGAAAGCAAGCACTTTACTGACTGAGCCACATTCTTGGTCCCTGAGATTTAAAATTCTTTAGCCTGTTTTCTCTTCATTTCCTTCTTCTTCATCATTAGAACACATGCTTGTTTTTTTGCTTATCATTACACACCCAGGTCAGTACCAGTTTGATTTATCCATGTTCTGTGACCAAAGTGTGTGGCATCTTTAGCAACAGGGTCTTACTATCAAGTTCTTTCGACGTCATTGTTTCTGTCCCAGGAAGGCACTATTAACATGGAAAAGCCATGGTTGTGATATTTTTGGCATATTAGTAGATTGGTTAAATCAAATAGTTCTTAAAACAAATGCTTCTTCCTTCATTTAATTGGAACTTAATCTTATCTATGCTGTTCCTTTTCTTAAGGAGTCTTAAATTCTTGTTCCAGAGAAGAAGAACCCAATAGATCAATAGATAAAATATTTGCCAAGGCCTCCAGAGAAGGGGTCAGTCATCCTCCTTCCTCTCTGTCCTTCAGGCATCCTCTGTTACTATGGCAATGGGCTTGGGCGGGGCTGGGGATCACTCTAAGTTGGCACTGTCAGGGCACGGCCTCCGTTCTCTCAGACAGTCTCATTTCTTTTTAAAGTCTTGATAATGTTTTGATTCTATCCAAACATTTTAGTCAGAGAAAGTATAGATATGGGTAGATTTTCATAAGAAAGATTTTTTTTAAACCTACTTCCAGCAAGGAAAATCTTCAACACGCTCCCTACACATTTGGTTACCTCTTTCCCCATTTTCGCATTCTGTATTTATTATTCTGTATTTATTCTTTAGTTAATTTGCTTCTAATACAGTAAGCAACTCCTTTCAGCTAGCCCAAGGCAGCCCTGCTATGTAGGGCTGTCCAGTTATGAACGTTTTGTACATGCATTTTTAGGTTCCGTGGTTCTTATATTAATCGCCTCTACCATTTCCTACTCTACCACCACGTGTTCAAGATAATGTAATGGCTTTTGATTATAGAAAATTTCCAAACTTTTAACACATTCCAAATCACCTCCCTGCACATTTCTTTTTAGAAGGCAAAGTGTAGCCCACGGTTCACGCCAGGGGTTGAAGAACCCTGTTTTAACACAGCAGACCTGAGTCTTCGTCACTTGTTCTTCCTGTTCCCTGACCTTTCTCTTGTCTTCCTTTTCTTTTGCTATTCTGTGCCTATTTCCTTCATTGGCTCTTCTTAACTGCAAGCAAGAGGTCTCTAAGACTCTGTTTCATTTTGTATTATCTTTTGGCATGCTCTAATCTATGGTCTTTATTATGATCACCCATTTATCCTGTAATAATGATAAATACATCTAAGCTCTTTACTCAGTCCCTTATTTATTCTACTGCTAGTTGTATATTTATAGACCTGGGTGGCAGCTGAGGTCATGGTCTTCTCTGTGCAGTATTTATTTGAATGAGCAACTTTAAAACAGTTGGTTTGTGTTAGAAACGCCTCACTGTCTGACCCCTTTTCTCCGTCTGTTCCATGCTCAATGTAGGTCCTTCCTTTTGTGCTTTCTAATCACATCTCAAATATTTTCTGTTCTTTTTTTATGTGTCTCAATGAGGTTAGCTTCCTCTGTTTCATGAATGACAGCCTTCTCCTTTAAAGTCACTGCACAACTGACTGTGTGGTGTTCTTTTCTTCCAGTCTGCACTGAAAAGTTAAAGGTCCTTGCCGTGGTGTTAAAGGTATTATTGGGTCTTTGCCTCTAATGTAAGTTTTAAAACACATCTTACCTTCTTCTAACTCTAGGAATATTTAACTTACAGTTGCTTTATCTGCATATTACATGATAAAAACCTTTGGTGATTTAAGTCTGACCAGTTTCCCAGTGCCTTTCTTTTCTATTCTCTGCCTTCCCCTAGATAACACATCTTTTAAGTTGCCATTCAGGCACAAACCCACTAAAGCCTCCTGGGATGGTTCAGATGGCTTTCTACTCTGTTTCTCCATGGTCTTATAAGCATTCATACCATCGCATCAACACATCATTCTTCAGTGATCAGATCTTATCTGTGTTCATGTCCTCGGTGTTGTGTGATGTGTGTGACATTCGAGATGCACCTACTGAGTGTTCAGTACGTGACAGAAACTTAGTGTCTCTAGTAGAGATTTGATTCGGGCTTACTGTCACAGCATAGGGTCTTTGTAACTTGATGAGTGATTAGCAATAAAGAGAATTTCTAGTGTGTTTAAATGTACTAGACAACAAGGGCCAACTTCTGTCATCTTATAACTAAAAAGATATCCTTGGTATTGGATTTACTAGG
This sequence comes from Cricetomys ansorgei, assembly GCA_026225945.1. Lineage (NCBI taxonomy): Eukaryota > Metazoa > Chordata > Mammalia > Rodentia > Nesomyidae > Cricetomys > Cricetomys ansorgei. The sequence goes on along the minus strand of JAMJFZ010001121.1, from coordinate 7,110,058 downwards.
GTGTACCAACATAATTTTTGATAATCCAGTGGTTAGTATGTGAGAGCAAAATAATTCTGTTCAGGTAATCATAGGAATTTATAGCACAAAGAATAAATTCTAAAGTATATACATTTAAAAAAAGGTTAGTTGGTGCTGGACAGATGGCTCAACAATTAAGAGTACTTATGGAGTTTTAAGAAGATCGGGGTTCAATTTCCAGTGCCCATATGATAGCTCATAACCATTCCTAAATCCAGTTTCAGGGAACCCAACACCCTCTTCTGATTTCCACCAGGCATGCCTACTGTGCACAGACATACATTCAATGCAAAGCACTCACACATGTAAAACAAAATAAATATACAAATGAACCTTAAAAATAAAGAATAAATAAAAATGGCATTAAAGGCTTCTTGGCAAGTATGTAAAGTATGACAGAAGAAGCTGTTGTACACATGTATGAACTACTTCAGTGAAAGGGGGCGGGGTGGGGAAAGCAAATGGCCCCAGCAACCTCAAAACTCCCAAAGAGGAACGTTTTATAGCATGCCTCATTAATCCATAACATTTTCTTCCAAACAGAAATACAGTCTGAGAAACTGTCCAAGCAAGAGGAGTCTCAGAAGCTGTGACAACTAACTGGAACCTGGGAGAAGAGAAGGCCATGAGGGTAAACACCTGGCCTGCCTGACTAGATCCTGTCAGTGCTGCTCATTAGTTATAACACTTGTGATGCCTCTACAAGACACTCGTCCCGGAGACCGTGGAGGGTGTGACGGGGCAAAGCCAGTGAACTCTGTCACCACCTTGATGTGCCTATAAAGCTGCAAGTCCCCTTAAAAAGTAATGCTTATTAACAATAAAAGAATGAGAAGTTAAAAAAAAACAAACCAAGGCTAAAACAACAAATATAATCTCTTACTGTATTAACTGCTTATTGTTCTGGAAGTTCTTAATACAGAGAATGGGTAAGAAAAATTAGCTACACAAAATCCTATGAAGAATGTAAAAAAAATATTGTTTGGAACAATAATCCCTCTAATTAGATTTGGCAAAGTACTCCTGGAGGCACTGACTTAATTCAATTCAATACGTGCTTTTTGCGCACCTGCTTTCTGAAAGGTCCTTGGCTTGGCACAGGGTAGTGGATAGAAAAGCTGGGCAAGGTGTGATTCCTCAACTAAAGTGGTTAGCCTCTGTAAGAGCACAGGTGCTCCAGATCCACTCACCTACAAGGCAGGCCTGCAGGAAGGAGGGACGGGGATGGGCATTACTGCTCCAAGGAAGGAGATGTATTGGAAAAGAGTACAGATGGTGTAAGGATGTGGAGTCAATTTGGCTGGAATGTTAGGGGCAATCATTGCTCTCAGGGATGCAAGGGCTTGCGGGGATTGAGGGATGAAGCATGGCCAGTGACCCCAGAGCATGAAAAGACACAGAAGGGCAAAGGACTCGAGAAGAAGATTCCGCAGTAGCTGAGAAGGCAGGTAGCAGGTAGGGTCTACGCGTTAGTGAGACTGGAAGGAGGAAAAGAAAGCCATGTGGCTTCATCATCTAGATGGCATCATGAGCTTCATGAAACTGATTGTATTAAAGTATGTGGTCACCATCCGGACTTTACATTTTTGTTAAAAAAAGATTTTTGTTTATGTGTATTTGTGAGTGTATGCCACATTTGTGCGGGTGCCCATGGAGGTCAGGAGAGGGTGCTGGATCCCTGGAGCTGGAGTTACAGGCTACAATGTGTCGTCCGGTGTAGGCACCAGGCCTACACCCCGTCCTCTGGAAGAGCAGTGAAGTTTCTTAATCGCTGAGCCATCTCTTCAGCCCACGGACAGAGCCTTTCTGTAATGGTCTGAAGTCTGGGTTGGGATCGGAGGGAGGGTACTAACACCAATGGCGCCTCTTCGGCTTGGTCCGAATGACGTGAACCGACCTTGCACTTCCTATCATATAAACATCTTACTTTTCCTGACTATAAGCATCATCTGTGTCTGTCATATATTTGGTGATACACTTATAAGTTCCTTATAACTGTCAGATAGGTGGTATTTACAGATGCTTTGGGGCTATTTTCTTCCATCATTTTCTCCCCTATGCTTGAGGTGTGGCTAAGTGCAATCAGCTAGTTAGGGAACTCAAACTTACAATGCACTGTTACAGATTACACGGTATGCAATGCTATCTACCTAGGACAGTCTCTTATTGGAACACTGGCATCCATGGCTGCTTGTGTGAAAGCCTGGGCCTCCATTCCGAAGAAGCTTGCTTTGTGTGCACTTCACAGGAGTGCACTGTGTTATAATATATTTTTCTTTTCTCCTCCAAAAATATATATCATTAAACCTAAAAGTTTATCTTAAAAGAAAATGAAGATGGTAAGAATGTGTTCAAGGAGACTGTAGCCCCAAATCATTCAATTTGTACAAAAGTAGCAGTTTTATAATGGAGTTTTAATAGCATGAAATTTCTAAGGCGTGCAAGCATTATGTTAGAGTAGAATAGACCATATCTGTTTTAAATGCTCATGAAAATACATCAGACCAAACTGGACATACACATATGCACAGACACATAGACACACACAGACACAGACACACACACATACACACACAGACACACAGACACACACACACACAGACACACACACATACACACACATACACACACATACACACACACAGACACACAGACATGCACACACATACACACATACACAGACAGACACACAGATGCACACACATACACACACAGACACATAGACACACACAGACACACAGACACACACACATACAGACACATAAATACACAGACACACACACACATACACACACAGACACACATACATACACACACACACACGCACACATACACACACAGACACACACACACACACACATACACACACATACACACAGACACATAGACACACACACACACACACATACACAGACACACACACATACACACATACAGACACATACACACATACACACACAGACACACACACACACTCCCCTCTTTGTTTCCTTTTTTCTGTGTATATCTCACATATATACTAGTTTAAATAGTCTTTAATGGACAATCCCTTCAATCTATCTAAAATTTCCAAGTCTTCAAGAACCACATCAGATCTTCCACTGTAAGCATCCCATGATAACCTGGGCATATCATTTGGTACCCAAGTTATAGTAACTGATCCTGCGAATGTCTTTACCAGTGTCTTTTTCCAAATTGTCCCACTGAAATGCCCTCCCTTGAACATAGCACGGATCACGCCACACCCTGGATGCATGCTAAGTGTAGGCCATTGCTTGGGTGTTTCTAGACTCTGTCCTCCAATGCCACCCCCTCCATGTTTACACTCTACCTAGCCTTCTGTGTGTTTCCTTCTCTTCTTCCCCCTGCCTGGGCTTCTAGTCCTATTCCGCGTTTGTATCTGCCTTGCTGACGGCTACTCGGGTTACTGACATGAATGGCTTTCCTTTGCATTAGGCCACATGCTCATTCTTTTTTATTTCTTTTGGAGGAGACTTGATTGCCTGAGATCAAAAGCTATACATTTGGCTAAACATGACTGAGAAAACTGAAAATCTGTCTGAAGCTCACCATGAGGAGAATAGCAGTGTCTGAATTTGTAGCAGTCTATTTTTTCCTGAGTTTTCTTTGTGTGTGTGTGTGTGTGTGTGTGTGTAGCATTCTAGTTTTTATTTGGTGAGAATAGAGCCTTCTATTAGAAGCTTAGGGGTTTTAAAAAAATAATTTATTTAATTGTGCTTTTATGTGCAGTGGAATGAGGGCATCAGATCCCCTGGAACTGGAGTTACACAGTTGTGAGCTGCCATGTGGGTGCTGGGAATGAACCCAGGTCCTCTGGAAGAGCAGCCGGTGCTCTTAACCACTGAGCCGTCTCTCACTCCTGACACATGCTCACTCTTTGAGGTATGGTCTTGACATTTCGACTCAGTGGGATTAAGTCATTGTTATTGGAAAGCCTGTTGATTCCAGACACAACAAAATATTCAGAGAGGGGAGACAGACAAGCCACTATCTTATTCTCAGGGACCTCCACAGTTCAGAGGGGGAGAGAAATACAGCAACAATGCTGAGTCAAGGAGTTACATGCAAACTTAGGGCTACTAGGGAGATAATAGTGACTAGATAGAGATATCTAGAGATATATAGATATAGAGATAATAGGGGGGGCAGGGAGGGATGGCTCTTCACAGTAGGCTAGGCTATGGGTAGGTGACTTCCAAGAGGACAGAGGAGCAGGAAAAAAAAGAGAAGCACAATGTCGTCTATTTGGGGAAATGTTAGGAAGATGGCTGGAGGGGAGACATCATTCATGGAGTTTCAAAGAATGGCAGGAGCTTAGAATGCTATTGTACACTTTTCTATATCTTTGGTTGTCCCAGATGGTTAGATTAGCTTACATTCTCCATGTATAATTTATATCTGTGAAGAAGAATATAAACTCTGAAGACAGAATATAAGTGTGTACACTCCAAATGTCTCAACCCCTCAGCCCAGGATTTAACATGTAGTGGGCATTTTAGGAATCTTTTAATTTCGTCATCATCTTTTATGCCAGTAGGTTGCATGCCCAGGAATCAGAGGGATTTTTAAGCATCTGTTAGGAGAATTGAACAATGCTGAGCCAATACGAAATGGAGAAGATCAGCATGTTTCGTGGAAGTGCCCTGGCTTAGTAGTTTTGCTTCTAGAACAATTTTACTTGCTATTAAAAGACATTTAACATAATGTGTTCCAGTGTCGTATCTGAGCGTATTTATAGTTGTCGATAACTGAATAACCAACGGTAAAATCCCAAGCATGGGTCTGCAGCTGTGGTTATTGGATTTGCCTCTCAGAACTGCGTGGAGCGGCATCCTCTGCTGGCTGGCCACTCGGGCTACTGTAGCCGAGCAGGGCACTGAGTATGGTCTCACGACATCTTCTCTCAGTAGCGTGAGTATGTTCTGGTGATCAATACTGATAGCTAATCCAGACAAATAGAGGAGAATGAGGATGAAGATGGGGGAGCCAGCATCGCATCTCATTAAAGTCATGGCAACCCAGGACAACGATACTTTGTGTTTACTTGAGGAGGAATAAGAAAAGAAAAGAAAAGAAAAAAAGAACCCAGAGATCCACTCCAATGAATGAAAACCACCGAGTTTCCTACTCAGGCTGAGGGAGGAAAGACAAACAGAAACAAGCAGAGGCTATGATTTAGGGCAACATAGACAGATACACATAGGGATAAAATATATAAAGAGAAGACTGAAAAGTTTGACAAGAGTACGTGGAGATACTGGTGACAGAAAACAGGACCAAGGTCTGGGGAGACGGTTCAGCCAAACAAGAGTGAAGGCCAGGTTCAGTGGTCCCCACTTGTAATCCTGGCACTGAGGTGGTAGAGACAGGAGATCCAGTGCGCACCAGACCAATGGGAGAACCGACTTCTCAAAGACAAATGTATACGGCATCTGAAGGATGATATCCAGTGTTGTTTTCTGGTCTCTACATGGACACGCAGACATATATGGCATGCACACTGCAGGCATGTCAACATGAACACACATGTATGTACATACATACACATACAAAAAAAGAGATTAAAAAAGGATCAAGTAAAGAAGACACTGAAGAGGGAAAAGGAGTAAAAAAGTAGTGACACTTGGAATGTCCTTGAACGGTTATTTGTCTCCTGGTTCTTTCATTGGGGGTGCTCACACTTATTGCTATGTGCATTTATTCTTGTTTATTGGTGGCCATGGTGGTGGGTGGAGTATACATCTCCTATTCATTTTAGTCCTCAAATGTCACTGCCCATGATCATAGTCTTTTATTTATAGCTGGAAAGACATGTGCCAACGGTCTTGCTGCCTATACTGTTTGTCTTCGAGACGTAAAGAACAAAGAAAAAGCTATGTAAAGGACAGAGTCCGAAAGCAACGGGCAGGAAGGGCACCCAAGGGCCTAGAAGTGCTACATGCTCTAGGTGACTAAGCATATGCAGAGAGATCGTTATAAAACTTTGTTGCAATACGAACTCAATCCCACAAAGCCAATTTACTTTGCCAGTGACCTATGTGTGATTTGTATTTAGCTACTATTTCTCATGCCTTGGTTTGAAGATGTAGTCCCTTCCTGGTCTTCATTTAAGAAACAGTCAAGATCCAGGCACGGTGCTATATCCCTGTGTTCTCAGCCACCCCTGAGGCTGAGCAGGAAGGTAGCTCAAGCACAGAAATTCTGAGCGAGCTCAGGCACAGCCTGTGCAGGCTCTATCTCAAGACGACACAGTCTCTTACATTAGTCTGGGTATGTCACTGACAGCCACGGTCCCATCGTGCGTCTCACTCTCCCCGTCTTCCTCTTCTTCCTCACTGCTGTCTGACTCCTCGCTGGAAGAGGAGTAATCAGTCACTTTCTTCAGCGGGCGATTTGTTTCTTCAATCCGGAGTTCTCTTAATTCTTTGGCTAACGCCGTCAGATCCTACAAAAGAAAAGTTTGTAAGCACGTGAAGTGTAGTAACAACGAAAGCTCTATCTCCCAGCCAGTCACTGCTCCAGCTTAAGCAACAAGGAAAAAAAAAAAAAAAAGAAAGAAAAGAAAAAAAGAAAGAAAGAAGCACTATAGTGAACTGTGACAAACACAGTCACTGTATGGAATCAAGAAAACGATGTTTGTGGTGTGTAGAAGCTAAGAGACGGGAGATGATGTAAATTCGAACTGTGTTCAAAACCAATAGCTGGACCGGGACTGGCTATGCATGTGCATATATGTGCATGCCATGCTGTGTGCATGCGCATACATACAAACGTTGTGTCTTCTTTTTGTTTTGGGAGGGTGACGTTGGTCACCCTCAGAGTTGAATGGGAAAATAAATGGGATTAAAATTTGTTCCCCAAGTATCCTGGAATTCCTGCCCAAAGCCATGATGATGGCCTTTCCTCTTTTGTGAGGGCTACTGGAACAAAATCTAGCATCAATCACAGAACAGAGCAGTTTCCCATTTGGTGTGAAGTCATTTGCCAAAAAGCAAGGTACCACATCAAATGATAGCCCACCCCAAACCCTAGTGCCACCGAAATTTAGAGCTGCAGGGCTAAGCTAATCAAGAGGAACAACAGACAAAGAACAAACAAACATTCTCTTCCAGAACGACAGGTGTTTCATTTTTAAGTTTTAAATTCCAGTCACCTGGCAGAAACCCTTTCAAGAGATGCTGAAATGAATGTATAAACACCCAAAGGAAGAGATAATTTTCTAGTTTTCCATGAGTGTGATGACCTTTAGCCTTATGAATGTGATGAAGCAGGGCTTAGTCACCAGGCACAGGGCAAGACAGTGTGCTGAACGTCTGACTACCTTCAATGGACATGCTTTCAGAGCAAGGCGGAGGGAGGCGGTTCTGCAGAAGCATGGCTGCTCTACTTTGCATGGGTTAAACTGCCCATGGCACGAAGCATGCAAATGAGGAAAAAGCAATTTGACATTGGTCTTACCATTTCTCCCTATTTAGGGACCCATGTGGGAATCAGAGCATTCAGCGAGAGACAGGGGGTTAGGGAGAAAGAAACTCATTGAAAAATACTAAATCCCATATATTGTTTTTCAAAAAAAAATTGGCCATATTCTCTCTTTATTTCAGTCCAGAAATGTGTTTGTCCAATTCACCTGATCTAATCTCGATGATATAAATGATATTAGGTAATCGATCCCAATCAGAAGAAAAATTATGATAAACATGCATTCTTAATGGTAATTATAATTTTGAGGCACCCATACACCATGGTGTCCTCTACTCTGGCTGCATGTGAGGCACTGCTGCTTTGGGTAACACTCAGGGGACAATCAGTTTGATGCTTTACCGAAATTTAGGAATCTCAAGCTGTGACTGAAAGCGTCACACTAAATTTCGTTTAAGTCAAATTAAATTTGCTTTTAATTCCCTGTATCAAACGGAAAGCAGTAATTCTGAAGCCACCTGAATTAAGGCCCCGTGAAGAGGATGCTTCTGGAAATTCCAACTTCATATTCTGCTTACAAACACACTTGCTGAGGCTCTCCCATACATGCACACTCCCTCAAACACACAACCCCAGTCTCTGCCCCATGTGAAAGTGAACACAGAACTGGATCCAAAAGGTTTAACCATGTTTAAAGAAAGCACACTGTGAAAGGGGTCCCCCCTCCACACACAGAGAATTTTATGCAGATTTATTTCCAGTTTTTCAGGCAATGCATCCAAAACCACAAAAGGCTAATAGCTAGGTTTCACCCTTCTGCATACTTCCTCTTGATCGCTGCTGATGCATTTATCATGCTAGCTAGGCATGATGGGAACAAACTGTTGACAGGTCTTCCGAACTAGCAAAAACGACAAATTAGACACATTTATTTCATATTTTGATTTTTATAAGGTAAGGCCATCAAATAATATAACTAATACTTAGAATGTTACTTATCATTAAAACTATACTTTATTATAGTTTAAAGAGAGAATATGGTTTAAAGGAGTTTGCTTCTACCACAAAAATGTCTGAGTAAAATATAATACTTCCTCTATGGCTTTTTTAAACTAATGATACATTCCCCCCTAGGGCATGACTTCCTCATCTCTGACATTTCAGAACACGATAAGAGAGAGGGATTAAAAAAAAAAATCAAACCTATTTAGAAATATTTAGTGAGTCACAACTCAATAACTTCAAGAAAGCTTCACTTGTTAAAATGACCTACATTTCCCTAAATACTGTATTTAGAAACACTTTAAAATTATGACCTGCTTTATAATTTTGGCTTTCATCAGAATTTTTTATTTCTGTATTATTAAAGAGCTCTTTCCTAAAACATTAGAAATAATTGCAAATCTATTTTCAGTTTAATTGGTAACAGCTTCAAGAATGGGACACCGATGGGGATTTCAAGGTAGCAATAATGAATAATCGAAAGCGGTGCCCCCTAAAGAGAACTAATCTCTGATGGCTGGCAGCCTCTGTGACAACTGGACTCTTGTTTCTCATCTGTCTGTGATGAAGAAAATGGGCGCTATCGGAGTTGCAGAAAATAGGCACGAGGTAATGTTGTCGCTACTGGGTTCAGATCCATTTCCGTGCACTTTATGTTCTGACAATTCCAATTTCCTGTATATAATGAGCCTTTTATGGTAATTTATTGCTTGACTGTCTCAAGCCTGAAGCTACAAAGTATTAAAAAAGGGGAATAAAAGTGCTATTTAGCATGACAGTGTTTGAGAACGTATTAACTAAAAAAGAAATATGGCAAAACACTGGGTTTTCTTTCTTTCTCTTTTTTACAGTACAAATGTGAAGACAGTCGGGAGGCTGGCACCCAGAGGTGTCTTGGACGCAGCACTTCGTAGCTTCTCCATGGCATAATTTTTCACCCTGGCGAGTTTGTTCCATCTGATAGCTATACAAGTCTTGCTCCAAAATGTGCTCATTTAGATTTCCTTTCTTTTTTTTTTTAAATAATACACTGGATTCAAATTTTACTTAAAATGTTTGAGCCATTAAATTGTTAAAAGAATTCTAATCTGGTCTTTCTTTTATGTGTTGCATTTTCCCACTGGGTGTATCTCGTAACCTCAGTGGATTCATCTGAGGGAAGGATCCAGGCCACTAATTAATACTTAAGTTTCAACCTAGTTATTGATGATTTTTGAATTTTTCAGATTTTTTTTTTTTGTGCGCCCGATAACAAAACTAACCACACAGCCAGTGTTTGCTTCCGCACATAGACGTCACGACATACATTCGGTTATGGGAAAGTCAGAGGTATTTGTTTTCAAAAGTTGTATTAAATAGTTGGAGAGTGTTGCCAAGTTTCACAGTGCATTAGAAAGTAAGGCTAAATTAACAGCTACCCTTTGGGATTTATTACTATGAGAAAGTAAACTACTGAATTAGCGATAACAAGAAATAAGTTTTAAAAAAAAGGATGTTTAAAGACTTTTCTTTTTCATTTCATGCTGGGTCATTCAAGTAGGAAAACAGTTGCAGAAGTAAAGTCGGATCAAAACATAAGCAGAGAAGAGAGGGAAAGCTGAGGTCAAGATTTCCCAGTAGCGGCCCCTTTAACATTTGGGGCCAGAAGACTTTTTACTGTGAGGAATTCCCCTGTGTGTTATAGAAAGTTTAGCTTTCCCCTTTTGATGTATCTACAAGCTGCCAGTAGCATTGCCTCCCACTTTCAAGTATAACAGCTAAAACTGACTTCAGATTTGATGACTGTCTCCTAAGCGGAAGAAGGATAGCAATCACGGCTAAGAGCTGCTGTGTTCGGCAGGATCAGCTGCCTGTGTTTTGAGTGGTCCAGAGCAGTGATACTATGGAGCCAGGGCTGTCGGTTCACTTGGGGGGGGGCAGGCATGTGCTCTCATACACAGCTACAAAGATTATGTCATGAGGTTGTCCCCTTCTCATCTCTATCCAGTGTGGTGGAGCACCCTGAAATAAGTAAAGTGATTTTCAAAAGCCTAGAACATCCAGGGTTAACCAGATGAAGCCTAGGAGAATTCCCTTCCTTCTGACAGCCATGAGAATTTCTGGACTCATGCGATTTCCTAAAGTTGCTCATCTGAATGCTACTTAGTTGGCAGCTATGGTATCTAGAACCAGGAAATAATTTCCTTTCTTCACCTGCTTAAAGTTGTAACAGTCCCTGTATCCTTCTTACTACTATGAGGGAAAAACAAGATCATGGTATAGAGTGATTATAAACAGTCTCCATGCTGTAGGCATGAGGAGTAGCATTACTTTATAAAAAGCAACTCCTTAATCAGGAAAGTGACTTCTGAATCACTGTGAACAGTGCGGTGGACACAGTTGTGGTGAGGACCAGCTCCACAGAGTCATGTCTCCCTACTTGCCAAATGAGCTCTGTGCCTATGGTTCAAAGCTGAACAATCACATTGGCTTTCCACATCACTTTCCACTTAAAAAAAGCCTCTGTACACATGACCTTAAGGACCCTAAACGATCTTGTAGGTAAAGGAGGGCAGATGTTTTTATTCCCATTTTACAGACCAGAAAACTGGCTGAGATTATGAGACTTATCCTAGCCAGTGTTCATGGAGGATCCAAGCTTCAAATGTAGCTTGCTGATTCCTGAAGCCAGGGCTTTTTCCGTACAGTTTCACAAAAATATACTTTGCAGAGCTACAGCCTCAAAGCCATAATGGCGCGCCTCACATTCATGCATCTGGGGCTCTTTGCAAAGCCTGCCTGTTCAGAACCATTCCACTGGGCTGTGCTCATGCAGGTCCGACAAACAGCAGTTAGGTGGTCATCCTTCTCAGCAAGCTATCTACAGGGACAAAGCCATCTATTTTTTCTAATGGAAAAATGTCTCCATGGATAAGGAAATAGATCATTTAACTCACCCGGATTCATTAGCTAAGGCTGATGTTGTTGCTGGTGGCGTTGTTAATGTCTCACAGAATTAATCTAACAATACCCAGGAACTCCTTGTTCACAAATTGCACACTATAAATTTGGGGTGTGCTAGAATTATATCTTTTCTTTGTTAGTAAAACCACTGAGTGCCATCTCCTAATGAGGCTGGCGAATACAGGTTTGTTATCAGAAGGTATCGGAAGGATAAACCGCATCGTTAACAAAACACGAATGCCTTTTGTTTTCCCAGTTGGGCCATTGGGAAAGTAACATTTTTGCTTAGTAAGGACTCTGAAGTTTTTATGGGTAGGTTTGAGGGTCTCTGGCTGGCTTCTGTTGAACAGGCTCTCCTCCCCAACAAGGCTATATATAAGAGTGCTTTTCCCATGATGCCACTGGCCTCTTTTCTGAATATCAACATCAGGAAATGGGTTTAATATTCACATCTTATGAAAGCATGACCAAGAAAAGACAATACTAACCTCATCTATAGCTTTCTTATAGCTCTGTGTTGAGAGGAACCCAGTCCAGAAGAATCCACAGACAGGGATGAGCCGGAAGAAAAGAAGCGGGTTAGACACATAATTGGCCTTGTTAGCAGAAGATTGATACAGACAGATAGGCAAAGAGAAGCTCAAGCCAGAAGAATGCAAATTCCCATCATTATTACTTAGCATCCTCCTTACTTTAAGATGCAAACAGCAGCGCATGACAGAGACCTCGTGTTCATCCATAGGACAGCATCTCAGGACATCCAAATCAACCTTCTACTTCCAGCCAGCATGCTCTTTTTCCTTCCTTTCCCTTTCTCTAGTTCCAGGTTTTATTTATTTATTTGAGACACTGTTTCATGTATCCCAGGCTGGCCTTGAACTCTTTACTCAGCCAGGATAACTTTGAATTTCTGATCCTCTTCTGTACTGGTATTAAAGGTGAGTACCATCATGCCTGTTTTAGGTGGTACTTGCAACTGAATCCAGGACTTCGGGTGTGCAGAATGGGCACTTAACCAGTTGAACTACATCCCTATTCCATATTCTTTCTTTCTTTAAAGCCACTTAGGGTCAGATGCAAAGGAAATTCCACACCTCCAAACACTGGCACCTCTACCAAAGCAGCCACCCCCTCACCGCTGTCACAAGGGACAAATGGCCATCTATGGTGCCTATTGGCATTCCAAAGGGCACGCTGGCCTCCCGGAGCTCTCTCAGTACCACAACTCTCTGGGGCTATTCTCAACTCTTCTCTCCCTGTGCCGATCCCAAACTTCTCCAGCTCATGGCCTTCTCTTTCCTTGGCTCCTCGTTCCCATATAACCCTGCCATTTTGGCCATGCACTCTTTTCTCTCCCCCTCTTGGCTCCCTCTCTCTTGGCCTTTTTGCCCACAGTCCCTCTGTCCTCCTCTCTCATGCCCCACCCCCTTCTCTCAGGGCCCAGTCCCAGTCTGCTGGCCATGTTTGGTCTACTACTTTTCTCTTTCTGCTCTGGACTCTTCAGGATGCCTCTGCCTGTAGTCTGCTTCAAATCTACAATAAAAACCTTCCTCTCAACCGTACCTCGGAGCTGTCACGTCCTCAGTTTATACATCTGATGCCAAAACCCTCAGTTTATACCCTTGGGTCCTTCACGTTCCAGCCAGGAAGCTGGGTTTCAAGTGGCCAGTCCCTGTGTCACACCGTACTTGTTGAGTTTTGGTCCAGAAAAGACTAGTCCATAGGCGTGACAAGTAGTAGAAGACTAGAATGATAGTTCATATGAAAGCCAGCGTGGAGAGTGGATGACAGCGACTTACAGGAACAGCCCAGATATCCCCAGCTGCCACTTTTAACATCTTTTTGTAAAAATGCTGAGCAGATATTGTGAGATGGTATGAACTATTTCTCTTCCTTATTATTTTTTTACAGGAATTCTACTGAGCAACCAAGCATCAAAAGTCAGAGGAAGCAACCCGAGATCCATCCAGTTCCTCCCTAGTCGTGTATGGCTCCCTTCTAGACGCTTCTAGTATACAGCGTTCTTATTTATCCTCCAAGTTTTTGCTCTGTAATGTAACCAGAGTATGTGGGGATATTTTAGGTAAGTGAAAAGAGTTAAAAATTCTCAGAAAAGGACTCACAGCTGGTCGGCTGGGTCGGGTGATGTCTCTGGATTCTTCTGGTTTCATCTTGGAAGGCTCATGGGGGAGCACAGGCGATCCTTCTGACTTGCTGTTGGCTAGAGAAAAGAACAGGGCTAAGAAATACAGCACGTGACCATTAGAAAGGGCTGCCTCACGTTCTGAGCGAGTGGCTGGGGTAGTTCCTTCAGACTACTCACTAGGCGAACCTATGTGCATCCATGGAAGAACAACAGCTGCTCAGAAAACAAAATCAGACAACTGAAGCCTGAAACCTAGAAGTCAACAGTAAAAACGAGACTCTTCAGCAAGCACTGCAGCCACTACGCTTTACTGGGTGCTCACTGCGTCTTAGGTACAACACCAAAGGCTTTATCAATCATCGCCATTCATCCTTGCTCCGACCCAGTGTGGTGGCACCATTTTCTTATCCTTCAGATGACCGTAGACTCAAAAGATGACACGACTAGCTCAAGGTGACAATGAAGTTAAGGACTTGGTTGGAACTCCTTCTGAATTTTCAAAGTCCTCTTAATAATTCTTTCAGGTGAACTTCTAAATTCTAGGCTTGCTTTCTTTGATTATCTATTCTTCAGAACAGGCTATTCTAATTGACGTTTATGGAGAATAAAAAGAGTTTTATTTGATGGAATGAAATTGAAAAGAATCTGAGAAGCTGTCTGGAACCTTTAAGGAAGAAGGAATGACGCGGGATCAGGGAGGCCTTGACAAAGGCGATGGAGCAAGGATGGAGCAAGGGTGGGGCGCCCCCTGCGGCCACAGAGTGAATTGCGGCTGTTTTGTCATAGAGAAGTAGGAAAGCTCAGAGTTACTTGTTTTGTTTGAAAGCGGTCTTTCCCAGGCAGGGAGTCCGTGCAAACCAGAAGAAGAAAAGAATGTAAGAATGAAGCCTGAACTAGATCAGAGAATTAAAGTGGTATGCTTTATCTTGATTCTCTTTATAATTTGCTCTAAAGATGCAAAGATTGCAATGAAGAGAAAATAATGCTGATGGGCTGGTGGCTTTCCAGGGTGAGAACATCTACTTCTGGATCCGTGCCACGAAGGCACACAGCACTCTGGTGTAGGCCACCAACGTCAGACGAAAAACTGAATCAGATATGGACAGGCCATGCCACAGCTCACAGTCATGATCACCACACATTAGATTTCAAGCTTAAAACAACTGGATACAGAGAGATTGTACTTGATTGAAATCTAGAAGATTACTAGAGGAGGCAAACTATGGTTGTGTGTACTAACGGGACCATGAAGGAACTGGGGGTTTTCTGCAGGGAGATTGACTTATCAGCATCTTAATATTTATCCAATTGTACTTTAGACAGTCTGGTATTTATTATTTGTGAGCAGATTTGCCCTCTGAAGGTGACCAGAAAGAGTGAATTTCAACTAGTTAGAACAATGTTTTGCTAGGTATTAATTAATCGTTCTATATTCTTTTCATGGGTTTCTTCATTAGAGAAAACTAAGAAATGACAAACTTTTTGAGTTAAATACTTAGGCTATATATGCATATTTTACTTATCTAATAGGAACACCCAGAAGAGTCAAACATGTCTTTAAGGCAAAGGTATTCTCTTCTCTCTTGTGTATTTATTTTGTATTGGTTTTCAGGAAATTTCATTTTGAGAAACATCTAAGATTATGAAGAATGCTTGGAATCGTGGAAGGGATGTTTGGCTCAATGGGAACGAGAAGTGGGGTGCATGAGGCTGCACACAAGGGATCAAATGGAAATGGACATTTGGGAAACTGGAAAGTAACCAGCTTTCACAGAAAGACCTCTACTTGGGGATGTGTCTGGAAAACAGTGGGAACTGAAAGTAAACAGGATTGTTGTTCACACTAGGATGTCACATGCACAATTGTGGGTGGTAGCCCAGTCCTTTCAAGTACAGAACACCAGATAATTTTCAGTATCACACAATAGTGGCCACCACCCCACTGCCAGAGTTACGAAGTGACTCCTCCTTTCTGTCTCTGGCTTCCCTCCCAGGCATAACCGTATGGGAATGGTTAAGAGAATTGCTTTACCCCGAACTCTGGTTCGTTCACTAGATCCTGCTTGTGACCCAGGCTGAGAGCCTCCTTGGGAGCTGGGCTGGGAGCTGGGAGTGCTGGAGCTGGAGGAGCTGCCACTGCTGGTCCTCTGCAAGGGACTCTCCAGGACGGGCTCTGTCCTGCGGAGATCGGGGTTGCTGCATGGACAGTAGAACACAATGGCTACAGGTCAGCATCCAAAATATACAAAGCACTCACTTAACAATTCAGTAGCAGGAAAACAAATAACCAGACTTTAAAATTGAGCTAAGAACCTGAATAGACACTATGGGGCTTCCAACACATCAACATGTCAAGTAACATAAAGCTAACCATCTATCTGCATACTGAAACTCAATTTTATTTCCTAGTATTGGAGTTCTTGGTTGTAAGGTCATGAACTCTGTGAACACACACGTATATGCAAATGCACAAAGGTACTATCGATTCTCACTGAAGTCTATGTGACTATCCTTCTCTTTGAATTTGTGTGCGTAGGGTGTGTGCGTGTAGAGTATGTGTGTGAGGGCGTAAATGTGTGTGTACCTGCAATGTGTGAGTAGATTCATTTCTGTGGGCACTTGTGGTAGCCAGAGTTTGACATTAGGTATCTTTCTCAATTACTTTTCCATTTTATTATTTGGGACAGGTTCTCATATTGAACTTGCTGCTTCAGCTGGAGCAGTGGTTCTCAACCTTCCTCATGCTGTGACCCTTTAATACAGTTCCTCATGTTGTGATGACCCCCAACTATAAATTTATTTTTATTGCTACTCCATAACTGTAATTTTTCTACTGTTATGAATTGTAATGTAAATATATGATATGGAGGATGGTCTTAGGTGACTCTGTGAAAGGGGTTGTGACCCATAGGTTGAGAATCGCTGGTGTAGACTGAAGACCTCAGCAAAGCCCTTGGGATTGACCTGTCTCTGTCCCCAAATCTGGGCTACAGATGCATGCAGCCACTCTGGCTTTCCTGGGGGTTCCAAGATCCAAACTCAGGTCTTCTTGCTTGTATAGCAAACACTTATCCACTGACTCTAGCACCATTCTCTCTGAATTCTCACCAGACTTTATGACAGTAGTTGTTTTAGTGCAGTTTTAAAATATGTCTGCTGCTGTAGAATGATTTTTACTAATGCTTATTCATCATTTATAAGTCTTTTGCTGTGAATTGTTTAATCAAGCATTTGTCTGTATTGCGGTTTTTATACTTTTTATAGTTTCATGCAGAGTCTTTCTATTCTTTAGAAAATTTCAAAGACAGGTGGTTCCACCCATCCCTACTGTCTTTATGAATCTGAGGCCAGTCTTAAACTTACTATCCACCAAGAATGACCTTGAAGTTTGATCTTTCTGCCTCCACCCCCCCTAGTTGCTTGTGTTATAGTTTTGTACTACCACAGCCAGTTTATGAGACATGGGAATCAAACTCAGGGCTTTTCACATGCTGGACAACCATACTAACTGAGCTACATCCCCAGCTTCAAAGAGAGATTTTTAAAAAATTATTGTTATTAAATGCTAACTCAAGAACAAATTAATTTGCAACATACTTGCCCTCATTTAAGAGGAGGTAATACTGTATTATTCAGGTTTGTAATTTTAAAGGAGTATTTGTGTGTGTGTATGGTGACCAAAAGTAGGTGTCATGCCACCTGCAGCTGGAGTTACAGGTGGTTGTGAACCATCTGATGTGAATGCTGGGAACTAAACTCAGGTTCTCTCTAAGAGCAGCAAATGTTCTTAACTGCTGAGCCATTTCTCCAGCCCCTCGTGTTCATCTTTATTGACCACAAAAAGTAGTATTTATTTGCTCATTCAGTATTATCATTGTAGGAATGGCCAGGCAATTGAGACAGAACAGTGACACAGTGCATGTCCTCTGTGAATCTAGCTAGCTCACGGGTCCTTTCATTCCTGCTTAGCCTGCAGTGAAGCATATACGATGGCTAAACATGGTACATGCATACTCCAGTCACCTGGAGCTCCATCAAGTGAAGAGGGAAGAGAAGAAGCATCTAGCAATGGCGGTGGGAGGCAGCTGTTGAGGTTTTTATGATTTTGTTAAAAAAGGTAATAAACAGCATCCTTAAAGTTTCTACAAAGTTCTTCCCTTTTAGTTTATAGTTAACTAATCTCTTCATTTGTCCATTATATTTATACAGTTCTGGACAGGGATACCTAAGGGCTACTTAAGAGTAAAAGCTCCAGTCTGTTGCCAGGCAGTTGCTGAGAGGGAAAGAGAGCCAGAAGAGCACCGTCTCCCTCCTTTACAACATCTCTAGTTCTCTGAACTCTGGGAGCATCTTTGTGAATAGAGACACTGGAGTGCAGTGGTTCAGATGCAAGGAGGTGGTATTTAAAATGTAATATTATGCTTTTACTCTCTCTGACCAGCTCGAGTACCAAGTGTGCACCAGGCTCCCGGCAATGTCTTGGGTGTTGGATGTGTCCTGTAAGAGTTGGAAATAACATGGTCCTCATACTGAGGATTTGTTTACCCTACCAATAGCCTTGCCACAAAATGTCCAGTTTTGTAAGCAAAAGTAAACCATATAATCTTTTTCTTTTGTTAATTGATTATTTAAAAGATGGTATACAAAAGTAATGGGCTTCATTATGGAACTTTCATACAGACTTTTAAAACACATCTATTTGCTTTGTGGTAATATATTTGCCCAAATTCATGTCTGGGTAGAAGTGACTAGCAACCCTGGGTAACTTCAGTAGCAAACTTTATGTAAAAATAATCATGTCTGGAATGTATCATGTGAGAGAAGAAAAAAAAGAATAAATATTTCAAAGAAAGATAAAAAATAATCACGTCTCACAATTCATTAATTTTGGCAATGTAATTTAGAATTTGTGACAACATCTATCCTTAGAGCATTTGCGGGAAGCGAGCCCTAAGCCAACTCACTAGTAAAGCCATCTTCAGAGTGACCGATGCTGAGGATCCCGAGAACTAAGAATTCTTGCTATAATAACGGCCCCCTTTAATGTACAGTGACTATTTCAGTGGGAACTGTTTGTATCTAAGGAGTTGAAATAAATTTGGGTCTCAAATGCAAATGTCCCTAAATTAGAAAAAATACCTAAAATGGTCAGTTTCTTTCCTAAGTATCTTACATCATAAACTTGTTATTTTTCATAGAAAACGTTTGTCTGTGATCCTCAAATAATGGCTCCCCTCACACTGTTCTCTTTTATGAAACAGTGGTGGTCAGGGAATTATTAATAATTTATCGAAGTATTTGTTGTAAAAAATTATTACTGACAAAATATATTATAGACCGAGAGCTGTGGGCGGCACTAACGTTTCCTATACTGCTCTAATTTTGTGGAATTATGATGTCATCTTCGTTGTATTAAAAATATTGAGAGAATGTTGGTGGCACATGCTCTGAAATGTTCTCTGTGTTGGCTGTGGTGTGGAGACAGTATCCGGCTACTTGCTCTATTTAGCTTTCTTTTGATTGCTTCTGTCAAAATCTTGTCAACTCACACCTAAAGTGAGTCTTGTTGGATCAGGATGGGGCCAGGAGGTGTACAGTCAAGTGACATCATTGCCATGGTGATGAGATATATGTGACAGAGACAATCGTTAAAAGGTTGCAGTTCTGAAAGCTATGTGAAAAGACACTGTAAATGCCGTTGGTGTTGGGGCAAGCTCAACACTGAGGGGTCACAGGGAGTGTTATGAAGGAGTGAGACATCCTGGGACTCGGTATAGTATCACGAAGCTGGCCATGGCCCGAGTGGAGACAAAAGCCGGTGTTTTCCTTGTGCATGTGGATGGATGTTAAGAAGAGGCCAGCAGGACGGACCACCAAGTCTGCGGTAGGGAACAGAAAGTGAGCCAATCAGAAGAGAAGGGTGGGTTGTCTAGAACTAGTTCTTATGGCCTGTTATCTGCCTCCTATAGTGGGCCCAGAATGGGTGCCTGTCTAGGAGACGAGGACAGACAGACAGAAGGCTCTGATCATGTTGGGGGATGAGGTCCTGGCTATTTGCAGACCTCTCTGGGATGCACATGTGTCTTTGATGAATCTCAGAGCTTCTTCCTGTATGAGGATAATTAGATCCCATGAGCATTAAATTCCTGACCTGGGCCTCATTAGCAAAAATCCTCTCTATGCCGGCTAACCTTCACAGGTGCTGACTGTATTGGATTGCTATTCTTGCTGTTGAATGCTAAAAGAAATAGTGTAGATGTGACCACACAGAGAAATAGGGGAACTTAATGTCTTTTCTGCCTTACTTTTCTTTCCCTTAAAAATATGAGTAATATGAGAAAATGTCATATGATGTTTTCTCTCCTTATTACATATGAATGGTTTGCCTTATGGGGTGGGGGGTCTGAAACAAATGCTCTTAGAGGTTCAACTTCGGAATTTCACTAAATAATAGATTTCCCGTGTTTACGTGTTAAACAAGAATACTTGGATCCAAGCATTCAAAAACTTCAAAATATCCAAACATACTTCTTTGAATGCTAATTTTTAATTCAGTCTTTTTCTATCCAGCAAACAATGTTTGCCTATAAGGCAAACACTGAGGGAAAATGTGGCAATTATTCTATCGACTTGAATTGTATAAAAGTCAAAACGGAAAATGAAGATTACAAAGTGATTTCATGTCCACAGCCTGGGGCCAAGTCTCTAATTAAATGGCTGACTGCCAAAATTCTCTTTACTTTGTTCTTACGACATGGCCAATAAAAAAAAAAAAAAAAGATTAGTCACAAGAAGATAGGTTTGGGAAGGGACAGGGAATTATTTCCTTAGATTAAACACTTAGTCATTATTTTTGGACTGGGTGTTTCTGGCTTAACTGAAATCTTTTCATATTCCAAAAGTATCTGTTTGAGAAAATTTTAATTTGGTTTAAGAAGCACACACAAATCAAAGCTAAATATTAAAGTGTCTAGAAATTTTAAAATAGCAATATTTTTACATGATCAAATACAATCTTTATTTAAACTCTCTGATCACCCTCGCAGGATGGGGCCATTGGCATCCAGGACCAGGTAGGAGCGGGTTCCTGCCTGGGAAGCTTGGGCCTAAGCAAGGCCCAGTTTCACAGGCAGGAGGGAATAGGGCAGGAGACAGTGCCGCCACCCACCTTTACCCCTAGAAAGGGAGCTGTCGAGAGCAACAGAAGCACTGTTCCTAGATGAGTGGGGAAGTGTTTGGGATGCAAATAAGTTCCACAGGATCACATCCTTTAAAGGAGAGTGAGTGCAACAGGGTAGAGGTTATTGCCTTTGAAATCGGGGCGGACTGTTAACAGCCCTATAAACTTCAGGGTGAGAAAGGTAGAGACAAATTGGCGTCCTGCCGGTTAGTGAGTCTAGAGCTCCTAAGGCAGGCTACCAGAATTCAAATCCCAGTCCCATCACTTCTTTCGACACACTGGGCGACTTGTTTAGGCTCTGTTTATCTATAAAATGAGAGTGATGAAAATCATTGACTTGGAGTCACTATATGGTTTAAATAATCAATATTCACAATGTTTGTTGGCAAGATGGCTCTGCAGGTAGACACATGTTGTCCTGTCATGGTGACCTGAGTTCAATTCCTGGAGCCCACAGATAACCAACTTCATCAAGGTGTCTTCTGATCCCCCTGCCACATGCAAATAATCTAAAAATATTTGCGATGCAATGAAAATACTATGCCATAAATATAAGGGCTTCAGGGGTATTTATTAGACACTGAAATAAATAGAAGTTGTCTCAGAAATAGAAGGCAAGGTCTTGAGAGGTCTGACCACAAATGCTTGCTGTTTTCACGCAGCAAAAGAGCGAGATAATGGAGAGATATTCCTATGAGAAGGATGTGTACCCAGAACAGTATGGTTCTGACGCTGTTGTATTAGCTACACACACTCAAGTGCACAGCTGACTCTAGGTTCTTCCATTCAGGGATACTACATAGTTGCTATTGACTCAAACGTGTTGTTTTCAAATTGTTACGGAGCATCTCAGATTCGACAGTTACCATATAACATCTGACCCCTAGGATGTGGAATTCACTATTATAAATGGACGAGGAAACATACAAACTTTTTAACCTTCAGGCTCTGTCTGGCGTTACCATCTTGAATGTTGAATTCCTAAGCTGGCCATAAAAGAAGAGAGGAGCCTTGATTTTAAAAATAACACACGTGTGTATGTATGTGAGAGTTTGTGTGCGTGCGGAAGAATGTATGCATGCGTGTTTACGGAGGCCAGAGTACGGCCTGAGGTGTGGTTCCTCAGAAGCTAGCCGCCTCTTCTGAGGCAGGGTCTTCACTGGCTGGGAGTGCGCCATAGCTGGCAGACTGGATGACAATTGAGCCCCAGGCATCTTCCCAGCTTTAGTCTACTGCTGAGATAATAAACACACTACCACAGCTGATTTTCCTTACGTGGGTTCTAGGTATCAAATTCGTGCTTTCTTTAAGCAAGTTCATTTATATGCTGACTCCAAAGCAGGATAAGAAAGAGAGGCAAGACTTATTTTTTCCCCCAGTGATACATGTAACCCAAAGAACATGAGGCACACTTAGATCTACAGGCCCTGGGTTAGTCACGGGTCACTGGAAACACACGGTCCCAAGACCACATACAGCCTTACACATAGCGTGGCATTAACAGATATTAGTTAAATCTAGCAAACAAAATAACAACACGAAACAGCTTGAATCTCTTCTCTACTGTGTAAATTTCCCTTCAATCTGTTCTAACTTTGCTAGTTGTCTAGTTTCCCTCGAGAATCACTTCAAAGAAAAGGTGGCAAAGAAATAAAAAAGTATTGACCAAGTATAGAAAATACATTAGAAGCATTGTAAAACAGGACAAATCACTTCCCCCGATTAAAGGCTTCATGGATGAGCGATCACCTGTTGATCAGTAGCAAAAAACAAAACAAAACAAAACCCAACCAAACAAAAAGAAAACAAACAAACAAAAAACAAATTTGAGGACTAAGGTAGGAGGCATGAGTTCCAGTTTTGATGGCCTTGTGAAGTTCCTTTCCATGCCCAGGGCTTCACTACAGGGCCCAGTGATGCCCAGAAAATGAACCAAGCAAGGGCTTCAAAAAAACCTTCTTCCCTTGGTGTTTTCCCCTTTGAAAGTCTGTTCTGAGATGGACAAAACTGAAGACGCACAGAGGAAAGAGCTTGAGGAGTAAGAGATACAACTGAGCAGGCAGCTCAGGGAAGTTGCAGAGCTTTTGAGTTCACTGGCAGAGCTGCGAGTAGCAGCCAGCAGTGCTTCAGTCCAATGGAGTACCAGGTTGCTTACGTCACAGCAGAGGTGAAAGGAAGCGGGCTGGTGAGATGGCTCAGTCAATGAAGTGCTTACTGTGCAAACACGAAGACCTGAGTTTGGAGCCTCAGTACCTACTTTAAAAGGTCTATAGCACCATCTGTAATCCCAGGGCTGGCGAGGCAAAGACTGGAGGATCTCAGGGGTTTGTTGGCTAGCTGGCCTAGCTACATCAGTGAACTCGCGGTTCAGTGAGAGATCCTGCCTCAAAAAAATAAAACGGAGAGACAAGAGAGAGACACGGGACATCGAAGCCTCCACACACCACGGCAAGCTTGTGGGAGTCAGAGGATAACTTCGTGGGGTTCATTCTCTCCTTCTAATTTTAGATGGGTTCCGGTGATAAAATTCAGGCTGCCAGGCTTAAACAGCAACTGCCTTTTACGAGCCATCTCGCCAGCCCGGTGGTTTACATTTTAAGTGCAGGAGTGTTGTGAGGATTGTCTCCCACGGAGAGATGGGGATTCCCCACCTCTCACCCCAAATCTTTCTGACATGCATTGTAGTGAATAACTGCAACCTCTTAGTTCACCTCTCTGCTTTAAGTAGAGAGACGCTGTTTCTCATGAACTTTACATTCTTTGCACAAAACATAGTATTTAAGTGTTTCAAGGGAAACCTTCACATCTTGAGTTATTGGCCCTCAAATACTCAATATCTTAGGCCCTAATGTCATAGACTGCATCCCAGAGGAATTAAACAGCTGCTTCATACTTGACTCTAACAGCAGGCCTTTCTCCTTGGCTGACAGAAGGGAAACATACTGAAGGCTGGGATGATGCTTGATCTAGGCAGCCAGATTCCAAACAGCCAATCTAATTAAAACAGCCTCTAGGGCAGGGTTGAAAAGATCAGGAGGTGCTGATAACTTGGGACTTGAAGCGGGGGACTGATAAAGTTCATCCTACATCCGGTGTTTGCATTCCTCTCTTCCTTGACCACAGTGTCTTCCAGTTAACCTAGGGTTGCTTAGCCACACGAGCCAGGCATGAATCTGACAGGCCCCAGAGGAACAAGGGGTTCATAGACTCCTACAATTTGTAACTCCACTTAGGATGAGGCTGCATCTTTCCCCTAAAGAGATTCTAAGTAGAGCACCTTCTCCTTCTGGGAATGAACCCTTCCTAAGGCCTTACCAGGGAAGCGCAACGTGAATATGTTAAGATCGAAAGCATTCTGTATGTAAACAAAACCATAAGTCCCCTCTCCTCATTTTCTCTCCCCTTTCCCTCTTCATGGTCTTTCTCCCGGCGTGAACACAATGAAGAAGAAAACAGCCTGCCCTGGTGCATCCTTTTTATAGCCTCGACAAAGGCCACTTGCTATTTCGGTGGATACTAAAAAAGGATGCATCCGTCATGACAAATCCGAGGGAAACTTGATGAACGACAGCCACACACTGCATTTCTTGCCACACAAAGTCTGCCCAGATACTGTGCAGAAACTATTTACTTTCCAGCATCTCTTGAGACCTCTGTACCAAGTTGGTGCAACCTCCTGATTATGGGAAGGCGCATGGTGCATGGAAAATTCCGGAAGAATGTAGAGTAAATGATGGAAGCATAACTGTATTTTAGAGACCCTCCACAATGTCCCTGGGGTAATTTTCTGATCAAAGCTGGTCCTGTCAGGGTCAAGCTGTAGAATTTCTGCAATAACTGACTGTTTCCCAGGCAAGAGCTTCATGACGTCTCAGTAGTTCTTGAGACACGTTCCTTGATCCAGTGCCACCATTCAACTCCGTTTCCTGCTTCCGGCTCCATGAACGGTCTCTGAAGAATGGCTTGCAGTGCTGCAGCCACATTTTAAAAACTGTCATATTGAAGCTATAAAAGGCCACCAAAGCTGACAGTCCAGGTGACAAGTGCACAGGCCTTGGAAGAGCAGGGACACTCTTTCAAAAGGCAGGCATCGTGGCGACCTCCCTCCCCTTACCTTGCTCTGATGGGTTGAGATCCGAGTCTGGGGCCCAGAGCACTGCCATTCCCAGGGGAATTCTTCCTGGCTAATGCTGGGGATATAGAAGTTGTTCTTTGAGGCACCTGGAAGAAAGTTGGAGTTCAGAAACAGTTTCCATAGCACCGTGTAGGTAGGCTACTGTCTGCGGAGCCTTTTTCTCTCTCAAGACTGGTTAGGGGTTAGAGGAGCTGCCTCATCTACGTAAGAACTGCCCCTCACTTGTCCAGTGAACTGGTAAACTCTTGAAGCAAAGTCATAGGAGGATGTACCGTCAAAAGCCAATGGGGGACATTCCACAACCACTAAGGTCATTTCAACCCCTAAATAAAACATAAATTGCACCAATGACTTTGACTTATTGGGCTATAAGAAACACCTTCTCTTGTTTGGTTGAGAGTGGTAACTATGAGAAACCTCTTTGGGGTGCCTTTACTCCTTTGGAAGCTGCATTCGGTAGGAGCCACGCAGAGGAAGGCACATTTCATTTAGCTCATCACGACGGCCAAATAGATTATCAACTCTAGTGAAAAACTGAGGCACCAATCCAGATCCTGGATGTGGGGCTGTCACAGCTGAGTGGGTCCAAGGATGCTTAGAACCCCAAGCTCTCATTCTGAAGAGCCGGCAGGCATCTGGCCCCTCCCTCCGGAATAGCTGACAGATCACAAGCCAAAGCCAAACAGCACCCCTCTCCAAGGGTGCACAATTTGGCAGAGTTGTTTATCTGGAGTTACAACTAAACCCTTCCTTATAAGGTCTATCCCCCTGGTCCCCGGGGGAAATACCTAAAGCACCCCAATATGCAAATGGAACTGCCTGTCCTGACCAATGAGCTTTCACGGATGCTCCTGGGCTACGGGGACCATTCCTCAGGGTATAAATAAGTGAGCCTATCCCCCAATAAACGAGTCCAAGCCCTTGCTCCTGAGAATGGTTCCTTCATTCTTGTCAGCTCACGGATCTCAGATCTAAGACAAGATGGGTACATGGTAGAACCACACCCACAGCATGGCTTCCCACCCAGGAGCTGTTGCTCTGCTGCTGCTGCTGCTGCAGGCTGGAGGACAGCAGAGCCACCTCACGGAACCAGGAAGTTATGAGCTGGACCATTTTTACAACATGTGGACAATAAATCACATGTTGGGGAGCCCAGAGACTCTATTACTTTATTATTTACTTTTAAATATTTGTGTATGTATGAGTCCCTGTATGTATGTATGTATGTGTAACATGTATGTGCCGGGAGCCCATGGAAGTTGGGAGATGATATCACATCTCCTAGAACTGGAGGTACAGGTAGCTGTGAGCCACCCAATGTGGGTGTTGGGAAATGAATCTGCATCCTTTCAGGAGTGCTCTACCTACCTGGTGATCTGGGCTATTGTTAATTACAACCCCAAACACTGTGTTTTTATGGCTAATTAGTAAATGCTATTTATAAAACAGAATTGATATTGAAAATACTGGAAGGGTCCTCAAAATGCCTTTGTGAGTATGGGAAGACTGGTAACTAGAGCAGAAGTATGTATTAGTAGCTCAACCTGGAAAGGCATGGAGTAGAATTCAAACGTGTCTCCTCTCATAAAGCATACAAAACACCTGCTTACGGAATCAGGTATCGTACAAAAGGAGTCCATTATTTAAAAGAAACACGTGACTATTAGTGCAGAAGATCACCCTCAATACAGGTGTCATTCTTTATATGTTTCGAAAAAAATACTTTACAATTTATTTTGACATAAAATGGAGTCAAGGAAGCAAAGCAAAATGACCAATTGGTATAACTCCTTTCAAATTGAGAACTACCGCTGTCATTTCCCCCTTTTCTTTCTGTAAGCCGAAACATTTGTAGAGAGGGGCTCAATCAATGACTAAGACCTGAGTATTTAAACTGGCCTAATGTTGCCTCCTGGCTTCACACATGTCTACCCGTATATTTTATAGTGGACCAGCCACTTCCTCTTTCAGGTCTCCAGCTCTTGTGTACAGCTCATTTTCCACATTAAAGTTCCCTTCTAAGTAACCATTTGGATGGGGGTTCTCATTCCCCCCAAAAGACCACAACAGAGAACGCTGTCCCTGTTTCATTGTCAGAATTATGGTAATCCTGCTGTAATCCCCATTTGAGAGAAAGATGACAATTGTTTGTAAATCATTAAAACCCTTTTTGTTTTTCCTTGAGTTAATACCAACAGTGTTTTCTGGAAATTACAGGACATTCTAATAGTCTCAGCTTCGTGTTCTGAGCCCAAGAGAAAAGAGATTCATGGACCAGGGAGAATCTGGTGCAAAAATGTCTTTAGCATTTTAAAGACATCCATGTTGACTAGACATATGCACTGCCACATTCCAGAACATTGCCCAGAACAAATAATAGCTTAGTAATGTAAAATGAAACAAAAGAACTCAAGGCTGTTCTGTAGAGTGGGAAAGTTAGTCATTTCTCCCTAAAGTTCAATCCTCTGTAAATAATTAAGGCTGGAAATATAGTATCCCTTAGCCTAGAAGGATTCTTTAAGTGAAGCCAACTGAAATGCCTAAATGCAAGGCCAGTCTGTCTGAATATATATATGTGTGTGTGTGTGTGTGTGTGTGTGTGTGTGTGTGTCATATGTGCATGTGAGTACGAGGATATGCCCATGTGCTTTTGGAGGCCAAGGATCAACATTGGGTATTTTACACACACACACACACACACACACACACTCTGTTTCTGTCTTTGTCTGCCTCTGCTCTCCCCTCCACCCCCGTGACAGAGGACAGAGTCTCTCATTGAACCTGGAGCTCACCAATTCAGCTAGACCTTCTGGCTAGGGAATCTTCAGCACTAGGATCACAGGCACATGTCACCATGCCCGGCTTTTATTTGAGTCTTAGAGACCTGAACTCAGATCCGTATGCTTGTATGGCAAGCACTCTGCTGGCTGGGTCATCTCCCCAGTCTCCAGACCATTTTCTGAACCCTCAAAATCTGGTTTTGTGTTGTGAAGAGTAAGTGAATTTTCTTTGGCTTATTCAATGAGTCTAGATACAGATGCAATAATCAATGAAAATATCCACTAGTCTATTTTCTGACATGAACAGCAAAATGGCCTAAAGTTCTTGGAATTGAGTGCTCAAAATCTATTTGAAGACACGCACCTCGCTGCCACTAATACTGAGCGTCTGGCCCTTTGGAAAAATGAAGATCAGAAATGACAAATGACTACCTGAGACTTGGCTCGGGGATGAGAAGGGACAATGACGAGGAAAGTGCTTTGGCTCAATGGTGTTCTCCAAACTGAAGGGGACGGGAGGGTGATGGATGCTGAAGATGGCAGCAGCGACACAGACACACACAGACTGACGCTACCTTTGGTGGAATGTCTTCTTCCTGTCGTAACCAAGAGCTTCGGTCAAACTTCTCAATTCGAGTTGGGAGAGGAGGGTTTTCCGAGGTGGGATCCGAGTTCTGGCGTGGCATTTCAACCCGATGAGAGGTCACATTCAGAGCCTCCTGGAACCCAGACAGGCCCTTTGTGGGTTGCTCGTGCACTGACTGCGAGGCGGTCAAGGCAGGTCCCTGGGATTTTACAGCTACCAGCTGCGGGATCTAAGCACACAACACCCAGGCAGCGTTATTAGAAGCCTGTCTGTTGAAGGGAGAAAAAGTTCTGTAGGCAAGAGCTGAAACCATAGAGCTATTGACAGGGCAGTTTTCCGTCAGCAATAATAGGGATAAGCCTCACTAGCAGAGATGTTCCTGCTATGGAAAGCTGCACAGCACGCTTCTCATGATCCTCAAGAATCTTCAATACAGAAAATCCATAGAGCTAACCCAGGGCTCCTGGCAAATAGATTCAGTGTCTCAGTTGGGACTGCTGAGAAGTCAGGGAGTAGTATGACAGTAGGAGCAATAACTATATTTACTCAACATTTCTTGGACAGCAATACAAACTATTTTATGAGCTATCCCAAGCTCCCTACTGGAAGGTCCTTAGCTTTGACTTTAGATACTATTGTTCTATGAAAGAAGAAATGCTCTAAATGTCTTTCCTTTTGTGAACTTACTGAGTCCGCCATGGAGGAGACTCAACCGCTCTCCTTATTTCAGACACGAGCAATCCCAGTCGGAAAGAGATTCAGCCACATACTGGATTTCACTGCTGACATGTGAGAGTCTGAGTTGGAACCCAGTTCTCCATCCCCAGAGCCCGTGAGTCTAACCTCTGTGGTGGACTCATTCCTTCTGTGTTTTTCTCGTCCTGCCTTGCGCGCATACGCAACTTTAGAATGTTTACCTTGTTTATAGCCTCTCTCTCTCTCTCCCTCCCTCCCTCCCTTCCTCTGTCCTTTCCTTCCTTCCTTTCTTTTTTGAGACAGGGTCTCTTGGTATATAGCCCAGGCTAGCCTGGAATGTCATGTAGCCATGACTGACTTTTAACAACTCACAGAAATCCACAGCTTTGTCTTCTGAGTGAGAGCATTAAAGGCTTACACCACACACGACCCTCACTTGGTTTAAAACAGGGTTTCCCAATGATCTGAAACTTGCCAATTTGACTAAGCTAGCTGGCCAACAAGCCCCAGGGATTCTCCTGTCTCCACTTCTCTAGTGCTGGGATTTACAAGCATGCACTACCACTCCTGGCTTTTTTATATATGCTGTAGGGATTGAACTTGGGTCCTTACTGAATGGGCCATCTCCTTAGGCCCTGTAGTGTCCTGATTTCGTTAGGGCTGGCAGTCACCATCCCCAGATCCCAGAGTGTTTCTTGAGGAGTTATTCAATAATTGGGCCTGTAGTGCTATTGTTCCTGCAGGGACGACTTCTGAGATGTTCATTTGGCCTCTTAAGAAAAGTCACCAAAATACAGGGTGCACAGAACCCCTCCGTCCTGCTCTGTTCATAGGCCACTGCATTTTGTGAATGCTGAAGCCTGTCCTGCCTCAGGCTGAACCCTCCTCGCATCATTGAAGCCTGCAGTCCATAGATCATGGCTGGGGAATAAAGAATCCAGAGTGCTAAATTAAACTGCTAATTCAGGCAGTATTGATTCCCTATTGGCTCTGTACAGGACCTGCCAAAGCCTCTTTGGTCTGTAATTTCTGTTGGAATGTTATAGTGACAAGCCGGAAAATCCTCGAAGCTCTGTTCTGCTGAGTGTTTTGTTTCAATCGAACAGATCTTTTAAAGTTCATAAGGATGTTAATATAATTAAGCATAATAAATAATATTAAAACTAAATGCATTGAAGTATCTAAGTACAAAACCCAAACTCACTTTAGAAGACTTCCAAGCACCCTAAAAACTGAAGCACCCAATGAATTCTGTCATAGAGAGTCTATACTTTTATTCCCTTCTCGTTTCAGAAGGGGCACTTCCCCACAATGCTCCCTTTAATAGAGCAAAGGTTCATTATAAGGTCAAACTAAATAAAAGGAGAGAAACCCTTGCAAAATATTGCTTTTTAAAGAGTGTACAAGAAAGAATCATATACAGATAAAAACACCCAGGTGAAGGTGTGTTAAGCAGTTGATGCTGAAAATCTTGAATTTCACTCATTACCAACAACTTAAAACACGAAAAAATGCCTTGATTTTTTTATCCCTATTCTTTTAAACTCCAGTTCAAACAGCAGAACATATTTCAAAGGTGACCTCACAATACACTGGAGAAGCCATTACCTCAGCTGGGTGCTGGGAAGAAATTTAAGATGTTTGGGTGAGAAAGGTCCTATTGCTTTCTTTTTTATGAAATTTCCATATTCTTTTCCACTTTGAATTTCCTCTTTGCAAAACCTACCAGAAACCTTCTTCCCTAATAGTGAAATAATCTTTCTTCAGCAAACAGCTGCACATCATGTTTCTTAGACTATGAAGGTCCTGGACGCAACCCAGAAGGCTTTTAAAAACAGACTGGCAGGTCCAACCCTGAGTCTGTGGCCAGTACGTCTGAAGTGGAGAATGCGTTCTACCAGGTTCACGGACTGCCGTTGGCTGCTGGCCTGGTGGACACGCTTGGAGAACCATCAGCTCAGATGGCATGTGATTATTTCCCCAAGCCCATTTGATTTCCTCAGTGTCCGATTCCCACCCATATTTCAAAGGGAAGAACATCTGTATAGAGTCTACCTCAAAAGTCTATATATGAATTTTAATTCTTTTGATGGTAACTACCAGAATGCTTGGCCCTGCCCTGCAGCACCTGCCTGGGTCTCCACAGGAGCCGCTTTACCAAGAAGTGACTTTCAAGTTGACTCAGGGTCTGTAGGGCTACACGCCTCTATTTTCTTGAGCCTCTCGGTGTAGAGTGGTTTCTGATCTTAGGAATTCTACACTAAGGGCCTTCATTGGTCCTAAGCCATGCTAGACTCTTATAGGCTTTTAATAAGCTTTCTTGGGTACAAGTGCTCCCCCCCCCCCAAGAACAGAGGGGAGAGAATACCTGGGGGTCAACAGGCCTGAGCATTGGGGGTGTCCGAGCAGGCTGAACCCCGCTAATGCTGAAGGACTCCGATCTTGGGGGCAGGTTGGGGTCAGAGATCCTGTTGGCAACCTTGTGAGGCATGGCGGGTGAACTCTGTCTGTTGAGTCTTGACCGTTCTTCAACCTGGAAGTTAAAGGAAAAGATCCTCAATGGCTAGAAGTTGGTGCCTTTTCCAGTAAG
This sequence comes from Cricetomys ansorgei, assembly GCA_026225945.1. Lineage (NCBI taxonomy): Eukaryota > Metazoa > Chordata > Mammalia > Rodentia > Nesomyidae > Cricetomys > Cricetomys ansorgei. The sequence continues at coordinate 7,078,536 of JAMJFZ010001121.1, read as the reverse complement.
AATTTTCAGTCGTCACCCACCCTGCCATTTTTTGTCCCTCTGATGAATGGCAGCCCAAACTTGCCATTTCTGTTTTGCAGCAAGATCTTTTTCCTCCTCTCCCTCCTTTGCTTTTTTTCTCTTTTCCTTTCTCCTTCTCATGGAAGTACTTCTAGTAAGCAAAGCCACACAGGACACTTGAGCCTTCTCCTTACATGACCGATTAGCTTGCGTCATTTCAGTTAACTGAGCATCTGTGACCTACTAAGAGTTTGTCTTGCATTCCTTGAGCTAATATCCTGCTGATTAGTCACAAAGCCATGGGATCAGGCAAGGAGACAGTGTGCATTCCAGATAATCAAAGGGGCCTCCATTAGGCACTGAGACAACTTAGGGGAAAATAGAAACTTGCATTGGGTTGACTCATAAGACTCAGGAGCCACCCAAGGCCTGGCGAGGGAGAGGTGGGACAGGAGCTCTGCTCTTTTCTGCATGCTGCCGATAGGCATGTGGGCGTCCTGGATGCTGCTTAATGACATGCCTGTCTTACACGGACTTCCTGTATCATTTTCTTTTTCTCTTTAGGGCCCTTTCCTTTTAACTGTCTTTCCCTGCTACCCAAAATACACTGCTCCTCCCCATGCTTTCCATTCCCAGCATGGACTCTGGTGCCCTCTCCCTCCAACTCACCCCTGCCTCTTCTCACATTCTAGCCCTTCCTCTTCTCCTCCCTCCCACCCTCTCTCCTCTCAGCCCATTTCATTTCCTTGTCATGTCTTATTCTCCAGGGTTTCTCTCAGCCCAAGGACTTCCCAAGAGAAGCTCAGAGAACCAGTGACTCTTTGTAAACAGATAAAAAGTCACCATCAGCCGGTCCGTATTTATAGTAGCAAATAGACTGTTACCAAGGATGAATTTAAATTGAAAGGTACATGAACAAGAAGATGGACATCAAGAAGACAAGATGGAAGATCTCAGTCAACTCGAAAGGGCTAAGACTTTTGTTCTAGGTTGATCTTACAGGATCCTATATTTCTTCAGAGTCTGCATAATGGTTATGCCTCTCAAAGCTGCCAGACAATGCCAAACACCACTCTTCACACCCTGCTGACTCATTAGAGTGAGTTCTTAACTCACTTCTGTTGACTCAATACTCAGGCCTGCCTGCATATTTTTTATGTACCAGCTAAAGGTTTTTAAATTTCGTTTGTGCTGCTTGATTTAAACAAAAATTCAAAAGTCCTACCCGTTCTCATCTTCCTTATTCTATTTTGGATCTTTCTAGAGGCAGGCCCAATTTCCTATTTATAGCAAGTCTGCTTTAACCTCTTTTAAACATTCTACACCAAACCACAGATTAGGAGAAGGCCCTCCTGCCTCTGGGAGGTGTAACTTGAACATCTCTTCCCTCACTATGGCTTCGTGGGATACATCCAATTGGCCTCCACTTGACTTTAGTCACAAAATTCCACGTCCTAGAAGTTCACCACGTACCATATTGTACTAGCTCCAATGTCAGGGACATAAACTAGAAAATGTTTACTTTGTGAGTGCATAAAGCATTATGTCAACAATAATTATTTGGCCATTGTACTGAGCAGAAGAGCAAAGCCAGCTATTATACAAGACCTCAAAGCCCCAAGAAGACAGCAACAGACAAACCAAACACACAGCATGCGTGTGTTCTTCTAAATGCTAGACTTCTACACTCTGGCCACCTGATATTCCAAATTCACTGGTACATTGGTGCGTTGGTGGTATAGAATGAGCATAGCTGCCTTTTGAAGTAGGAACCAAACGTATTCAGAGTGAGGCATACTTGAAACGATTAGTAGTGTTAGTTTTAGCCATCAAATACAGGGCAAAAAAAAACTGAGTGTCTATTTTCACAGGTAAATTGTGTGCTTGACTAGTTGTGCAGAGAGATTACTAAGGAGCTCTTGGACGCATTGTCTGTGCTTTCAGTCAGTTCACGTACTAGATTCTGCCCTTAGTGTACCTCAACCTGCAAGATTCTAGGTCATATGAAAGAAATAACCAGTTGTTAATACTCAGTCAGTGACGTCAAGATGGGTCAGTGTGCTGTAATTTCACATATAGGAGTTTGGACAACAAAATGGCAAATCCATGAGAAGGTTATAACCATGAGGCACTTGGCTATACTCTCAAATTAATTAATTAATTAATTTGTGTGTGTGTGTGTGTGTGTGTGTGTGTGTGTGTGTGTGTGTGTGTGCAGGCATATGTGCACACAGGCATATGCACGTGAGTGTGTTACAACACATACGGGAAGTCAGAAGACAACCCATGGCAGTTAGTCTTCTCCTCCTACCACGTGAATGTCAGGGATCTGGAACTCGGTTTCCAGGCTTGGAAGAAAGCATCTTTAGCTGCTGAGCTATCTTGCTGGCTCTGACTATAGTTCTGTCTCTGGAAAATCTTTCCTCAGCCTTTGGAAAGGTTGGGGCACAGAGGTGTTTTGTACCAAAGTTTCGCCTTAAGAAAGAAAGACACCAAACCAAACATTAGAAATGACACTTCTCAGAGAGAAAGCTGAGTATGCGTAGAAGCAGACCCTTCTGATACCAGGCAAAGGTCTGTCCCCTGATTGATGAAAATTCATTTCTACTAACTGAACAGAAGAGTTACGTGGGAAGACAAGAAAGCGGCTCCACCCCAGAGCAAAGATAAACACGGATAAACTGGGCACAGTCCAGATCTGCCTCCATCTGCGTGAGGAGAGTTCTAGTGGCAGAGGATCTGCTCTGATCTGCTGCTGGAAAGATGGGAAACAGCAAGGGTGCCACCAGGGCTGGGTGATGGCTCAGTGAGTAAGGCACTTTTTTGCACAAGCATTAGGATCTGAGTTCAGATCCCCAGAACCCCAGTAAAGTCAGATGTGATACCTCTGCAGTGCACATCTGTAATACCAGTGCTTTTGTGGCAATAGGAGAGGCAGAGACAGGAGATTTCCTAGGAGATCACATGCCAAGTGGCCTGTTGCACACAGCGGGGACTGGCATGCATTGCAGAGACAGGACAGGACATAGTGCTAATATATATAAAAGGCTATTCCGTGCGATGATTGTGTAAACAGAGCATCCTGCTGCAAGGTAGTGCAAGTTAAAATACTTATTTGGACCCAGATTGTGATGGCAGGTGCCTTTAATCCCAGAAATCAGGAGGCAGAGGCAGGTAAATCTCTGAGTTCAAGGCCAGCCTTGTCTAAGAGCGAATTTCAGGACAGCCAGGTCTACAAAGAGAAAACCTGTCTCAAAAGACAAACAAAAAAACAAACAAAACCAAATAAAAACAAAAACAACCCCCAAAAACAACAACAACAAAAATGTATTTGGGGTAGTAAAGGCTGACACAGAATTATTATGTGACCACAGACCATCAGATGCCATTTTAGGGTATTTAAAGCAAAGGAATTCCTATCATCCAAAAGATGAGAAAATGTTCAAATTCTGCTGACAGACAGCACAACATTATACTAATGCTTCCACAGAGCTAATCTGACTTCCATCCAAATCAAGAAACAGTGGGAGATTTTGAAAAGAATGAGCTTGCCTCGCAAGCCTTTTACTGGAGAGACATTCATGCTCCTTTCTGGCTGAAATCTGGAAATCAAAGCCGCAGCAACATCCAAGCTCACTAGAACACTAAGTCAAAGGATGAAAGAGTAGCTTGCAGGATTCCTGAAGATCAAGTAGCCCCATAACTGGGTTGAGGGGGATGGAGACAGGAGGGTCACTGGGGCTTACTGGCTGCCAGCCTAGCTCCAGCTTCAGTGAAAGAGCCTGTCTTAAGGGAATAACACAATTCTTTTCTGGCCTTCACATAACAGCTGAGCACACATAGCTGCATGTACCTGCATGTACCACTCACATAAACACACACACACAAAGAGGGAGAAAAGGAAGAGGGGGGAAGACAGACAGACACACAGAGAAACACACGCACACAGAGGGGAGATGGACAGACAGACACCCACACCCATATGGAGAGGGAGAAGAAGAAGGAGAGGGGTAGAAGGCTGACAGACAGACACACAGAGAAATACACACACACGGTAGGGGGGCAGATAGACAGACAGACAGACAGACAGACAGACACACACACACACACACACACACACAGAGAACAGGATGAAGCATGGCATTACATTTCTGATGAAAAATTGTCAATTTGTAATGAAGTGGATAGAGAAGTAATCTAAGCAGGAAGGAAAATTGTTTTGGAGATTGATTGATGGTTCTTTAGCAGCCATATTCTGTTAACTACACTGGAAAAGAAGGCTGGACATGAAATTGCCACGAATGTCCCCACACATGTTTGGAGGTGTATTAAGTCCCAAGGAAGAACACTGGTGGCTGAGAAGCCTGGTATCTCGAATGTTGACACCTACCAAGTGTATCCCAGTCTTCTGGTGGCCAGAACCCTCACATCTGGAGCGCTTGATGACACAGCTGTGCTGTTTGTGTGCCCAGCTGTTAGGTTGGCCTTCCTACTAGGAGCCTGGCCAGGATTGCTGTATCTCACTAACCACCATGATTAGGACAGCATCATTTCTAGTATTTCCTATATACCTCATAAGATAAGGTGGAAAATGAAAGATTTAAGAGAATAAAAACATGATCTTAGGTTCTGGTTCTGGTCATATTGTATTCTATATTGTTTTTAAATATTGTTGATATAAATGCCTAAAGAAGCTATTTACAAATAAGAAATAACCCTGAACACCCCTTTAAGTGATTAGCTATGCTCACAAGAATAAGAGGAAGTCTCTGGGTGCTGAGAAGACAGATCTGGAGACCTGGTTACCCTGTGTGTGAGATGACTAAGGGATCCCTGGAAGGGCAGCTCATCCTATTTGGGTGACGTTTTGTTTCACCCATTTGATTTTAACCCCCCTTTTTTTTCTCCAATCCGAATAGCTTTAAATTATATTTTAGCTCACCACTGAGTCGTACTCCTAAAATCCTGCCTTTGTCTAAGGGTTGAGAAAATGGAGGAATATTACTTTGGATGTTCCTGAAATGCGTATCACAGCCGTAGGTCTGTGGCCCATCGTGCACCTCTGACACCATAATGAAAAAGGTGGGGGGAGCATCAGGGCAATGTCTGATATCAGCAGCCAGGTCGTGGGCAAGACACAGTTCTTCCCAGAATCTTCTGACCCTCTTATATGTAAATCATATTCTTCCACTAACAGTCCTCATGTCACATCTCCAGCGGGGTTCTTGTGTGTGTGTGTGTGTGTGTGTGTGTGTGTGTGTGTGTGTGTGTGTGTGTGTATGTGTACTTGCACATGTATGCACAAAGACCAGCCTTAGTTATCACTCTTCGGGTGCCTGCCGTCACCTTGTTTTTTGAGACATGTTCTCCAGTGAGCCCCAGACACCCTCTTGTCTCCACCTCCCCATTTCTGGGATTATAAGTACTTGTCACCATCTCTGGGTTTTTATGCGGGTACTGGGGATTGTACTCACGTCCTTGTATTTACAAAGCAAGAACTTTACAATCAAGTCATCTCCCTAGTTCCTCTAAATAAACTATTACAGGAAATGTTTTGCTGTCTTTCCCTGCAAAAAATCCACTGAACTCACAAAGGTACACAAGAAGAACATTATGAACAGCATCAGGTCATCACCGTCTCTCTGTGGTGACGTCATGGTTCCTCCGGAAGTGGCATGTGGCTCTTAGGATGGGCTGGCTGTGAACTTTGCAGCACTGACTGGATTTTCCGTGCTCCCAGGGAGTGAACAGTGGAGAGCCTTGCCAGTGGACACAGCCACCCTTCTGTCCTTACCTCTTTGGCCCAGGCGGGCTTCTCACTGGGACTCATGCCCTCCTTGTAATGGTACAGTGGCTTCTTCTCCAGGGGTCTCTGCTCCTGTCGCTGATGCTGGAGGGAAACCAGATAGTCTCTCTCTTGCTTTAGCTGCCTCTGCAGTCTTTCTGCTTGTCGCTGTTCTTCCAATTGTTTGCGTTTGTATTCCTACCCAGAGCAGGAAGAACAAAGAAAGGGTCACATTATCATGGGCAACCGCATTACTACGCTGTGCGGCAGCGAAGCATGCAGAGGAGGCAAATGGAACTGAAGACAAGAAGGACAAGGAGTACCCCAAATAAGCCCAGGCCTGTGATAGTGTCTACACAAGAATATGTCAATAAAAACACAGTTGCTTTAATGGAAACTAAACCCTACAGAACATCACTTGAGAATAGACATGTCACGGAGAACTACAATGCAATGCAAGATAGTTAGACTGTCATCGCTAGGAGTCATCTTCTTCCTAACTCGGTAATTTGGCCATTCGAGCACACATGATTAGTATATAACCAAGTAAACAAATAGAGAACATGTCTAAATCATCAGTTAAACAAAATCTGGATTAACTAAGGCTATTAGCAAGCTTATGCATAAAGTAAAGATAAATGACAGGATGCCATCAAATAAAACATTTGTTTTAAAAAAAAAGCCACCAAAAAGCCCGTTTGGAGAGCTGTGCAGTAGTAATAATAAACGTTCTTCCAGTAGATGCAGCATGAGCAGGAAGCACAGTGTTCCCATTGCAAGAGCAGAACGAACGGCCTACAGATGAGCAGTGACTGCAGGGCTGAGTGAGCTCTATGGCTGAGGTGCATTTGCTGTGATTGTATTCCAGCATGTTGCAAACGGCTTTAAAAATCACTCGGCAATAAACACAGTGGGTCTCGGAAGCAGTTTGAACTTATAATAAGGCTGGATTCATGTTAAAGTTTCACAAATAGATGGGGTTAATGAACTGTGCTAAATGGTTGAGGACTTGGCAGATTGGGTCAGGAACTTGTGTGAAGCCTCTGTGAGACTCTGAGGTGTAGGAGTTCGGAAGGGAAGACCTCATATTTTGAGGAGGCACGTTAGGAGGAAGAAACACACGCACACACATGCAGGATGGATGCCAGGCAGGTCAGCTGGCGCGTGACTTTCCCATTACCAGAAGTAGAGCTTGTTCATGCAGTAGTTGCTGCTGTAAGATCTCTAACTGTCTTTGCTCCTCCTCTAACTGTCGCCTGATGTATTCCTGGAGAGGTAGGTGGCAGAGAATCGGGAGGAACGGAAAGAGAGGAAAAGAGAGAGAAAGAACCAGTAATTGCAAAGGTGACCCGAGCTACCAAGCGCAATGCAGGAGAAAGGAAGGGAGAAATACCCAGCACCTCACCGAACAGGAAGAGTAGGCCACAGCAAAGCCAAGTCTTTCAGTGCAATCAAAAGCACAGCTCCATTGCCTATAGCAGCTGAGATGGCTGGGGATTTCACTGTCTCTAGTTGGTTTCAATGAAACAAGCTCTATGGTGAATCTCGTTATTAGATTCCTCTCTTATTGACTACATGGAATTAGCAATACTGTGAAGTTCTGAGTGCCCTATGCTCGCAGTAGGGATAGAACACATGTGCAAGGCTAGCTTGCTCATGGTCTTCATAATGGAACTATCCTGTAGCGCGCTAACTCAGGGTGTGATTTTATCAACGAGGGAGAGGACAACATAAGGGGTTTGGAGTTGGAGAGCAGAGATGGCCTGAGTAGCATAACTCATCTGCAGTGATGGAACAGTAGGATCTTGGTTCAGTGCTGGAAAGTCACAAATTCTCAGTACGTCAGGAGAGGCCCTGGTTTGGGTAGGATGCACAGGCATTGTCGAGCTGTGCACTTGACTTCTTGAATAGGTAAGAACCGTTGCTTGAGCAAAAGCAAAAGCTGTAATAGGACAGCCCTTGGAGACTATGTCCCACACCTCGGAGCTCCCTGGGGCCGCAGTTTCCCTGGGGCCCTGTGTGAGTGGGCTTTCCATCTCCCAGTACCTGCTCATGCTCTGCACGCCTCCTCTCCTCCTCTCGGCGCATCTGCTCTTCGTAGTGCCGGCGCTGCTCCCGCTCCTGCTGCTTCCGAAGCTCCTTCTCTCGCCTTTGTTGCTGTGGGGTGACAAGCAGACATGTCAGCAGTGGGCGTTGGTGATATTAACATGAGATCAGCCCAGTGACAGACATGAGCTTTCAGGGACAGATGTCCAAATGCTTCAAGGCTTCTCCTCTTGAACTACTGGGGGACACATTGGCAAGAAGGGGTGATATCCAGAGACTTGGAGTTATGTAGACCACTTTGGCATCTGCCATGTATGTGGACTCTCAGCAAGATACACTCTCTTGGTGGCCAGTTGGGATTGTTCAAACCAGGCTAGTGAAGACCAGCTATCTTTGAGCTGTCATAAAGAGACTCTTGAGACCCATCACAATAGTTACATCCGTCAGCCATTCTAATATCATTATACAAAGATTCCAAAGACATAAGAACCAGAGCGGTGGAGTGGGTATTCAAGGCCACACACGGAACTGAACTTACAGACTTCCACCCAGACCACATACTGTTGCTCCCACCAAGATGCTTAAGTAGAAGAGCTTATCTTCAAAGCCAGCTATATGTTGCAGGACCGAAGCTCAACTATTATGCAGATGGAGAGACAGGAAATGTGGCAGAAAACCCCCAAATCAGCCTGGCTCTTCATTCTACTTTCAGAAAAGGAAAAAGTTTAGGAGATCTGAGAACTAAGCAAAGGAGCTGGTGCTTCTCATGTAGGGTGGCACCATCCCCCATCTCTGGAAAACTAGAAACTGTAGGGACACGTGAAGGACTTTTGTGGCTGTCCTAGTAACTGGAGTCACGTGACTGGCATTTGGCACGAGGGGGCCAGATATCCCAAGCATCATGAAATGAACAGGATCACACTGAAAACAGTGTGCTCTCCAGTATTATTGGTAGCATGTATTTTTGGAACAGCTGTGGGCCTTTTGCGTCAGACCCTGTACTAGCTTTGCTTTCTTTTTCCTCAGGAGGTTCTGAAAAGGCAGACCAGGGATCACTCCCTGTGACAGTCTCACGCACTTCACTGCATGGCGAGGAGGGGTGAGATGTTCTGGTGAAAACAGCCTGCAATCACATTACACTGACAAGCCAGTTCTGCACAACCGGGGAAAGAGCTACCCCACCAACTCTGTTTGCGGCAGGCCCTCAAAATGCCAAGAAACCCAAGGGGAAGGAAGCTTTGCTGCTCTAGCTTTGCTGCAATCTTCCAGACATTCTGTGTAACAGGGACCTCAGCATCTTAGGAGGTAAGCTGTCCGTTGAGACTCAGTGTCCATTTCCTGTCTTGACAATTACTTATCTACCTTGCACTGTACATACTGGGGAGCCCTGCAGGGCTTCACGCAGCCAAATGTTACAACAGGACTTGTATTTTCAAAAGGCCCTCAACAGCTATGGGCAAGGGCAAATCTAGACACTGAAAAAGGAAGGCAAAGCCTTCTTACAGATCTAGGCATGAGCCAACAGGGCATCAGTGATGTAGCAAAGGCAGGCTGGTACCTCTGTTCACCCTTGCTGCTGAGGAAGGAGAAGTAGCAAAAAGGAAGAAAGGTTCCAGATTGCTAGTCACCCTAGAGTGACTGGCATGGATGCCAGCTTAGGAACAACAAAGAGGCCAACATAAAATAGGGAGGTTCTGGTGACAGTGCACGTGAGGGTTGTAAGCTCTTGGCTAAGGAGCTTCCTGTACGATGTGGCGGAGAGGAGAGAGATGTTGGCATGTTGATCCCAACAAGCAATTATTTGTTTCGCAGCAAAAACAATTCAGAGGAAGACAGGCTGTGTGTGTGTGGTGGGGGGCGGGTCATCATAGGAACCGACTGAATAATTTGGATTACAGACTCAAAGCAGAGGCATTCCCAACACTCAGCCGAAGTGAATTAGCGCCAGCCCAGAGAATAAAATAATTATGTGTACAGATCTTGGCAGGAAATATCCCTCATTTAGCTAACATTTCAAGTTTGTTACTCTTATTAGTTTCTTTCTTGAAAAAATAATCAAGCCCTTTGAAGATTTAGCTGAATTTTATGTGGAAGATTTGTCCACTTTCAGTCCCTCTGAGGAATCGATACTGTTTTATAATTACTTGCCACTCAGGTTCCCACGCAAGGTATATACAATATTGATTGCAGCTGAAGGGGGGTAGGGCTGCCCAAGTATTCTGCAGCTTCTGAGAAAGACACTCAAAAGTGGCTAATAATTAATACTGATCTCACTCGTATCAGCCACTGGTCACACATGGAGGCATCTGCCAGGGCTTTGGTTCCTGGAGTGAAGTTAGAAAAATAAATTACCTCCCCAGCCTTCTGAGGGCACCCTGCCAACTTCTAACTGCGTGTCTCAAGGTTGATGCCTTTCCTAGAAAGATGTTTACCGTCTCTCCTCCTGGGCACGGGGCTGTTGGAGGGGACATATCAAAACATGTCGAAGAAAACTTCTAAATTCAAGGAGACCCTTACAAAGCCTTTGGTGGCTCTCTTTGAGGACAAAGCCATTGCTCAACTCTCGCTCAGCTTCAATCTCTCACATGGGTCCTGGTAACTGGCAGGTACACTGGACGTGGTGCTGCAAGGCTGCAATCCTGCCCAGTCCTTGAAAGGCTGAGGCAGAAGGAATGCCACGAGTTTAAGATCAGTCAGGACCATATAGGGAGACACTGTCTCAAAAAAAAAAAAGTGTTTTGTACTCAACAGAAGAAAAACCTTGGGGCAAAAGAAGACAGGCACACACTGTTTTCTTAAAGATTTTGGTATTTTCTTATCTGCTAATGGCATGCATTGCATCATAATTCATATTGCTTTTCTGAGTTTGTTTTATCAAATTTGTGCTCTAGATCGAAAGTTACTTGTGTGTCTCTATTCCACTCCAGGTTTTATCTTTTTAAAAATAATTTATTTACTTATTTTCATTTGTGCATGTGTGTGTGCCTGAATGAATTTGTGTATACCACACACATGCAGTGCCCAAAAGGGCTAGAAGAGGGTGTGGGATCCCCCTGGAACTGGGGTTCCCGGCAGCTGTTAGCTACCCAGGCTAGCCATCTTTCCAGTCATCTGTCTGGCTTTTGTTGTGTGTGTTTCTCACACACGCTGTGTCACCATTCATTTTTGTTGTATTAAAGACTGGAGGCCAGAAAAGCAGCCCGAGATGCACGCACCGCTTGGCTTCAACCGTCTACTTGACACAACCCAGAATCACCTGGGACAAGGGTTTCCATGTAGGGATGGTCTGGATCGGGTCGGCCTGTGAGCATGTCTGTAGGGAATCGTCGTGATTGTTAACTGATGGAGGGGGGGCCTGGCCCCCTGCAGGCTATACAGGGCGAGGGAAGCTAGCTGAACTCCAGCAAGCAGCATGGGTTTGTTTGCCTCTGCTCTTGACTGTGGGTGTGGTGTGACTAGTTGCTTGAGCTCCTCCTGCCTTGACTTCCTGCAATAATGGATTCAGGTGAGGTGGAATCGTAAGCCAAATTAACCCTTTCTTTCTAAAGTTGCTTTCCAGCCGATGTATTTGTCACGGCAACAGGAAGAAAACTGGGGCAGGCTGAGAGAAAGCCTTCTGGAGTTGAGATCAGACCTGCCTTTCTGACACGGCTCTCAGGGCCCAGAGGGTCCTTCACAGATGCACATACGAGGTGGAGAATGTTGCAAACCACAAACAGAAATGGCAGCTCAAACAGAGTCACCTGCCTAGTCCTGCTGTAACTATAAAGGCTACAAAAATAAGGGCTACAAACCCGAGCTGGAAAGATCGGAGAGTGGGGCCTCAAGTAGTATTCTTGGATTGCATTTGGATCATGCATAATGATTGTCACGGTCCTGTCACCAGAGAGGATGTCGTCGACCAACTATGAGGAGTGGCCTAGAAGTTCTGTTCACTTATGTCTTCTTGGAGGCATTGTCAAAATTGAATTTCTTAAAACTCAACTGGTCACGGAGCCTTAACGTTTTTCCCTGGTTTAGGAACGAATGATAGTAACCGCCCTGCGTGTTCTGCAGGTTAATACGGTCATTGCCTTACTGGCTGGGGGTAGATTAGTGGCCCTTCTTGCGCATTTTGCCTTTCATGGCTATGCACCAATGAGAGGATAAGTATAATTGCTACTTTTTCTTTCATCACTGTAACAAAATACCTGATAAAAGCAAGACTTAAGGAAGGAAGAAGGGCCTATCTTGGCTCCTGGTTTGGAGGAGCCATCTTGGTGGGGAAGGCATGGAGTTAGGAATGAGAGACAGCTGGTCCACTGAGTCAGGAAGCAGAGAGATGAAAGTTGGTGTTCAGCTTGATTTCCCCTTCCTTCCTAGTTATTCAGCCTGGACCCCCAGCCCGGGGGATGGTACCGCTCTCCTCAGCGAAATCTCCCTGGAAACATTCTCAGACACACCTGGAGGTCTGTTTCCTAGGTGATTCCAAAGTTCAGTCTAATTGACAAGGAAGGTTAGCCATCACAGGGGGAAGAAGTTCTGATCTTCTGCTTGCTCGTTCATTTAGGAGACTCCTGGGTGGATGCTGTTTACAAGTGAACCGGTTAGTCAGTTTTAATGAGGAAGCGTTAAAGCTGCAAGTCTCTGTATTCCTGCCAGAGGCATCGACCCTCAAACAGCAGATTTCTCCCAGGAATGGGTGTAAATAGTCACTCTTGGGCATGCTCATTATGGAACACACCTTCTCCTCTCTGTTGGACGACTTGGATCTTAACTGCTTGTGTCTGCCTCATTTCTTAGGAACTAGGATGCTCAGAGTCGCACCGCTGGCCCCATCTGCCAGCTGTGCTCACTGAAAGTCCAGCTGCATAGGTATTCTGTGAACCAGCAACTGCTTTCAGCTCATCTTTCTCTTCTACTTCACGTTCCTTTTTGGTTTATTTTTTGCATATTATATTTCGTATGTATTGTATTTTTAGCTGTTGTATTAACCTCTGTATACTACGTTAAGTTATCTTTTTAGAATGAAGAAAAGTTATAGAGAAAGATAAACATTAGGCAACAAACGAGCCTTGGTGGTAGGCCCATCTTTTATACATACCACATTTCTCAGTATATGAGCTCAGGGCAATGTTCACATTTGAGAACATTCCCTAACTGTGACAGAAACGTCATGGGATAGGGAGGGGATTCGGTAAGGCTTGGAGAAGGCACACTGCACTAGAAATATTAAGACTAGGTTCTGTAAAGCTTCTAATAAGAACACAGCAGTGTTCTCGAAAATTTGTTTAATGTATGAGTCACTGTTGCATGTCCCTGCATGAGACAATTTCATCTAAACTTTTAATGCAGTGGCCCCATAGGTGGCCTTCAAAGTCTGTTTATTTTCAGGGCCCGAGCAAAGATGTGCTGCCATGCAAAGGACAAATACAATAAAATGATTCTGAATGAGAAGAGAAATGAAGAATACGGGGCTGCCCTTGGGGAGTTCTGGGTGACCTCCTACAAGTGGCGAGAGGGGAACCCCACTGAGATGGGCAGATCTGGCCTGCCCTCTAGAGGACTGGAAAGCAGCTAGTGGGTGTTGATGTCCAGCAAGTGCTTCAAACCATCCCTTTTGATCAGGGGATCTCTAATCAAAGATACTCTGAATGAAAGGGCCACTGTGGTCCTTTGAATTGGCAACACATCACATATGCTCCTTACTTTAAACAGGACTGTCACCTCAAGCTTTCCAGGAGCTGTAATTGTGACACAGGCATTCCCACATCTGGAGATTCTGTGTCTATTTAACATCTGCCCAAGTTTTAGTTTGGGAAAGGCCATTGAAAAATAACCATTGCAGAACGAGGGCAAAGTGCCTTGCAATTAAAAGTGGAATTCCAAGCTTTTTTTTTTTTTTTTTTTTTTAATAGGTAGGGCACAAGAATGATGACGTGGCCAGGCAGCTCTGATTTTATAACAACCGTGTAATGAAAAGAATAATAATGCCAAATAGTAAGGTGGAAGTCTGTGAGCTTATGATACCATGTACCCTTGTGATATCACTTACAGTTCTAAGGCTCTTAATCCTATTAGCTCATGTAGTTTCCCCCTCCCTTTGAGACAGTTATACCTACCACTCCCACTGCACAGATAAAGAAACCATGACAACCAGGCCAGCATCTTGCCTGAGTCCAGTTGTTGGTCAGTGGATAGCCCAGGCACACACTCGGCCTAGTTCTGATGCATGCATGTGTACCGAGGGGAAGATGTCTTATGCCTTTGCCAGTTTTCCTGTTTCTGTCTTCCCACTATTCTTTCTCCTTCTTTCACAGAACCAGCAGAGAGCCCTGGAAAAGCTAGACAGGCTAGAAACAGTTCATCCCTTCTTTTCTATATTAGCTCTCATCGGTGGCCGGAAGAAACTTCTTCTCTACTGTAGGACACCTTATGGTCAGAAGGCAGTCCATGGTGAAGCCCCCCAAGGTACCCATGTACAAGCTGGTATTTTATGAAGAAAAGGAGGAAGAAAGGTTCTAGGCTGTTTTTTTTTCCTTGAACAGGCTGTTCAGGGGAAGGTCTCCTCAAGCTGCTCACTGAAGAAAACAAGAGCAGAAACAAAAACAGATCCATTTCACGGTCATGTGGTTGAATGCTTCAATGAAACTGTTTTGTTGTTGTAGTTCTACCTAGGTTAGGGATAACTAAGAAAACTGAAAGATAAGACCCACAGACTAGTCATAATAAAAGACGCTCTGAAAAGCTCCTGGATTACAGGTCTGTGGTATGTGATGCCTGTTCAGGCAGACTTTGACTAGTTCTGCATGCATGTAATTGAAGGCATTCTAGATACAGCAAGGATCAGTGCCTGTCCAACTCTATCTTGTTTTGTGGCATTAGATGCAACAGGCGTAAGATACCAGTTCTCTCCTTCCTGAAAAGCACGGGGAGGGCTTCTGCGAAAGGACACATATTAGCAGCATTTCCAACTGCAGCATGGGATTTAAACCCCTCCCTCCACAGGACTCAGTGGAACTGCAGATAAAACTAGACCTTCTGCTGCAAAATCAAGCTCTCTGGGACCCACCGAGTAGTGAGGTTCCCTTCTCTCTGTCATTTGTCTTTTGAGACATGGTCTTGTACATCCTAGGCTGGCCTCAAACTTGCTATGCACACTATGCTGACCTTGAGCCCTTGAAAATTCTGCTTCCTTTCCCCAAGTGCTGGATTACAGGCATGTGATACAATGCCCAGCTGTTACCAGATACTGTTATAAATGCTTTTTATGAATTAACTAGATCTATCCAGTGATTATTATCCCATTTTTTTGAATGAGTAAACTGATGAATAGAGAAATCACGGTTTGTCAAGATGACTAAGGCAGTGAATGGCAGGGTTGGGACTGACAGCAAAGATTATATGTGCCCATCTTCTTGGTGAAACAGCCACTCCTAGGGCTCTGTGTCTCTAATGCCCAAAGCTTGTACTCACACCCAGCAACATCTCTATCTTATAGGTCTTGTTTAGATCCTGGTGGGAGATAAGCCTTAATATTGCCACTTGATAGTAATGATAGGATTATAATTAATGATTTTGTGGTTAAGTTTCAATGTCAACCTGCTACAACTTAGAAATCACCTGGGAAGGGAGGCTCAGCTGAGGAATTGCCTAGATCTGGTTATCGTGTTCATGGAGGATCCTCTTGACTGTTGACTTATGTGTGAAGACCAACCCACTGTGGGCAGCACCATTCCCTGCGCAGGTGGTCCTGGACTACATACGTGAAGAATCCTAGCTAAGCATAAGAGACCTAGCAACTAGGCAGCATGGATGTTTATTTCTTTCTGCTCTTGATTACAGATTTGATGTGACTAAGTTGAGCTTCTGCTCTTGTTGTTTCCCTCCATGATAGTCTGCAACATGAAGCTGTAAGACAAACAAACCCCTTTCTCACTAAGAGGCTTTTGGTCAGGTGTTTTATCAGAGCAACAAATATGAAACTAAGACAATGACAGAAAGAAATATAGAGAAGAGCATCTTTCAAAAGACAGAGCTTTGGCAGAGAAAATCAAAGCAGGCTCCCTGAGATAGCAGGGAGCTATCTACTAAGAAAGGTGCTCCCTAGGGGTGCTCCCTGTGCTGGCCAGGCCAGTTACTATTGACAAGCTAGCAGCAGACAGAAAGCCCAGTTAACAAAGCAAAAGTGTTCTTTCAGAAAAAAGCCACCCCAAAGGAGTGGAAAAGCCTAGGCTTTACAGTAAACAGGGAAGGCCCATTACTGAAATTAAAATGAAAAGAATATGCTCTTCATAACACTAGAATGAATAATACTTGGTGTCTTACTCTCTCATTGTTCCAGAAGACAACGGAATGTCCATACAAAAATCTCAACTCACTTCTTGTGTCAGGCACAGGAATAATCCTTTTGTGTCTATGTTTTTCACATAGTTCCCACAATAATCCTTGAAAGTAGATATGATGATGCTGAATATATGTGCAAAAAAGCTTAGGTCAGCAAGGTTGAGCAAACTGCCCAAGACCACAGAGCTAGGCTTAATCGGCCTCCTGGCATACAGAGCCTTCGCGGTTTACTCTCAGATTCACCCACCAGACTTTTTCCTTCCCACCACATTCTGAGTGGGGTGTTGTAACAAGAGTTCCTTCCAAAGCATGAGAAGGTGCTAGCCTTCTGATACATTTATTTTAATAAACTCAAGGTTTCAGTGCACACAGGACGAAGCTCAAATGTTGGGAAATTCCTTTGACATCAGTTAGTGACAGCGACACTACTGTCCCTGGAACTTTATATGCTGGTGATGTGCTCAAGATTTCTGGGAATTCCAGGTTTAATGCTCCAAATAGCTGCATCGGATGCTATTGCTACCCTTAGTTTCATAAGTGTGGAAACTGAGGCAGAGGAAAGCTAGAGAATATACTCAGGGTCACACAGTCAAAAGGAAAGCTGGGACCCGGGCCTCAGCAGCACGAGGGGCACGACCTGATTTCTTTGTGTCTTGCTTTTGAGATAGGGTCTTGAAATGCAGCATAGGCTGGCCTTGAACTCATAGCGATACTCCTGCCTTTGACCCCCAAGTGCTGAAATTACAGGGCCATCACATCTGGTTCTCTGGTCGTTACTGATCAAAATACTATATGTCCTTCTCCACAGTCTTTTACTTCATTGTCTGTAGGGGAGCTTCAATATGTGGCTCCTTATAATGACTTTATTTTTTAACATTTATTTGTTTATTTGTGTATGAGTGTATATTTATCATTATGCTACGGTACATGTGTGAAGGACAAAGGACAAACTGTGGAGTGCGTTCTCTCCTTTTACTGTGTGGGGTCCTGGGGACCAACTCAGGTTGTTAGTCTTGGAAACAAACATTTTTCCCACTGAGCCAGCAGGGTGGCCCAGGCACAGAGGCTCTTAAAGAGATGTATAGCTTCTGCTTTGGGGAGAGGGCTGTCCCGTAGTGCCTTGGAGAAACTCCTGCTCTAAGATTCTAAGATTCTAAGAACTCCTGTTCATCCCAGTGGTTCATCTAGATGTAGGTTCCTGCCACAAAGCTTTTGTGAACCTGGTCTCTAACCCTGACAGAAAGGTGAATGCTAAGAGGAGACCCAAGCACACAGCAGATAGGGGAGCACTGAACTCTAAAAGTTCCCCAAATCTAAGCATTAGGTGGGTCTCCCCGATAGCTGCCAGTCCTGGCTTTGACATGCCCTCTAGAAGATGTGTCCACCTGATAGCCATTCACATCTAATTCTCCATTTTCCTGGTGAGTCTTCAGGACAACTTTAAGAGAGTCAGCAAGCTTGTCCACTCATGTCCCTGTGGAAACAGGGAGCAGGGCAGGGGAGGGGCTGAGGGCCAAAGCTCCTAGGGTCAGCTCAATCCTTTCTTGTAACTTAAAGACGTTCTCATTAAAATGAAGATACAAAACACTCATAGTAAGTTGAGAGAAACCACTGATATCAGTCCAAAATTCTTATGAAAATTCAATCATCAGCAGGGATCAGGTCCAAATTAATTAATCTGCTACCAGAGCAGGCCCACAGCACCTCCAGGGGCCCATCCAACTCTGATGCAGAGTGCCATGGGTAGGCTTGTCCCAGCTGTGTAATAAAAATTTTTATTGAGCCAGAAAAAGCAAAGGAGATGGCCCTCTATACTTTTTTCACTGGTGATGAACTGGCTCACCTTGGCTGAGTTTCAGCAGGTTCCTGGAACTTACTTATAAATCTTACTGTATAACCAGTCAAAACTGGTCTGCTTGCCACCATTCAATCAGCCACAGGCCATGTGCCTTGACTAAGCAGATTCATGACTGCATTCGCTTGCAGTCAAAGTCCTTCTGAGAATTACTGACACTAAGTAGATCCCAGTCATATCCACATGGACACACCAATAACAAAGGGCACAGGAAGTGTCCTTAGAAACACCCGGTGGGAGCTGGCATCTGAGGTCACCGTATATCACTCCTGTGATACCAGATAGGTAGCCAGGAGGCCTTTGTTTAAAGCTGGAAATACAATTCCCAGGGTGCCCACAAAATCCTATTTGACCAAAAGGAAGCTAAATTCTCAAACAGAACTATAGACTTTCACAGTTACTATGTGCCCAGCAACCCAAGTTCCTGCTCTGGCCACCAGAGACACCTAGCCACAGGCTAGGACGGCAGATGAGAATGAGGGCACACGAGGGAGTCTCTGGGTGGCAAGGGCGGTTGGTGTTCAGGCTCAGCACTTACAGCCAACCCTTCACACCACAATTTGCTTTCTTCTCTTAAGCGATAGCACTTGACGTTAGGACATAACATTGTCATCTACAGAGTCTGTTTTTGATAACATCACAACAGAGCCCTCCCCCTCCCCTAAAAAAAATCACACAAAAACTGATGATGTTTTAAGTAAGTTGGTTGGACCACATTCTTAGTAATTCTGGGCAGCATGTGGCCCCATCTGCCTGGGGGCTGACAGGTGGACACACCTAGGGCAAGAGTAAGGTCCAAAAGATGAAGCCCATGTGATTGACCACATCCACGTGCTCCTGGTTCTTTTGAGAAGCCAGGTTCACCGCACAGAGCACGAGGTTTGTGTCCTCACACATGCAGATAACCTTCCATTCAGATCATAGACCTCAGGGTGTGCCTCTCTGGGCACAGTGCCTCAGTCATACCCATGGGAGAAGCTCTCATAAATACTACCAAAGAACACAGAGGAGATTTCTCAGTAGTTCTGACCTGGTGTGTGAAGGAGAACCTAGCTCACAGCTGAGCACCTGCCGAGTACAGCTTTTTTTTCCCCCATAGTTCAGACATCATCAACTGTATAAAGCATAAATACCACAGAGATACAGGCTAGGGGTAGTAAATAAAAAATTGACATGAAACATAGACTCTGTAGCAAAGACCTGGAACTCAAAACATGATTGTGTCTTGAGCTATGTGACCTCTTATTCAATCCACTTGTTGCGGGTTGAATGTAAAATATCCTCTTTAGCCCTGGTGTTTGAATATTTGGTTCCCTACTGGTTACCTGTTTCTAAAGCTGTGAAACCTTTAAGAGGTGGGATTATGATTGGAGGAAGTGGTCACTGGTGGCAGGCCTGAAGATTTTGTGCCTTGGCTTCTCTTCCCATCTTCTCTCTGTTTCCGGTTACACTGAGTGGTGAGGAGGGAAGGGCCAGGTGCACACCCTGACTACTGGGGAGACACCTGCTGCCAGCTCTTCTCTCCATGATAGACTATGTCCTTTAAAACTGTGAGCCAAAACAACCCCACAGCACCACCTTAAGTCCCTTTTTGTTAAGCATTTGGTCACAGCAACAGGAAAAGTGACCAACACTCATCTCTAGGATTTCACTGAGAAGCATTAATCTGCAGATCATTGTGATTATTAAATGACAGAGCTCATGTAACGTGCTGCCCGCAGTCTCTGCCATATGGCTCGTGCTTGGCAATCACTAGAAACAATCACTGAGCTGCTTGATGGATAAATGTCGGAAGTTCAGTGAGCTCATACCAGATACAAGGGAGGAAAGACCACCAAATGAAAACAGAGCAAAACAATCCACTCTCTGGGAAGATTTCATGCTGACCAAGCACCTGGATCCAACAGCCAAGAGCTCATGGGTCAAACAGACAAACAAGCAAACAAACAAATAAACAAGCAAACTGGGTCTGGGGAGATAGCTCAGTGGGTAAAGTGCTTGCTCTGCTAGCAAGAGGACCTGACTTCAGTTCCCAGAACCCACATAAAAATGTTGTGTGTCCTGGAGCACACTTGTAAAGCCAGCACTGAGTGGGTGGAAACAGGCAGATCCCCGGGGCTCCCTGGCCAGCCAGCCTAGCCTACTTAGCAAGTTTCAGTTCAGTGAGAGAACCCATCACCAGAAAAAAAGACGGAAGGCACCTGAAGGAGGCTATTTAGGCTCTCTTCTGATCTGTACATGCATACATGCACACATACAGGCGCGTGCAACACATGAGGATGTGCACGCCCATGCGAACATCCATACTAACACTCACACATATACAGACACGCAAACATTAATTAAAAAAAAAGAGTACAAGGCCACATCTGCTCTCCACGTGGTCAGAACCCTGAGGACTTTAAATGCTTAGGAGCTTGTTAGTGTGGACACGGTCAGCCTTTAGCCTGAAACCAATGATAATGAACCAGTAACCCAATGGAGTCAAAGTAGTGAGGACTGTGAAATCCCAGGATGCAGAACCTGGGAAATGCCCCACCAGGAAAAGCAAGACAGATAATATTCAGGGAGCATTTCAGCGGAGGGTTTGGGCTACCCAGGAGGAGGAGGAGGAGGAGAGGAGGAGGAGGAGGAGGAGGAGGAGGAGTCTGAAGGCCAAAGAGGAGAGCTTTTGGTGTTCCAGAGGTCTGAGAGATTAAAGAAAACTGGCCCTCTGCTGGAGGCCAGTAGGAAGCCCCAGGTGGCCTAGGCAGGTAGAAGGCAGTGCTGGCCCAGCACAGCTGCCAGAACCTGACTGAGACTCTCCACTGTGCCCCGTAAACCAGAAGTCATGTCAGCACCTTCTGCTTCTATATAATCACAGGGCCTGCCTCGCTCCACCAGACTAAGATAGCACACTGACTTTACGCTTCTCACGTGACGGGGGCATTCTTTACACCGAGCGTCCTAAGCTCACCTACGGATTGCAGGGTACTCTATGTCCCAACTGCCGCTCACACAATCTCAGAGTCCACCTCTGAGGGCCCGCGTTCTAGCTGCTGACTCACACCTGTACTACTATCTCAGCGAACACTCACACGGGCACTGGGATCTTCGGAGACCAGCGTGTAGCCCTACTTTGCAGTTAGCTCCTCTCCTCACTCCTCTTTGCTTTTAATTTTAAAAACTTAAAGAACAAACAAACAAAGCTGCACAGGAAATAATGGCTTCCATTGCAGTCTTTCATGCACATATGTCGTATATTTGCCTATAGTCACTCCTCATTGCCCTCCTCGTTAAATGCCTTGTGGGGAGCGCTTCGCAATCACTTGGTAAATAACGGTGGGAAGCTTAGACATCTCTTGGCGTGTACAAGGGAAGGACAACTGGACAATGAAAACGGAACAAGAGTGTGCACTCGTGCACTCTCTCTCTGAGAGAAGATGATACACAGGACTCCACACACAAGCGACTCCCTGCCTGACAGTCTGCGCACAGCAGTCACTCAATAAACCCATCATTGTAAAAGTAGAGGATTATTGCTGACAGTCTGGAAATAATGAGGCTGCTAGGATTTACTGAGAAGCGAGCTGAGGTCCTCACAGATTTAAATGAGGGAATCCGCACCATGATCCACCGTTAAAAAGTGACCCGATCCTGTGGGCTTCTCGCTCTCTCTCTAGCGGCCCATCTCAAAAAGTAAAGTCAGAGAACTCCTGAGTGAGGAGCAGACTGAAATTTGGGAGACCCGTAACGTTATCGCCCTGCTCCGGTACAGTTGGCGACCCCTTCGTTTCCCTCCCAGCTTCCCCAGTAGCTAAGCAATCTCGGTTTCCTGTTCTCCTGGAGGCTCTCATTTTCCAGCAGTAGTAGTGCTTGGGGTCTGGGGTGTGGCTGAAGCTCCAGGAAGGAGGCTTCAACAAAGTTCCATAGTTTACAAGGGTGAGAATCTTGTGTGGGGCCCGACGTCTAAGAAACCACGGCCAGTGATGGATTTTCCCATCCAGAGAACAGCAGCATCGCTCCTGAAAGCAGGTCTTGCCTGCCAGCTGCAGGCTGAGTCCTGGGCAAGGAGGGCGTGTGAAGAACATGACTGCCAGTGTCAGAAGGGAATCAAGACACAGGGTCTGCTTTTACTTACTTGACATTTGGTTACCTGCCTGGTCACTGTGGTTTAGTTAATGCTTGTCTTTTGCCTCTTAATCCTTGGCTCACTAATTTGCATGTTAACTTACTCATTCCACAAATACTCCCAAGGTGTCTAATAAGTGTCACATGCTGTTTTAGGCACCAGGGAAGGCCAGAGGAGAAAAGAAGCCCGTGTCCTCACAGACTACATCCTTGTCAGTGTGGAGCTGGAACCATATACAGAATGTTGGAAGTTGGTCAGAGCCATGTAAATTAAGACAAGCAGTAGTACATGCTAGGACATGGATCCTATCCTAAGATGCCTAAGGAAAGTCTCATGAAGAGGCGTAGACAAATGGAGAGATGGAAGCCTTGGCCCCATTCTGAGAGCGAAGGAAGTCTTTTTTCTAAGATACTTTCAAAGAGCACGTGCGCCAAGCAGGTGGTGCCCCCAACCCCGAGGTGGCTGTGGTGGCCCTTGGCGTACTCACCTCCTCCAGCCTCCGCCTCTGCTCCTTCTGCTCCTCAATGCGCTTCTGGCGCTCAGCCAGGAGCTGCCGCTTGTGTTCCTCATTCTCCCGCTGCTGCTGTTCCAGCTGTTGTCGCCGCAGGGCCTCTGAGCGCTCCTTGTTGGCCAGTTGCAGTCTCAGGAAGTCTCGCCTCAGTGTTGATTCCCCTGGTAGGTTCAGAATGGAGCTGTGGACAGGAAAGAACATGAGGGTACCACATGTGATGAGGGCCATTGCAACTGTGGGTCCTGGGGGGAGGACACAAGTGCTCTCTCCCCCTTTCAAGATGACTATTGCACACATACGCTGTCTCTGTCTCTAAAGGAGCATCACACCCTTTTCTAGGACTGTCCACACCACTGCCTACCCATTGCATGGCAAAGATGTCCTTCTTCAGACTTTAATGAGTGTGCAAGCCCCAAGCCCTAGGCAAGCTTATCTTCATATATAAGAGCAGCTAGCAGGGGCTGGGGGAATGCCTCAGCTATGCAAGCTTGGTCCTGAGTTCAGATCTCCAGGTCTCCCCCTCCCACCCTGACACCCTACACACACACAAAGCTGGATCCAACAGCGCATGCATTCCAGAAGTTTGGAGGCCAGCTAGCTTGGTATACATAACAAGCCAACAATAAGAGACTCTGTCTCCAACAAGGTGGAAGGAAAGGACCGACACCAGAGGTTTCTCTCTGACCTCTAGACACATACATCCTGTACACACAGGCATAAACATACACACACAATGCGGCAGGACACAACATATATGCATGTACATACATGTATGTCTACCTGCATATACATGCAAGTGCACATGTGTACACACACACACACACACACACACACACACACACACACGCACAGAGACAGAGACAGAGAGACAGAAAGAAAGAGAATGCAAAGGGGTCCTACTCTGTTCACAGGAGCAGATGCCCCTCACATGTACCTCCATGACAGCTCACCCCAAGGCCCGATGGACAGAGATCGTGCTGCTCATAGTGAACCAGGAAGGATAAGGCTTAAGACAAGCTTGACAAGGAAGCAAGATCTCAGGCCGAGTCTGTGCCGTCCGTGGTACCAGGACTTGTCTCAATACCACCACTGTTGAAGGGCACGGATCTAGCCACAAAGCACACACTTGGGACTGCACCTGATGAAACTGATTCCTACATCATATTTAATATAGTATGTTAAAGTGTGTGTGTGTGTGTGTGTGTGTGTGTGTGTGTGTGTGTGTGTAGAGGTCATAAACTACACTGATATCACTGGTGGTCCCAGGCTGCCCAATATCAATCTAAAATAAACTCACTGAACACATGATTCCTTATTTCTGCTATGAGGCAGGTAGTGGAACAGGATATAGGGCAGCAGCAACAGCTAGATATTAGGTAGAAAATAGAAACGAGGGTTGGAACTCAGAAGAGGGAGTTCTGAAAGGCAGCCCAGGTCCCGTTCTTGTTTCTTCAACCTCACGGGCTATTGTGGAACCCAGGTCCCAGCTTTTGCAAGCTAGCCCCACTTCTTAGCTGGCCAACGTGATGAGTATTCCAATCATGGGCCCTGGGCAGTCTCCAAATGGAGCTACATATGAAGTAACCAAAAACGTCACAGTTCAGGGAGTCGGAGATAGTGCGCTTGCTGAAGTGATTGCCACACAGAGGGCTAGGGTCTGATCCCAGAGTGCACACACAATGCCTGGTGTGGTGGCGCACCTCTACCTGTAACCCCAGTGCTGCAGGATGGAGACAGGGGGATTCCAGAGGTTCATTTCCCAGCTAGCCTGGCCTACTGTGCAAACCTCAGGTCAATAAGAGACCCTGCCTCAGAAAGCAGGTGGACTTCTGAAGGATGACACCCGTGGTTGAGGCTGCCCCATCCACGACTACACACACATGCACACCCGACGTGAACATCCCCTCGGAAGAAAACACACAACCACTCACTGATCTGTTAGGCACCATGGTGACCAGAATGCCTTTGCTGTTAAGTGCCCTTGAGGTTCTGATAGATTGTACTGCAATACCCAAAATTAAGGAGCTAGGGGTTTTTCCCACTCGTGTGCACTGGCAAAGGGTCTGCATCCTCAAAACACCTCAGCTTCAGTATGTCATTTACATTATGGTTCTGACACCCCCTCAAAGGGGTTTTCTAGGGGACCATGGGGAAAAATATCTTAAAAGGAAGACTCAGTCCACCGTGATTTGAGAACTAAAAAAATCCCACTTTGTCCCACAAACATGCCACCCACCTTATAGAATTCCTAAGAACGTCTTTAAAATCCACAAGACTGAACCTACAGCGCTGCACCCCCCCTTTTTTAAGGATAGCCCACTCCAAACTCTCTTCAGAGTGTTTGCTTTGTTTTGTCAAGTAAACTTTTTCTTGAACTGTGTTTCTCTACTTAATTCTTTCCTCTGAGAAGAATCCAGAAAACCCCCATCACAAATAAACAAATTCTCCTTCTAGAGTCACTTTCTTGTTGGAAAGATAGACAGGCAAATTACTAGAAACGATAAACTATCAAAAATGAATAGAAAAGGCAAACAAATGTGGTAGTTTGGAAGGGTAAGAGTTTCAAATCGGCAGTGGCAGGGAGCTGAGGTAAAGATTAGGCCTCTGTTCTAAATGGGGTTGTCAGGAGGACCCTGTGGGGAGGGGAGGAGATGGAGAGGAAGGCTGTTCCAGTAGGAAGAAAAGCAAGTGCAGAGTCCTTGGTGGGAACAGGTTGGTCTTGACCTAGAACTACACTCTGGCCTGTCCTCCAGGGACAGAGGCAGCAAGGAGTGGTACTAGAGCGGTCAGAGACAGCAGTCAGGGGAGCCTGTGGACACACGCATACAGCCATGCACACAAGGGCTGTCGGCTGAGTCATAACAAGAGCAGACCCATTGGCTGCATGGTGGACCGCAGTCCGCCAGGTACAGGAGCGTACATCAAGTTAATAAAGTTTCAAGGTGGAGATGTTACCCAGTAAGGAGTAGTGGGGATGAACCTCAAAGAAGTATTTGGAGACGGAAATGATGAAGCCTATGGACAGATCTAACGTGCAGGGCAAGGGGTAACTCACGATTTCATTTGGGCTACTGGGTGACAGGTGACAAGGAACGGAACGGGGGTTGCAGGATGGGGGCAGGTTGTTGGCCGTGGACAAGCGTATCAAAGCTCAATTTCAGAGTTGTTAGAATCTATATGAGATGCTACCAGAGAGAGGTCAAGGGCAGTTTGAGAGTCTACTATGAAGTCCCTCTACAACTTGCTGTCTTTGTGCAGAAGTCTGAAACAATTTCTAAACAGTGGTGCTTGTACACACAAGTCACATGCAAAGGGCAAAGGTCATGAGGTTGGAAACCAAATGTCACACACACAAGAATGCCCATTAATCTCAGCTGGTGTTGAACTAATACCAGGAGACCTCAGTTGTATTGAAGACTCAATTACTAACTCTCTGTGTGACCCGGTGACACCATTGAGCTGTGGTTTCATATCTAAAATGAAAAAAACATCGTCTTTATCTACATTTTAGGATTTCATGAGGACTAATTAGACGTGTTCAGAAAATGAGAGGTGGGGTGTCATCTTCCTCGTGATATAATGACATGTTATAATTGCAGCTGGTGGCTCATCAAGTGACCCCTGACACTCAGAAAGACTCGGGAAGACAGGGTTTCTCAGTTCTTCGAAGAAGAGTCAGAGGGCTGACACAACCATCTGGACTGGAAGCAGAGTGTGCCTTCTCAGCAAGCGGGGCATAGGGCCCTTTGCTCTAGAGGAATGCTCATTTTGCATGTGACTGTTGGACAGCCATTGTCTTTATGCAGCTAAAGTAGGAGCAGCTAACATGTTCTGATGGAAGAACAGAATTCTCCTTCAGTCTTTGACCTTGGGAAATCCTGTGGCAGAGAGGAGAGGAAAACCTGGTGAGCCCAGTCCCAACCTCTTAGGGTGGCTTAGAAAGAACTGAGCTTGCCAGGTGTCAGTTGGCTTAAAGCGAAAACATGAGGCTGGGAAGATGGCTCAGCCAGGAAAGCACTTGCCTTGTAAGAAGGGGGAGCTCCAGTACTCATGTAAAAATAGTTGGGTGTGGGGGCAAATGCTTGTAATCTCTGTGCTGGAAGGTAGAAACAGAGGGATCCTCAGAGCTCACTGGCCAGCTGGCCTAGACTAGTCAGGGAGCGCCAGGCCACTGAGAGACCGTGGTTCAAAACACAGAACTGAACTCAGTGGTGTTTTTGACTTTTGTAGACTTGTCTCATATTGCTTTGTTTAGGCTTTTTTGTTTGTTTGTTTGGTTTTTGTTGTTTTGTTTTACCAGCCTTTTACTCTTATATCAGCTTCTGATTTCATGCTTTTGGTTTTTTGGTGTGTGTGTGTATGTTTTGTGTGTTCTTTTCTTTTTATTCTGGTTTGTTGATTTTGTTCACCCGTTTGTTTTGTAAAGAGAGAGGGAAAGAAAGGGCATGGAGTTGGGTGGATGTGGAGGATCTGGAAGAAGTTGGGGGGGACATGATCAGAATATAATGTGCAAGAAAATTCATTTTCAATTAAAAAAAAAATATATATATATACCTTAATTTTATATAATTTTAAAAAACAAGATAGTGCAAGTTAAATGAGATTGTCCTTTAATTTCTATGCTGGTTAGCTCTTGCCAACTTGACACAATTAGGGTAACCTGGGAAGAGGGAACCTCAGCTGAAGAATTGTCACTATTAGATGGACCCCTAGGCATGTCTGTGGGGGATTAATGCTCACTGTGGACAGGCAGTCCTAGGTTGTATAAGAAATCAGACCAAGGAAGCCATGGGGAGCAAGCCAGTAACCAACACTTCTCCATGGTCTCTGCTTCAGTTCCTGCTTCCAGGTTTCTACCTTGACTTCCCCCAACGATGGACTACAATCTGCAGGACAGAATAAACCCTTTCCTCCCCTAGGTGCTTCTGGTCAGTGTTTTATCACAGCAACAAGGCAAACGAGGACAGCCACCACACGTATACATACAAATGTGCTACCCACACACATCAGCGCGCGCACACACACCACACACACACACACACACACATCAGCGCACACATGCACACACATACACACGCACACACACACATACACACACATGCACACACACATGTGCTACCCACACATATCAGCGCACACACACATCACACACACACATGCACACGCACATGCACACACACACACATGCTACCCACACACATGAGCACACACACACACACACATGCACACACACATACATACACACACACATACACACACATACACATGCACACGCACACACATACACACACATACACACACACATCAGCGCGCGCACACACTCGCACACATACACACACACATCAGCGCGTGCACACACATGCACACACACACACATACACACACATCAGCACACACACACATCAGCGTGCACACACGAAGGGAGGGAGAGAGAGAGGAAGGAAGGAAGCAGGGAGGGAAGGAAGAGGAAAACGGGGCATCTAGCTTATTCCTTCAGCATGGTCCCTCAGCAGAATAGGACACTTGGTGTCAGTGATACAGTAACTGGTCCTTACGCTGCAATGTGAAGGTTGGATACCTTGGATGGCTAAAGGGTGTGGACCCATAATGCCCAGTGACCTTTGTGCTTGTGCATTTCCCCACGATTAACAGTGCATGGTCAGTGGGATGTGCAGAGCTTCTGTCCATGGAACCCTTTCACCACAGAGAAATACCAGCACTACAAGCACACCAGCCTCAATTACCCATAAAAACAGCTGAGAGGAAAGCTGGGCTCAAAACCAAGTAAATCTCCGAATGGAAACTCTAAATAGAGATGACTACCATTAAGGAGCACTGGGTTCCAGGGGGACAACAGGAATAGCATCAAAGTTTCTATTAGGGTTCACCTCTAGAGAGTACTTTGACTTTCTAGACTCACTTCCTCCAGGATTGGCACACAGCAGGGACTGTGTCCACCTGAAAGGGTTTCTCAGAGGAACGATGTAACGAGCTGAATGACTCCAATCTGAAAATGTCACTTAGCTCCCCTTAAAGTGACAATTTAAAGACTTCCAGCTCTGCATTATCCAGATAATTGCTTCCTTCCCACTCTATATCCACACGTGTGAGGAAACAAGGTCATGAATACAGGCCATACATCTTGGGGGACAAGATAAAGAACATGCTGATTTCTACATTTTTTATAAGAGTCCGCCTAGGGAAAATTTCTCACATTAATGAGTATGTGTGCAGGCAATACATTAAATCCTGGTGCATTCTTAAAGATGGACCAATAAATCAAAAGGAAAGCGCATTTTGAGCAAACGTAATTCAGTGGAAGTCTGAAGGCCTTGCCTTCTTCCTCATACCTGGGTTCCCCAGAGTCATTCTCTTCCTCTTCCTCTTCACTTCCGCTGTATTCATACTCGGTCTCATCTGGAGAGAGACCACAGAACGTTAGTGTAGAAGATGGTGCTGCTGCTCAGAGAAGACCACCCCTCCCTTTACTAAACTTTTATGATCCACAGAACCAAACTGTGGTCAATGGACCAAATCCGTAGCAGCAATCCCCTAAGACCAGGGAGCTGGAAATTCTCATTGCCGAGTGGCACCAACACTACCCTAACTTCATAGAGCAATGCGTGACTCCCTTGTCTAAGGCTGAGGTGGTATGAGCCAGAAGACGAGAGTACACTACACAGAAGGATGTACAATATGTACTAGCTGATAATAATAACACACGATCTCTGTATATTAATCTATACTAAGAGCTTAGAGCATGTGATGCGGGTAACCCTAAGTTTAACCCCACTTCTGGTAAAAGAGAAAAAAAAAGAATAGGTGAATGTGATTGATTCATTAGGAACATTCATTTAATTCAGTAAGATAATAAACAAATTAAGATTGAATCTTTGCTTCAGATGTGATCAAAATACAACGAGCAAGACACATACACGGATATATGATGCTGCTTCCACAGTTATAAAGAGCGGGGATAAATGTTTGGTAGGCATTTCACATGTAAGCAACTAGAGTTAGATATTTTAGATTTCTTCTCTCATCTTCTTATGGTAATAACCCTCTAAAATAAGGTAGGTAGTCAGATTACAAATGAGTAATGCCTTCATACTAATAAAAAGTCAACCTGGGATGTATGTTTAGAATTCAATATTAAAATGTTTCAATGTGAAAACCAGTGTCTCCCCCAACATACGACATCCTGAGCAGGAGCACACAGAGGCAATGTGAGCGAAGAGAACGGCTGTCTCCCCTTGCTCAGAACGGGAGAAGCAGAAGCAGTGAAGCATTGATGGGTAATGAGCTGGGTCTTGGGAGGCCAGTGGCCCCTTTGCTGGCAGCAGCTGGACGAGATGGGAAAATGAATTTGTGAACAGTACACTCCCAAGTGAGGGTGGCGTGTTACACGCTTGAGGAGCAGTGAGTCCTGAGAAGCTAAGTGTCCGGAGGTGGGAAAAGTAGATGGTAAGAGCCAAAGCACCAGGGGCACAGTGACTCAGATCTGAGGTGTGCTGTAGTGAGGACTTTTCTGTGGGGGATGAGAAGCCCTTGGAGAAGCTTTGAAGCAAAAGAAAATGCCACAGAAACGCCACTTCTTTATAGCTGTGGGTTGCTAATTACTTGCCTGAAGACATTTCTGCACTCCCCCCTGCCCCAAACAGGACAACTGAAGTCACAATTTAGCTATATTTCCATTAGGAGGCAGTATTCACACTGAGAAAACCAGATTAGCTAAAAACCCATTTCTGTATTAGAGAGACAATGAAGGAAACCAAAATGTAATGAGTTCAAGTGTATTTTGTAAAATCACAAGTGAGCCTCAGACATTTAGATGAGCATGAACTTGTCAATCTATTTTTAAAGAACGTTTTCACCAAGGGTAAAGAACCTGTAATAAAGTGTATATAACTCATACCAAAATAACATGTTCTCAAAGTGGAAAAACAGAGCATTCAAAATAACATGTAGAAATTTTGCCTAATAAAGGAAACTATCGTGAAAGAAAGAAGCACACCATTATTCCAATCGCTTCTATTTCCTAAAGTAAAACTTTTAACTTGTCAATCTCCTTGATTTTGATATTTTTATCAGGACTGAGCCTGACTGCCTTTGCACTACAGGATTAAGTTAGTAGCTATCAATATCAGGTCAGAAATCATAAAGCAGTGATTTTACCAAATGCTAGTCACGCAGAGATCTAACGGGAAAGTCTTTTTTTGTTTTGTTTTTTGTTTTTAAAGTGAGAGTGGAGACTGAGTGGTGGCCCAGCAGTTAAGAGCATGGTTGCCCAGGGTTGATCTCCAGCGCCCACACGGCACCTCACAACCATCTGTCACTCCAGTTCCAGGGGATCTGATGCCTTCTAGCCTCTGTGGACACCAGACACACAGAGGTGCGTATACATACACAAAGGCAGAACGCTCATTTGTACAAATAAAATGAGTCTTCAAAATAGTCTAATGTGAGAAGGGCTGGCAGTTAAGAGCTGCTGTCGCAGAGGACCAGGGTTTTGTTCCCTGAACCTACATTGGATGGGTCCCAATAACCTGCAACTCCAGTTGCAGGGAATCTGGTGCCCTCTTTTGGCCTCCAAGGGAACTTCACGCAGATGGTGCTCACAAACTTGTGCAGGGATAGACACAGCCTTACCCGTAACAAAAATAAATCGATAGATATTTTAAAAACACGAGAGATCAAATTAAATCGTCTTTTATTCAGATTGAGCAAACGGAGAGGGAGCTCATCTTACCAAATACTCTTCTTTGGGAACAGACAAAAATAAGATCAGAACTGGGATTCTGGTGGATCTAAGCCAAAGCAGAAGAAATCCCGGTGCCTTTCACTTGGACACAGCTTTCGCATGCACTTACTCCCCAGAGCCCTACGCTCCTGTACTATGGAGAATGAGTGCATTGAAACCAGCCTTCCTGTCACGGTGGCATGACAATTTCTATGTGACACTTCCGCGTTGGTGGCTCCAAAACTTGAAAACAACCTCAGAAGTTCCCCCTGAATCACCCCAAAAGTGGCGAGTCAATAAAGAGTAGAGTAAGGGTAGGTATGAAAGTTTAAGTATACATCAGATACAATATACGCATTTTACATACGTTATCTTCTTTAGGGTCTGCAATTATTTCAGGCAAGAAGCTATTATACCACTGTGGTTCCCCAGCCCTATTTCACTGATGAGAAAACTGGGGTGAATCTCACACAATTGATAAGGGGCACAGTTATAATATGAACCCAGAATCCGAACAATTAGAGCAATCAGAACATTTGGCTTACTCAGTATAACTATAGTACCAGAAAATTCCATTTTTCAGAAGTAGGCATTTAATGGTTGTATATTTGACATACTGCCTTCAAATACTGGTTCCGATATTTCACTTCATGGCAGGGTCCATGACCACAGTGACAAAGAGCAGCCGGACATTCAGAGATCTAGACCTTTTTGACATCAGCTCACAGCTTCCTGTCCAGGTCTAGTAGCTCTGGATAGTTCCCCGGCTCTTCGGGACCTCAAGAACATCTTATCCCTGCGTGCTAACAACTGGAGATGGAGGCTTCATGACCTCCCACTTTCCAGTCTCAGATAACTGGACTCTTTTGGCTGATGGAGAAGGGACTTTTTGCTTGAAGGTCACTGAAGAGTCTTCCCCCTCCCTTGATCTTCTGTTGACACTACCTGTGAATCCAGTCTGTTTATCACCCCACCCGCAAGCCTCACATCACAAATTGTCACTGTGTTATTATTAAGTCCAAGAAGCAAAATACACATGGAGAGTGACTTCTATCTTGTGTTGTCTTCTACCTTCTACTGCGCCTTTACACTAAGGACAGGGGCAGGGGGTGGAGAAGAGGGAAGCAAGGAGAAGCGCACCCACCTACTGTAGTCTCTGGCTTTCTGCTCTATTCTCCTCACCATACTCTCCATGGCGATCATTCCATCCAAGACTGCCTCGCACTCCTAGAGCCTCTGCTCCCCGCCCGGTGAGTTCTTACTGATTCTCTTCCCTAGTCCCCCTTTCATACCCCAACCATCCCTTCCTCCTTCCCTTGTGCTCGGCTGGCCATAAGCCCTGCATCAGACCATGCAAGGTTTCACTTAATTCAGGGACAAGCAGAAGGATTATAAGCCTCCATTCCAACAACGTGGGCACAGACCTAGTGTCTCAAATCCTGTGCTTTCCACGACACCGTGAAGGCTGTCCAGGAGAGGAATTTGTGCATCTACAAAATAAAGACGTGCATTCAAGGAGCTTCAGCTCAGAATCCGATGTCATGTTGTCAGCCTGGCAACCTAATGATCTTCTTGTTACCGACACTAAGAAATTCTTCTCCGATTTCTAAATAACTGAATGAGAAACAAGTGTCTGAGCACAGAGACATAAAGGCTGAAGACTGTCAATACAGAAAAAAATGTCAGCTAGATGAATTCTTTAGGCTGTCTGACATGTGTAGATGTCGTTCTTTGAAACATAAATATTCATTTGAATTAAGAAAAATCACTTGTCATTTAAAATGCTTCACAGTATCACTCAATATATTTTTTTGTGTGTATGCCTAGAAGAAGAAGTACTGCTCACAGATCTATTTCTCCCATGGAGCTCTGCCTTCAGTGGATTTCACTCCACTGATGCCCAAGGCTATGACCTTCCAGGCAGCCCCTCACACAGCAGAATAATGCAGCCCCGTGAGAATTCTCCAGCCACCTCCAAATACATCAAGAGCCCACAGTGCACTCTGTCTTTTGTTTCCTTCTCTGAAATACAAATGTGCAACTGACCTTTTTCTCCTCGCTTCTTCTTTGTCCTATCAATATGGTCCTTCAGCTGAATGCGGACCTGTCTCTCGTTAGGCTGGTCTCGTATGAACGGATGCTTCATCAATTGCTCTGTGGCTGGTCGCTGGCTGTGATTCTTTACCAAGCAGCTCTCGATAAATGACTGGAATTTTTTTGACCTGCCAAACAAAAGAGATGAATTCACAGGTAAGATGACAACCTAAAAGAAAAGCAAATACGTCTTTTGAAATATGACCTTGGAAAGAAAAAAGAAGGAAAGGGTCCATCTGGCCAGCGTAGGGGGTCAACCAATCACAAAAACAGTCTCACAGTCTCCTAGCACAATGGGAGTCAAAGGTGTTATCACCGTCAGCACACACACAAGGTGACATGTGGTAGTTACTATGTGCCTGGGGACATTTCCGCACAGGGAACACAACCTTACACAAAAGACTGAAGGAGTATAAGGGGGAAGGACCTCTGTGGGGAGCAGAGAGGCAAGGACCCTGAGGGAGGAAACTGGAGGTTTTACAGGCTCGGTGGAACAAAATTCACAATGGTACAAGGATGATTCAGGTGGGTAGGGAACTAGGATCAGCCTAATAAGGGAGGGGGATACTGTATTCCAGGAGCACTGGGGTGAGGAACCAAAATGGGGCAGATAAATCAAGCTAGAGAGTACTGTGCCAAGTTGGGGGGGGGCTGCTGTGCCAAAGTGAACGAGAGTCTCATGTGACAAAGAGAACATGAATTGGGCCTAATTTTTCAATAGCGATTTCACGGTGCTTCTTGATTCTGTTCTCTAGGCAAGCGGGGCAGAATGTTTGGGCCCTTTGGTCACCAACTGAAAGTGTCAGAAATTTAACTATGACGATCTTGTTCACACACTTCATTTATCCACCCACCCCCACTGGAAAGGTCCAATTCCCTCCGACATAAGCCCTGTGCTAAAGAGGCCCGGAAGCAGGGGAGCCCTGGAGGCAGACACCACACCAGGGATCAGGGCACAAGGCCACGATGAGCAGCAGCTACTGTTCTAGCTGAAAATACCTCAAGTTATCCAGAGTCAGAAGAAAATAAGTTCAACAGCTTCCCACTGTACCTTTCCAAGGCTGTCCACAGATGGCTCAGTGTTTCTCCCTCCGGATCTCAGTGGAACCCCTGACACGTGAGCACCTTGCCTATCCAGGAGGGAACCATTTTTGCTCTCGATCGCCCTCTTGTGGCTGCATTGTAGATTTCCCCCACAAAGGAAGGTTTTCCCAGGCTTCCCAACAGGAATATTTCCCAGAAATGTATGTATCACAGGCTCGAGAAGTGTCTTATTCACACAGAACACCACAGGCAGCATGTCCTCCAGCATCCAAGCGCAAGAGAATGGGTGTGGCGATTGCTCAGCAGGTAAAATCACTAACCGCACAAATCTCACAATCTGAGTTCAATCTCGGACTTGCATCCAAAGCATGCTGGGATGCTGACCGTCTGCTATCCTAGCCCTCCTAGAATGAGATGGAGGTGGGGGGGGGGGAGGTGGAGACTTGAAGAAAGTTTTCTGGAAGCTCAGGGTCCTGCTATCCTGAAGTAGGTATAAAGGCAGAAACACGGAGAGAGACCACTGAGAGAGACTCTGAATCAACAGGGTAAAAAGAGAGAACCAACTCCTGAAAGTTATTTCCTGAGCTCCACATGTGCACTGTGGCATGTAGCGCCCTTAGCCATTGCCTCTCCTCCCCCTACCATGTGAATGAGGGTTGGCTATATCACGGACTAGAAATACTGACAACAGAACTTTGCACCTGCTTGGGATATCCTCCAGCCTGAGCCCTGTGTCTTCCTTACTAGAAGTTTTTAGTGGTGTCAGAAAACACCCAAGTCACCTTCGGATCATGAGCATACGCCCTGCTCTGTGTGTGTGATGAGTGGTTGCATGGATGTAGACATAGACGTGCCTGGTGACAGCTGTGGTGTGGCTTGTGAGGACCAGAAAGCCAGATCTGGGTCCTGGGGACATGGCTCAGCGGATAACGTGCTTGGTGTGCAAGCATGAGGACCTGAATCTGAACCTCAAGCATCCATATGGAAAGCCAGCATGGCAGTGCACACTTATAATCCCTGAGCATGCTGGGAAGGGGGAGAGGAGCTGATCCTCACAGCTAACTTGGCTGACTAGTTCAGCCTGTCAGTATGTTCCATGTTCAGTGAGAGACACTGTCTAAAACCCGAGGTGGAGAGTGGTTGAGGAAGTCACCTGACATTATTGAGGTTTGGCTTCCAAATATGTGTGCACAAATGTGCATGTGCCCCTGTCCACAAACATGTTACACACACACACACACACACACACACACGGTGAAGTGGATGGGGGGAGAGACAGTTGGTTGCAAGGAGGAGTATGATTTTCTTTCTCAGATCAATCAAATAAAAACTAATAATGTAAAAAAAGGCGAATCTAAGAAATAAACTGGAAACTATAACACTAACCTCAAAACAACATCAGCAAACCTGGCAAACTCCACACAGGACTTCTCTGGGTAGGAAGATCAGCATCAAAAAGATGGAAACAGAAGCGACTTATGACATAGAGCTATTAAATATTCGCTCCCTGGCAGCTAGGAAGAAGTGCTTGTTTTTTATTGTAAAGTGCTCCACTATTAATTAGAGGGTGATAAATAAAAGCAATCACATCCAATTTGAAAAATGAGATCCAGACCTCAATAAAATGTGCATTCTTTTCTCTAACACTGACATCTAAAAATGGAAGGAAAAAAAAAGGAGCCAGACGAGAAATCTCCAGCTTCCCAGGCAGAACATTGTCTCGAGCAGCGTTCCATTAAGAGGACCTACCAGCTATGGGAGTCTCCTTTTCAGAGCTCTGCTGGAGGGAAGGTCCTGAGAGAGATAGGGTGCTGAGCTCTATAAAGTGTGTCTATAGCTTTTTCCCAGGCATCATTTGAAGAGAAAATGTTGCCCACTTAAAACAAATCCACAAGCCCAGTATGTTGGCACATTCCCATAATCCCAGTAACTCGGAAGGCTGAGGCAGGAGGATCACCATGAGTTTGAGTTCAGTATAATTATACAGTGGATTCGAGGACATCTTGGACTACACAGCAAGATCCTGTCTCCAAAAAACAAAAATAAAAACAAAACAAAACTCCCACATCTTCAGAGAAGGGTTCACTTCTTTTCTAAGCTAGCATGACCAAGGAATCAATATGTTTAATTGCACGTTTAATTACAAGTGAAAATGCTTCATGGCTGTTGAATACCTGTTTGCTGGGTGTTTCAATGGGTTCAAAATTTATGGTACTGCTGGTATCTTACTTTTATCTCTCAAAAAAAAAAAAAAGAAAGAAAAAGAAAACATTCCAGGAAGGTTAGTGATACAGCCTTGCCAAGGGCTGGATGCAGAGGTAAATGTCACTAGCTGATGCTCAGGACCGATGGATGCTTTTGGCCGGAGAGGGGATGCCAATGTTTGATGCTCACAGTGTGAAGCTCCATACAGTTACTCTGCTTATACATCAAGCCTTAGCCATTGCCATCAGGAGGAATGGATGCTCTGTGTAGTCATGACATCCATAAAGGCAATTTTGGGCTTGAAGATCTGCTTGGCCCTGTTCCTGTTCTCACAATTACCCTCTTTCTCTACCTTCGGCTTCATCATTCGTTGTGTGGCTCAAGGCAAATGACTTAACTCTTGCCCCCACTCCCTTTTCCCTGGCTGCAAATACAGGCATTCCCAGTACTTATCTCGGAACACTGCAGTAGCGATTAAATAAGTGAATTCCTTTAAAATACCTCTTGTGATTGGTTACTGGTATGGCTGCGGGGTTATCTGACCATTCGCTGATAATTACTTGACTGAAGAAAGAGAAAAGTCTTTCCTAAGGACTGCAACACAGAAATCAGACATTGTTACCCTCACCCCCTTCTGTGAACGATACAGGCACCATCAAGCACTGTCCCGTGACAGGGAGACAACTGAGGGATGACTTTATCATTGTGAGAACCATCACAGAACCTATCTGCTCAAAATGGAGATGGTCACAGAGTCCCCAGGTGGTCCAGTCTCAGGGTGTGGCTGTCACACACTGTTAGGTCTCAAACTGATGACCAAGATGCCTATTTGCATATCAAAGTGGACCTGGTGCCAGATTCTCCCAGCATCCCTCAGCCCCAACCTGTTACAGAGTCCTCCTGGCTTACATGCCCTGAGCTCTCCAACCCAGGGATCCAGGCTGCTCTTCTGTATATAATCCAGCTGTTTCGGATAACACTCTCTCTTTTGGTTTCGTTCGTCCTCCTTTCCTTTTGGTCTCCAGGCTTCCCCTCTCTCCTCTCTCCCCTCTTCTGTTTCACCTCACACGGCCTGGAAGATCAGTCTGGCCATGTCCACCCCAGACTCTCCCAGATGTCTGTGCCTCTGGCTGTGCTCTCCCTCCTAGCTACTGTAATAAACGTTCCCCTCCACCCAGGAGCAGTCACACCTTTTCTTTTTCATTTCTTTTCTTCATTCATACACAGTCTATTGCTAACCAAATATTGTTACATCACATGCCACTGCACAGCGTTCTTCAAGGGACTTTCTCTAGATGAATGGTTCTCAACCTGTCTAATGCTGCAGCGCTTTAATGCAGTTCTTCATGTTGTGGTGAGCTCTGACCATAAAACTATTTTTGTTGCTATTTCTTAACTGTCATTTTGCTACTGTTATGAACTGTAATGTAAATCTGATATGCAGATGGTCTTAGGCGACCCCTGTGAAAAGGTCATTTGACTTCCAAAGAGGTCATCCCCCACAGGTTGAGGACCACTGCTCCAGGTGTATTTGATTTGGGGAAACTGAACAGAAAAGGTTAATTTCAAAAGTTTGTGTTCCAGTTTGGGTTTTGATTTTGATGAAGCGCACAATCATAATACAAGCTAGCAAATTTTATATATTTCAAATATTTTGTGACATATATTTTATATCATCAATATTTTACTTGGAACACAGACACACAGACACACACACACACACCCTTTTGTCCTATCTCAAAACAAAAGTGTCTGACAGCAGGCATGGAGCTGTGAAAAACAATGGAGATTGGAGTGGGTGGGTGTTGGCCAGTTTTTCATTAACATGACACAAGCTAGGGTCCTTTGGGAAGGCTATCTTCAGTTGAGACAAATGCCTCTATCAGATTGGCCTGCAGGCAAGTCTGTGGGGGCACTTTTTTTTTTTGGATTAATGATTAAAATGGGAGGACCCAGAACACTGTGGGAAGTGAGGTCTTCTAGCAAGATTTTAGAAAACTACTGAGGTCAGGCAGATGGCAGAGTCAGATTCTGAGAAGCCAGTGCATGGGGCTGGGAAGTGAAGCCTCAGTTGCACCGAAGAACTCCGGATACTAAAGATGGCAGGATTGTGCCACAGCCACCGAGGAAAGTTGCAGGCATGGGGTGGAGTCACTCTGAGAGAGGCCATGTGTGCTGTAGGCAGAGTAGGAGAGGTGAGGCTATCCAAGGTCAGTGGAGACCAGATGACACCGCTGGGAACCTCAGATGCTTGAAATGGGACTGCGGGATTGTGTGTTTCTCGTGCTAGGTAAAGTCCCGGCTTCCATCCTAGGTCTCCTTGCTGGGCCCATACTCATTCTGCCCTCTCGGAATGAGACTTATTTTGTGCTGTTGTATGTTGGAAAAATGTGACTTGGTTTTTAATTTTACAGGTTTTCACAATCAAGAGACTGCCTGCCTGGAGTATCACAAGAGACTGGGCTTTTGAGCAATTAGATTTCAAACTGTTGAGATTTGGGAGACTCTTATAGACAAAGTAAATACACTTTGCATCATGAAATGGTCATGAGCCTTGTGGTCGAATTTCATAGTTTAAAGTGGCATGTCTGAGTGGTCAAGTTGACAGGGGGTGTGGACTTGTGATGGTTAATCTTCATTGCCAACTTGACCGGATTTGGAATCACCTGGGAAACATAGCTCTGAGTATGTTACTAAGGGTATGGCCAGTTAACAGGTTCAATTTACAAGGGAAGATCTGTCTTGAATGAGGGTAGCAGCATGCACAGATAAGAGTCTCATCAGAATAAAAAGGAAGGAGGGAGGAGGAAGAATACCAGCATTCACCTCTCTTCTGTTTCTCAATTGTGGGCAGTGTGTGACAACGGCTTCACACCCCCACTGCCGTCATTTCTCTGCCAGGATGGTCTGTATTCCTTCTTCCGTTGTGAGCTAAAGGAATCTTTCTTTCTCAAGTTGCTTTCATCAGGTATTTGTTACAGAAATGAGAAAGCCACTAATGCAGCCTGCGAGGGAACTCATGCCTGTGGATGGCCATCTTGCTCCTCTTGGAAAAGCCCAAAATGCCTACCCCAGAGCAGCGAAAGGAGAGGAGGAGACGCTGCGACAGGGGACAGGAGGTGAGACCCATGTATACAGCAGGCTCTCCTGGGAAGCTTGGCACATTGCAAGCAGAAATCTGGCAGGCAGCAGGCAGGCTGCCTCTGGAGGGAGGGTGACTGAGCTGGCTCCTCTCTCTGGGAGTCAGATCCAGGGAGGAGAGAGAAGAAGTCTCCGAAGAGTGAGGAGGGGGCTCTCCTGAGCTGTCACCACATGCTAGATGGTACCCAATGAAAGGCTGTTGCTGGGGAGAGAACATGTCTGGTACCACAGTGACCCTCTGAGAGGAAGGAGAGCAGAAGGCTCTGCCTCCTGGTTACCAATAGCAACTCACACTCCCCTGGTAGGTCTGGCAACTCAGAGATTGCCATTCCTTGTGGCTTTTCTCTTTCCTTCCTCTCTGTGTGTAGTGTGCCTTTCCCCTGGTTAGCCAGGGTTGCTATGTCATTACCAGCTGATTGGTACTAATTAAGCCTGCTCTATGCGCTGGGTGTGTGCATGTGGGTGGAAAGCCGGAGGACGCCAGTCAAGGGCCTGAGCTTTAAGTCATATGAAAGGGGACAAATGATTTGTTCCTTTTTAGTAGAACTGCTCAGGATTTGTGTCTAGGGAAAAAATAGTAGGAGGTCACAGGTGGGCAGGGATTGGCTCCAATGCAAGAGGAACTAGTGATATAAAAATGTATCAGGAGGCCATGCCACTTCCATAGCAGGGGACCGGGAAGCATCAGAGTTTTGTGACAGAATAATAAGACACAGGACCATGCTATGAGCACACATGGGGATGACAGGCAACATTTGGCACAACTGAGGACTCAGTTTCCAAGCCTCACCTGGTCCCTCACCACCCACATTCCCATCATGCCCCACTCCTCACAACCTGTATGCATATGGTCACTCTCTTTAGAACACATCACCTTTTTGTCAGGATAAGCTTATTAAGCACAAAGGCCATGCTGCTGTCCCCAAATAGGAAGGCAGCATGCCTTCTCATAAAGAGAAAGGGGCTGAAAAAAATACAGAGCCACAGTTGCCCATGCCAGAGACATCTCACGGACCATTAGCAGGTAGTCTGTGTGGGTGCACAGGGAATTTGTGTCTTGAGGAATCGAAGCCAGCCAATCTAATGGGCTGACTCTATAAATCATCACCTTTCCGAAGAAATGTGCCATGCAGCCAGGAAAACACACCCCTGAAATCATCAATCACAGTGTTTTCATGCCATTACTTGGGCTCCATTTTGGCTAATAGCTCCTTGCCTTGAGGATAGGGTTAACAACTTGTGGTACAGATTGCCGGTTAACGAAGCTGACACCCCGAGATGAATGGTAGCACACGGAATGTCACCTACTGAGGTGTGGCATGCATTCTTCTAATCCAGCCAGAAGAACCTAGGGATCTGAGGTAATTCAAAACGAGATCACAGAGAGTCTGGGTAGGTGGCTCAGTCAGTATAGTGATTACCATGCAAGCACAAGGACCTGAATTCATATCTCCAGCTCTCATGGAGAAAGCCAGGTATGCTACAAGGTGCTTATAATCCTGGTGTTATGGAAATTGAGATAGGAGGGTTGCCGGGCTCACTGGCCAGCCAGTCAAACCAAATTGGCGAGCTCAGGGTTTAATGAAATACCCTGCCTATAAAATTAAGAAAGAAAAGCAGCTGCGAGAGATAACTGAAGTCAACCAGTGGCCTCTACACACAAGCACACGAACGTGCATCTTCAGACACATGTTCCCACCCGTGCACAAAAATGAAAGATCACAGGAAAGCTTTACCCTCAGATCTGTGAAACCCTGAAGGGGAAACTCACCACTTCTTAGACTTGAGGCGAGGCGCTGGGTTCCGAGGGATGAGGAAGAGGGCTCTCATGGGGTGCATGTCACAGAGGGCTGTGGGAGACCAAAAACAAGGACCAGATCCAGTCAGAGGCCAAAGCCACACCACCATCCTGGCTGTGCAGAAAACACTGCCACAGGTGCGCGCGCGAGCAAGGAGTCAGAAGAGCCGAAAGCATGTCAAAGAGCTGAAGTCTAATTAGAGGACTCTCGTAAAACACGCATTTCAAACAGATATTAACATTTCTTGGAACAAAGCATTTGCTTCATAAGGAAAATAAGTTAAAGGGCCAACAGCTAGCCATCTCTGCTGTACGTAACTACCTGTTCCTCAAACTAAGTAGCATCAGGTGACAGCTACGATTGGGGTGGCTGGGGTGATTTTCTTTAACAAAAACCCGAGCCACAGCGTAAGAGGTATCTATCCAAACATTTAAAGTCTGTGTCTTCCCGACGGGAGGCTCATGTAAACACTGGTATCTGAAAATTTCTTGACTCTTCAGTACTCTCTCATTCTGTTTCCAGATGTCCCCAGCAGCTCTCCAGGCTGCAGAGTGTGCTATGTTTTTAAATCCTCTGGCCCCCATGACCAGGGAAGGAAGTCAGCTTACACACATAACATAATCGTTTATTGTGAACACAATGTCCATTTTGATTTCAATTGACATATCTTATGAACTTACTTTCTAACAGTGAAAATATATATATATTTTTCCTTCTTGGTACCAAGATTGAGAATACATGCTTCCCTCAATGCCAGAAGATTCTGTGGGCGGTGTTTATTTTTAGTCTCGTCTACTGCGCATTGTGAACAAAGGAAATTTTGTCAACAAACACTCCAAGTCAGCCATGCTGCAGATGGAGTCAAGGAACTTAAGAAAAATAAGGGGGCGATGATAACCAGAAGGAAAGGAGCCCTACATGTGAGAGTAAAGCGCGAAGTGAAGGTCTTCTTTGTCCTGGTCCTGTGAGAAGCGGAGGGGAAGGTGGGAAGGTGTGGGGACACAAGCAAGGACATTATTGGGGGAAATGCCTGTGCAAGAGGAGAGAGAAAGGGGGCCAGAGAAGATGGGGGAGTCACGCCATTGTTATGCAATTCTAGCCCCAGGTGCAGGAGGGAAGGTGGGTCCTAGACTGTCCTGTAGTGTCAGGCAAGGTCAGCTAGGTATCAGGGTGTTGCTTGAATCACAGCTGCGTGCAAAGTGAATCCCTGTCTCTCAGGAAAGGGTGTACCTTGCATCTCCCCTGAGGTTGGCACTGGGGGGGAGCAGAAGGCTCAGTCAGTAGGTGTCTGAGAGGTACAGCCTCAGTCCCTCTGGCCACCACAATAGCTGCCAGAGGTGTTCTATGGTGGGGACACTTGAGGTTCTCAAGATTGCCAGCATCCCAGGTACTGCCCCAATAGGGGCAGGAATATCTAAAACTCAAAACACTAATGTTTTCAGAAAAGGAGCAGCCTCTTAGTCCACGTATATGTGAAAGCTGCACCTGGGAATTCAGCTTTGGAATTTTGTACACAGGAGCTGACCTTGTCTGTGGTTGCTCCAAGTTCTGTGTGGGCAGAGTGACTCAGGTAAGTGGGTAAGACAAAAAGACACCCCAAAGTTTGCTTTCTTTTTTCCTAGGAAAACATATCCGCACTCTGCTCTAAGACGAACAGATTCCTGGTTGATTTAAGATGCCTCTGCTTTCTAAATATGCCACATCAGACCCATGCCAGGCTCAGTGTAGCAGAAGTAGACTAACCACAGCCCTGGCAAGGAGCCTTCAGGACCTGCAGAACCAACTGGCAACAGATATTTACCCCAGAGGAAGGAACTTACGGGGGGCACCTTCTGCCATCTCAATGGCGGTGATTCCCAAAGACCACAAGTCACTCTGCAAAACAAGAAAGCACAGATACACACATAAATTCAATCAACAGAGGACAATTTGGTTAAACCTTGTAATTACTTCAGAGCTGCCTGTGGGGAAGTCAATCCATTGTCTGCTTACAGACCTATCTCTCCCATCCAGCTGCAAAGCCAGGGGAGTCACGTTTGCTTTCCATTGCACATATTTTTCCTGATGCCTGGAAATTCAATAAATGTATGAAAAAACATATATGGTTTTTAAAAGTTACTTTATTACTGAGATTTATATGTCAGTGGAACTGTATGAAATTTTGCTGTTTGGCTTAAAGAAACCACTTTCAATCTTTTTTTAGTTTGTGTAAAATAATATGTTTCATGATACCGCCGCCACGTCTGCCTAGCACAGACTTTCCTCCTATCTCCCATCCGCTCCCTCTCTCCTCCCCTCCCATACTCTTGCCAATCCACCCCCCCTTCCCAAATAGTCCCCCTCTCTGCTTTCCTGTCTCATATACAGTATTTTTCCCTTTTAATGCCTTTATGGAGCTACAGTCGCTACACAGTAAACCGCACAGGTCTGAAGTACATCCTTTGATAAGGCGTGACACCCCCGTGACTCCGCCTCCACAACTTCACAAAAAGGGCAGCAAACATAACCTCCAGAAGACTGCACCCTCCCCCGGGCAGCTCTGTCCTTCGTTCCTCTCTTCCAAGTCTCTAGGCAATTAAGCCATTTGCTCTCTGACACTGTAGGTTACCTGACATCTTCCACATGTATAGAAAAGAAATGAAACAGTAGGTGGCCCTTCTGCATCTGGTTTGTTTCACGTCTCCTATTGTTCTTGAAGGCCTTCCTTGTTGTTGAGTGTCTTTGTACTGCATGCCTCTTCATCCTTTACTAGTATTCTTCTGAGTGGCTGTACTGGAGTTTGGTTGCTCTTGCTGAGAGATATTTGGAGTGTCTACAGTTCAGGCTATTCCATATTAAATGGTTGCAAAATTGGTGTCCAGGTCTTGAGTACAAGCTTGTCTGAATAAATACCAACAGGTGGAACTGATGGACCACTTAGTAGGTATTAGTCACATTCAAATGTGTTTAAGAACAACAACGCATCCTTTACTGTGCCGGGGTGAGGATAGGGAGATCCTGATGGTGGCGTTCGTGTATGTGTCAGCACGGGCAACCAAATGCTCCCTAGCATGTTTATAAACTGCCACGGAAAGCGGGTCTTTTAAGCCCTAACCTGCCTCCTTATGTTCGGACCCACTTTCATGTTCTAATTGGAGTTTTCCAGGCCAGCACTTCCTGTTTTGCCTGTAAGAAATCCCCATGTCTACAACTTGCTTCTCTCATACGCTGTA
Organism: Cricetomys ansorgei; assembly: GCA_026225945.1. Classification (NCBI taxonomy): domain Eukaryota; kingdom Metazoa; phylum Chordata; class Mammalia; order Rodentia; family Nesomyidae; genus Cricetomys; species Cricetomys ansorgei. The sequence continues at coordinate 7,033,668 of JAMJFZ010001121.1, read as the reverse complement.
AGGACAGCATGGCCGGAGTCATCCAGATAAGGCGGAAATCAGTGAGGGGTGCTGACTGCTCCCTCCTCTCAGAAGACCTAATGTTGGTCTGGTTCTGGGACCTGCACTCTGGTGTCACGAGCCACCCCACTCCCAGCAGCTTAGGAATTCCGTGCACAATATTCAAACCTTACTCAAATTAGAGAGATCAGGATGAAGCCTCCCTGTTAGTCCCATCAAACAAATGTCAAGGGCACAAGAAGTAGGTAAAAGGGCGAGGCTGGAGAGGAGCCACAGAATACACCCTCAGTGATTCCCTCGAACTGCGTTTCTCAGCAGCCTGTGAGTGATGCCAGGCCTGCTCAGTATCTGGGCCGAGTTCCTTACAGTACACAAAGGGATATCCAGGGTGCCTACACTGTCACTCAGAGTGCAGTCACCCTAGAGCAGGTCACAATGGGGAGAGTGGCCCCTGCACGCTAGCTACCACGGTGCTTAAATGCCCAGTCACAGCAGCACAGGGAGTCAACTGAAAGCTTTGCTCTCTTTCAGGATTTCTTCCAAACACAGACGCCCCCAGTGTGTGTACACCCCTACAAATGATGGTTTCTTGTATTTCCTGGCCTTGCTCAGTGAGTTCTGGACCCACCTGCTACTCTTGGCTCAGGAGTGTAATTGAGTGTAATCTCATCAAAGATGAGAACACAGCTCTCTTGTACAGGTCGGCAGTCAGAGATAGCTGCTTGGGAACATGATGAGAACACCGCGTCACTTCCTGTACAGGAACTGTCAGGCAGGAAACAGGGAGAAGAGCCTGGAAGTGGAGGGTCAGCATCTAAGGTCCCTGCACTGTTTTGATAATAATCCGGTGTACCCAGGGCTCACGAGTTCCCTTAGCAGTGTCCTGAGCAGCCTCGGGACGGAGCATTTCTGCAGCGTGAAGGAAGAAGTCAGGCTTTCTGCCACTAACTGCCATGGCCAGGTGGACTCAAATGGCCTCCAGGCCCAGTGAGCTTTGAGCTCCTGTGACAGTTCACACATTTGAAAGGAAATGATGGCCCCAAGCTGGGAGGGCACCAAACCAGGCTTTAGATAAAGAAAAAAAAATGCTCGGTTCAGCCAGGCTCAGTTCAGCCAGGCTCACTTCTGTCTCTGGGTTTTTGTTCAAACTTCCCTACATGGAAGGAGAGGTGGCAAAGAGGGCAGAACCCCAGGGATGTGCAAGTTGGCCCCTCCTGTCTCCTCCCCTCCAAGAAGTCTGGACCCCAGCAGCTTCTGTCTGCTGCGCCAACCACTAGGCTTTCTCAGCTTACTCCCTCACACAAGGGACTGCCCTCTGAATGCTACCTGTTGTCACATCACCAGTTTTCTCCATTTGGTGTTTATTCTTTACATCCTTAGCCTCAACACATACACTCTTGTCATGAGAGGAGTGAGGGGTTGGGGGGAGGAAAGAAGGAGGGAAGGGAACAAGACAGAGAGCGAGACCACAGACACAGGCCGGGTGACATAAAGCCTTGTGCCATAGATCTTTGTTTTGCTGTTTTGTTGACCGAACAGTGCTAGCACATAGTAGGCCCTTACCATAGACTTGCCGAATGAACAAACAAGCAGAAGGCACATGAGAGCAAGGAGCAAAGTTAGTGGTCCAGGCTGTCAGCCATCTTCACAGCTCTCCTTCCCCCAGATCACGGAGCCGCTCAGCTCCATGAGGCGAATGGAGCTGGGCTTCCACTTGGCCATTTCTCCTTTAACTCTCATCACAGTGCTAGGGCCTTGAGTATTCTTTATCGTAAGTCAGCAACCCATGATAGCCGTTTCTGATTCTTACTTTGGCCGCAGGTGACTGAGGTATGGACAGAACAAAGGTGCTGAGATTCCGTGAGGTTTCTGTTCCTAAGCTACAAAACCAGCCTTAGCTTCCTAGAGGAAACGTAGGTTGGTAGAGAGAACTGGCTCTCAAAGCAAACAGAGCCAGATCCGATTCCAGGTTCTTAATTTAGTGACTTGCAGAATGCTGCCCAGCTTAGCTTTCTCAATGGCACAGGAGGTGCCGGTGGCAGGCGTGTTTTCAGGAACGCTGCCTAGCACAAAATCTGGTGCACCCTGAGGCTCAAGCATATGGACTTTCTTTGCCTGTTCTGCTAGGTGAGGGCTCCTTGGTTTGGTTGTCATGGTTTCCCTCCATGTGGTTGTGGCAGACACCATTTGTTGGTTAACCTGAAGGTTAACCACTTTCTCACTGCTGTCATGCCCGTCACTTTTTGGAGTACCCCAAAGCTGCACATGCTTGTTCTGGCACCCCAGCAGTGAGTTTGATTTGTGACCAGAGCTGTGGCCAATGAGACAAGCACAAGAACCCCAAGAGAGCTTGTGCTTTTCCCAAAATAGGGAGCGAACACAGCTGGTGTCTCACGAACTCTTTTTAACTTCCTTGGAGCCATGAATAAAAACATGGTTGTTTGGAGTTACAACACCCATCTTGCAACCTGAGGCAGTGTGCCGGCTGACGCATGATGCCAGGGAAGAAGCGTCCAGGGGGCAGAGTTTCTGAAGATGACCATGCTTGTCACGTCAGCTCTGGACTGCATGTCTCTAGACTTCTGGTGATGGAGCAAGCACGAGTCCTGCCTACGATACTGCAAATGATCATTTGCATGTATGTGCATGTATGTGTATGTTTGCTCATACGTACACATGTGTATGCACGTATACAAGTGTGTATTTGCATGCATGTACATATAGCGTGTGTGTGTATATGTATGCATGTACACAGCAACAGCAGGAGAAGCACTAAGGCGGAGCTTGGCAGTAGGGAAATGGGAGGTCTCACTGGCTAGGCATTCTTGGAATGAGACCACAGGAAATAGGGATGGACAGTGAGGAAGAGAGGCTTCTCTTGGTTAGCCTTCCTAAAAACACCTGTTCAAACCAGAAGCCCCATCACACTATCCAAACAACCTGTGCGTCTTTGTCTAGTCATGCCTGCCACGTGACTATTGCTCCTCCAGTCTTTATTTTATATTATTGTCAGGATCATTTTGGATTGGAGTTATCCCATTTTCCAGAAGGAAACATTTATGTTCTTGGTCATATATATCCAAAGCTGCTGGTAAGCTCTGCTTAACTGCCCATTTTGGGCAGCTAGAAACGGTCCTGACAGGCCTTGTTTAACCTTTAGCTGCATCGGGGAATCCCAAAGACACTCCTGGACTTATATAAAGTAGAAACCGCTCCCATTACCACCGGGAAGACAGATCACAGGAGAAGAGCAGGGAGGGGGAAGAACGGGACAGGAGAGGAAGGCAGAGATAAGTTTCCTGCACGGGCACGGTGTGACTCATTTTGGCAGGAGCTGGGCAATTCATTATTTCAGCGGTGCTGTGCAGCCTGGCCTGCAGCATGATGAATAGCCCGTCCCTGCATGCATTACAAACAGAACAGAGACAAATTCTAGTGTCTCTGGGAAGGCAGGCACAAGGTTCAGTTTCTGGCTGAGGCCTGGGGACGGTTGGCACGCAGCAACTTGCCCAAAACAAAGGAACATTCTTTCTGAACGGGGCTGCCCAGTTCAGTGGAGAGAAGCATCGCTGTGCTACAGCTGCCACTCGAGGTGAGGAACGGCCTTGTCAGACACCTGGTGTGCTCTACTGCAGTCGTGGGCCTAGTTCTGACTCTGAGCTCCGACACAGCTGGTAGCTTGGTGGCAAGGCCAGGCCAGTGACAGCCTGGAGACCATTTCCTCAATGCAATGTGAAGTAAACCCCTACCTTGCAGGGTTGATATAAACATTCACTAAGTGGATCTGCTCCCAATGCCTATCATGGCACGGTGCACATAGCAGGTATTTAACAAATAAGCTGCAGACAGACTCTCGGGGTCAGTTATTATCAAGTGCCAGAGCCAGGCGAGAGGACAGTGAGCTGCACAGCCCAGAAGCATAAGGTAGGCTTGGCAAAAACAGGGAGCCGAGAGGGAGTCCATCTCCCTTCATCTTTATAGCTCCTTCTGTGGCCCCCTACTGGCAGAAACTGATCAGATGGCAGATGGACAAATAGAAATGGGGATAGCCCTAGTATCCCAAAGCAGGGGCAGCATGGCGGCCTAGACAGACAGACAACAGCTTGATAATGTATACAATCAGCCTGTGGGGTTCTATAGTGTTTCACAGACGTGACAAGAGTCTTCCATTTGGAAACGCACTTGTGGTTTGTCTCATATTTTTGAAATATTTCAATTGGGGGGTGGGGGGAAGAAACCACATTCGTGTATGTAGTCCCTCGCAAATCAACTTCATCTAGGGGTAAGAGCCTTAGAGAAACAGGATCCAGTTCAGCAGGAGGCAGCCAGGGGTGAGCAACACACAGGGACAGCTGAGTTGTATGAAACTGCTTGTTTTACTAGGTCAAAAAAACAGGCCACAAAAGCCAGGCTCTGACGAGATGCGTGAACACAGAGCCGTCCTTTGGCATTGCCACATGCCAAACTCTATGTGATTATTTTTACACATATCAGCCCACTTCATGGCCTTTCAACCTTGTGATACATAATTGATTTTTCACATTTGACGTAAGCCCAGAAAAGTTAAATGCTTCCCTGCAGGTAATGTAAGAGTAAGAGGCATGGTCTGTTTTATACTGGTTTTGTCTGACTTCAAAATCACACTCATCCTCATTCACATTTCATACACTTATACACTAAACCGGGGTAAGGGTCAGTGAGGATGTCTAGGCAGCTGCAGTTATTCATAACACCATCACACAGAGAAAACAAAGGACACACCGACACCTCCCCGCCCTGCCGACCTACAACTGATATCTGGCATAGAGGAAATCATCGGGAGGTTTATCATCCACGGGATCGGTCTTGTGCCTGGAGGAGGCAGATCATGTGACTGCCGAGAGAATCCCACCCGGTGGCGCTATGTGCTGTCTGTATTGTCGTCTTACATCTGAGTGAATTCGGAAGGAACCATGTTTGAGCTTACTCCACAGGAGACCAGGACATGTCTACAAGTGGGATCACCCCACTAGGGAGCAACCTACCACTGTGATCTTGATGGCACCTGCCTTGTAGTGATTCTCCCATTGGACAGCTGCTCACCTGATCTTCAGCGGACCCTATTGTTCAAAGGAGCATTTACCTGCTGCTTGAATAAAGTCCGAGTCGAGGATATTGAAGGAGCTGAGCAATTTCTTTGCAACCAGAGGAAACACCTGCACCTGCAGAGGATCTGCCACTTCTGTCGGACAAGTCTCTTAATATGGTATAGGTGAATGACACACAGTGTCAGCAAAGGTCAGGCCCAAAGGGAGGAACCCACTAGGCACAGAGTGTGGGGAATAAGGCATGCTCTTGAACTTCCATTATCTCACTAGCTTAATTATAAGAACAGATTCTATTGATGGTAAAACCATCAAAACAGGACAGAAAAACACACAAAATAAAAATTAAAAATTCATCATCCACATGCCCCATTCATAGGCAAAACACTTATGAGGCTTTCCAGGCTCTTAGCAGACTGCCCTCACCTCATGTGTGCATGTACATGAGAGTGTGCACATACGTGTGTGTGCGTGTGTGTGTGTGTGTGTGTGTGTGTGTGTGTGTGTACTTCTGCATCAGGTGGGTGGGAGTAAAACTATATTAAGAGGAAGATTCTTTGGTAGTCACATTTTGATAGCAAACACACATGATCCTTGAACGCCTCTTTGCTCAACTGGTGCATAGTATTCCACTGGATAGAAAATTCAGTCTTTATTAAACCAGATTCCAATGGATGTGGACTTGGCTGTAGAAAACATTCTTTAGTGGGGATTTCTGTTAAGGCAATACTTAGGACTATGACATGCCTGTCAGATTCCATCCTACTGAAATACAATTCACAGTAAGTTTTAAAAACACCAATTTAAACAGCCTAGGAATTTTGAACAGTTTTATTAATTTCAAATCTTTTGAATGCTTATTATTAAATGGGAAAGCTTTCATTATGGCCCTGCACACTTATCAGGGAAATGAAACCTTTCCTTTTGCTTGAAGTGTTTTGACAGAATTTCTGAAAACAAGAAAGGAAGGGCCCCCGGGGGAAAGCCAGCACACTCGACAAATGCAACGCAGGTACACCTCCTAAGCGTTCAGTGAATTCCTTCCTGAATCCAGCAGGTTCCACACAAAACCAGACTGCAATGAGAACTCCGTCTCTACAGATCCTTTCCCACAGAGGTCCTTAGGATATTTGATTACTTTCACTTTAAAAAAGGAACTTTGGAGAGATTACTCAGTAGTTACTGGTATGCACTCCTCTTAGAGAGGACCTGAGCTCAGTGCCCAGAACCTACATTGATTGGGTAGCTCACAACCACCTGTCACTCTAGCTTCAGAAGAGCTGACACCTCCTTCTGGCCTCCAAAGGCATCTGCAATCATGTGCACATACCCATACACACACACAGACACACAGCATTAAAAAGGAATTGGAAAAAAAAAAAGAAAGTTCTACCATTCTTTGAAAACAGCTCAAAATAAATAAAATAATAGTCAATCAATAATAATAAGTAAAAATAAATCTTCTGTGACTCCCCAGACTTCCTTTCTGTTTCGTCGTCTTTATCCACTCTTTAGACAAGCTGTTTCTCTCCATGACAGGTGAACAGCCGATTTCATATCCTAGGCATGCTGTTCCTTCCTTGTGAACAACTTGACAATCTTGATAAACAAGTCCACTCTATAATCTAAATTACTCACACAGTCAAATCTATTTTCTCTGTGAGAATTCTTTTTTTAAGTATGTTTATTTTCCTTTTCTTTATACGTTGGTAGCAATAGTGTGAGAAAAGAAGCCCAATATTAGAACTTCATCCCAAGCTTTGAGTTGGTCAAAAGGAAAAGCTATTCTATTTACTCTCCTACACACAAGTTGTCCACAAGGGTCTCGTCTACGCTGCAGAACACACACACATAGTACATAATGCAGCTCAACATGATGCTGAAAAGATTAAGACAGGGATAAAAATCTCGACACTCTGGCTGTTCTTGGTATAATTTGTCTTATTTTAAAATTTAAATTTTATGTGGATGGGTATTTTGCTGCATGTGTGTTTGTGTATCACGTGTGTGCACGGTACCCCTGGAGGTCAGAAGAGGGCATCCTCTGGAACTGGGTTTACAGATGGTGGTGATCCAAAACATGGATGCTGGGATTTGAAGCCTCAGGTCTTCTGCAAGAACAGCGAGTGCTCTTAACCTCTGAGCCATTCCTCCAAGTCCCTCCAGGAAAATTTTGAAATAGTTCAAATTATCTATGCCACAGATATAGACTAGTTAACACTTGTTAAATACAACCACAGTTTGAAGAATTGCTTACAGCCAATTAAAATGTGCATATCTCATCTGGGATGTATGTTTTGTAGTGGATCCTCCAGCGGGTTTACAAATAGAATTATTTAAATGTGCTGATCATTAGCAGTTTAAATAAATGACATTTATTTTGGCAGGAGATTAATTTTTAACATGGCAGCTGCTCCCAGACAGATTGTTGTCAGGTTATTAGAGAAACTAAATTTGAAGGAAAAAGGGGATTATTATGTTTTCGGGACCTTCAAGCTTGCATTTCTCTAAAGAGGTGAAGACTTTCATTAGTGCTCCGAGACACTGGGTTTCAAAGACTCCAGTGTTTGCATCACTGTCACCTGATTTCAACAGGAACCACATGTGGAAAAGTCAGTGACCTTTAAAAGAGAAATTCCTAAAAAATATTCTTTGTATGGGACACAAGAGATTTCTACAGATTTGTAGGGTACAGATCTTTCACAGAAGCCCAGCAGATACCACGCAAGACCACACCACAATAAAAGAGAGCCCCGCTGACTCTTTTCCTAGAAAGGCCCTCATGATGCTGATTCAACTTCTTTTTTTAAACGTGGCCATTTTAAAAGTCAAATCGGACAAGTTAAATAATAACCAATGTGTATAATAAATGACACCACAGCAAAACTACAGTAGACTCTTCTTTGTTGGGTGGAAAAAGCGATTATACAGATCTGAACAAAGAGTTGGGAGATCCATGTTCAAATTGAAGTTCGGAGAATATCACCACCAAGTGGGTATGCACTTGTGGAGACCTGGCCTCAGTTTCCCCTCTTTGTAGGATACTAAGAGAGGATCACTAGTCTTGAGGGAAAGTCTGTGAACTTCCAAAGCAGAGTCAGGCAGCAGAGTGTTTTGCCTACACAGTGTCTCTGCCTAGTTCACAGCCTGACAATTCTGCAGTTGCTCTAGCTCTCACTGTCCACAGTCTCACTTTCTCCTAACTGGAATTTACGCAAAAGCAATGTCATCAGATCCTGTATCTCTTGAGGAGCCTGTGACTGCGACTCCTGTTAGATTATTGGTTAGAGGGACAGAGTAAAGGCAGGCTGCTAAGAGAAGCCTGAATGTGGTTTGAACTTAAGCTGCGCACTTCCAGTCTACAATAAAAGTAACAAAGGATACCTCAGATTTCTGTGAAATGCCATGCCATGCTAGAGGAAAGCCAAAGCATAAAACTACACCCCACTCCATTGCCCTGCAAAGAAGAAACCTCAAAATGTCTACAGTAAGCACTTTGGAGATGAGGTGCCTGATGCCTAGTAACTAAGAAGATGACCATGATTGGTTCAACATAAGAAGCCATGAGAATATGAGATCAGGAGGTAGGAGAAATAGGTTGATCAGTGTGTGCTATGTTCTAGCTGGAAAGGACAAGGCGTTCCTGTGTGCTATTGCATAATAGGCAAGTGTGATTACAATAGTGTGCTCCGCATTTCAAAAAGCTAGAAGGAAGGATACTCAAACTTTTGTGAGTGAGCATGAGTGAGCAGGTGTATGTATGTCGGCAGCTGTGTACGCATGTGTGGGGGGAGGCCAAAGGTCAATTTTGGGTATCATTTCATATCAATCAGGAGCCTTGATTTTTTTTAGACAGGGTGAGCCACTGGCTTGGAACTTGCCAGGGAGGCTAGCCTGGCTGACCAAGGAGGCCCAGGATCCTTCCCAGCGCTGGGACAACAAGCCTGCATGTGGGTTCTGGAAGACTACTCCTGTCCTTATGCTTATGAGGCAGGCACCCTAACAACTGAGCTATCACTGCAGGCCCTCTGGAACTTTTTTACCTTAAAATATGTTTTAACAGATAAATATATTTATTCTTATTTAAACATTGTGCACATGTGCATGCATGAAAGTATTACATGGAACTCCTTTCATACGTACAGTTAGAATGTTTTTACGTATCAGTAAAAGAAACAAATCAAAAGAATCAGTAGATAAAAAAGCCTAAAAATAAGAATATGTACTTTGCCCAAACTAAAGCATAACCAAAAACATGAACCTAGTTTATTTCTCAAGAGGAAGATGGAAAAGTAAATTCAAAATCATAGGAAATAATTTCAATATCATTTTGTAAATGGGCAATCAAATATGATGGGCGAACTCATTAAAACAGTCCTTACTTGGGTGTCTTGTGATCCTAGATCTAAAAAATGTTGTTTGGTTCTACCTGTGTCACACAAATCACAAATACAAATGCCTGTGAGAATTATTCCCTGCAAAATTAAGGACAAGAGGCCAGACATGGCTCCACGGCACAATGAAAACGTCATACCTTGAAATCATATGTGGCATCTGGGTTCTCATCACAGGCAATGACTTCCGGTGCCATCCAGTAGGGGGTCCCAATGAATGTGTTCCTCCTGCCCACTGTCCGGTCAAGCTGGGCACTTACTCCAAAGTCCACTGGTGAAGAGAAGACAATTGAATATGTTAGAAACTAAAGTTGGTTGAGAGGATAGAATGAACGTTCGTTCCTCATGTGGTAAAGTATATATATCATAAAAGCTATGATTTATCCTGATTTTTTTTTTTGGTAGCTTGACACCAGGTAGAGAAACCTCAGTTGAGAAAATGTCTCCATCAGATCGCCTGCAGGCAAGTCTGTAGGGCATTTCCTTGAGAGATGGCTCCTGTGGGCAGGCCCAGCCCACTGTGAGTGGAACCAGCCTTGGGCAGGTGCTCACCAGGAGGATAAGAAGGCAAACTGAGCCAGTAGCACACAGCAAGCCGGTAAGCAGCACTCCTCCATGCTTCCATTCCTGCCTCGGGGTCCCTGCCCAGAGTTCCTGGCTCTGACTTCCCATAGTGATGGAATGTGAGCGGAGAGAGAGGTGTTGGCTGAAATAAATCCTTTCCTTACCCAAGTTGCTTCTGCTCATGGTGTTTTATTACAGCAACAGAAACTCGTTAGGATAGATTCTAACCGCCGTTCGCACACATTTTCTGCTGCAGTAAAGCCCTTAAGACTGTGCCCCCATCACCACCAACCATCCCCAGGAGAGTTTCATCTTCAGTCAGTGAGACTCTATGCCACTGAGCAGTAACGACCCCTGTCTCGCACTTCACCCAGTCATCCCCTGCCCCTGTCTCTAGCACACTGACTACTCCTCTAAATGAGTGGAATTACACAGAACCTGTCTTAGTTCACCTTAACACAGTGCCTTCAAAGTTCAGCCTGGTTGTAACATACCTTACAGTTTTCTTCCTTTTTAGTGACAAATAACTTTCCATTAAATTTTCATTTCTACACTTATCTTTCCCTTTAGTGATGGGCATTTGGGTTCCTTATACCGTTTCTAGACTGAGATTGCATACTTTTAAGTTGCATGATTAAGTAGATAAATACACCAGTGAGGAATTCACGGGTTGCTGCATTTGTTTATACCAAGGCTCCTTTGAGACCAAATAAGTAAGGGCTCAGTAAAAGATAGTTTTCGTGGCCACAAAGGGCAACACAAAATGGAGACCTAAGGGCTAGTGTCAGATTGCCAAAGTTTACATAAATCCCTGCCACTGGCTAGTGCTGGGACTAGAAAGCAAACCATCCCTATGTTTGGTTTTCCAAATCTACCATATAAAGATGAAGATGACAACATAGAATGAGCCTGTTTACAGGACATAATCTAAGTGTCTCTTTAGAGGTGCTGCATACATTATATTGTGCTTGTTAAATAGCATCAGGAAGTCTGAGGCTAGATCTCCCAGTCTCTACACTTGCATCTATTTAGCCTGCATAATGTATGCTCTTGTTTTTAAAAGAGAATATTCATGTGATGAACATTTAGCTGCAAATGCTAATAGACAGGAAATTATATATTTTAACAAAAGGAAAGGGCAAATATTCACATCTCTTTGAAAGTAAACAATCCTATGGACAACTAACTCCTTCTAGATAATAAAATAAGAGCATTCTGAGATTTTGTGTGTGTGTGTGTGTAAAAGGGCTCTAGAATAGTTTTAACTCTCAACCTGGCCCAGGCTAGTATCACCTTGGGAAGAGTCTCATTGAGAGTTTGTCTAGATGACATTGGCCTGTAGAAGACCCAGCCCACTGTGAGTGGCTCCATTCTCTGGGTTTGGGCTGTGGGCTGTCTCAGAGTGGAGAAAGTGAACAAGCATGCCTTCTCTCCACTCCCGGCTGTGAATGCGATGTGCGGAGCTGCATCACGCTCCTGCTGCCTGCACTGTCCCCGGATGATGGACTGTAATCTGGATCTGTGAGCTGACACAGACTCTCCTTCCTCTCGGCTGCTATGTTGTCAGAACACTGCAAGGGAAGCGAAACTAGGGCAGGCTGTGAAGGATTTGCCAAAGGAAAGGATTTTCCCGCCACCTACTCTGGCTGGGAGAAGTGGGGTGATCAGGGTTCACCTGCAACGGACTCCTGAGAGTCCCCTTTATGCAGGGGCTGTAGGGAATAATAAAATAAATTTAACTCAAGCCTCCGGGAAGTTGGCAGAACTTGATTAATCAAAATAAATCCAAATGTGAATGTTTTTGATGAAACGAGATGAAACAGAACAAAACCCCAAACACCTAGGTCATCAGTGCTCCACCCCAGCTGCAGCGATGCAAACTGTCAAGTGCATGTGATAATGTCAAGGCCTGTCCCTTCTTATCATTACTGAAAACAATAAATCTACATGGTGTTTAAGTGTAGGGTTCCGATCGCCACACAAGTCATTTCTTCAGGGTGGTTTGGAAAAATGTTTTCGAAATAGACAAAGAAAATGTTTTCCTTTCATCTCTGGGGAAATGACCCCCAAGTCCACAGCGATAGATTTACATGAATGTTTTAAAAGGACTGTTGATGCCCATAGACTCCAGCACTGCTGCCAATCGCCAGACGATGCTCGTACCTAGCTTAACTTCTGCATTTTCGGTCAGCAAGACATTCTGGCCTTTAATGTCTCGATGAATCACTTTGTGCTGGTGCAGGTGACTCAGGCCCTGGTGGAACGGAGAGGCGAGAGAGTTAAGAGGTCATAAACAAAGATGTGAACACATTTTGGAATGCTAACAATCACCCTCAAACTCAACTCATCCAGAGACACTTAGAGGACCCTACTTCCATTTTCATAGACTCATGTTGCTGAGCAAACTGACAGGACACTCTCGGTACTGAAATACACACGTGACGTTATGTTGAGCAGAACTCATCAGTTCTGACACCCGTAGAACAAACTACGTGCAAGGTGGCATGACTGAGGTCCTACAGGCTCAAATTTCAGTTAACATGGTGGTATGGGAACTGAGGTTTGCCTATATTGGCTAAGTTGTAGTGAGCATATTAACAGCTTGCATAGAAAACTAACCTGGTTTCACCAAATTTTACTTTTGGGGAAGGTATTTGAATTTCAAAGTTATCCTCTGGCTGGACAGTGGTGGCACACGCCTTTAATCCCAGCACTTGAGAGACAGAGGCAGGCGGATTTCTGTGACTTCTAGGCCAATCTGGTGTACAGAATGAGTTCCAGGACAGCCAGAGTTACGACAGAGAAACCCTGTCTTGAAACAACAACAACAGTTATCTTCTATTATACAATTTTAATTAATCACAATGACCCGTGGTTTCAGGCCCGTCGAGGACTTTCCCCTTGGTCTCAGTCATTTGTGATTGATGGCTCTGTCAGTCAAGCGCTCCTTTTAGCATGGGGGCCATGACAGTAGACATCACCCTGACAAGAGGCTGAGCACAGAGCCAGTGCTGACTGTCTCATGTTGGGGAGGCAGAGAAGGGTGGATCCCTGTGGGACAGGGGCTCACTGGACAGCCAGCCTCGCCAGATGATTTCCAGGCCAGTAGGAGACCATTGTCTCTAGAAAGCAATGAAGGACAGCAACGGAGGAATGACGGCTGAGGGAGCCTCACAGCCTGCACACAAACACCAACGTACTCCCGTGTACACAAAAAGGAAATGATTTCTGTTTCCCTGGTTGGCACTTGTCCTGTCACTTCAGTAATTGGTGATTTTGAGACTTTGTATTGATTCTGCGACATTAAGCACCCAGTGATGTCCACGCTCAGCGGTTCCATGAGTTACGCTGATTTTGACTTTTGCTGGTGGTGTGAGTTTTATGAGGTACAGATTTATTCAAAGGAAATCACATATTCTTTTCAGATAAATTATAATTTAAAATAATCTAAATTAGCTTTGAAGCAAAATACTTAACTTAGTACTTAAGAAGTCATGCTATCAAGCACTTGATTATTGGTCTTTTTTAATGATTTTTCTGTTCTTTTCATTGTTCTCCACAAATAACGCAATCATTATATGAAAGATAAGGCTTACAGACACACACGTGCGTACACACACACACACACACACACACACACACACAATCTAACTGTCCTTGTTGAAGAAGCAGCCTGAGACTATGCTTTATTTTTATCTGGTCTGTTTATTTTTATCTAGGTAGGCAGTGATCAGCTCTAAATGCCTTCTTTTGTAGCATATAAACACAAGTGCTTGTGGGACTGAAGACTCCCTTTATTCCGGACTAAAGTGGTTGCAATGATACAGCCGAGCATACACATGAATGAAAGCTTGTGCAATGCACAGTGGGTCATCTACGGAAAATTCTTGTGACAAGGCACCTCCAAACATTCCTTCCTAGTAGTCACCTTATCCCAGGTGCTGGCATCATTCAGAGAAGTAGTGGACGGAGGAAGAAATCACTGTTTTCATGGACTGAAAAAAATCTGGGGTGAATATATGTGGTGCCTTTAGAATTCTGGGAACAAATACCTGGTCCCCTGCTGGATCTTATAACAGTAAGCAGACCTTTCCTGGAGGCTTGTAGATGCTTGGTGCCCACTGGGTAGCCTCAAGTCCTAAAAGTCTCGTGCTTTCTCTGACTGAGCAGAGGATAGGAATTTACATTGAGTTAATGGCAGAGAAAGCCTTGGAGATAACTGTCAGCAAAGATGGAAATCAGTAGTCCCCACCTGCCTCCTCTCTGGATTTGTGTTTATTTCAGAAATGATTTCTGTCTACCCCAGCTGTAGATTATACTATTCTATCCTTTCTCATAGCAGCTTTAGTTTCTCAGAATTGGCTGTGAAGTCGGGGAGATAGTAAAGTCAGTCAAGCGCATGCTTAACATCGTGGAGACCTGAGTTCTGATCTCGAACACCTACACAGACAATGGCAATAAAAAGCTGGGCACAGCAGGGACAGAAACAGGCAGATCCCAAGCACTTGACAGCTAGCCAGTCTAGCAAATTGGTGAGCACGGGATCAGGGAGAGTTTTGACTCAAAAGAGGATGTGAGACTCAAGAAGACTCTGAAGTAAAGGTGTTTGCTGCCTAAGTCTGATGACTTAAGTTGGATCCTCCATGTCCGTGTAACAGTGGAAGAAGAGCCTGGACCCCGTGTTCTGTACGTCATGACTCCTCTACATGTATGTCATGACATGCAGGCCCTCCCCGCATCTCGTATACATACACACAGGATAAGGTAGATAGTGACTGAGAAATACACTGGAAATGATTGACCTCTGGTTTTGATATGTATGCGTATCTACACACAAACACACAGAGACCTAAACTACCCTACACACACACGCACACACACAGACACACAGACACACACACGTATATATGCATATGAAGATAAAAAATAAATAAAAAGGAGTCAGAAGTTCTGGGTCATTCTCAACTACATGGTAAATTAAAAGCCAATCTGGGCTACACGAGACCCTGTTTTAAATAAATAAATAAATAAACGAATAAATAAATAAATAAATAGATAGATAGATAGATAGATTTAGTGTTCCTTATCTTTGGCATGTGCATTTATTAGGGTAAAATATCTGAAAGAGTTTAAAACGGGTGTTAATTTCACATTACCTTATTGATAGTCAATGTGGGTATTGATAAAAAGCACCCTCCCCCCGCCCCACTAGCCTCTTCCTTGTCCTGTACTGGTGTCTCTTTAAAATGACCTTGGTTATTCTTTGGCCATTTACACATCCACAGGAATTTCTAAAACTAGCTTGTTCAGAAGTATACTTAAAGAAGTTTGATTAGAAGTTCAAAGAAACCGTATATCAAACCATAGAGAGGTACCATCTTTATAATAGAATTCGGATGCACGGAATTGCATGTGACATCATATATGCAGGTTTTCTCTCATTTCTTTTGGTATAGCCATGAGGAAGGAAGTCATTCGCCTCTTTCTGTATGTTTCCTTCTACGTATCTGACTGGTTTCACGCCTCGGCCAGTGCTGGATTTAAGTCTCACTTTCTCCTTGTCTCCTGCAGAGTCTGGTTTTCATTTAAAGACCGCACAGCGCCATTTCATATCTTCCTTCTTTCTCAGTGTTCATCTACCCACACGACACAGTATGTCTCTCAAGGCCATACTTTGGACATGTAGTGAAATGCAATTTTAATTTCTGCTCCCTTAAATTAAGGCAGAGGTTATACATAAATAACGACAGATGTAATAGAATTGCCCAGCAGATGCACGATCTAGTCCATATTAGTAGCAAGAGAAAATTAAACCAGTCTGAGTGACTCAACTAAGTTCTTCCTAAACTGAGCTGAGCAAATACAACTCCGTTGTTTTGCTTCCTGACTGTGAGACTTGTGGGGTAAATCAAGCAAGCAGGCAGAGCCAATCATAATCATTTATTTAAGT
The DNA here is from genome assembly GCA_026225945.1 of Cricetomys ansorgei. NCBI lineage: Eukaryota > Metazoa > Chordata > Mammalia > Rodentia > Nesomyidae > Cricetomys > Cricetomys ansorgei. Next base: position 7,017,676 of record JAMJFZ010001121.1, on the reverse strand, counting down.
GCCTAAGCCTCAAAGATTATTTTTTAAGGTACAAAGACTCTTAAAACTAGCCTATATTCACAGACACAAGCGATGGCACTTTATGTGGTGGGGAGGTATTACAACATTTGTAGCTAACGTTGTAATGAAAATAGACACTTTGAATGACTAACCAGTGTATCTCTTAATCCATTCCCCATAGGAACATTATGATCTAAAGACAGATTTTAAATAAAAACACCATCAAAAACAAGTGCTTTTCTGTGGAAATCATGCAGTGTTAACCTTCTAAATGGAAGTACACCATGACCTTGGTCATCTAGAATGGTCCTCAGTTCATCAATGCCACCCTACCTCCAAACCACAGTTACCATCATCACTGTGAAAATAAGCTACTCATCAATTATCTATATCTACATATATCCTCTCTTGTCTATCACCTATCTATCTACCTATCTATCTACCTATCACCTATCTATCTATCTATCTATCTATCTATCTATCTATCTACCAATCATCTATCTATCTACCTATCATCTATCTACCAATCACCTACCTATCTATCTATCTACCTATCTATCTATCTATCTATCTATCTATCTATCTATCTACCTATCTATCTATCTATCTATCTACCTATCTATCTACCTATCTATCTATCTACCTACCTATCTATCTATCTACCTATCTATCTACCTATCTATCTACCTATCTATCTATCTACCTATCTATCTATCTATCTACCTATCTATCTACCTATCTATCTATCTACCTACCTATCTATCTATCTATCTATCTATCTACCTATCTATCTACCTATCTATCTATCTACCTATCTATCTATCTACCTATCTATCTATCTATCTATCTACCTATCTATCTACCTATCTATCTATCTACCTACCTATCTATCTATCTACCTATCTATCTACCTATCTATCTACCTATCTATCTATCTACCTATCTATCTATCTATCTACCTATCTATCTACCTATCTATCTATCTACCTACCTATCTATCTATCTATCTATCTACCTATCTATCTACCTATCTATCTATCTACCTATCTATCTATCTTTCTATCTATCTATCTATCTATCTATCTATCTATCTATCTATCTATCTATCTACCTAGCTAGCTATCTACCTATCTATCTATCTATCTATCTATCTATCTATCTATCTATCTATCTATCTATCTATCTATCTATCTGGGGAACACATCCATGTATACACCAGGTAGCTTTGAATTCACAATCTTCTTGCCTCAGCCTTCCAAATGCTGGGATTACAAATGTGTACCGTACGCCCAGCTTGTTAGAAAAAGCCATTAGCTATATTTCTACTGTACTTACAAATAGAAGAGTCAGTAGGAGAACTAGAAGACCCGAATAGAGTGGAATCTCTCTCAAGACATCCCAGGTTACCCGAAGGAGCCATGAGGCCAGCAGCGCCCACTTGTCACCTACCCGTAAGATCTCCCTGCAGATATACGCGATCCACTCTTCTTTCAGTGTGTTGCCTTTCGTGTTCTTGATCAGGTCGGTGACAGAACCAGCACCGCAGAACTCCATCACCAACTGGCAAAGGGAGGAAACGGTCATTGTTAGAATCATGCTTGGCTGCATTGCTTCACTAAGTTGGGTTTAGAAAGCATACTGCTCTCTAGTTTGTTGTGTCTGAATGCCATTCCTGCAAAGAAAATGCAATCGTTAAGTCCTTGCTGAAATCAGAGAGGGGGAAGGTTACTTTTTAAAATGTTTCTTATATTTTAGGTTGTGTGTGAGTGTGCGCATGCGTGCGTGTGTGTGGAAGGCACACAGGTCACCTTGAGGGGGTCAGTTCTCTCCTACCTGTGGGTCCCATATATGGAACTCAGGTCATCAGACATGGCAGCAAGTGCACTTGCTTAAGCTATCTCATTGGCTCAAGATTATTTTTTTGAAGTATTTGACCAGTAATTTACAGTCAGAAATCAAGAACACTCACCACATTCTAAGGCTTGCTTTTTATTTGTTTTGTAAAATAGGGGCATGTCAGCAACTCAGATGAAGTTGAGATTATCTCTGTGATTTGAACCTGCAGCTGTCCTTGTGTCTCCTACAAAGCAGGAGCCTTTCTTTGTCCAAAGAACGATGGTCCTCCAGGAAGCCCCAAACCAGACAACACTACTGCAAGCTGTTTATGTTATTGGTTTGGATGTGACACTGTAAGCTGTCAGAGTGCAGACTATCTGGTTTTAATTAACTTCGGTAAGTGTTCCCAGGAGGTTGGACACATCAAATAAATTCAATAAACAATAAACTCTAATTTAGCACCTTTCATCCAAAAAGCTCCAAGCAGTCTATAAATATAAACTCATTACAGTACTCAGCAACTTTATAAAATGGGCAGAGGAGAAGCTCCGCAGCCACGTAGAGGCCAGAGTCGGGGCTTTCCCATCCATGCCCAGGCTTAGAGAAAGGACAACCGCTTCATCCTTTCTCTTCATAGTCCTCAACAAAAGCCCTCTTAGTTAGAAAAGACACTGATTTTCTCAACTAATTAAAAGGAATTTAGAATAATTAGTAATCAATCCCCAAATTGATAGGAGAAAGGGAGGCAAAGCAGAGGCTTAATAGAGTGTACATGTGTGCATCAGCTCTGTGTCACCAGGTCCTTAAAAGACAACCCCAGGGTCCCCCCACCCCCCCAGGAAGATGGCTCAGAGGTCATAGGGGTCAATGTGCAAGTGTGAAGACCCTGAGTTCAGGACTGTGTAAATGCCAGTGGGTTTGGCTACCCCACCTGCAAATCCAGCCTCAGAAGATGGAGACAGGATTCTCCAGAGCCAGCTGGCTAGTGAGGCAGCAATATCAGTGAACTCTGCATTTGACTAATAGATCCTGCCTCGATGAATAATGTGTAAGAGGGATCCCAGATGGTTCCTGACATCAGCTGCAGGCTTCCACATGGACAGGTGTGCACATTAGTACACATGCAAAACAGACACCATTCTCTCTCTCTCCCTCTCTCTCTCTCTATCTATCTATCTATCTATCTATCTATCTATCTATATATATATATATATATCCATCCAACTGGGTGCACAATTTTCAGCAGAAATTAAATTGTGCTTCCTTTCCCTCTGCATGCCTGATAGAAGCTCAACAAAATTTCACAGAGCAGTGTTGAGGACGCAGCTCAGTTGGTAGGGAGCTTGTCTAGGGTGTGCAAGGGCCTGGGTTTGATTCTCAGCACCACCTGTAATCCCCATATTTGGGACACGGAGGCAGGAAGATCAGATGTTCAAGGTCAGCTTGTTACCTAGTGTGTTTGAGGCCAGTTTCGGCTACATGAGACCCTGTCTCCAAAGAAAACAACAAACAGGACATCATAAATGAATTTCATGCATGAGTTTCCAGTGCCTGCTCTGATTTGACTTTGAGTTGGACAAAGCCGGCTTTCACACAAAACTCTTGTTACCTTTGCCAGAGGGCCAGTGGCTGTGTCAAGACTTACAGGAAAGTCCTACAGGGACATTTGGAAGTGTAGAATAAACTACGTTCCAACCAGGGAAAGCTGAAGTTCTTTCATATACAATAGCAAGGAGACTCACAAAGACCCCAAGGATCACATCAAGGATTTAGGGGTCACCTTGAAAACACTTGCAGTGGTGAGATAGCTTAGCTGGTGAAATGTGTAAAAACTCCAAAATAGCAATGATGTCACACTGAAACACAATGAAACATGATGTTACAATGAAACACAACACAATAACAAAGTCACTCATACAGAATAAAACTGCCACAATTAGAAGAAAAGAAGGAACTAAAGGATATTATGAGGTCAAGTGGAAACAAACACCGAGAGTTCATCCTGATTGCTGCCTCTGTGCATGTGCGCACGCTGGAGTAGACGCCAAAGCACATGCGTGGGGCTAGTAGACGCCAAAGCACATGCGTGGGGCTGGAGGAGAAGCCAAGTGTGTTTCACTACAGCTCCTGCCCTATTCCCTTGAATCAGGGTCTCTCAATGAATCTGGAGCCCCCTGGTTTTTGCTGGGCTTTCGGAAGTCTGGTGGACAGCAAGTCTCTCTGCCTCCCCAGCACTGGGATTATAGATGTATATGGCCGTGCCTGACCAACACCCCTCCCCCACATTATTTATTCTCTTTCATTAATTGATTCTTCGTAGGGCTGCCAAAACTTTTTACAAAACAGTTAATTTTTAAAATTGACCGTATAATATTTGTATACACGGCACTGCGAGTACGCTCATGCTAGCTACTCGCTCTCTCCTACTACACCAGCCAACCCTTTGTCTTTCCAACCATTCCCATTCCTACCCCTCCCTCCTCCTTTCAGACTCCCTGTGGGCAGTCACAGCTACTATGTGTTTATGATAGCAAGGGCAATGTCATCCCAGAAGACAGAGCCCAGCAGCTGTACCCTCCCCTCCAGCCCTCATTCTCAGTTTCTGCGTGAGAGTTGGAGAGCTGGTCCTCACACCTGCACAGCAAGAACGCTGAACCGTCTCCAGGCCTATCTTAGCTGTCCTACATAACTTAACCAATAAAATGTGGAAAATGTCTATTCATAAAAGTACGTCTTCTACCTGATAGCGGGAGGGAAATAATAGAATGTCACTATTTTGTAACTCTTAACAAACTAACAGAACCGGGTGTCAATCATCCGTGACTGCTAACATGAGAATGGAAGAAAGAAATATAATTTGTCTCATGAGAAGGGAATGAAGCGTTATCTGTGAGGCGGCACCGCTGAAATAACAAACAAACAAACCCCACAAATGTGAATCTACTCCATCCTCAAGTGCCAACCACCCACCTCCTTAGAGGAAGCTGGAAGACTGTGGGACATGTCACATCAGCAGGAAGCAGCTAACAAACCTAGACCAGGAGAGCTGTTTAAACAAATAGTTTCTTCATAACTAAATTGCATGAGAGGAAGAAAAGACAACAGAAAGGAAACCTATAGGCTTAAAATCCTTTAAATGCACAACAACATTGCAATAGGCAGGCCTTATTTGAATACTAATTTTTAAAAGTAGCTGTTAAAGCTTTTGTTTGCTCGTTTGTTTTTGTTGTTTGTTTGTTTGTCTGTTTGCAAGGCATGGTGGTGCACACTTTTAATCCCAGCACTTGGAAGGCAGAGACTGGGAAATCTCTGTGTGTTCAAGGCCAACCTGATCTATAGAGTGAGTTCCAGGACAGCCAGGGCTATGTAGAGAGACCTTGTCAAAAAAACCAAAGTCAAATGTAAACAGAAAAACCAGCCAAAAATCCAAACAAACAGAAGAAACTTTAACTGTAAAAGGCAGCTGTTAAAATTGTTTAAATAATTGCAACTTTGCATATATAAATGTAAATATTTATAGAGGAAATACATATATAAGGAAATACAGTTTGGATTTTTTTAAGTGTGACGATTCTGTGGTTATAAGAACGATCTCGTTTAAGACATAAACTCTGAAATTTTATGCAGTAAAGGACATTATTAAGAAAATAAAAAGGAGAAGTCATAAAATGTGCAAAATATTTTAAATATAATTTTATTATTACATGTATATGGATGTTTTGCCAGCAAATATATCTGTGCACCATGTGCGTGCAGCGCCCAGGGAGGCCAGAAAAAGGCAGCTGATCCCCTGGAACTGGAGTAACAGGATGGTTGTGAGTCACCATGTGGTTGCTGGGAACTGAACCTAAGTCCTCTAGGAAAACAGCCAGTGTTCTTAACTTCTGAGCTATCTCTCAAGCCGCATTGAGATATTTATATTGAATATATATTTATATATATATCCACTAAAAATTCAAATATTCAAATATATATTTATATTTATAACTTATATTTGATAAAGGTGTAGTATCCAGGATTTATCAAGAACGCTTACAACACAACAACAAAAAGATCCAGCTTCAACAGGAGCATAAGAGTTGGGTGTGACAGTGCACACTTGATCAGTGGAAGCAAGAAGACTGCAAGGAGCTTCCAGCCAGCCTGTGAAGACTTGCCTTAAAACCAGAAATAATAACAACTCAAAAACAAGTAAACAAACCAATGAAATGAAATAAGAACGCGCAAAGAACTCGATTGGCTACTTCTCTAAAGACTATGCACAATGGCCAGCAATGGCATGGAAAGATGTTGATAACATCATTGGTCATGCGGAAAATATAAGTCCAAACCACAATGAGGTGTCTCACACCCACAAAGACGAGTGTAATTTTAAAAAAACGGAGATCAACTGGAGCCCTCATACATTGTGAATATGTGCATAACGTTGTATAGTCACTGTAGAAAATAACTTGTGAATCCCTCAGCAAACTAGAGATAACTATCAACCTAAAACTCAGTTGTTTCACTTGCTTATTTATATAGAGAGAACTGAAAATCGATGCCTCAACAAAAACCCACCCAAGTATATTCATAGCAGTACCACTTACAGAAGACAAAAGTTGGAAATAAAAATTTCATCGGCAGATGAACAAACAGATTAAACAAACCGTGGCATGCCCATACAAGAGAGTACCAGTCAGCCGCGGAAAGGGGTGATGATGCAACGTGGATGCTTTGTGAAGACATTATGCTAAATGAAAGAAGCCGGACGAGAGTGGCTGTGGAATATATGGTTGCATTCCTATGAAACAGACAAACTAGCTGACGGAGGAGCAACAGAAAACAGATGCAGAGGCTTCTGGGAAATGGGGCATGTGGAGCAGGAGTGACTACCTAAGGGATGTAGAATTTTTTGGGGGAGAGGGGATGAATAATTTTGGAGTTAGGGAATTGGGGGGTGCTTTGGACAACACAAGGAATATTCTGAATGCCTCTGGCTTATTAATTTAGAAGTAGCTCAAATTGAAGTAATCTAACACTTTAATTCCCAGAATTAAAAAATAGTGTTGTATTTGATTTGTTTCAATACCACAGTGGGGAAATACGAGGATCCCGTGGGAGGCGAGGGATTAGTCACTGGTGGGAGGCTGCCAAGGCTGGTTTGGGTGCATGAGTGCTTCTTACACTGTTCTGCCTACTTTTGTGTATTTGGAGGCATTTTCTATTTTAAAGAAAACGCCATTATGTAGAAAATCATGCTTTGATGCCACACATCCTGGGACAGATGATAAAAGCATCTTCCTACGTGAACCAAACAGGTCTGGGCCCTTTCTCCCAATCACGGTTTGGAAAAGACAGAGTGGCAAGACCTCCCGGGGATGCATCAACAGTTCCCATGTCATTTGGAGAAAATGTCCTACTATTGGGTCCTATTAGGCCACGTAATTGCAGTTCCCAAGGAGAGCAGTGGAAGCCCAGCAACTCCAGCTTTTCAAAATTAGATTGGACAAAATACTTTCAAATATTCAGCAGGAAACAATTCAGCTCTAGCCAGGCTCTAATGCTAGTGATTTCTATAATCTGCTTCTCCATTCAGCTCCAGCTGAAGGCTGCTCGATTCTTTTCATCTTGCTAAGGAACAAAATGATTGTTAAATTATGTAATGGGACTTAAAAGAAAGAAAAAGAAAGAAAACTAAAGAAATCAGAACTTGCTAGCAACGGGTTCTGCAGCCGTGCAGCAACACGGATGATTACCGCCATCACAAAGCAGGAACCTTCTCTCCCTATAAGAAACCTCATCTCACCAATAAACAGACACAGGGTTCAACATGCCAAGCCCAGCTGAGCGAAGTAAGCCAATAACTTCACATCTTACAAGGAAGACACGATGGACTATTAATCTTTGCCCTGAAAGAAAGATTTCTATGAGTTTATAATGGGGCAATGAGACAGGCCAACACTTATTGAGAACTTAATGTTCTCACAACTTGGTGATTTACAACAAAACAAAACAAAAAAGTAAACAAAGAAATCTTTTTTTTTTTTTAACTTTCTTTTACTCTTCTCTCAGTTCTCTTACTAATTTGGAAATGGAGCTTATTATGGTCTTTGGCCTTACCCATACTGAACACTCATTAAGTACTCAGAGCATGGTTAAAAACGTTCTCTAGCTTAGTAGCTTTTTGACCTTAGACATTGCATTAGTTACTTGTCCTGCTGCCACAAGAAGATACTCTGACAAAAGCACCTTAGAGAAGGGTTCATTTTGGTCCATAGTTCAAAGGTCTAGCCTATCACGGTGAGAAGGTAGTGTGGGAAGATTGAAGTAGCTGGTTACATTGTATCCATACTCAGGAAGCAGAGGAGGATGAATGCTTGTGCTCAGCTGGATTTCTCCTTTTTGTTCAGTCTGGGACCCCAGTGCATGCAAGAGTGTCACCCACAGCGAGCAAGTCTTCCTCTATCAGTGAATGTAACGATGATAAACCTTCACAAACAAGGCCAGCCAGAGGCTAACCTAGTCTAGATAATCCCTCACGGACATGGTCAGAGGATTTCTCTTGAGTGGTTCTAGATTCAAGTCGACAATAAATGACAACCACCACAGACATACCCCCTAGCCACAAGAGACTGGGCACGACTCCCTCTCTTCAGCGACAGTTTAATGAGCAAGCACCATGGACCGGAAAGATGGCTCAGTTTCTGAAGTGTTTGTCATGCAAGCATGAGCACCCCAGTTCCACAGTCAGCACCCAGGTAAAGCTGGTGTACTGCACGCGCTTGTAATAGTAGTGCTGGGGAGCAGACACAGGAAGATCTCTAGAGCTTGCCGGCCAGACATTCTAATCTAATCAGCGGCCTAATTGGTTAGAGTGAGTAACCTCCCAACACACACACACACACACACACACGCGACAGCTCCAGAAGAAAACAGCAGAGCTGAACTTAACTTCCCACCTCCATATGCTAACACACACATTTGCAAGGTACGCTATACACAAATTAACATGCATACACACAAAGACTTAGAGATCTGATGTGAACACTAGTTTCGCTAGTACGTGGAATGCGGATAGTAACCAAAACCCTCAAATATACAGAGTGCTTACTTTCTGCCTTGCAGGATGATCTCAGTCTGTCCTGGAGGTTACTTCCCTTGCATGGTGATGACACAGGGTGGAAGATATTCAAAAGGCACCCCGGGCATGGGTGCTTGTAGAGCCTCTGATGGAAGAGTACCAAGTCATTTTGCTCAAGTTTGTACCACAAAGGAAAGAGACAGTTTACCCTGCAGACAATGGATCATTCTATCTGGAAGGTGGCAGCAATGGAAGTGTCTGAAGAAGATATTGAAAGGAGCCTGACATTTAAAACCCATCAACATCATCTGAACAACTGGGTCAGACACCAAAAGAAGATTCATACCACTTGAGAAGAAAGGAAGGAAGCTAAATCGAATGTGGGAAAAGAAATGTGCTTAGGCAGATGGGGACTGGCCTGGGGCCTGAAGGATGCATTCTAAAAAGAGAATGATATAATGGGAACAGATTATAAAAAAAAAAAAATGCTTGGATTACTTGGATAATTATGTCTGTCTAAGTAAAAAAAGGTTGTTTTCTAAGAACTGAATCCTGACACATTTCACAATTTGCACGGTCGATTGCTATAGATTTTTTTCAGTTGTCTTATATGACTAAGAAATACAATATTATCTCTTAGCAGTGTTGGGGTAGGGGTATGACTCTGTGGTAGAGCATGTGGGAAGCTCTGGTTCCAACATCTGTCTCTCTCTCTCTTACACACACACACATACACACAGACACACACGTGCAGTTCCCCCAGGACAATGGCTAAGGACTGTGCTTCTCTGTCTCCATCCCAGGAGTGACAGAAACATGGAGTTAGCTCTGACTTCAGCCTTCACAGGCCACAAGAGCACAAGTCTCAGAAGAGAGTCATGAAATTCAGCCACCTTCTCTTTACAACCCCAGCAACTCTGGAGGGAATTTAAGAAGGTTAATTCTGAGATGATTTTCCTGATCCCTAAAGAATTCACTCACTTGCTGGTTAATTGGCTTTAAGTTCCTGTTACAAGAAAAAAAGGCCTTAAGATGGGATTTTAATATTGTAGGTACTAACCCAGAGTACCTGGACAGGAACCCATTTCTATCAAATGTCACTAGTCAGTCACCACAAGAATCAATGACAATGAACAGATCTTTTCAGCATATGGAGTTCTCCCTAAGATGAACCAAGCAGCTGAAGAGGCTTAGAAAAGGTTTAGAGGCAACTTCCAGGAACTCCCAGCCCTGCAAAGAATCAGCCTAGTGACCTTGAAGGTTTAGAAACCTCAGTGAGGCCTGAGGTATTTTTATCTTAGGCAGTTGGGAGTAGCCACAGATCCTATCTGCATGATTTATGAAGGTGTGAACCCAACTCCAATTCAGCAGCTTTGTAAGAAAAAGCTGCTTCATTTGCCGGCTTAAATCTCACAATGTGAAATGCCTTTGTACAGAAATACAAGAAAGTAAAGTAAAAAAGCTTGTTGGCGTACATATTAATATAATTGTCATTTCTGTCAACTAATTGAAGTAAAGCTGTTGGGAATTTCAAAATCGAAAACCAATCTTAACAGCCTGTGTACTCTTCTCTTAAAGAGCATGTATTGAGTTAAAAGCAATCAAACATTGACTTTTTGTTTTTAGACTTGAGAATTCTCAAACAAAATATAAGTCATGCAAAGATAAAAAGATGCCAAGTGTCCCAAGTTTTGTTGATGAGCATCAAGGGCATTTTGAATAATCTGAGCCAACAGGTTATTTTTAGCAACCAAAGCCCGCCTACTGGCCGAGACCATGGCCTGTGAGTCACCGGGTCAAAGCAGACTGGCATCTCAGAGTCAGTGTGTCGGCGTGACGGTCCACATGTAGCTATGCAGGAGTTCCTGCGTCATTTTTTAGGAGTGAATCCTCGTGTCCACATGGGCTCCACATAGTCAAACAAGGGGATTAACTGCAAAGACAGAAGAAACGTGGGCTGGGGCAACAGCTCAGCCAGGAAGGTGCTTGCCCCATAAGCATGAGGAACTGAGTTTGATCCTTGGATCCCACATAGAAATGCAGGCAGAAATGGAGACAGGCATATCCCTGGGACTTGCTGGTCAGCCAGCCTAATGTAAACAGCAAGCTCTAGGCCAATGAGAGGTCTTGTCTCAAAAAGTAAGGTGGACGGCTCTTGTGGAACAATACCTGAAATTGTCCTCTGGCCTCCACATCCCTCCCTCCACAAACACATACCTGCACACACATACTCCCAGGAACATAAAAATAATGATGACTGCATCTTATAATCTGTATAATTCTGCATCTTAAAAATTAGACTCAAACATAAAAATTAGGAATTAGGAGTAAGGTTTTAGATAGGTTAAAAATAGGGAAAGTCAGGCTAGGGCTGAGAACAGCATCTGTGAGGCAGTCAATAAGACATGAGTCCAACCTATACCTAACATCTATTAAGACCCGAGGCTGCATGTGACTATAACCCAAGCACTGGGGCACAGTCACACAGGGGGATCATGGGAGATCAAGCACTGAGGCACAGTCATACAGGTGGATCATTGGGGATCAAGGACTTGGGCACTGTCACACAGGTGGATCATGGGAGATCACAAGCCTGGCAGCCTGTGATGAGCACTGGGTTTACAGAGAGATTTTGCTTTTAAAACAATAACGTGGAAAACAGATCAAGGAAAACATCTGATACCCTCCTCTGGATTCTTCATATTTGGTTATATGTGGATAGACACACACAAATGCACATTCAGTGCACCCCGAAATAAAGTAAGGAAAAAAACACCCTAGACTTCAAGTGTGCAGGATGAAATGCCTTGGCAGGTGAAGGTCTTGGGAAGCATGGAGCAGTTGGTCAAAGGTAATCTAAAAAGGGAATCAGAAGCTTCACAAATCAGCTTTGGACATACAAAGTTGTTCTTTTGTGAAGGTGAAAAGCAGTTTAAATAATATAAATGAAATTCCTTGAGGTAACAAAATAAATTGGGTTTCCACCTTGTCAGTGGATCCCTCAGTTTATAAACAGGGCTCTGCAGACGCCACACTCAGGGTTCACACGTGGGACGTTAAACTGGCTGCAGCTCTGACTACGTTTACACCTGAGTCGCTTGCTTACATTCTGTCTCCACAGGGCACACGAGGCAGCAGCTGCTTGTGTGTGTTCCTCTGACCATTTTAAACTCCCATACTTAAAGGCCTACGTTTTGAGATTTCTGCTCTCAAGCAATAAGACTCAGTCGCTTCCCCAGACCAGGATCATAAAAGCAACAGCCACCGATTCAGATGGGTTTCTTTTAAAAGAGGAAACCTCGTTGATAACCACAACTAAGAGGAATTTTGATGACCCATTCCAAAAGCTCAGCTCCAGGTGGCTGACCCTCAGTGCCTCACATTGAAATCTGACTTTTTTGTTCCTTCTTTAAGAATTCCATACATGTCAAAAGTGTATTGTGATCCCCATCCCCTCTCCCCCTCCAACTTTCCTACTTGCTATGTTTCCTCTCCAACTGATGCCCCCCTTTTGAAGCCTAGAGTCCAATCAGTGTTGACTATAGGTACATTGGTGTAGGACCATGAACTGGAACATGGGCAACCTGCCTGGGGTCACTATCCTGAAGAAAACGGACTCTCCTTACATAGGAGATCTTTGACTGCCAAGCTCCTGGGCTAAGGCTGGGGTGCCTCTATCCCATCCACACTGGAATTTTGACTGGCTTGGTCTTATGTAGGTAACCATGGTTGCTGTGAGTTGATTGTAATAGCCTTGCAGTATCTAGAACACTATTTCAAAGCGTTCCTCCCCAACCTCTGGCTCTTACAAAGTTTCTACCTCTTCTTCTGTACTGTGTTCCCTGGGCCGTGGAGGGATGAGGCTGGGCTATAGATGTCCTGTTTTAGAACTAATATTGGATTATTTAAACAACCCAAACTGAATTGGGTATGATTTCTGCTCCAATGCAGTAGCAATAGAAATCGAAAATATGGCAAATTTACTTTTAGGTATTGTGGCCAACCTGAGTAAAGGCAGTTAAATGACATCATGCACTTAATAATTCCAGCATCATATTCTATGATAATCTCACACAGGGGCTGGGTAAGTAATGCAATGCATGGAGTTGAATGTATACCAAGAGAACAGGAGCCAGGAACCCTGGCGCAGGCTGAAGCAACACCCGTGAATTCTGAGCAGCTGACACATTGCCTCCACATATCGCCGCTATTTGAGATTTCAAGCCCAATATTTCTAGATCATTTGATTATTTTCAAACCTTTTCAAGGAATCCAGACTTCCGTATGACTCTGTTCACTTTTTCTAATTTGACTTAATTAAAACATCACTACCTTATGGGGACCAAACTAAATATACTTAGCCTCCAGGCTGTCAGTTTGCAAACACCCAGACCTGGTCCAATTAGCATTTTATAAAATGGAAAATAAGTGTCAGAGACCCTGCCTTTGCTGAGGCTAGAACCCAGGTCCATGGATAATCAAGCTAGGTTGCACCCAACCGTTAGAAGGATCCTCAGATGTATACAATATAAAGTGTGTGCGTTTGCTATGTATGCACATGTCCTGTGTGCTGGTGTTGGAGTTCTGCTCAATCACTTTCCATCTAATTCCATGAACTAGAGTCTTTCACTGAACCTGATGTAGCCTGGCAACCAGCAAGACTCAGTGGTCCTCCCATCTCTACCTCCCACAGCCCTGGGAATAGGATATAGGCTGTAGCCCGAGGTCATAGGCAAGCACTCATGCACACCTGGCTTTGTACTGTGATCCAAACCAGTTCTTCCCGCTTATGCAGCAAATGCTCTTACCCACTGAGCCACCTCCCAACGCCACAACATACCGTCTTAACTCTCTGCTCTACAAAGCCACGACACTGCAGTCTAATGAGAGGCTAACTTTGCTGTTTCAGTCCAATCATCTGTCATCATACTAGACCACTCTACATTTCAGGAGTTAATTAGAAATGTATCTCCTTTCGTGAGACATCTAGACCTGTGATTGCTGTGACAGTATCAAAAGGACAGCAAAATAGGTGTAATTTCATGCTGTTATTGTAGAGAAATGAGTCCATTTCATAGACAGCACCTTTCCCTCCCTCTGGTATTGGAGTGGCTTATAGCAAGCTCAGAGAGCCTGGCAGGCCTGGAATGTGGTAGAGAGGGAGATGAGATGGTGACGCTGTGTGTCTGAGCATTGCTTGTTTCCCAGAGATCAGAATCTTTATTGAAAGAGCTCCCTTTTTTGATTTCCGGATCAGGCCCTGAGCAGTTGATAAAGGAGAATTACTTGGCCATTATCAGAAGTAGTTGTGTTTCTACAGAGCTGATACCAAATAAGAGTTTATCTCTACAATAGCCTGATAGAATTCGCACAGATTACAACTCAATCAGAAGCCTGCAACAACACACATGTCGCCTGGAGAGACATTTATTGCAGACCTCTGAACTGCAGCCATGGTCAAAGGAGGATCTGAGGAATATCATGCAATCAGGCTGAACTCCGGCAATACATACTATAAAGGACTACTTTCGGCTGTGTAATCTATGTCTCTACAAGACACATCTTTATATTAGCGTGATCCTTGCAAAAATGCCAGCGGTCTGAAGAATCAACCATCTTTGACCTTTGTGATTATTCCCAAAAGGCTTAATGCACTTTTCTAAGATGTATTTCTTATGCTTCATAGCAGTCTTATTGATAGCTAAGAGGCCTCACTATTCTTTTTGGATACTGGGGATATTAATGAATAAAGATCAGAGATGAAGTCAGGATTTTATTTATTTATTTATTCATTCATTCATTCATTCATTCATTCACTTAGTATTTTGAGACAAGGTCTCACTATGTAGCCCCAACTGGCCTGAAATTCACAGAGGTTCCACTCCCTCTCTCTCCTGGTACCACCATCCTAGCTGTCAAAATAAGTTTATAGAAACATAAAGATCCAGTCCCACCCAGCACACCAACCTTTGATATTGGAACCATTTTTTTTTTTCATGACCAAAAAGGGAAGAAAACTGAGTTTAAGGGCTTGAGATCACGTCCCCTGGAGTGAGCTAGCCATACGTATTGGCTTCATTACCGAGACCTTGGGCAAATTTCTTAATTTCTCTGAGTCTAACTTTATAACAGAGATAATAATAATAACCTTAACGTATAGAAAGAGGCTACAAATCTTTAATTCGATAATATGGCCACATTAACATCGTCGTAGTGTTATGGCATATTAACAGAACCTGCTGTATTGGTAAGCAGGTGGCACGTGTTGTAAACCATTATTCTCGTTAATATATAATGACCCAAATTTAGTGAGGCGGAGGCCCTGGAACATGTGCGAACTATTATATTTTGTTACCAAATTTCAATCACTCTCATGATCTAATATTAGTTTCCCGTTATGTTTTTAGACCGACTCACAACTCCTTAGTTTTCTTTTCACACAGCAATTCTATTATAAAAATACATTACGCTCTTGCTTGAGGACACCTTTCCCAGTCTCTCCTCGTCCTCAGTGACAGAGTGGCTGGCAGAAGATTGCTAGTGGGGTGGTCAGAACGATTGGGCTTTCCAAGCCAGCGGACACGAGGACGCTGTCCCTGTCACAGTGGGCCACCTGCCTTTCCTTCTCCCTTCACTAAATTCAAGAAACAGGTTAGCGATGCCTCATCTTTCTTATCGACTCAACACACTGGGGAAGAGGGAACCTCAGCTGAGGAACAGCCTCCGTCATTCGGCTGCGGTGCGTGTCTGTGGTGCATTTTCTTGATTGTTAAGTGATGAAGGAGGACCCAGCTGACCACGGGCAGTGCCATCCCTTAGGCAGATCGACCTGGGCTGTGCATGTAAGAAAAGGAGCTGAAAGTCAGCCTGGAAGCGAGCTAGTAACGAGCATTCCTTCATGGTCTCTGCTTCCAGGTTGTGCTTTGAGTTTCTGGATGGACTGTAACCTAGAAGCCAGATATCCTCCCAAGTGGTTTCAGACGAGTGTTCATCATAGCAACAGAAATGTCCCTAGAACAACACTTACTAAATTAGCCTCCTAACTGGTCTCTTTGTGTGGACCCTCACTCCCTCCGGTCTGGTCTCAACCCGGCAACCAAAGTGCCTGCTTCACTTTGTGCATCAGACCCTAGTACTCCATTTTGGAAGCTCTCCAGATGCTCCCCACCTTCAGATGTAATAAAAGCTGAGCTCTTGGCCATGGCAAGTAAGGCATGGCGGGTCTGGTCTCTGGATACCGCTAACTTCCTCACTGTCAGCCTCACAGACATGCTAACACGGCTTGCTGCTTTCCCCAAGGGCCAAACTTGAAGACGTTTTGGAAACATACAAATACACACACACACACACACACACACACACACACACACACGAAAACTAACTTTTGTGCCTTCGCAGAACTTCACACCAAACTAAATTGTCACACTTTAGGATGTCAGCAGTTTATTTGTACATCATCTATTAGTGAGCTTAAAATATACATGAACACACATATACAATTATCATATATAATGTATACATGTAATATACAATAGGTGCACATACATGCCTATATAAGGTATTGTGTATGCATCTACGACACAATATAATGTACAGCATACCAAATATAAGGTTCCATTATAGCATGTGCCAACACAAGTTGTCTTGTTGATCTCTGCCCCTCTCCTTTTCTCCTTTCTCCCATATCCATCCACCCTTCCTTGGCTCCTCCCACCCCCCTATAGACTCCTCAGATTTTCATGTCAGTCACATGTGTTCCTCTACCCTTACTTTCCTTCTTCAACACCTCTTTTTGTTCAAAAAAATCAATTAGTTTCACTGGGGCCCAGCAAAAGAACAACAACGAATTTCCTCCCAGCTTCGAAACAACATTGAACTAAAAGAATGATAAAGTATGTTTTTTAAATGTCAATTCTATTCTGTGAATTATATGTCAGTTTTAAAAAGGATCATTTCATCAATCATTCCAATGCCTGGCATGCAATATATGTTCAATAAATGGCAGCCGTTTTAAAAAGTTAAAAGTAAAATGTAGGGTTTAGTCTTCGAGATTATCCATCTCCTTTCCTTGGGGGACGATCTGTAAAGAACTGCCCAAATCCAAGAAAATCAACACATCTATTCCCCCTCACAGAGGAATCTAAACCACTGCATAACCTCAGGTGAGAAGCTGGGAGGTAGCCCAAAAGCTGTGTTCTTAATTATGCTTAATTGGCACTATATCTCTGACCACAGACCGCATACAATTTCCATCGGTTCTCCTGTATTGTGAATAATACTTCAGCAAAGGAGCACGGATATGCAGATGTCCCACACTGCACATACTGCAGTTATTGGACATACTGATGTTATTTCTTTCAGATATACCGAGAACTGAACTGTTGGATGATACCTCCATAGCGTTTCCCGTGACGGCTGTGCGGACAACCTCACTGTCGGTGTAGAAGCATTCCAGGTCCTCTGTGTCCTCATCAAAGTTGGCCAGTTACATCTCAATAAAACTGGCAGAGCCAGTCTTTGCCCATCCTGCACAAGGCAGTGAGTTCCATCACAAGCACAGCGGCTGTCAGAGGGATAGTGGCTCTTTCTGGAGTGGCGAAGACTGGGAGGGCACAGAAGGGCACCCCCAGAGTCTGGCAATAAACTGGGAAAGAACAAGGGTCATCCTCTAGGAGTCATTTGGTGAAGAACACGGCAATAGAGGACAACATTAAAACGCTGGATTCCAGACAGTGCGGGGGTTCCTTGGAACACAACGGCATTCCAGTGCACGCCACCTCTTTATGTTCCACTGAGCTTTCAGGTCCTCAGTGAGCCACTCAGAAATCACCCAGGCAACCTGGCTTGTACCAGTGATGCCCTTCCCACTCACAAATAAAAGCTTTTTCCAGCTCCTAGTGCCCAGTATCTTTCAAAAACTGAAGAGGAAACAGACACAAAAGCCACAGTCGCTGTGCTGTTTGTAATTGTGAGGAGCTGGGGCGGTCCCATGAGAGGCAGGAGAAGAGGAACAGCACAGGAGTTGCAGAAGCTAAGTGGGAGAGAAACACGAGGGGAGCAAGTATGGAAGACCAAAATGTCGCCAAAAATGGATGGACTTATAATGTATACTAAGTGAGGTTATACCATCTCAGAAAGAAAAATACTGCATGTACAAACCTCATGTGTAGAACCTAGCCACTAACATATGTACGTATGTGAACACATGCCATGTGGGTAGAGTATACCACATACTCAGGAAAGACTAAATATTACGGGATGAGGAAGGACTAAATGCAGGTGAAGGATATGAGTTTTAAAAGAGGGCCCAAAGCTAACTGTATTTCTAGTTCTAACTCTATCACAGATGCTTTGATTTTGGTGGTAGAGACGGGCATAAAAATATATTCAAGAGAGGAAGTATAAAATCCAATGTGAAACTTTATAATTTCAAATCGTCACTCTAGAAGTTTACTGAATTGTAAAGTTTTTGGGTCTGATTGATTTGGGTGTGCAATTTAAAAAAATTTTTCTACTTTAAAAAAAAAAAATCAAGTTTAAAATTAAAAAAAAAAAAGCCAGGCATGGTGGAGTGTGTCTTTGATCCCAGCACTCAGGAGGCAGAGGCAAGTGGATCTCTGTGAGTTTGAGGTAGCCTGGTCTACCTATTGAGGTCCAGGGCAGTCAGAGCCATGTAGAGAGACTCTGTCTCCAAAATAAAAGAAAGAAATAAAAGACTGAAATGACCATTACAAGTAAATGTTCTCCTTATCTTTTGTGTGTGTTTAGTTCAGGGATCTCAACCATGCCAACATATGTAAAAACACAGTTTTTTTTTTTTCTTTCTTATAAAAATGAAAAAAGAAAGTATATTAGCAACCTTTAAGAAAGACTTAAGAATCTTGCTGTAATAGTTAATGTTCATCCATTCATAATTATAAATCTATGTTGTAGTGAAGTGAACTTCTTATTGATTAATTTATTTATATAGTTACATAAATATTTACTTTCAATAAATTTCTGCTTACAGAGATAAGCAGATAATTTATTGGTTTAAAACTAAAGCACTTTCTTTGGAACATATATTCCAAACATGTATACACACAGAGAGAAATACATATATACATACATACATACATACATGTATATGTGTATGTGAGTGTGTGTTTGTGTGTGTGAGAGAGAGAGAGAGACCTGTGTGTATTCTATTTATTCTTGGGTTAAGTAGCAGCAACACGCATTTGCATGAGAAGAAGGTATGAGTGGGTAAGTACTGAAAAAACTATTTGCTCATCTCCTAGGTAAGACATTGTACTGAACTCTTGCTGGGGTTTCTGAATGTATATCACTGACACGAGTAACATTTAAAAAACATCTTTATTACTAACTAATTCCTAATGTTTTAGCTGCTGCTTTGACCTTCACTCATCTTTTCTATTGATAGTTTCCTACTTTTCCCAATTTATTTATAAAACCCTTCATATCTGAAGGATATCTGAAAGCTTCTATATTCTGCTCATCATATATGAAATGAATACTTTCCTAAATTAATGACTTACAGCTCTATTTTATTTTTGTAATAATTTTTAAAACCTATGTACTCAAATCCATTAAGACTTAATTTTATAGCTTATCCCTTTGTCATATCTTGTCTGACTGTGCATCCACATTTATTCTCTATTATTTTATTTTCTAGCCTTCACGTTCCTACTACTGTATGTCCAGAGTCTTTACAGATAAAACTGAATATAACCTTTTGAAAGAACACATGATATATGAAATCATTTCCATCATACTTTATTTGCCCCATGTTGTATCTTTATATTTGGAGATGGATCTTCTGGGGAAATTCTCCCAGCAGATCTTTTCACCTCCGAGGGCTGAATATTCACGTGGAATGACATGATGTTGATGTTTGAGCTAACATCATTACATCTTTTTTGGTCAGCATGTGCATACACCAGATACTTTTATTTCCATCTCAGTTGGATTTCAAATGTCATGAAATGTTCAGCACTGGAGTCACACAGATTATCACAATCCTTGACCCTTAGTAGACACCACTCAGGGAGTTTTGTGTGTTAGACACACAACTAGAGCCCCAGAAGATGAGCAAGGTATTAATTTTCAGAGTCATCAGTCCAACAGCATCACATGAGAGGAACAAAGACTTAAGAGATGAAGAGAAGCAGATCACCTTCCACTGAATGGGCTACACTTGAGGCTGATTTATATTAAAATTTTCAAGAGAGGTAAATTCCTTTTAATGTTATCAAACGGAGACGGTACTGTCCCCACTGAAGGACTAAGTGAATAAAAAGTTCCAGGGTTAGAGATCACAAAGGCAGAAAAAAGACAATTTGCTCTGAGCACAACAGAGAGCACGGTGGTGGTTGTCAATTGCTATCAGTAGGACAGCAATCAGAGCAATACAGAGGACTGTAGCACCATTGGGCAGGGGTTTAGAAAAGGTGAAGCAGCATTGCTGAGGTCCTGCAGTGCTATCAGGCATGGTATTTCACCCACAGAACTGGAACCCCTACAAGTCATCTACACATTGCAATGCATAATCACCCAGAGCTTGCGTCCCTTCCACCACACAGGCCTTGGGTCACGGACCTTAATTACCACCCTGCAAATCTTCATTTCACAATATAAGAAATGAGACCAATGATGCCCTACCTCAATGAGTGGGACTAAATCATATAATTCATAGATGGTAAATGACATGCTGCCCAAAATACAATAAAATGCAGTAAGAGATTGTCAACAGGTGAGGAGAAGTAGGAATTTGCAAACAGCTTTGAGACTGGTCCATGCTAATGTAGATAAGAAAGGGTATTTGGAAAACGGATCAGTGTGCAAATTGCTTGCTACCCAAGCATAAAGATCTGTGCTCAGATCTAAGCACCAGCATTAAAAAAAAAAAGAAAGAAATGGGCGTATAGTGCTTTGATCTGTAACCCCAGCCCTGGGTTAGTGAGCAGACAGATAGATCCCACAAGCTCCTTGCCCAGACAGTATAGGTAAACCAATGAGCTCTAGCTACACTGAGATACCTTGTCTGAAATTGATGATGATGATGATGATGACAATAATAATAATAATAATAATAATAATAATAATAATAATAATGTGGGCACTAAGAGAGGAAGGTACTTGATGTTGACCTCTGACCTCAATGTGTCTGCACACACATGTGTGCATCCACAAACACATGCACATGCCCACCAAATAAACAAATACATTTGTTTTTAAAAAGAGAAGAAAGATTTAGAGATAATGAAAAAATAGAAACCTATTCAAAAAGATGGAGAAAACTTTGAAAATATAATGTTATGAAAATCACAGAGTCAAGTATTTCAAATATAAAGTCACTCCATGTTTGAATAGCGGGTACATACCCATAGTTGGTCATCCATGCCTGGAGGGTTCTTTTTGATGAAAGCACCGTAGTATGTAGCAATGTTCCTGTGATGAGAATATTTCTTCAACATGTTAATTTCTTGTTTGATTTCTTCCTCTTCATCCTGTATTAGAATAATAAATAGTGGACATGAAAATCCAGTTATTGGGAGAATTCTGTCTGTAATACTGTCTATGGCAAGGAGGTATTATCAGTCTTTTCTATTTGCTTAAAGAGGATAATTATGCTGTTTGTTTGAATGAAAATGTTTACAACACAACACATTGGTAGCTCAAAGGGTTCTTCTTCTTGTATAGCTAACAGACAAAGCATGTCATGGGCTGGATGGACAGAAGAAAGTCCATCACTTCACCTGGAGGCTATCAGATAGAACCACAGTCAGCTTCAGGGAAGCATTTGCCTCTGGTGCTCATTGCTGATCACATTCACCTGGGGAAGCCTAAGGGAAAAGAAAGGGAAAACACATGCTCTCAGATTTGCATTGTGTCAGGCTCATTTTCTTTGAAGTGTCCTTTTATTGAAGTGCCTTGAGTGAAGCAATGAAATTCAGACAGGAAAGGGAGCAAGGTGAGTTCTCTAGATCTGAAGAGGTTCATAAAGCAGGAGTCCTCATCACCTTCAGGGAGCTCAACATGAAGGGAGAGGGAAATGAACGCAGTGCGGACATAAAAGGATCCTACAGAGTAAGTTTCCTGACACGTAAGTTTCGTTCAGTCTCCACTTAGAGTCTACCAACTTGATCCTGGAGGGAACGTGTGTGCTCGCCCACAGTCTGACCTTATTTGTATGTACACTTCAGTGAGATTGCAAAACAGTGTTTTCTTCCCAAACTTGGTGGGAAGTTATCTCTGCTCCAAGATAACTGAGACAGTGTGGTGAGCAAGGACTATCTTCGAGTGCAAGATGTTACGTTATCATAACTCAAGAAACCATGTCATGTGCCTCTGTACCTTTACCCTTTCACCTGCATGCCAACATGTGTGACAGCACAGGGTCCTTCCAGAACCTCCCGTATTCTGTCTTCTTCCCTTCACATATGTTTTTCATGTTAATATTGATGAAATGTTATTTATACTTCCAAAGGATGGATGTCCTCCTTGATTCTCTAAGGTAATGTCAGTTGATATCTGATATCAAGTTCTGATTATCTACCACTATGATTTTTCACACTGAATGAGGGAGGTAGGTGTGTGTGTGTAATTGTGCTGTAATTGTAGTGATACTTGAGTGTCTATTCCATATATTTAACTCTCTTCTGCTTCAAACATCAGCTCCAACATTCCCTCCCCGGAAAGGCTCCTGATCTGCCTGCCTTTGGTACTAGCCACCTGGATCATATGACTCCTCATAGCACCTGTCAGCTTGTCAACTCCTACGGATCTGTCATCATCACAGACATCCTGCCTCCGTTTGTTCTGTATCTCATCACCCCCCCCCCCCCGTACCAAGCCAACCTCCTGTTTATGTGTGAATTACAAGAACAAATGCCTGTAAGTGGCCCAACTTAAGAGCAGCAGCAGCGATGTTCCAGTGAACAGATAAAAATAAAAGAAGCGGAGTGATGAAATGCTGACATTTTCCAGGCGTAACCAAAACAAAACAAACAACAAAACAAAACGAAAAACAAAAACAAGTTTACTGGGGGGGGTGGAGGGGGGAACAACTAGAAATTTGCAAGCCTATAACAAAAGCATGTTATACATCATGTAGCTAAAAAAATCAAATCAAATCCAGGTAATCTCACAAAAGATCACAGAATTGGTGTGCTGAGCTAAGGAGGTGCACATGGCTTTAACAGCGAGGAAGGGGGCTGAGGGTGCTGAGCTGCTGAGGCAGGAGACGGATGGTGCACTGCTGACCGGCATTCCTCCCCACAGCTACTGGGAAGAGTCCACTGCTTCACCGCAGACCCGCAGAGAGGATGACCTTTGCAGACCCTCAAGTTGTTGGGGGCTCCTGGTGTGCACCTCGCTGTGCTTTGGTGCAATCAGTGCTTTTAATTCTCTGTATAGGATGTGAGCCTCATTAGAAGAAGGAAGCACCATCCTGACGGTGGGCAGCTGGGTGGCTGCTTCTGTTAAAAAGAGGTAATGAAAGAGGTAGATCAAGTTCCAGCTGCACCTGACAGTCTCACTGTAGGCAGCACTGGGAAGTCAGGCAGGTTCTACAAGAATTTGCTGCCTGCCCTCCTGGGTCCTCGGCAAGATCATGGGTGACAGAATGGCTGAAGAGGGTTTCCTATGTCATTAAGAAAAATTCAGCCACGGTGGCATCTAGTACACAAATAAACCTCAAATAAATAGAATAGGAGGGCAGGATGAGTTCTGCATAACTCTGTAAAGGTAAACTGACTCAATTATGGCCATGAAGAAATAAATATTGTTTGTGGTCAGAACACTGAGATGGGCAGTTAGGGTACGTATTCAGTTTAGTGTGTACCCTTTTTGAGCAGCAGGATCTCAGCACAGTAACTTAACCGTTTTGGAACCTGGGTTTTCATAACCACAAGGAAATGCAGATATTACAAGTTGAGTCTTGTGCTAACTAAAAAAGGTATATCAACTTTCCAAAGTTAGATACAAAATAAACACGGTGGCCAGTCTTCTCAACAATGATGACGAAATCAATACATAACAAGGCTCATCCGGCAGGAGTGTCGGTCCCTTGAATTTTACCTTGTTTTCAAACGCAGTTATGGGCCTCTGGGTCATGGCTATGTAGTTCCAGTGCATAACCTTGACCTCAACCTTCTATGGCCTCTTAAATGAATGAGCCACTTATAAAAGCTTCCAGACTACAAACAACAGCAGGAACTCATACAACGATGTCACGAGCATGTCAGCCTCACAATATGTCCCAGCGAGGGCAGGCGGCACAATACTTCAAAAATATAAGGAGAGAAATTGAGGTTAAGACTATACACAACGGGGTTTTTGTTGTTGCTCTGTGTTTTGTGTGCGTCTGTGCACACTTGTGTGTATGTGCCTGGGGGGGTCAGAGGACAACCATGGGTGCCATTCCACAGACTCCATCCAGCATTTAGCTTTCAGCTGGAGTCTTTCGCTGGCCTGGAGTAAAGGGCTGTGAAGAGACACCACGGTCACGGCAACTCTGAAAAAGGAAAACATTTAATTGGGGCTGTGTTGCAGTACGCTACTGTCTTTTACCCTCCTTTGGGAAGGAGAAAGGAAAGATAGAAATCTTTACCACTTTTACAAGCAGCCTTAATACAGGAAGGGAGAAAGGTAGAAATCTTCACAGCTTCTTTTTTACGCTGTCCTAAGTTTGAATCTCTCCAACCTGTGTTCTCACATTAACTAAGGACGGCAACCCAACCAAGGAACCACCAACAATCGACCACCCCAGCTCTTGGGGCTTCAGACCTTTTATGCTCTAAGCCACAAGTTCCCATAAACCCATGCGGCACACAATCCCGAAGACAATCTACAGCTGCCAGAACAACTGCACCCAAGCAAATTATAGCCACCTACATCAAGCATTCCAATTCCAACTCGTAAACAACTATACTACAGCTGGGGTGGGAACACGACCTCTAGTGACTAGTCAGTTAAACTAAAAAGCTTTTCTTAATGTAAAAATTCTAAGTGTTCCTCTATATTTCCCCATTCTTTTCTTTTTAAGTTATAAATTATGAGATATTGATTACTTTTCTCTGGTCTCTAGGAGTTTATTAAATGAAAAACTCCTTCAACTCATAGAATGGTCTAATCAACTCTTTTTTTTTTTTCATAGTTTACTCTAGCTTTCTTGGTTTAGTTGTCAGGGTATTCAGGAGATCTTTCTGGCTCATATCTTATTTTATCATTTTTTACGGTATCCATAACTTGTTATTTCCATTGGAAATTTGGGCATACCCCCTGCCCCAGTGCAAAACTCATCCTGTTTTCCATATAGGTGCTAATACATCTTTATAATATATGGGCTGATTATTTCTGCAGATTTTAGATGGTCCAATATCCTTCAGCCGCTGTTGTTCCTGTCTCATTAACATTCAGAACATCTAAAGTTACTAGTGCACTAAGTAGTTTACCTTGGGGGAGGGGGGTCTTTGTCGTTCCTTTTTGTCTTTCAAACATTTCCTTTGATGTCCAATTAGATCTTTCTGTACCTGATTGTCCTGTAGGATTGTGTGGTATACCGGTAATATGCTTTACGCCATAATGTGCAATTCTTTTTTTCATTTTACTGGAGACAAATGCGTGGACATTGTCAGTCTTGATTTGTAATGGTATTCCCGTAACAGCCATTACTTCTAGTCAATGCGTAGTTACATTTTCAGTCAGCCTTTTCAGAACTCAAGGAAGAAGCCCACTGAAATCCTAATAAGGCATTGATAGTACAGTGTACAAATTTTAGCTTTCCAAATTCTGCAACATGAAATACAACTGTCTGCCAGATTTCCTCTCTTTTCATACCTTTAGGGTTACTTCCAGCAGGCAACGGGGCTTGGTTTTCTAAGGAACACGGGGGGGGGGGGGTCAGTTCTTTATCATTTACTTGGCTTGTCTCCTAGGGATGAAGAAGTACTTTCCTAACCCTTTACTATTTACGTGGTGCTCTTCATGAGATTTTGAAGCTTCTAACACATTTCCGATGAGCAGCTGATCAGTTTCATCCTTGCCTTGTGCCACTGGGCCTGGCAACCCAGCGTGAGGTCTGATAACATCTGAGCAATATATAACGGATAACTTCTGCCTCAAATTGCTTGTTGTAATTGCGTAAATGAAGACGTTAACTTCGGCTTTTCTGGAGTGAATCGGGCAGTTTCGATACGCAACACAACTCTTTCAGCAGACTGAGAATCAGTGACGACATTAAGAGATTCAGGGAAATCAACAGTACCATTAGGGTGGCATGCAACTGCAATTTCTGAACTGAATCGCGCGGGCTTTGACTGACTCTGCTTCCTTTTTCCGACTGGTAGCCTGCCATTCCTGATTTATTGGCGTCGGTATAAAATGTAGGTGCTCCGGAAATAAGGGATTATTCACAGTACATGGGGGTATCCAACTAGTCTTTTTGAAAAGCTCTTTGCCGGTTTTCATTGATCGCCCACAATGACATAATCTCAGCATTCATATAAGGCACCACTATTTCTGCTGGATCTGTTCCTGACAGCCGACCAAGTCTTATCCTTCGTTTTATAATTAAATCTGCAACTTTCTATTTTTATATCTTTAATGCTTTACTCTGCTTATGTGGCACAAAATATCCATTCAAAGATGCTATCCTCTTGCTGCATAAGAATCCCAGTAGGAGAGTGTTTGGAATGGATAATAACCAAAATACAATTCAGGTGGGGATCTATGCGATCCACATATGCCTCTTGTAGTTTCTTTTCTACTGGAGTTAACTCTTGCTCTGCTGCAGCAGTTAAGTGCCTTGAGCTATCTAGGTTTGTAATGTTTGAAATAAATTGCTTAACTCT
Source organism: Cricetomys ansorgei (assembly GCA_026225945.1). Lineage (NCBI taxonomy): Eukaryota > Metazoa > Chordata > Mammalia > Rodentia > Nesomyidae > Cricetomys > Cricetomys ansorgei. Next base: position 6,990,922 of record JAMJFZ010001121.1, on the reverse strand, counting down.
TGTGTAGTAAATCCAATCATGGGTCTTATCCAATTAATACCTGCCAGTGATTTTTTGGAAATCAGTAAGAGTTTGCAACTGATCTCTTCTGATTTGCATCTTTTGTGGCTGAATTTCTTGTTGACTTATCTCATAACCTAGAGAGTTATAGGATCTCCCTTTTGTATTTTTTCAGGAGCTATTTGTAACCCCCAACAGGGTAATATTCTTTTCGTTTCATCAAATAATTTTTCTAAAGAATCTTCATCACAATTAGCTAACAAAATATCATCCATATAGTGAAAGATTATTGGTTGGGGAAATGGTTTTCGAATTGTTTCCAAGGGTTGTTTCACAAAACATTGGCACAATGTCGGACTATTTAACATTCCCTGGGGAAGGACTTTGCATTGATATCTTCTGACAGATTGAGCATTATTATAGCTGGGTACTGTAAATGCAAACTTTTCCTTGTCCTGCTCTTGCAGGGGTATTTAAAAATAAACAATCTTTCAAATCAATTACTATCAGATGCCAGGACTTTGGTAATAATGAAGGCAAAGAAATTCCAGACTGTAACGGACACATTGGCTGAATCAATTTCTTTACTGCTCTCAAATCGGTTAGCATTCTCCATTTCCCAGATTTTTTATTTATTACAAATATGGGTGAGTTCCACGGGCTGGTAGATTCTTCTATATGCTGAGATTTTAATTGCTTTTCTACCAGTTGTTCTAAAGCCTCCAACTTCTGTTAGTTAGGGGGCACTATTCTACCCATAGAGGCTTATTTGTTAACCATTTTAAGGGTATGGCAGTTGGTATAACTTCAGCAGTGGCCCCCTTTATAAATTTGGAAATTCAATACCTTTTGTGCCTGGCTTTTGAACAGCTGGTTCAGCCTATGTGTCTCCCTTTAAGAGTTCTCCATTAAGAGCTTCTTCCTTTTGAGGCCTTATATTAGGTATTGTTTCTGGGATAGAAGGGATATTAATTTGTGTTCCCCATTGCTTCAGTAAATCTCTCCCCCACAAATTTAGAGCAATATCAGCCACATAAGGCCTTATCTTTCCTGTTTGGCCCTCAAGTCTCACACATGTAATCAATTTTTATGGGTTAATTTCCCAATTTCTATAAACTGTGTGGGCACCTCTTGTAGGGGCCACTTAGAATCCTATGACTCTTGGGAAATTATTGTTATGTCTATAGATGCATCTACCAACCCTTCTATTTGGACACCATTGATTTCCGCTTTTATTTTTGGCCTTTTTTCATTAATGACTGCTTGCCAGAAAACCTGTTTCCTGTGCTCCCGAATCCACCTGATTTCTCTACAGGGATGGCTTTCTCTTTGATGTAGGGAAACAGTAGCAGCCGTGCAATTCTATCCCCTGCTTTAAACTCTAGTTCTCTGGTTACAAATGGCATAATTTTTATTACTCCTTTAAAATCTCTGTTAACAATTCCAGAGTCTACATGAAATCCTTTTAATGTCAAACTGCCCCTACCCAGGATCATTCCTACTGTTCTTGGGGGCAGTGGACCATAAACTCTGGTTGAAATTTTGTAACATTCAACATTTGGGGATGGGATAAGTTGTCTGTCTATGGCCAGATCTAATGCAGCACTGCCCTTAGTAGCATGAGTCAGATCTCCAATACCGAGTTTTTTGGTCTGTACGCTACTTTGGTTTTGGCATGAATCGGTTTCCTTGCTTTTTGTCCCAGGGCCTGAGCTAGGCCTGCCGCAGCATTTTCCAACAGCAAGGGCAAACTATTCCCATTTATATCCCTCTGGGATCGACACTCATTTGTCCAGTGTCGACCTTTACCATACTGTCTGCAAACAACAGGCAATCTGCTTCTTTTCTCTGCTGATATTTAAAAAAAAAAAAAAAAAACAAAAAACATGGTCTTTGGAAGCAGCTCAGTTGGTATTGTGATATTTCAGCCCCTTAACTATTGCTTCTCCTATCACAGGGGCCATATAAGTATTTGAACCGATATCAGTAGTAGCTTGAATTCACTGCTCCATGGGTGCAGAGTTTGCCTTGAGAGGCCATAAAATCTTTTTACACTCGGAATTTGAATCGTCAAATGCCATGGTCTCGATCAGCACCTATCGTGCTTCAGGGTGTGAGATAGCCCTGTTATGGCTGCAGTTAGTCTCTGCAGAAAATCTGTTAAGGACTCCATTGAGCCTTGAATGATCTTGGTAAAGGAAAGTTTTTTCCTTGGTAAAGGAGCTTTTCCAGGGTCTTCTACCTTTTCCCAAGCCCTTAAAGCTGCCAAACGACATTGGCTTATGCTCACATCATCAAACCGAACCTGCTCTTGTAATTCTGCATACTGACCCTCACCAAGTAGCTGGTCTCGGGTTATATTTATTGGGTTATATTTATTCCCCTTGCCCTGTTTTGCTTCTCCACATTTGTTCCCTCTTCTCTCCACTAAGTAAACCACTGAAGCTGAGGCCCTGCCTCTAATGTGGCAGTGATTAACCCTTTCCAATCCTATGGGATCATTCGGTGCTGGAGTGTCCAATCACTCAACACCTGCTGGACATAAGCTGAATGCATGCCGTACGCTACCACAGCTTCTTTTAGTGTCTTTAAACCACTCATTTCTATAGGCTGCCATCTCATTACGTTATACCCTTGTGGTTTATCTCCATCTGCTGGAATTTGCTGAATTTCCACAGGATATACTAAGGGCATTTTTGTAACCCCAGGCTGTGTGTAACCCCAGGCTGTGTCTCAGGAGGTGCTGAGGGTTTACAATTAGACACCTTGCTTGGGTTTGGGTGCCTTGTCCGCTTATTTTCCCTTCCAGACACCCCTGTTTTCTTAACAGGATCCTCATCCAGCACGTGGAGCTAAGGCTTTGCTAAATCCCCCCGTATTTCCTCTAATATCACCCCTCATTCTTTCTTTCCTAATTCCCCCATATTTCCTTTAATAGCACTGCCAATTGCTTAACCTTTCCAAAGTGGAAGAAAAAATTGGGTTCTTTCCTTCTCCCTTTGGCTCTGTTTTCCCTCTCTCAGCACCCCTCATTTTCTTCTGCAACTCTTCTAGTTGCCTAGCCATTTCCTTAATCTATTTTAAGAAGACATACAGATAAAAGAGAAAGTAAAAAAAGAGCACCATGGGGAACAAATGAGGATTTATCCCTGTAGTCACAGCCACCATAAACAACTTTCTAGCTTCTTGAACCAAAGTATCTGTACCTTCATCTTCTTCCTTCCCATCCATCATATTTGAACTCAAATTTCCCAGTTTTCTTTTCTATCCCCTTCTCCCCAGATTCATGTTGGTATGCCACTTGTTGCAGTACACTACAATCTTTTACCCTCAATTTAGGGAAGGAGAAAGTTAAGATAGAAATCTTCACCACTTTTACAAGCAGCCTTAATACAGAAAGAAAGGAAGGTAGAAATCTTCACAGCTTCTTTTTTAGGCTGTCCTAAGTTTGAATCTCTCCAACCTGTGTTCTCACATTAACTAAGGATGGCAACCCAACCAAGGAACCACCAACAAACGACCGCCCCAAAAGGTCTTGGGGCTTCAGACCTTTTATGCTCCAAGCCACAAGTTCCCATAAATCCATGCGGCACACAATCCCGAAGACAATCTGCAGATGCCAGAACAACTGCACCCAACCAAATTATAGCCACCTACATCAAGCATTCCAATTCCAACTCGTAAACAATTATACCACAGCTGGGGTGGGAACACGACCTCTAGTGACTAGTCAGTTAAACTAAAAAGCTTTTCTTAACATAAAAATTTCAAGTGTTCCTCTACAGGGCTGGCTTATAGTTCAGAGGTTTTAGTCCATTATCATCATGGCCGAAAACATGACCGCACTCAGGCAGACACGGTGCTGGAGAAGGAGCTGAGAGTTCTACCTCTGGATTCGCAGGCAGCAGCAAGAGCGTGTGAACCACTGTCTCTAGCTTAGCATTTGAAACCTCAAAGCCCAACCCCACAGGGACATTTTTCCTCCAACAAGGTCACACCTACTCCAAGAAGGCCACACCTCCTAGTAGCGCCATTTTCATCCAAATCACCATAGCAGGTTTTTCAGCAAAGCTAAAGGATCCATCTACCTCTGCCTTCCAGCACTAGGGTCACATGAACATGCTACCACACAACCACACTATACATACAACCGTAAGTTCTGGGAATTGAACTCAGGTCATCATGCTTGCAACATATGCATTTTACTGACTGAACTATCTCCTTAGCCTTAGACTCAATGGTTTGATTGGTGGGACACCCTCTATTTTATACATGAACTATTCTCACATCGTAAGCTGTAAGCACAGGGCTCAAGCCCACTGAGAGCCTAATGACCACCAGATCACACTGAAAATAGAATAATGGCACCAAATTGTCTCAACTTTAAGGAGAGGGTAATCTAATAAACCAAGCCTAAGACTTTACAAAGACCTATTCAACTAGAAGACTTCAAAATCTAGTCAGATTCATTTGTTAACTTCAGGCATGGCATTTAAACTCTCCCTTTGCCAGTTATTTTCAACTATGGATATGCATAGGAAACCTATTTAAGCTGCTTAAGAAAGGGTGAAGTGCTTACTTGAGCATAACATTCTCATCAACAGAAAAATTATTTGGCCCCTCATAAGAAGAGGGATCTACTTAGTATTTAATAATTGTAGTAAACTGAAAAGAAATAACCATGACATTTGGCTGTTCCCCCTCAAGAGGTAGAATACATTACTCTTCTCCTTGAAGCTGAACCTGGCGGGTAACTAGCATGGCCGATGAAACATTAAGAAATGTGCTTTGGCAGAACCCTGGAGCTAGCCACTCCAATAGCTTGCAGATGACTGTGGTCCTAAAATGCAGCTCAAACCAGCTTAATGGAATCTTCACTACGTGCCAAGAGTCGTGTGTGCACTACCTTAATATCCAAAGCATATCTATGACATATTATTTTTTTTATTATTACTGGTGGTGCTGGCAGTGGTTTGTGTGTGTGTGAGATGCACAGGTGTGAGCGTGTTTGTGTCATCATGTACATGTGGAGGTCAGAGGACAACTTTGTGGAGTGGTTCTCCCCTTCTTCCTTTGTATGGGTTTCATGAATTAAAACACTTGAGCTTTTCCTGTCTGAGTCATCACACTGACTCTAATGTAGTGATCTTAATGATCCCAAGCAGTTCTATGAAGGAGTTGTTTCTAAGGATTTGATTTTACAAATGAGGTAAAGGAGACCCGGAGACGTAAGTAACTTCCCCGGTACAGTCATGGTATAGTACATGTTAGAACTAAGATTCGTGTCTAGTTTTGTCAATATTCCAAAGACAGTTAGTTCTCCTAATTTTAGAGAAAAACCTCAGATAAATGTGCAATTACCGATGCTGACTAAACCAAAGCACTAAATAGAAAGAGCTTAGAGACATATTTCAGTTGGGTAGAGAGAACCTAGCTTTGTTTCTCCAGTTAAAGAAGCTTGTTAACATACAAAAACTATTTATTTAGATCTCAAGGAATAATGGAGGGCTTTTAATATTACATATTTATAATATAGGGGAATGTTGCTCAAATATCTGTAAATCAAAATTTTAAAATGGAGTCAATAAAATGTCCGGTATTCTTGTGTTTTCAGAGAATTTGCCCAATGTCTAACTCTCAATCCATGGAACAAGAACAAAAGTGTACCAAGTTTATAGGGAAGTAAAAGTTACACGAATGTGCAAATCCCCAAACAACTGAGGCTGCTAACAAGAGACTAGGTCGCTCTCCACAAACTGACCACAAAGCCCCATGGCTGAAGACAATACCTGCACAACTCATTGACATGGAGAGGACGAGCTGGTGCCTCCATAGAACCTCCATAGAACATCATTCCAGTGTCTGTAGTATGGGAAGGTACTCTGAAAGCTGCCAAAAGGGAAATGCAAACACCAAACCAGCTACAAAACTTTTGATCGACAATCTGTCCTGCTTGCAAAATATGCTAGGGCAATGGTGGCACAAAGCTTGTGGGAGAAACCAACCGGTGTCTGATTTGACTTATGGCACACTCTACAAGATAAAACCCATACCAACACTGCTTCAGTGATCAGAAAACAGAGACTAGATAAGCCAGAGACCTAGGGAAAAAGCAAGTACTACTAGTCTAAAATAAAAAGTAACAGTAAAATGACTCCTGATGACACTCTGCTATACTCATAGATCAGTGCCTTATTCAGCCATCATCAGAGAACCTTCCTCATGCAGTAGATGGGAGCAAATATAGAGACCTATAGACAGAAATTATACAGAGAGAGAGAGAGAGAGAGAGACCCTGACCTTGGAACATACAGCTCTAAATGGGATGTCTCCAGAAAGAGTGTAAGAGCCGAAGGGGATGGAGGACACTGGGAGAACAAGGCCTTCTAAATCACCTAAGCAAAGTCATATTAACTCAGAGATTAAAGCAGCAAGCACAGGACAACAGGGGTTTATACCAGATCCTATGTATGTGTGTCTATATCTATATCTATAGCTATATCTAATCTATATCTATATCTATATCTATATACATATATATCTATATCTATATACATATATAGAGAGATAGAGATATCTATATCTATATATATGTGTATATATATAGATATGTGTATATATATAGATATATATATATATATACACACACAGACACACACAGGCACACACACACAGGCACACACACAGACACACACACACTAGCTGCAGTTTAGTACTTTTATGAGACTCCTGAGTGTGTGAATGAGTGAGTCTCTGATTCTTCTGCCTTCTCTCGCACTTCTTTTCCTTTCATTTATTTGCCTTGTCCAACTTTGAGGTGATGGTTTTTGTTTTATTTTATTTTTATTTTGTTATGTTTTGTTGTTACCTCTTAGGAGCATGTTCTCTTCTAATGAGGGGTAGAAAGGGAGTGAATCTGGATGGAAGGGGAAGTGAGGAGGAACTGGGAAGTATAGACGGAGGGGAAACTATAATCAGGATATGTTACATGATAAAAGAACCTATTTTCAATAAAACAGGGGGAAATGTAAAACTTAAATGGAGTCACCAAATAACAAGAGAGACAATGCCCCAACTAGATGTCTTTCACCACCAAGTGAAATACCCAGTTCCAGAAATGGGTTATATCTATTTGAGCCAAAGGGGCCACATGCAAACCCCCAAACAACCCAGACTACTACCAAGGATAGTGGTTGCTCTCTACCAACTGATGGTGAGGCCCTATTGCTGAAAAGAACACTTTCATATCTTACTGGACATGGAGAACTTGGGCCGGTGCCCATCACCCTCACAACCACTGATGAATTTTCATGGTTCTGGAAGGTACTCTGAGAAGACAGGTAACCACCAACCTAGCCACGTACCCTGCAATCTACAACCGTAACTTGCATGCATGACACACCCGTGCAACAGTGGGGCACAGATTTTGTGGGTGTGACCAATCAGTATCTGACCGGATTTAGGGCGCACTTCATGAGATGGAACTCATGCCTGACACTGCTTGGGTAACCAAGAACCTGAGACTAGATAGGCCGTGGACCTAAGGGGAAAACCAAATACCATTGTCTGATAAAGAACATAGCAATAAAATGACTCCTAAGGACACTCTACCATACACATAGATCAGCGTCCTGCTCAGCTACCGTCAGATTTCCTGCAGTAGATGGGAATACAGAGACCCACAACAGGGCAACATGCAGAGGGTGACAGACCTTGGAATACTCATTCCTAAATGAAAAGTTTTCATTAACCCCCCCCATCAGGGGTCAGGGAATTATGTACAAGAGGAGGTAGAAAGATTGCAGGAGCCAGAGTGGATGGATGACACCAAAAAGCAGTGTCTTCTGGACACAACTGACAGTGTCTTCCAGACACAGGGCTGATGCACATATGAACTCACAGAGATTTGAGCAGCATGCACAGGGCCTGCACAGGTCCAAGTCAGACGGAATTCTAGTGCTCAAAGGGTGAGATAGACATGAACTCCCAACCTTAACCAAGGAGCTACCTTCAATTAACATCTGCTTGCAAAGGAAAATTCCGTTTTCTCCAATGGAGTCTCACTGGCTGTAGTAACCACATGTAAGGACAGGCCTCATGCCCAGCAGTAGATAGCCAGCAAGAAAATGAATTCACTGGTATTTTTGTAGACTTTCTTTTTGTATTACTGGTCTTTTCCTTGTATATTATGGTTTCTGATTTTGTTTTTTTTTTATGGTGGGGTGTGTGTGTTTCTTTCTTTCTCTTCGTTAATTTTTGGTTTTTATTAAACTCTGGTTCATTTGCTTTTTTGTTTGCTTGACTGTTTTCTAAAGAGAGAGAAAGAAGGCATGGAGCTGGGTGAGTGGGGAGGACCTGGGAGGAATGGGGAAAGGGGAAACCATGGCCAGAACATATTACATAAAGAAAAATTATCTTCAACAACAACAAAAAAGAAATAGAAAATTCAAACTTATAAAAATTAAAGTCACATTGCCGTTAGTGTCTTACTATCTTTTTGTTTTGTATTATCCAAATATAGAAGAAAATTTGCATTTCCTTAAATAGTTGCAAATGATTAAAGTTATTTTTGAAGTGTCTGCCTGGAAATTTCAGCAGAGTCTTCATACACAACAGTATTCCGTGTATGAGAGGCTAGCATGCCAAAGAGGAGGCTGGCAGTTTTAAGTGTGTCCAAAGTTGATGGATGTGTAATATGTAGTTTGAAGGTTACTTTTATTTATTTACTATTTATTTATTTAGAAAATATTTTTTCACACAACATATTCTGATCAGTTTTCCCTCCCTCATCTCCTCCTAGATCCTCCCACCTCTTCAGGGATCCATCTCTCCCTCTCCCTCTCTCTCTTTAAAAAACAAACAGGTAAACAAAAAGCAAACAAACCAGAATTTAAAAAGACATAACAACAATGAGAGAGAGAGAGGGATAGAGAACGGGAGGGAGAGAAACAAAGCACAAGAAAAGCACACAAACAAATGCCCCTGTAAGAGTGGGAGCTGATCTCACGGCATCAAGAAACGCAAGTCTGAGGTGAGTTCAGAGATCAAATGGCAATGATGTCACTGATGGAAAGAAGGGTAAAGCATGATGCATGCGATTGAGAATGACAGACAAAACATGTTTTCCAAGGCCCTTATGCTGATGGGGTATTGTGTATTGCTTCCTAAGAGGACCATCGTGCTGTGGGGACAAAGACGGAAGGAAATATGTCTGCTTCAAGACATAGAAATGATACCATTCTCTACATATCAAGAACTTTGCAAGTGAATAAATTTGATCCTCAGACTAACTACACGAAAGAAGAGGTGTAGCACACTTAGAGGTGTAGCACAGAGAAGATAAGCAATAAGCCCAGTATGTCACAAAATATCTCAGCTAGGAGGTGTCCAGGGGGAGACTGATCATTTGTAGGGTTCTCTCTTCATAGGTCTTTCTTTCAGCCCTAGCAATGATGTCATTCACTTGGTCATTTGGCTGATGTCCACTGGAAATGAAGTGGCAGTGTCCTCATGTATCCTTGAGCTACAATTCAACCAACAGCTTTGAGAATTAAAGTGAGTGGCCATTGATAATTCTCTCCATTTGTTAGTGCTGGTCAGGAAAAATAACTACCAAGTTTTCTATGACCTGCAACTTGGATTTCAACCTGATCTGGTTTTCTCCTCTTTGTGTTTTCTCCTCACCCATATTTGGTGAAGCACCTACCATGTGCCAGGCTCTGCATTAACAATCTGTGAGTGGCTGCAGAGAGGAGTAACACACAGTTCCTATTCCTGACTTGAGAACTCTTTCCAGTTAGTAGGTTTTAAATGAAGAGAAAAACAAAAGATAATATTCAAGTCATTAAGAAAACAGCCAAAATAATGATGAGGAAGTTAAACCAGAAAACCTCACAAAGCCCCAGACTAAACAGTCCACAAAAGATGAAGGGGCAGAAACAGGAGCTGGCACAGTGTTGGCAGCACAGAGAAGGGGCATGGGGCTATGTAAGATCACCGGTTCATTAGTGAGGAACTTCCCTGAAGACCTGGATCTGAACAGCCCTGGTCAATGACCCCAAGCCGTAAGATTTCATATGCCATTTCCTCATGTGCATGCTTGTGAACACCACCGGGGAGCTAAGAGAAGTAACTGGAATTCTGATCAATTGTTTGGAGGGTCAACAAACAAAAGACACCATCAAATACAAATGCAAAAATGTTTTCAAAAGAGATTTTTGTTGTTGTTGTTTAGAGGTTTTAGACTCCAGGGGCTGACTATGTTCTCTCTCTTTGTGTCAGTCTGTCTCCATATCTCCGTCTCTCTGTCTCTCTGTTGTAACCAATCTTCCTAACACATGAGCATGCAGATGTGGCAAGCCCCAAATCAAAGCCATATATATATATGAATGTGTGCAGAGACCCTGACACACACAAGCCACCAAAGGTGTTCAGTCTGTACCAACGGTAAGGGCAGATGCTGATGCGTCTATGGGCGGCTCAATAATACTTTTAGAGAGTGTTCCATGTTTGCTAATGCATCAACACTCCCACAGTCACAACACAAGAGATAGTCCCAAAGAGAGAGGGCGTAATGGAGACAAAGAGACATTTATTTTATCTTTTTGCTGTTAAAAGTTTTCATCGTGTACTTTACTGGAATATTCTGCCTACTAAAGACATCTACCTAAAGAACTCTAAAAGAGAGGTCCCTAGGGGTCTCTATTGCAGGGGAGCTTCTGAGGGGGATTTCTAGGTTTGGGGTGGTTCCATACACAGGAGTCCCTGCCACCCCGAATTCCTTTTCTTTCTAACCAAGGCCTTCCCCTACTGTGGATCCCACACAGCTGCCACTTTATTGAGGAACCATTTTTCACCTGTCCAGGTAGAGCAAATTTCTCTTGAATTCTCCCTCAATATTTTGTACACTTCCTGAGAGTAAATCAACGCTCTGACTAAAGTTACCACTTAAGGCTTAAACCTCTTGAGGTGTTGGAATATTAAAATTCCAGAAGGCTTTGTCTCTGTCTGTCACTCCGTATTGACACTGACCATAGTGATTCATCCTCTCTAATATGAGTGGATGGATGACATCTTGGAGTTTTGGTGTTCATTTCTGGAATGTGGCCCTACTGTGTTTCCCGGATCCCACTGTGGTGCTCAGCTTTGGAAAGAGGCATACTAATCAGGGTGAGACTAGGAACCCAGGACCTTAGGTGACCAAGCCAGGGAGGAATGGAAGATAGTTACACATGCTGACTAACTTACATATGACATGTAGCTCATAGGGCAGGTTACTGTCCCATGTACAAGTACAAAATTCCAGTGCAAACTCTGAAACACTCTTCATGCTTATTTAACCCTGTCTCAGTCAGTCTTCATAAGGACTAATTAAAATCATGCGTAAGCATATAATATGTACCATGCACAGCACATTACATATCATTTAGCCTCAAGCCAAGCTTGAGATATCTGTATAATCACCTAATAGAGGAAACCCCTGGGCCTGAAGGCAATGCACTGGCAATACCCCTCCGCCTCCTATCCTGTGAGACGGCTGTGGGAAACACAGTGGATTCAGATTCCACCACTGCCATTTACTACTGTTGGTCAACTTACTTAAACTTTACAATTTAAATTTTCAATTCCTTATTTGTCAAATGAATATAATAACAATTTCTCCCATAGGGGCACTTGTTTGATTTTTGTGTATTAAGAATGGTAGTATTTGGCTCAAAGTAAGCACTGAGTGTCAGCCATGTTTATTTTGCTCCGGTCCAATGTGCTTAATATATTATTAGTATGTGCTATGCTGCTAACCACTCCATAGAAAGTCCCCCATTTTGGGAGAAATGAACCAAATATGTTTGCAACAGTGTGTCTCCTTGACTCTACTAAATGACCCAGGATGGAATTTTTTGTTTTGTTTTGGTCATCTCAGCATTTACTGAGCCCTCTCATAATGTGGAACCATTTAACAGGGACTACTTGGGGAAAGTCTCTACCCCAGTCTTCCAAAGGAGAGGGGGCTAGTCACAGATTGTAAGGAGCCATGAAGGCAGAAGTGTGAACCCCAAGAAGATGGGCTTATGGTGATCCCTCAAGCAAGCAAAGCACACAGATATCCTGCTGTTCACATGCTCTGCTCTTTGCATTGGGTCTGGCATTCTTTTGGGAAAGAGGTCAAGACTAAAGGGCTTCTAAACTCAGTTTTAGCAAGAGAAAACCTCTTCTAACTCATACATACATGGTGTTTTCCTCAAGGCTATTCGGTGGTATATTGGAAAGAAAGAAACTTTAAAACCTTATAAGGCCCTTGTCAAGGTGTTCAATCCCTTCACGATTGAATTGAATTCTGAAATTATGCTCACATTTATCTTTTTTTTAAAGATATATTTTATTTTTAAATCGTGTGTGTGTGTGTGTGTGTGTACAGGCATGTGAATGTGTGCGAGTGTGCATGTGTGTGCGAATGCACGTGTGTGAATGTGTGTGTGTGTGTGTACAGGCATGTGAATGTGTGCGAGTGTGCATGTGTGTGTGCGAATGCACGTGTGTGAATGTGTGTGTGTGTGTACAGGCATGTGAATGTGTGCGAGTGTGCATGTGTGTGTGTGAATGCACGTGTGTGTGTGTGTACAGGCATGTGAATGTGTGCGAGTGTGCATGTGTGTGTGCAAATGCACGTGTGTGTGTGTACAGGCATGTGAATGTGTGCGAGTGTGCATGTGTGTGTGCGAATGCACGTGTGTGTGTGTGTGTACAGGCATGTGAATGTGTGCAAGTGTGCATGTGTGTGTGCGAATGCACATGTGTGAATGTGTGTGTGTGTACAGGTGCTCTCAGAGTCAGATCCCCTAGGGCTGGCACACACTCAGCTGTGAGTTGCCCAGTCTGAGTGCTGGGAACCAAGTGTTCTCTGCAAGAGCAAGATGGACTTTTAGCCCCTGAGCGATCTCTCTAGGCCCCTGCCCAGATTTATCTTGTGTCATTCTCTTCTCGATATTTTAAACAGCAACACTAAAAGATGCACAGATCCCAGAACATGCTGCCCCAGCCCTTGGCACACCTTGCATCTGCGACTGGGAATATCATTGCCTGTTTGATATCCTGGATTGAACTTCAGATGACTGACCCATCAAACGTGAAGGATAATTTTATTCATGAATTTTATAAGAACGTTGTTTGCAAATATTTGGAGTAAGGTTATGAGGGTCTCTTCAGATTAATGACCAATTTTTCATCTTTAAATTTTCAGTACCTGTCATAAATTAGTAGTGGAGGTTTGTTAAGTGTACCAGTGAGAAAAGATTCACCTTAAGTTAAGCAGCAAATATCCTTCTACATTAATTGTAGATGTATAGCCTTGAAGTTAAAAGGGTGTAATTAATGTATAGGATTAAATAGCATATCATTTTAACAGCCATGCTACATTGAGCAAAACACTTAATATGCTTGGATTTCACATCTCTAAACTGGGGGAAATTAAAGGAACCTGTTTTATATATATATATATGCGAACACAGAGTTTAAAGCAATTTGGGGACATTTGCACTAGTGTTAGCTAACAATATTATTTATTTGGGGCTGGAATATAAAAAATGTGGCTAGAAAGACATATAAGGACCATATAATCTGCACATACCACGATGCCCTGATGTGCCGTGATATATGCCGTGATATCATGAGGTGAGCCGTGATGCTTGGGTGTTCTGTCTATCTGGCATCCTCCTTGCTTCTCTGCTAACTCTCAGATTCCTCTTTGAGGAACCAACCTTCCCTATGGTACTCTCATTGCTAGGTATCCAATCCAGATGTAGCTGAAAGGAACCAGAGCCCGAGAGCTTTGACCCAACAGAGGCTGTGCGTATTTGCTCCAGCCTCTCTGTATGGGGACTCATGCTAAGGAAGAAATTAGAGCAGGAAGTAGGGCCTAGAGACAGAACCCCCACTGCATCATGTGTCTCTCTGGACCTTTTTCCGTTTCGTGAGTGCGTTTGTAAAATGTACATAAGCTGGTGAATTCCCTTTTCAGCTCCCTTCAGTGAATAGGGATAGGAACACAACTCAGGATGCCTTGATTGACGTAACCATGACTAGTCAGTATAAAGGTGAAAGCTTAGAAAATGTTATTATTTCATTATGTCCTGGATATACTTTAGGCTGTCACCGTAAAGGGGCTATTTTACACCAATAATTTAAACTAAAAACAGGGGAACAATTATAATCCTAGACCCATAGTCTGATCACACCTGGTGTCCAGAAAAAAGTAGACACAAAATCCCAGGGGAGGAAAGCCCTATCTTTGGCAGTGTGGCAACTTTCTCTCTTTGTAAAGAGTTATTTTTATCCTTTTAATGATGCGTGAGCATGTGTGTCTTCTTGTAGTATGTGCACGTGAGTGCAGGAGCCCATGCAGGTCAGAGATATGGGATGCCCCACGAACTTGCGTTCTAGGTAGCTGCGAGTGGCCTAGAATATCAGTACTAGGAACCAAACTCGAGTCCTCTGCAAGAGCACAATATCCTCTTAACTGCTGAACTATTTCTCCAGTCCTAGTGTATCTCCTGAAGCAGTTATAAAGGGAGGATAATCAGAGGGGATTGCACAGCAGAGCTGGGAGTCCGCATGCTCTGTGGACACTGCAGAACTACTGAGCGTCCACTGCTGTTGGTAGTACACGTTGAGAAATAGGTCTCTAAAGGGTCCAGGTCCTCTTGTAGGTAAATTTGGTGTTTCAAATGCAGTAGTGAAAATAGTGAAATTCCATGAGGCAATGGAATGGGAGAATTTTCATAATGATTTAGGCAACTTAAAAGGATTCTGAAGAGCAAGACGGAGTGTAAGCCTTAATTCAGAAGCCAATTTGGCAAATTTTGAAGTGTCTTAGCACTAAAACTGGAAGGATGTAGGCTCTGGACTCGTTCCTCTTTGTGACTGTTTTCTATAAAAGGAAGCAGTATAGAATAAAACCAAGAACTTGAAAATTAATTTCAAGTTTATGGCCTCATCAATTTCATTACAGTAAACTATAGTCACTTTGCAGGAGGTCACAGGACACAATCAACAAATACAACCTTTGAGAACTCATCTCAGCTTTGATCAGAACATGCATAATGAGCACAATTAAAATAACTGTTGAAAGCGTCTGCACCGGATTCCATAACACAAAGAGACACTGAGACGAAGTGGAATCGGTTGCTTTATAAGGGAGTATCAGAGTTTAACAGAGGAAAAGCTGTTGCTGACTGTGACAGACAGGAACATGATGCAAAGCTCATTGGCTCTGGCCTCAGACGGCAGGGCAGTAGTAAACCCATTTCCCGCTGTACATCGCATCTGCTTTGTTGAGGGTCAGTGGTTAAATAAGAGTCAGTGCTGTGACTAAATCACAGAAATGCATCCAGCTCTTCTGCAAATGGGCTCTCCAAAAGAACAAAACTCATATCCCATGAAGTGCCTGTTTTATGTAACGGGCTGGCAATTGGTAACATGTAGAATGGTATTCTGTGTCTACCAACCTTGAGGCAATTGAGAGAAAAATCTGTCGGATCATTTTTCAAAGGGCTTTCTTGCTAACAGAAACCCAGTTGAGAAATGCTAACTGATAATCCTTAACCAGAAAATGGCTATGCCAGGCTGTGGAACTGAGTAATGTTTTTTATTCCAAGCAAGGTGGTCCAGCAATACGAAGGGTGGTCCTTGGAACAATTTAAAACCTCACCTAGAAAATCAGGAACCAGAAGAGCAATATTCACTGCCCTCAAGTCCCACTTTCACATAACCTTAGGCACTCCCATGCCTGAGGCCAGTGGAACTCAGCTGCCACCCTGCAGAGCCACACAACAGAACTTAAGCCATGGTATGGGCATCTTGGATCCATCACAACCATTAGTCACCAGGCTGCCAAGTGCATCTTATTATGCACAATTATGCCTCAATCCAAGACTAGCAGAATACTCTGACTTCAGCAAAACTACCAAACAAATTCTGATTCATTTTATAGTTGGGGCTTTGTAGAAGGTTTGTATATTTATTATGAGCTTCTAAATAGATGCTCACAATACCAGATTTTGATTTTTGTGTAATATCTTGGTAACTTACTATTTCACTGACTTCAGGAGCTGTACTTTCTTTCTTTTCTAGTGTTTTCTTTACAAGTATACAATTATTTAGATCATACACAGCTTATACATCATCCTTCTCTCTCCTTCTGGACCTGTTAGAGCCTTTTTTTTTTCTTTTAAAAAAATGATTTAATTAATTCTTTGAGAATTTTATACAACACATTTTGATTATATTCACCCCAGTTTCTTCCATAACTCTTCCCAGATTCACCACCACATCCCTAGCCCCCACTTTTGTGTGCTCTTTTTAATTTGTGTGATACATATGCTCCTGGATGTGGGGCCTTCCTCTGGAGTGTGGCCAACCAACCAGGAGCCGCATCCTTCATAGAAACTGACTTTCCTTTGCCCAGAAACCATCAGCTGTATATAGCTCCTCAATGAGGGGTAAAGACTCATGGACCCCTTTTCACAGAACCTGTATTTTTAACTGGACATGTTCCTAGAAATTCAAGAAGAAAAAAACTCATTTGAAAAGACTCCCCTGTATTCTTCTGCCACCTTATTTTTCAGTGTGTGGTTGATAAAATCCAGTTATACTGAACTACAAAGCGACCCTAGTAGGTAATGAGGCTGAGTTAGAGAGGCAGAGAAGAAAGATAAAACCATCCTGTATTTTACCGTACTGCTACCAAACATCCATAGTTGCTAAGATAAAATACTCTGATAAAAGCAACTTAAGGCAGAAAGGGTTTAGTGGGGAATCACAGTTCAAGGATTCAGCCCATTATGGCAGGGAAATCAAGGTGGCAGGATTTTGAAGCAGCTTGTCACATTACACCCATAATCAGCAGGCAGAAAGTAGTGAATTCATGTTGCTGCTGGGTTCTCTTTCTGCACTTACACACTCCAGGATCCCAGCCAGAGGGATGGTACCACCCAGAGTGGGCATGTCTTCTCACTTCAACTAAAATAATCAGAAGAATCCTCACAGGCATGCTCACAGGCCTGTATCTCCAGAGATTCTAATTTTATCAGTTTCACAATTAACACTTGTCATCATAATTGTCAACCTCTTGATTCTTTTTAACATGAAGGAAAAAAAGACACTTTTACCACGTTTAATCCTCTGTTTCAAGTGGCTGAGCATAACTCCCAATAATCCACATGCATTTCTTATTCAATACCAGATGACCTAACCAATTAATTGAGGTCAAATATTTGAATTAGTTTGCAACCACTGAAATTAAAACAATGTACTAAAGACAGTAAAAAGAAACACAAAGCCATACAACTAGTAAACATTCTAGAGTGTCGCTCAACTGGTAATCAACATACAATAACAAGATTTTTCTTTTATGAATTAAACTGTAAAGTGTAATTTAGAAAAAAATTAAGATCAATAATAAAGAAAGAATAAACAAATAATTAAGTCAATACAATGGGTGATATTTACAGAGATTAGAGGGGTGGTCTTCTGGAAAGCCTTACAACACATACAACAAAGATAAAAGACTTGGTCTAAAACGTATGGCTTAAAGGCTGAGGTGAACACAAACTGTGTATCCCTTTAAAAAAAGTCTGTTTCTTGGTTATTGATATCTTTGTGTGACTCATTCATTGGATGACTATTTATATTCAATATTTCACTTCCGGCCAAATGGAGACTTTGGTCTTTTAGCTTTTATGTACAACAGACAGATGTCTTAGAAACATTCCCAGGACAATAGGGAATTATTAAATAGTTTTTGATGTCCTGTGAATACTTTAAAGGCTGATTTCCATTCTATAAACTTTAAAGGTTATTAAAATATCTTACATAGACCAACAAAAGGATTGAAAGCATTAGATTGTATGTAAAGTAAAGTCTAAAGGAATCTTAAGATTGCTTTGATCATCCAGGCAGAAGTTTGGTTTAGAGCTGCTCTCTAATAAAGAGGAATTTGTGGTTGTATGATTTTGTGGTCAAAAATATTTAGTTTTAGAAAATGTTCATGCTAAGTGTAGTGTGAGCATTTTACAGCTATCCAGACTCTCCTCAACCTGAGTGTTGCAGCCCATAGGGACACAGTTAAGAGCCATCTCTTCTTTGTACTCTCAGATTATATTTTTAATGCCTTGGAATCCTCGCTCTGCCTTCATATGCAAATATCTATGATTATGTTTATGCAAATTATTGGCACACGTTATTCAGTCTAACAACCTTAGGCAGTATGTAGTATTGGATTTAATTGGAAAGATTTATTCCTGGCCTGCTCAGTCAGCTGTTGCAGATTCTTATTTCTTCACACAAATCACAAATGGGAAAGGATCTGGAATAATTAGGAAGATTACATTTCTGGAAAATATTTTTTTTTTCTTTCACTCACTTCTTTGTTACAACTATATAGCAAACGTGATGGTGAGATAAAAGTGTCTTACCCCTGTGACATCCATGACCTTGATGGCTGCAAGCTGGCCCGTTTTGACATGACGACCCTGTAAGAAAAAAAAAAAATCATTTCAAATGATTTAGTTGTGATGAACAATATTCATTTTCCCATTCCAGCCACATAAAAGCCAGTGCCTTCACCAATGTTACAGTATGTCAGATAACACGGACACACAGAAATTTAAGAGGTTTTGAAGATCTAGTGTTGTTAGTATTCGTCTTTTAAAACGTTCCTCGTTATGCCATCATTTCTACTTGTTTTCACAGGGGGCAGCAAATACATTAAATAGAAATGCTGGATGATTCAATTCTCCTTCTCTCAAAAGCACTGGACAAGGGCTTGTGTGAAGTCAGATTCGCGTGGAAGTACAGACCTGACCAGACAAGCAAATCTCAGAAAACAGGAACTGAAGAGGCTTTCTTTCAGTTCTTAAAACATTTTGCATATTTTATGGTTTAGTGGTAGAGTGCTAGTCCAGCATGCACAAGGTTTTAGGTTCAATCCCCATGACTGGGGAAAAAAAAAAATCACCAAAATCAACTGGCTAGCCCTGCTGTTGTCAGCTGAGCATTGGACTGAATATTTCAATATTCAGTATTCAAGCGAGAAGCCAACACTTAGTGGTAAGGAATGGGGTACAGGAATTATCGCTTTCAACTCTTTCCATCCCCAAGAGCATCTGAAAATTTTGTTTTCACAGTGATGGAGGGAAACAGTGTCCCCGGGATTCAGTGCCTAAGGTCGGGGACTCTTAACTTTGGAGTTAGAGCACTGAAGGACACAGGAAGATACAGTGGCCACAGGACCCTGCTGATGTGCCCCAAATAGCTGTCAGCGTCACGGCAGCCCGCGGAATATTGTGATGTTGCACTACTCTCTCCAGGTAGAGACCCACGGTTAGCTTTAAAGACTGTCAGCCACATCTTGGACAATGTTGTTTCTCCTATAAAGCACCAAAAGAGTAGACAGATACAGGGGTTTGATTTGATATCACTCAATTAGTCTATGTTAGAATTCTCTGAATGGTCCCCTTGGGCTGGACAAAGGCAACCCATGCAAGTGGCTAGCAGCACCGTCCAAAGGCTAGCCTTTTTTGTGCAAACAGTTTGGTAAAGGCCCACTGACTCTGACTCTGTGGTCCGATTTTTTTCAGTTCGCTAACCACCGTGCTGCTTTTAGCCTCTGGTATGGTCTGTCTTCTAGGTCTAGGGTGCCCTTTGCCTGCTTTATCCTGCAATGCGTCAACTTTCTCTAGATTTATTTGAAGTATCATTTCTCTCACTGTCAATCAATCCTCATCTCTGCGTTACCAAGGAACGCGCCGCTGTTTCCATCATTGCCTGGTACCCAAAGTATCAACATTTGCCCTCTCATCTCTATTTCCTATCTGCCCCTCCTGGCATCAATTGCCGCACCACTCCTTGAGTCACACCTTATTTGGAACTCCCACTGGTCAGGACCTTGATCACCTAAGTCCAGACAGACATTTTGAGTCCCTTTCTCCCCGTGGAAGTCTGTGGGCTTCTTTCTTTTCTCCCTTCCTTCCTTCCTTCCTACCTTCCTTCCTTCCTTCCTTCTTTCTTTTTTTTTCAAGACAGGGCTTCTCTGTTGTAACTCTGGCTTTGTAGACCAGGCTAGCCTCGGACTCACAGAGATTCACCTGCCTCTGCCTCCCGAGTGCTGAGATTAAAGGCGTGGACCAACATCACCAGGCTTGTGGTGTATTTACGCCAACATAGAGTTTGAGATCTAAGTATGTAGTTTAAAACTCCTTTGGAAACAGATTCTTAGTTGAGTGAATAATTTGTTACAAGGATACCCCAATGTCTAATTAAAGAGCAGCAGCTGGGGCAGAGTAGAGCTACCCTCCAGCATGGTGCTGGCCTCAGGCCAGAGAACAGAGGAGAAAATCCATCCCTGTTAAATTCCACACAGAGGCACTGGCCAGTTCTTCATTTGAAATCAATAAAATGACTGCTATTTTAAAAACTAAAGGTACATGATATATATTTTTGTGGCTGCATTTTTTAAAATATCCTCTGTGAATGTAGAAAATAGAGCAACGCCTCTACACTCCACTTTAAATTTCATGTTCAGACTGAAAGAACGGCTTTTGACAGAGTTAGCACGTGACTGATGCCACCCTGAGATGGCAGGCTTAAATAAGATCCTTAAAATGGAACAATGAGCAGCCTCTACTTAGGCCCAGGCAAAGGTATCCACACATTGGAGCAGGGAGACCGCTGAGCTGTCAACTCTGATAGTCAGGAAGGACCCTGCTCAGCGTGAGTTACCTTTTATATCACTGGAGGAACCAGTCACTATCTGGATTATGGCAAACCTCTAGGAACGGTGAGATGTTTGCTGGCTTCAAGACCATTGAATACCTGAGACATACTAACAATTGAGGCAGTTCCCAAAGAAGCCACATCATAAAAGCAAAACAAAAAGAATAGCCCTATAATGTACCCAAACAACCCTAGTCTTATAGGGATGAGGCCTAAACCTCTCAGCTAATGAGACCCACATATTAAGACACATTATCCTCTATTCCACTTCTGTGTCCCAGGCTTACAAATCCTTACCATTGAAATTTGAAAAAGATTTTTATTTTGATGTCTTTTTTCTTAAATATTGAATATGTGTGTGTGTGTGTGTGTGTGTGTAAAATGTTTGTGTTTATATGTGTGTGAGTGCATATATGTATATGTGAGCGTGTGTGTCCCTGTACATATGTGTGTATGAACGTGTGTGTATATGTGTGTGAGTGTCTGTGTGAGTGTCGGCAGATGTATACAGGTCAGGCAACAATCTCAGGTATTGGTCCTCACCTTCTATCCTGTTTAAGCAAAGGTCTCTTCTTTGTTTATTTCTTTACATGCCAGGTTAATGGTCCTGTGGACTTACAGGGAGTCTCTTGTCTCCACTGTCCATCTTACTATATGTAGATGTAGATTCAGGGTAAAGGGCAGTTTATGCTTTGGCTAATTCAACCCCTGGTCCTAGTCCTGGAGCCCTGCAGTGATTCGACCTTTGTGCAATCTTAAGCCTAGAACTGGAAGGCTTCAGCTTTTGTACAATCTAGAACTTTTAAAACTTTGAGATTTACTACTGACTGGGTTTACTCTGACTAGCTCCTTCTGAATTCAGAGCTGTACTGAACTCAGTTGACTCTTCTGGTTCGACTCACTGGTTGTTCTGGCTCAAACTCGTCTCCAGGCTGACTAGTTCAAACTGGTCTTCTGAGCTGGCTGACTGTTTCTGACCAAACTCTTCTGACTCTGGAAGACTCTGGCTGACTCCTGGAGCTTCTCTGACTGAACATCTCTGCTCTGTTCAAACTGACTCACTCTTCCCATCCGATACTGACTTCTGCTGAACTGCCTTTGTGTCTCTGCCTCAGACTCCTCAGACTGCCTCAGATTGCTTCTGTCCCCTCTCTCTGCCTTTGTCTTGCAGATTAAAGGCATGTGCTATCACTGCCTTCTGAATACTGGGATTAAAGATGTGTATTAACATTCTTTCTACCCTATAGCAATTATGCTGACAGATTAAAAGATTAAATATTCTTCTACAACTATGGGAGCTCTGGGATTGAAGACAATTTGTGTTGATTTTAACTCAGGTCCTGACATATGTGTGACAGGGATTTACTCATGAAGCCATATCCCCAAGCCTTTGTTTTCTTTTTGAGACAGTATCTGGTAGCTCAGGATGGACTTGAAATCAATGTATCATCACAAAGGATACCCTTGAGCTCATGATCCTCCTGCCTCTATCTCAAGAGCTATGATTATGCTTAGATAACATAACGTTTTAAAAAATCATGTTTCACATGAGTTAAACATTGATCTGTTCATCTCTGCTTCACATAGATTTTTTTTTTGTAACTTTCTAATAATCTGGAGTCAGGATAACAAAGATGAATCTTACTATCATAAGGGAGTATTGAAGTGAAATTTCTAAACTCCTACCAAATTTTTAATTTATTTCTACTCTTAAGAGTAGTTAAAAATACAAATATAGACATCGTTTAAATTTGAATCTAATTTGCAAGTCCAATGAAAACTGAAAATTAAACTTCTATGAAATGAAAACAATCTTCTAAATGAAAACAAAAGAGTTAAATAAGATTCTTCACAAAAAGTAGAGATGTCAGATTGCAGTAACTGGGTCATTTCTGAATAAAAGCATAAAGTAATATGTTTTTATCTCCTATTGAGATACTCAAGATTAACAAGAATTAGTGAACAGACTAAAATTTGGAGGAAAAAACTGACCAAAAGCCTAGTGCTAAATATTGTCCTGATGTATAAAAAAAGTCTGTCCCCAAGAAAGGGTGAAAAGGGCTTCAGCTGGAAGAGCTAAGGCCGGGGAGAAGGCTCAGACGGTAAGGTGCCTGCAGTAGTTGCACAGGGATCTGAGTCCAGATCCAGGCTCCCACGCAGAGAACCAGGCCCAGCAGCACACATCTCTAAGCCCAGCACTAGATTTAGAGGACAGCAGAGATAGGAGGATGCCTGCAGTTGTTGGCCAGCCAGACAAACTGAATCAATGAACTCTAGGTTCAGAGAAAGACTATGTGTCAAAAAATATGAAGTAGGAAGATTTGCAGCATCGACCTCTGGTTTACACACACACACACACACACACACACACACACACACACACACACGCACACGCGCACACACACCCCACCAGGTTTTTGGAGATCACAGGTGCTAAAGGGTATGGGTCAGACACAGTCACAAATCTATTCTTCTCCCTCTCCACCATTCCTCTGTGTCACTTTGATGTAAAGAGCTATGCTGATTCTTGTTCTGTATAAAATAATTCAACACCAAGGCAAAATGTGACTCACGCAAGCTTGCTTAGGCCTTTCCTTTGTCTCGTTCCTAAAATGAATGCGGGAGACAAACAATGGTTTTCTCTGAAATGGCTGCTGAAGCCTTACCTCTGTGTTGTTATTTTCTAAGTAAAGGCAAGCCGGCTGCAGAGCCGCTAGCCCGAGGCAAGCCTAGAAGAGAGGGCTTTCATTTCTAGGTCACCAAAATACATTTTCCCTCCCAAAGGAACACGCATGTCTGATCAGGCGGTCTCAGCACCATCTCACCCTCCCATTCAAGGCTGCACCCGGGGAGAGTGGCTCCATCTCCTTTGAATTAGCTTCGAGACAATCTCCCTTCTACAGAGGAAAGTTTCTTCAATTTCCTTGTTGCAAATGAACCTGTGCCTTTGTATATCCACAGCATTCTATGCCAACCCCTGCTGATCCAAACCAATGCTGTGATTTTCTGTTCTTTTTTTTTTTTTCAAATATGCATTTCCAGAATAATGAAAACAAATCAAGTCAAACAATAAAAGGGCTGAAATGTCGCTCAGTGGTAGAACACTTGCCCAGAATGCACAAGGCCATACCAACCAGCAAAAAGGAGAAAAGATAGGAGTGCAGCACACATATTAATGTGTTCTTTCATAGATAAACTCTGGTTAAATCTACCTGTATCTGCCCATCTGTCAGTCTATCCATCAGTCACTGGTACCACGGTATACCATCTCGAGACCGAAGCACCCATGGAAAGCCGGGAAACTGTCAACAGGGTCACAAGCTCTAAGAGCTGCCACCTCCAGGGGCATCTGGAGACAACTGAAAGCTGGTGTCAATTTGGTCCAGGGTAAAAGTGGTAGATCGTGAGAGAAGGATGGAAAGCCTAGAGATACGAGGAACACTAAAGCTGCAGGGCATGGGAATGGGCTAAATACAGATTTCCTCCACGTCTTCTGCAGGGTGCGGTGGAGAAGAGACTCGGCCAATCTTTGCTAAATAACTCACTGGATGAAAGTGTGAGGAGTGGAGACTACGCTCCCATTCTTAGTACCTTTCACATGTCTGCATCAGTCTCCTTTGGTCCCCCTGTATTTCTGTCTAGCCACAAACTGTGTGGAACCAGATGATGGGGAGAGGTTTTGGGCAGTGATTATAATTGCTTCAGAGAGAAGGTAAAAATGAATTTAAGTGAAGTTCTTTTAAATTCTCCAGAGAGGATAATTTCCTAACCCACTCTACAGATTCCAGGCAACTAGAAACTATCGTCAGCTTTCCCTCTGTACTGTCACGGTGAGAACAAGGGCACACTCCATCGCCTACTCCCTGTTAAGATGAAGGCTTAGTTATGACAGCGGTCAGTCTAGGCATCTGCCAGGATCCCCATTTCCCATCCACGGTTAGGATGAAGGCTAAGTTAAGACATCTGCCTCTGGACATCCTCAGGAATACTATTATCCTTAGAGAAAAGCATGCCTTGAGGGACTGGACAGATGGCTCAGTGGTTAAGAGCACTGGGTGCTCTTCCATAGGACTAGGTCAATTCCCAGAACCCCCATGGTGGCTCCAAACCATCCATAACTCCAGTTCCAGGTGCTCTGATACCCTCTTCTGGCTTTCAGGGCAACTATATGCACATGGTGCATAGCCTCAAACACCACACACACAGAAATAAAAACAAATAAATCTGGGAGGGAAACATCCTTGAGGAAGAGGGGCATGTAAGAGATTTCTATGGAATGATTCCAAAGACCCTTAAACTCGCAAATGCTTGTGTTCATTCTGGGCACAGCATCTACTCCCTGGTTTGCTCCAGGTCGAAGATAACCATTGCTTCTTTGGTTGGCACGTGACACTCACTGGTGACTTCAAGAGCTCTGCTTAGCAACTCTGCAGAAGTGTGGCCTGGCCTCCCTATGGTTCCCCGCTGTGGAACAGTCGAAACAAGGTTGTAGCCCAGAATGGTCCCCGTGAGACCACCCTCTGCCTCAGCACCACACACTGCCAATCCTCTGCCTAGATCCACCAAGGTCTGAAGACCATTCAGAGCTAGGACTGCTGAGAGCTGAGGCTTGCTTTTAGACTCCAGGTGGGGAACAAGAGAGTACCTCCCTTATGTTTGGAAACCAGGGTGCCACAGTTTTTGTGGCTGCCAACGTGTGGCTCAGTTTATAAATCAAAATGGATGCTCCAAGGGAAGCGAATCAGTCAGGTTTTTTTTGTTTTTTTTAGACAATGGTTAATGTATGCAGATTCGGTGGCAGGGAGCCTAGTGTCTGTACCCAGGACTGGCGTGCACAGCTGAAGTGACAGCAGTGACAGGGCAGACGAGCTGAGGGTGAGGAGAGCTCAGAAGGCAGCAGACTTAGTCTCTGGGCCCTGGCCAGAAGCCAAGAACACACTCCCAGTAACCTCCTCTCATCCTTGCTGAATGAGCACAGAATCAAGCGTCTTGCGGATTCCTGTCTAATTCAAGTTGCAGAACGGCCCTGCTCATCTGTAACTCTCCCAGGCTCACTTCTGGGAGAACTCCCTTGTGGTGCAGTTCAAAAGATAGGGACAGCAAACACTCAGGCGGTTCTGGCTTCCCCCATAGTCCCCTCTCCCCAGTCATCTCTTGTATTCTAAGTGACAGAACTGGCTTTTGGGACCTGGACTTCAGTCCAACCATCTTCAATCAAATAAGGAAAAAAAAAAAAAAAAGACTTTGTGCCAATTTCTTACAGAAAACAAAAGCTAGCCAATAAATGCGTTCAACATTAATTTTTAAAACTTGAAAGTTCAGGATGGCAACAACAGACATGTCAAAATGGATGGGAGAAAGCCCAGGAGACATCAACCCTCACAAAGCACTACAGGTAACCAAGGAGTCCTGAGAATGGGAGACAGTCTTCCCTAGAGAAGAGCACACCAAGTGGTTATCCAATACCAATCAACTGGTCATCCCTGAAAACATACACACGAGTACCGTTACACAGACTGAGCAGGTTATAGTTAAGGGTATATACCTATATGCATGTACCAACAATGAATGAAAAAGGAGACCATGAATTTGAAAGAGAGCAAGGAGTATATGAGAGGATTTGGAGGGAGGAAAGGGAAGGAAGAAATGATGCAATTATATTATAATCTCAAAAACTGAAAAAAAAAAAAAACCAACTTAAAAGTTCAGATCCCTAATTGGCTCCTAGTGGTGGAATTGGGTTTCTGCTGTGTGTGACGGAGTGAACTGCGGTCACCCGATGAAATTGAAGTCTGAGACGTTGTTTTCAATGTAACAGGAGATGGAGGTTAGAGAGAGCTAACTCCTTATGGTATATAAAAGACTGTTCTTGGTGCAATCTGTCAAAATCGAAGTATGAATGCGTATAGTGCTCAACAGCTTATGAGCAGTCATGGGAGCTATAGAGAAACCGCCATTCTCTCCTGAGTCCCCCATGCCTTTTTGCTTCTGGGGCTTAAGGTCCAACCCAGGTTGCCAACCTCTATGTCCCAGAAAAGAAAGCCTCTCCTTGTCCATTTAATCTTCTGCCTTAGCCTAGGAAAGCTTCTTTTGAAAGGTAGGTTCTAAATCATGCTAATAAACATGCAATGTCTAGGCTTAGTGAACTGGGTGTTTTGCTACAGACAGTATGAGCCAAGACATCAGTGACCCACCACTGGCTTAACTGGAAGAAACTTGCAAGGCACTACTGGATATAGCAGAAAGCTGTCAGAGGAAGAAGAGCCTGTCCTTGGAGGGGAGAGCCACGTGGTCTGAGGCAGGGGGTGTGGGGGAATTGCTACATGAGGTTTTGCTTCTGTTTTTTCTTCTCTGTGTTAACTAACAAACTGAAGGAGCCCTGGAGGCTTGAGTGAGCCACATCCCTACAGCTCATCATCTCATTAGCTTCACTGAGGACTAGTCAGAGAGAGAGAGAGAGAGAGAGAGAGAGAGAGATGCTCTCATGTTGTCTTCTTCCTTGGCCCTGCACAGATGTACCACTTACACACACCCTTGACGCCTGTTGCCAGAGGTTTACAGCCCACTGGATGGAAGTAGGGATATCAGCTGTGACCATGAGGCATAGGGCAGAGGGGTTAAGGAGAACAAACATCAGTCACAAAGAAAGAGAGAGCTGAGTTTCAGAAGGAAGCTGTCCACCCCCAGTGTGTCTCAGTCACCCCCAGGTGTCTGCAGCAGCAGCAGCAGCAGCAGCAGCAGCAGGAGCAGCAGCAGGAGCAGGCCTGTGCACTCCGAGCTGTCAGACAGCAAAAGGACTACAGTGTTCCCAACTCAGGAGCACAAATAGGGACCCATTCGGCTCTCTTGTGGCTGCTGCTGAATAAACCCTCTCCTATTGTGTCCTCAAACCTCCAGGAGTTTTCATTAAAACAAAGGAAATGTCAGCTGGGAAAGCTCTGGAATATAATTAGGGCCCACTAAATCTAAAGTAATTCAGAAGGAAGGGAGAAAAAAAAAGACAGTAATGAAAGGGAAGCTCTCTGGTCCTTTCTGAATCTCTGCTGTACGGTTGACACAAAAATCAATTTCAGAAGGCTTTAGCTGAATCTGGGCAGGAACAAGGGCGACAGATGAAATTTAGTGAGCAATTTACTGGAGTCATAATGATTCCCGAGCAAGGGGTAAAAAGACTATAGTGAGGAGTTCTACTCAAATGTCTTGTCTGTAAGAACACCATTATGTACCATATATGCCATCTATGGGGGAGAAGGAGGGACTTCAAAAGTAGCATATGTTTTATCCTAACAAATGCCTAGGAATTAGACTCTACCTCAGACACTTTAAAATGGTAGTTTTCAGCAAGGCAATTTTGCCCCCTGGGGATATGTGACAGTGTCTGGACTTCTGATTGCTGTTAGGCCTTCCATATTGCAAAAGATATTTTCCTTTGTCCAACAAACAATTATTGAGCACCCAAATGTCAGTGGGACCAAGAAAGAAATCTGGTCTTTAGAGTTTAACATTCAACAGATGCCCAGTGGGTACCGAAGTCTGTGTAAAACCACCAGTTACAAAGATGACAAGAAAAGGCCTTACCCTCAGGGATCTCGAGGGTGGTGGATGGAGAGGGGATAAACAGGGTGGTGTTCTTCTTTCTTTGCTTAGTAGCATCTTACAAATAATTTTAAAACCTATTTTATTTCCTTTTATTATAATTTTCATACAAGTGTATATATAATGTTGAGCACATTCCCCATGTTTTCCCTCTTCTCAGTCCTTCCCATTCGCATCAAAACTCCAATGACAAGCTTCACAGCAATAGAAAACATATTAAATTAATACGAAAGAACAATGAAAGAGAGCCTATATCACCAAAGCAGCCCTGAGCAAAAAAACCATAATGCTCAGGTTTCTCACCATTCCTGAACTCAAGTTATACTATAGAGTTACAGTAACAAAAGAGCCATGGTCCTGGGACAAAGTCAGACATAGAGCAATGGGATAGAAGACACTATTTTTTTTTAACGAAGTCAATACTTCTCAAATCCCAAACATCTGTGTTCTTTAGGACACAGGTAACACTAATTACCAATTCTGTGTGTAATAGGCTGCTGGGAGCAGCAGCCAGAGTTGAGGCTTCAGGAGGACAGTCTGCTGTTTAGCAAGGCATCATCTGAGGGGCCAGGGTTCATGTCCCCGTTTGGGTGCCAATAATGCCAGGGTCCAGCCCAGCCAGGGTTTCAGCGACCCAGGAGGGAAAGGTAGAGTAGGTGAAGTAATAAGAATAAAACCACACCTCTAATGGATGGGACAGACTTTTGTCTTTATTCCTACTGTTCCTTCCTTTACTCCTACTAATCCTACTGTTGTTCCCTTTTTCCCCATGTATTTTATATATATATATTTAGACAAAGCCCCTCATGGGGAAAGATGACATCACAGTCACATCTTAATCATAAACTTAGACTTCACATAATGATTACAGGATTTTCATTTCAGTGATTATAAGTTCCATATTTAAAAAAATCAAATTATCTTAAAACCCACACCTGAACACCTAGAAAACTTTAAGTCAGGGGTCTTTTGCTTTTCTTAGGTAAAAAGGAAAGTCTTCTGCACAGCTCTATATCCTAAGGTACACGCCAAACCCATCAGCACATTTTAAATTATAGAAACCAGGAAAAAGATCAATTTTATTTGTGGTCGAGGAAGTTCAAGCCTAACAATGAGCACTGGGACTCATTGTTATTTCTTGATCCTAGGTCTGTTTTTCACAGGTGAAACTTGTGGGCCCTAGCAATAAAGCTTTCTTTGTTCTAGCTTGCCTAACCCTGACCAAACAAGTCCCTTGCAAAAATATGTTTTCTTCTTAAGTTACTGATTCAAAGGTAGCTGGCAAAACACAGCAATAGTAACCCTAACTAATATAGACTTCAAATGTATTCTTATCTTGTTTTCAGTTTCCCACAATACTGAGTTCTTAACAAATTGTCATAATTCGTGTATATATTTTTCATCATCTCAAATGTGTATGGATTTTAACAATTGAAAATTTGATGCAGTAATATAATTATTTTGAAAAAAAAAAGGAGTCTGGAGAGATGTCTCAGCGGTTGCTGGTGAATACTGCTCTTGCAGATGATCTGAGCTCAGTTACCAGCACCTACTCCAATGCTAGGGGATTGATCTTAGATCCCCCTCCCTTCTGGCCTCTGAAGGCACCTGTACTCACATGCACATACCCTCACACACACACACATAAGTAAAAATAATTCTTCAAAAGAATACATTCTAGTTTTGATTAAATATACAAAACACGATACATCCCTAAGCTAAAAAGAAATATGTGGATGATGGTACCTGCCTTCAAAGCAAGAGTATCCTGACTTTGTGATTGCTATACATGGTTCACTCCACGGAGTAAAGAATGCAGGTTCCGTTCCTTTCAGAAAAAGTAAGATAGACAATATGATTCCACAACGTTAACTATAGTTTACTGCCTTTTAGAGGTCTGTGAACTAAAGAATTGAAGTTTTTCTGAATTACTCAGTGAACAATAGCAACCAGTTCCGGGTCCGCCAGAGTGTAGAGAGAAATGACTCTGGTCTACGATTGTTCTGCCAGCAATAACAGAAGGCCCAACTCTCTGGAAGGGCTGAAATGTGCCCTGTTACTCAGGTGCCTCCCATGTCAGCACAGGCCACATGAGCTATATGCTTTCTAAGCATTGGTCTTCATATCATTCTGTACCTTAGGAGGGCAGGAGCCAAGAAGGATATTAGAAAATTAAAGTTTGTGAGACGAATGAAAAGATGGCTCTTTCAAAGTGAGAGGCTGCAGTAAACTGACAGCACCCCACCCCTGGGAAGCTCGTCGCTGGGAACAAGGACTCAGGTGCTGAGTCCTGATGTGCGTTCCCTACAACGCAGTAATTCTTGGAACACATTTGCCTGAAATCTTGGGGCGAAGGAACGTGAGCGAAATATGAGGACACCCTGAGAAAGAGCAAGGGCTCTTTTTAGTAAGTGAGCCATGCCCTAGCTTTGGGCTGGCCTGAATGGGGAGACAGCTGACAAGTTAGCAAATGCATTGATCGTCAGCTAAATTTAGCTGCAACCCGACTCCCTTTCTGGGTAGCTTCCTCTTCAGGAGGGTGAGGTTTCCCTGACTCCAGTGAAATCCTTCTTTGGACCACATTTTTCATCCTACACTTCGCTGACAAATCAAGGGTGGTGAGATGCTGCGGAGAGCATATTACGCACTCTCTGACTACCCTCTCTTCTCACATAGGCCAGGAGACAGGCACCGTTCCATAGTCAAAGCGTTGCAGGGCCCAGCAAAGCAGAATGGTGGTTAAGAGGGAGGGATTGGGGGACATGAGATGTCCTTGGATGATTTGGGAGTGTCTAGGGTAATTTTTGGTGGCAGGTTCTTTATCTATACAAAATGATTAGCTACTTGTTCGCAGTAAAGATTAAATTGCTGTGTGTAGAAGCAGTTGGTAGGGTGCCTGGGTAGGTGTACCCCACGGCTTTTAGTGTGCTACAGGAACTACTTACAACTTCTGTCCTGCTTGCTCCCAGTCCTTGCACCACACTGCAAACCCGATGCCCTCTTCCTTCCTCTCAGTGTGCCACAGGGCCTTGACTTCTCTTCCCTCTGCTGTGCCTGCTTGGTGTTGCCTTTAGGTCTGTGCCCTGGGCTCCAGTGGCACCAAGAGTCTTCCCCTAGACACTGTAAGGAAAGTCCGACTCCGCCTAGATCCTTACCAACACTTTTCCTTGCCTTAGTGTCACCTCATGCATTATACATTGCACTTACTTATTGCCTAGGGAAGGCAGCTGTCACTCTCTAATGGAAATATCTGGAGGGCAGGGATTTCTCTGGATTTTGATCACTACCACCTTTTCAACAGCACGTCAGTGCCTACAGCGTGGCCACTGGATGTGCTGTGGGAATGACTCACCTGGAAGCTGCCTGCCTCCCAACCCTACCCCTGTGCAATAGAATTTCCTATTTGAAGGCATAGCAACTCAGGTAAAACAGGCATCATCATCAAAGAAGGAAACCGAGCCTTTCAAAAGAGTAAATCTTCTGCAGCCTTTCAACTTGTCTTTGCATCAAAGTAACAAAGCAGGAAAGTATTGTCTTCCTCTTTATTCTCTTCGCACTCGCTCTGAAGCTTAAAGGATAAAAGAAAGAAAGTCTTCATAATTAACATATATTTTCCATCCGGGACGATTCATTTATGTAAATATATAATTATTTCATTTAAATGTTAGCAACATGGATATTGAAAAGTAATGGACTATTGAAAAGTTAAAAAGCACAGAAGCAGAGGTGGCCACACCCCCAAATTACATTCCCTCTGGCAGCAGCTGACATTTAAGCCTTACAGGTAGCAATTAGGGATGAGACCACTTTTAGAACCAGAGAGAACATTTGACAACCTTTCCTTTCTTTTTTCCCCCAAAAGGAAATAAGAGATAGTTTATTTTCAGTCAAACATGAGAGACCATAGCCCAGGAGAATAGATTCAGATTACCCTCAACGAGGGGTCCTGATGTGGAGGCAGTTGCGTCAACATTGTACAGGCAAAAAAACAAAAGAAAGTCATAAATCAACGTACTTGCCAGATACAGTGGGAGGCAGGAACAGAGAAGCAGGGAATACTACAGGGCAGCCCTTCCTTGACATTGTGTGAAAAGATGGAACTAGCAACAGCTTAAGCCTTTTTCAGGCCCCAGTCAGTGAAGGTCACCCACATGGAAACACGAGGAACACTTTCCTCTTCTCCTTCCCCATGTGCTGAGGAAGGAGACGGAAGATCGCTGAGCTGACTGACCGCCCGCCTAGCCAGCTGGTGAGTTCCAGGCTGCAGTGAGGAACTCTGTCTCAGAAAGCCAAAAAGCTGTGATTGCTTGTGGCCTCTACACACATGCACACCCCCCCAAGCACCCAACATACATGTACACATACATACACCCACACGCAGGTGAACATAAAATAAAGTCAACGTTCATTTAAGTAATGCAGCTAAACTACTGGTCTCTAAGTATTGAACTTTATCATCTACCATTCCCAATCTACTAAACAAAACACCTGTCATAAAAACCTGTCTTACATGCCCAAAACCATGGATAGTAATTTAATACCAACAATATGTGTGTCTATTTATCAGCCATAGATGGACATTCAACATCTGCAGATACGAATGCTACGAAATACTTACCAACTGACATATGATGCTTTCAAAGGCTGGTGTATTCTTTTAAGAAACAGTACGTTGCTACTTTCACAATTTAAAAAAAAAAAAACTCCATTGGGAAGGCATAATAGAAAGGAGCCAAAGGAATAAAAATACATACATTCTTTTCAGAATTTTGATGGCTTTTCAATTTTTCAATAAGCTCTAGGCAAGTCCTTTTAAGTTTTATAAAGAAGGGAGGCAGAAATGCGTGGTATGCCCTTTTCCCTTACAAGATTCAAGTACAAACAGGAGTGACCAGATCAAGCCAGTTCCTATGGCCTGCCTTACAGAGTCAACATCTCATTCCTGTTGTCCTTAATAAATTCCCACGTAGTTGTCTAATCGCGACAATCCCTTTACAGGGCTTCACGACATATTGCAACGACCAGTGTGCTGGCAATATACTGAGTCCCTGTCTCAAAATAAAAAGTAATAAAAGGGGGTGTGGCTTAATGGTAGATCGCTTGTCTAGCGTGTACAAGGCCCTGGGTTCCATTCCTAGTATGGGGGAAGGGAGAGGAGGAGAAAAATTAGCAGGTGTTTTGGCTTAAATGCACTATTATTGCTGTCTATTCATTGGTACACTCCGTTTAATAGACTGCACTCTTTTAACCAACTGAATGGTAACATGGGGTCAATGCTGGCTCTGTCACAGGACTTTATCTACTTTGTACAAAATTCCTAAAATTATTATGAGGTTATTTTTAAAATGTGCAAGAAAGATACTTAGAAAGACTTGCTTAAACTTTTCATCTACTGAATATTTTGCATTTAGCCATGCAGAAAATAATTTGTAAATAACGTCTTGCCAAATTGTTAACGCTCACAGGTATGCATAAGAACTACAGCCTTAGGAAAAGCTATTTGAAATCTAAGGACACAGTAGCTCCATCTGTTGGGTCTTCTACTTGCATTTGCCTGAAGGTGCAGCTTGTGCAGCCTTCAACTAGGATTGGCGCCCAATAAAACAAAGACTTTGGACTTTATTCTTCAACACTGCACTTGGGTAGTAACGTAATTAACACAAATCTCACAGTCCACATCAGAGTAGGAGAACATAGCGGGGGATCCTTCGAAACTGAGCTGCAATGATTACTTATCAAAACCCGTGGGATACATAGATAAACAGGTAACAGGCACCAAATCTATGAGTGTTGCTGGGACAGCTGGCCCCACTTATACAAAAATAAGAGGCGCAACAGATTTAAACCATAATTTAAAAAATTTAATGGTCTGATCACATAATTTCTGACAAATGGCTTGTTAAAACATCCGAATCAACAAAACATTTTGGAAATCTCTCTAAAGTTATTTTTACAACAATGAAATTCAACTCTCAATGTTTTGGTGTTTGGTGTTACACTGTTCTAAAGCATAAGAGAGATAAGAAAGCGGTAAGGTTCTTTAAAAAAAAAAAAAAAGAACCCCGTGTGGTGATTCTTACAGCCTAGAAGTGTCTCTCCTGTGCATCTTCTCATTTGGTTCGGCTCATCTGCTTGTCTATTCAAACATGCATTCGCTAGTTACTAAACTCCTATGCGAACACAAACACAAGTAACTGCTATTCCTTGCCCTCATGCAAGTGAAAGCCCTTGTTCTTATTTGCCATAGGTTTTAAATAGCATGGAAATTATAATTTAATTCTCAATGGTGTCCTGATGGAAATGGTGAGGAAAGGAAGAGCTCTGGAATGGCGGAGTGGATGAACAGAAGCAGATGTTTATACAGGAAAGCACTAGAAGCATAGAATGTAAGCACAAAGGAAATCTGAACTGTCCAAATTCAGGTGGAGGGAAAACTGCTTCAAAGAGAGGGGAAGGGGGGATAAGGGAGAGATGGAAGGGAGGAAGGAAGGAAGGAAAGAAGGAAGGAAGGAAGAAATGCTACGTGAGAGAGGTTGACAAAGCCAGACTAGCTCTTTTGTGCCACATCCTCTGAGCTGAACTGGCCAAGATCCATCTTACCCCTAAACATCTAAGTCCAACAAGCAGGTGACTCTGGGAGGTTACCATGGAAACAAAGATGACTCACTATAATAAATGCGATGCCACTGAAAACTTGAATAGTAAAAAATATAAATAAATAACGTGCCTCTGAATTCCTTCTTCAAAAAGAGACGGATTCTAATTACTTCAGAAAAACAGGAGGCTGGGAGCAATAATCTGGGCACGATAATCACAGCTGACACATGAAATTGATTAATAGCTAACACCACGTCAGGCACGGTTCTAAGCACTTCACACACATTAACCCATCACAGACAACTATGAAGTAGCTTGGGTGTTCCTGATATCCTTATTCTCCAGACAGGGAAATAAGGTACGCAGACGTTAACTGGCTTGTCCAGATTTTACTTAACATGAACAGACTCTCACGAGTTTTCATTTGTCTTACTGTAGTTTCTTTACTGTTTCATGAAGGGAACAATACTGTCAGGGGCTTTTCTCTGACTGAAAATGTTTCAGGAGTCCATGTCTAGCCTGAATCTTTCTAGTACTGGTTTCTCTCTCAAAGCCTTAGGTTTATCGTTGTGATTTATCACAAGTTAGTTTTAGCGCGTGGATTTGCAGGTTGAGAAAGTGATGTTAGGGTGGACAGTGCCCCGCAATTCTAGAGCTTTGGAGCTTGACTGGCCAACTCAGATAGGGGCCAAATTGGATGGGAAAGCCAAGGAAAGGTACATGAGGCCCTGGGCAAGGCAATGCCAATATACTAGGGAAGGGTTTTAGTCTGTGTAAGGCTGTGAGTTCAACACATGCATAGAGAGCAGAAGGGAGTCAGGCTGGAGAAGCAAATAAAAAGCACTTCCAGGCTCTCGTAGCTTGAATGAAATGTTCCTATAGGCTCATGGTGTTTGAACACATGCTCTCCAGCCAGTACTTGTGCTCTAGGAGGTTATGGAACCTTCAGGAGGCGGAGCTTTGCTGGAGGAGGTGTCAGTATGAGCAGCTCTGAGGTTTGATAGGCCTGCTCCACTCTCTGTCTGCTCTCTGCTTCCTGACCGTGAATGCACCGAAACCAGCTGTCTCCTTTTCTGCCACCATGCCTTCCTTAACACAATGGACTGTCTCCGTTATACTGTAAGCCAGACTTAGCTCTATCTATCTTAAGATGCTTCTTGTCAAGCATTTGATCACAGGAACAGGAAAAGTCACTAACACACAAGCTAAGGAGGACTTAGGATAGGAGTCTGGGTCAGTTTGGCTCTCAGGAAGATCATCTCCCAATCACTGTGGTCTTTACATATTCGCCACTTCTATACTCATTACTACAAAGTCTAGGATTGTAGTTATTTGTCCTTCATTGAAATCTGGAAACTATTTTGAAAAGTCAGGGCCTGAAACAGAGGAAGAAGGCACTGCAGAGAGACAGGTAGGAGGTACCAGAAACAGGAGAAAGAGGGCATTGTCATCCATAGAGGGGAAAAGTCTTGTGCCAAGTTAGGATGGAGGAAGAGAAGACCATGGTGGGCAAGAAAACACTTGCAAAGAGCATGATACACCTCTGTCCACGTGGATATTGATCAATGGTGGTACTTTTTAAAAAAGGTTCAGGAGACTGTCCTTCTGCATCATGTAATGAAAGCGGGAAAGGCTCTCCTCTTGAGAGAGAAGCTTTCCAGCTAAGTGTTTCAGAGAACAGGAGAAGCAGCTGAGCAGGAAGATGCAGGTGATTACTTAGTGCTGAGTGGAGCTATGCGGATAAAATGCAGAAAAAGACAGACGTCTGGATTGTGCTTACGTAAAGGGTCTGCGAGGAAATAATCTGGAAGAATGAAGGATGAAGCAGACAGTGCATGTTGGCTAAAATGATTAAACTGAAGAATCATGAGGCCTAAGGCTGGAGAGACAAGTTATTAAAGTTTCATGAAGACCAAGAAACTGACAAAGGAGACCAGAGGGCTTATTGAACATCAAAGAGCAGGTGTGCGGGGTGTGGAACATGAACCAGAGGCATCAAAGGCTGTGCTCTCAGAGTCATTTCAATTCAGATTCAAAGCAGAGTGGAACTGGGCCTCGCTACGCCCAGAGCAGCAGCCACGAGAGTAGAGCATCCTTCCAGGCAACACTCAACGTCCATCATTTCATAAACAAGCCAAAATCAGGAGGTAGCTCCCAAACCCCAGGTAGTCCACAACAAAGCCAGGGTTCTGATGCAGGCATTGGCTGCCACATCCAGTGATCGTTCTATGGTAGATCACTTCGTTTAGTATCTTTTTATTTCAATCTTCAAATGCAAAATAATAAAATGGTGATTTTGCTTAGTTTAAGACAATGTTACAAATGAAAGAACACTGTAAACCTGACTTATAGTGTAAGAAAAAGTGACAGTTTTATTTTTAGCATTCTGATTATTACCTCAAGTGTGGGAGCTTATACAATTCTGTTAAAGATGGGTTTGTAAAGTGCTTCCTTAGCACAGATGCATTAAAGGCAACTAGCTAGCGAGCGAGGGAACAGAAATAGTGAGAACTCATTTTGCTCCGTAAAACATAAATCCAGCCCCGAGAGGCATGTCTACCATTATTTCTTTGTACTGGGTCCTACCATCTTTCAAGTCCAAGGCATCGTTGGAGTGATTGAGGAAGACAAAGCCATGCCAGCCCACGCATTTTCAAGGCAGGTACATTTTGGCATGCAAATGAGAACGTGAGATTCCTTCAGTGGTAAATGCACTTGTCACTTTCCTTTGATTAAGGATCATCCAGGCCCTCCATTACCTTTACCAAAGGAGACAGAGCACCTGCTGCTTATCCAGAGGGTGAAGGAGATGGGGCTACAGAGAGGAAGTGGCAACCAGGGGCCTTATTTGCAGTTGGTTACTGCTCTGCCAGTCCTGGGTAGCCCTTAGGCTACTATAGGTTTAAAGACATATTCAAGTGGAATAATGGTAGTACAAATCAACAAAATTCCATCTTGAATAATTCATATCTCTCTCTCTCTCTCTCTCTCTCTCTCTCACACACACACACACACACACACACACAAAGGCAGAGGCTGGAGAGATGGCTCAGCAGCCAGCTAAAAGCACTCACTGGCTGCTCTTCCAGAGGACTTAGGTTCATTCCCAGCACCCACATGGTGGCTCATCACTGTCTGTAATTCCAGTCCCTAGGGGACCTGATGCTACCTTCTGGTCTCCATGGGCACCAGGAATTTATGTATGTGGTACAGAGACATATATGCAAGCAAAACACCTATAAACATAAGTTTTAGAAAAAACTTTAAAATGGCAAATGTACTGTGATAGTAGCTAGTATCGCCTTTGTTTTTCAGTGCTTGTGGGTAAGCACACTCTTCACACATTCTCAGAGACAGATATTCCACACATATTCATTTCACTCATTATTGAAGCAGGCAGGGTCTTCATCCACCTTCTGGGACTCATCTCACCTACCGAGCCCACACTAGCAGTTCTTTCCAG